>JAWWEU010000005.1:10950073-10983255 GCA_035583155.1 Acropternis orthonyx
GTGTGCATTGCACCTTTCACATACATAAACATTTATGTTAAGGGCTTAGTTGGGGGGGGGGGGGGGCGGGATATCTATCTTCCCACAGAGGCAACAGGTGCATGTTTGGGCAAACAGCTTGCCATGGGATGGCCACCTCCTGGGCAGCCTGACATCCTCAGGGTAAAGACACCGAACTCTCACCAGCAGCATCGCATGAACCTTTTCAAGCCCTGTTGCTTTCAAACCAGCAAATACATGCCTGACAACACAGTTAAGAGTCTTTTGAGGGAACTAAGGGCATATAAAAACCCAATCTGTGATCGCAAGTCATGAAGTGGGAAGTAAGAAGGAAGATTACACAAAGCAGGTATCTGAATCTGCAAGGGCAAGACCAGCACGAATCAACCAGGCAACCACAGACAGAAATACTAAAGCATTTTCCCTGAACTTCAATCTAACACAGAATAATTCTTACCCTGGAGTTACTTATCACCCCGACACAGACTGACTCATGGCCCCAAGGAGTCTCTAGAGGTACTACAGAACAAAGATGGATGTGAAGAGCAACGGAGAGAAATAAGATCATTCTTTCTCTTCAACTTCTTGAACACATTAAAAAGTAAAAGTCATCTAAGCCTGCTTATTATTCAGTTCAGCAGTCGTTATCTGATTCTCTGTTATCGGTCACTACACTATATCGACATTTCTGGCCACACTCAAGATATCTTCTCAGACCTGATCTTCCACTAACCATAACCCATGTGATGTACCCTGTTGGTTGAGCAAGGCCTTCCTCTGAAAGGGCAAAACACAGGATGAAAGACAGGGAGAGACTGTGCTTTCTTTCACTAAAACTTGGCAGATGAAGATAGCAAAAATCATCCTCTGAAGTTCACTACGACTCCGACCTTACTGTTTTCTAAACCAGTGCTAATAAAGTACCTGTTGAAACAAAGACACTCACTTAATATGGAAAAAACCTCCAGAACATCATGATTTTAACTTTTGCAAACCACACTGCCCTTCTCTGTTGTCCTGGACAGGCTTCTTCACTTTTGTGTCAGGAGACCCCAGAGGCCACAACAATTTATGCTTTTAATGGTTATGTGTTCTCCTGATTATCTCTTATTGACCAAATTATACTGGGGAACCTGCACTGTGAAAAGCAATGTTACCAGAGCATCTGTAGGACCTCAACTCTCCAAAATTAGTTCTTTACATTAGTCTCCTGTGTACCTGGAGGCTTTCTGTGAATATAAAGTTCCAGTATGAGTTGCCTAACTACTTGGTCTTCCAGCTTCTCCCAGGTTTCAAACTGGCTTCACTACACTCCTTAAAACATAATGTCAGCATGAAAAAAATATTAAGAGGACAAGTTGTACTCTATTACATTGGAAACTTTGCTTTCAATTATGCTAACTACCACAGTGAAAACATGCAATTAGTAACACATCCTGTAGATACTGTCAAGCAATGTGTGGCAGTGAAAAGAAAATTCAGTTTGAGCAAGTAGCCCACAGCAATGAAGAAACTGCAGGAAAAACACTATCTCCACCTTAGCAACCTGTAAGGTCACTGGACAGGCTTTTGCTGCAAGAAAAGTAGTGGAAAAACCTGGGACTGCTCCTCCAGTGGGCATGCTGTTCCACAGTGAGAGTCGGTTTTACCAGCTCTACTTTGCAAGCACACTAATTATCCCACACAAAGGTCAGTTACTACAAGGAATTACACCAGAACCTGCCCTGGTCAAGTCCTAATCCAGCTTCAACTTCAAAACTGGAATGGAAACCCAGGAACCCTAACTTGCCCAGGGAGCAGAGGTAGCTTATTCCTTAAATAAAAGAATTTTCCTGCAATCCATGTAAAATGCTCAGCTGTGTTTGGGAATCACACAAAAACCAATGCTGAAAGCTTTCAAAATGTAATTCTCATTCTGCACTTGAGGCACTAAACCTCCCAGATTTACCGGAGGGACCAGCATCGCACCAAGCACTGCCCAGGAGACACGGTGCCTTCCAAGCAGAACAGCCACGAAGCAAAAGCCATTTCCACTCGCACATAAGCTGCCACTGATCCCGGTGCAAAGACATCACTGGAAACATTTTTGCAGGATTTTGTAAGGACAAAGAGGTATGTAGAATCTTCTGGCTGTAATCTTTTACATTATACAAGGGCTCCTCAAACTGGACTTTTTTTCCTGTATTATAAGGGTGCTGTCATGAGCTGCTTAAGTGATCAAACAAGCACTGAAGACTGCAAGCAAACAGACCACAGCATGAACAAGCAATGCCTACTTCAGAACACAGAAGCAAGACATTCACTTATCCCTGATGAATTATGAACTACTTTACACTTAGAGAATATTTCCTTACAATTTTTAACATTAAAATATAATACATCAGTTTTATTCCCCCTACTATACAGACAGTCAGAGACTTAGAGTAAAACATTTCAGGTCAATTGCTAGAGCAGTTGACATCACCAAAATTTAGGATCACAGTGTCCAACCCACGGTAACTGATATACAATGCTGCTCTCATGCTGCTCACGTGATGGGCAGAGGGACTGCTTTTGCCTGGCAGAAGCACCATGCTGGCACACTGTAATCCTAAATTGCTAAGGAAGCCAAACCTGCAGCAGCAAGGGGCAGCAAGCCATCAGGGCCCATGCTGTTTACATCCCTACTTTGCTCTAGGAAACATCAGACACTCGACGAGAAGAGTGGTGGGACCCTGTGGAACCACTCATCTTGCTTTTCTGTCCCTTAGTTCTTCAAGTTTTACGGCTCTCACCAGAGACAGATCCAAGCTGTCACTCATAAGGGTCCAGGAAAACAGGGAGGTGCTAATTTAAAATGTACTAATCTCCAAGTATTTTATCTGCCTGCTTTTGGACATCCAAATAGCATATTGATCTCGCTTTCTTATTTCCATTTTCTTTCTGCTGCCACAGTTTGCATCCAAACAACAGTTGTGTTACCTCCCTTCAGACCACCCCAGGACACCACTGTGAGAGGTGCTCCTTTAATTTGTGTGCCAGTAGAGGTTCTTGTGAATATCCCATGTGTCACTTTAGATTGACATGACACTCAAATTAGCAGACCTGCCAGTAAAACTGAAGGCAAGAGAAAACTACTGAAAGAAGAGGCAGAACCTTTGGGTTGGGCTATTTTTGTTTGTGATTTGGTGTTTTTTTTAAACAGACATTTAACACACTTCATCAACCAATCACACATGGAGGAGGTTCTCCTGCTCCACACAGCAGCTGCAGACACATTTAGGAGAGGACCTACATATACTCATTCAAACCAACCAATTTTGTGCAGATGAACCATGCCCACTCCACATTTTAAACCAAATCTTTTCCAAATAAGACAGAAAAAAAATTACAAAACTGATGTATCCACACCAGCAAACTGTATTAGGTTAATAAGCAAGAATGAAACTACCATAACCTAGTATCAGACAGTGACTTACGAGACTGTGGTTTCATTCTCAGCTTAGCTGAAAATTCAACTGCAAGTTATTTGAACCACCAGATTCCCTGTTTCCACATATAAGAAGTGGTGCTTTCCATCAACAGCTGCAAGGCTCTTACAACAGCCTGTATTGCTGCTGTATCTAAGTACCTGGGTGGACACCTGAACTGACAAGGAACTGAGCAACATCTTCATGTGAAAGCAACATCTTTTAAGGCATCAGAAGGGGCTGTTTCAGGGCTCTGAAATTCCACCCAGAAACAAGACACTGGCTACATTAAACAAGTGAGAAAGAAAAAGAAAATAATTTCCTAACAAACATCATTATCTCAACTTTTAAGAGACCTCACTAGCCTGCCACAGTACTGAGGGACAAAGGAACAGCTAGGAAGTCTCCTCAGTCTTCAGAAAATGGGTACAGAGTTGCAGTAGGGTTTCAGTATGGCAAGTACAAAATACATGCTCTTTTCCCTTGCAACACTCAATGCCACTCCAAGCAAAAGGAGTCTCTTTGATTTTGTTAAGGGTTTACTCATATAACAGCAGACAAGCCACCAGCAGGACACGACACCTCCCAGGCTCGGGATACGCTGCCTGACAAACGCTGGGAAGAACTGGTAAGCCTCTATTCCAGTGACTTTCGGCCACGGATCCCAAGGCCATCTGACCACTTGTTGGATCAACCAGTCCAGGAGACAGGCCAAAGAACCAAGAGAGAGAAACCTCACGTTCTCTTTCCCCAGCTTCAGTAATCCGGACCTTCCTGCTCACACAATAGCTCTTTATTAAAGCCACGAGTGGGCAGTTTTCTGTAATGAGTGCCATTTCAAAGGGGATATGCTAACCAGAAACAAGACACTCTTGTTTCAGAGAAAGAATTTCTGCACATTTAATTAATCAGAAACGACTACTGTGCTTACACCCTACCTTAATCTGCATTCACTTCAAGCATAAACAAGACCCAGCTTTCCAAATTAGCACAGGCAAGCATGGCAAGCATCTCTGGACATCAGTTTCTTGAAAATACTCGCCCAGCTCACCACAAGGATCTTATGAGTCTAAACTAGTCTGTAATATGCACCTAGATCTTCTGATAAAAGCTGCTTCAGAAGTTATATTAAAAATATTAACCAGCAACTTTAATAATTATCCAGACCAACTCAAATCTTTCTAAAGGATCTTCCTTTCCATTTTAAATTTTCACTATGGATATTTCTTGCTTATTCTTTTATTTGGTCATTTTCAAAGCTAAAGAAATTAGAGACTACCATAATGTTCTTAAGTTTTCACATATACAGCACCACACAGAGCACATACCACACAGCATGCTTAAATGCAACAAGAACATCAAAATCTCTGATACTCACCAGCAACAAATGACCAAGACCACAAGTTTTGAAACAGCAAGGCGTATCAACAATATGAATTACAGCAACCCTGACTACAGGTTTTATTGTTATCCATTTCAAATTACTCTGATCCATATACACACTGTATCTTAGTTTTATAAAAAAATCAAAGAAAAAAGAAATCAAACAAAATAATAATAATAATGTCGTGTTTGTACAAGACCTCTCTCTATTTTCCTGGCAACATAACTTCTATTACTATCAGTTGTCAAGTGGATTAACAGTTACTATATACTCACTTTTCTTAACATTGCTGTCTGAGGGCCATGCCAGTTGTAAATAATCACGAGCCAGTGCCCTCGTATTTTATTTTTAATCTTGCATATTACCATTTTTATAAAATATTATTTGCTTAAACACTGAAGTATTTCAAGTTTGTTCCCTTTTGTGAGAAAGCAAATTAAGGGAAAGCTTGGTGGAAGAAAGGGACCTTTAATAAACATCTGATTTGCTGCTGGATGGTGTTTCAGATTATATTTAAAATACATCATGTTTTGCTGACACCTCCCTGCACACTTGCTGGTATAAAGCCCAGCAAGAGTGTGACTATGGCAACCGCAATAGGATATTTATATATCCATGCCTATGCATGTGCGTGGGTGTGTGTGCGCACACATACACACACAAGCACACGCTCACACACACACACACACACAACCCCAAACTGGTTTAGTCGACCAGCAACAAGATTTTCTCAGCTTTCATTTTCACAGGAACAGGTAACCATTTCTAAATGAAAGGGCTGAGGTGGCAGCAGCAAGTTTTATGTGATGAAAATCTTCCACGAGAGAAGCCTACAAACCTATCAACATTTACAGAGCATACATGAACACATGCTCACTTCAGAATGCTTTAGCTATAACCAAAAAGAAACCCAAATGTCTGCAGGCACAGATTCAGTAACACCATCAAAATAAAAGGCATTTAATTTTTAGGATTTTTTATTTCAAAATAGGGTTTTTTATCCACAGTACTAGAACCTCACTGGAGCGAGCACACTATTTTAGAAGAGATTCAGACCTTTGTCTTCTTCACCAATAGTCTTATTCCTCCTCCTCTTTGAATACAGAATGTGCAAAAGTTCCTTCAGTCTGCAAATTAAATAGCTACACACTGAGTTCAAATTGTTATTTCTGGTATTAATTTCTGTCTCCTGACAGATCCTGATAGGTGATGCAGGAAATTCGAGGTAACAAAGGCTTCTGTTTGCAGCAATAAAGGACTCTCAGCTAGGGGGGAATAAAGGGATCAGAATAAAAGGCAAATATATGAAGCCTACGTACACTACAGAATGTCTGTGTTGAGTCCAGCACGCAAAAAGTCTAGCAGATTCAAAGCAGTATTAAGAAGTGTTAATCCTTTTACCTCTGAGCTATTCATGAGCAATATGCAAAGCTGTTCTTATGGTGTCGTGCTTGCAATGCTCCAGTTATGCTTGCATCAGCATTTCCATTGTGAACCCTGCTTTCAGAGATTTTTTACTTTGCCAAGTTTTAGTCTGGAACAATTTTACTACAAGCCTGTGAGATTTTAGTCCAGGATTAGGGTTTATGTCTGGTGAAGAAACATTTGGACAAAATCTGCTTGGCTGTTTTATTTATTAGAGGGCAAAGTTAATCCTTCTGAGTTACTGGACTGGAAAGAAGTCGGAAATATAATTTTTTTCCCAGCTTAGAAAAATAAAACAGAGGATTTCCTCTCCCCAAGAATTCCTTATCCCCAAATCTCTAGAATCACAGTACAGATGAAGGTTATAGACCACAAAACTAAGGTACAATTGAAGCATGCCTCCTTTGTAAGGTGTTTCTTTTAAAAATGCAACAGAGGAGCCAGGAAGATGAGGAGGCAAGAAGCATTTCACTGTAGGTTGCAGGTGAAAGAGGAACTCTTAAACCACAAACTGCATTTTAACAAGTATAACAAAAACACAATATTTCAAACTCCAGAAATTGTGCCATATTCCTAGGTAAAAATCACAAATTTTAAACATCACCTACCAGGTAGGAGACGTTCATTCACAATGTTATTGGGCACATGGTTACAGTCAACTGGCTACGGTACAACAATTCACACAAAAATCAACACAGCAAGTATTTTAAGAGAGATGCACTCCCTAGAGCAGACAATGTTTGCACAGTTCCCATACCATTTTCCTAAAGCCACCTGTGTTGCCCCCCCAGGTCTCAAACCCCGGGAGCTGCTGACCCAGTTGGGAGTCACTCAGCTCTCAAGTCTCGGGTTCAGTAACACACGTGTTGGCTGCATGTCAGTGTAACACCCAGTAACACACAACCACCACGGGTCTGGCAGGCACGCAGCAGCATTCACAGGCCACACCGCTGGTTCATCAGCAACACTTGGGCACCTGCTTCACGAGCACTATGGCACAGCTGAAGCTCTGGGTCCTGGAAAACTTGACAGTACAGACCGATGACAGCAGGAAAGCCCTGGTTAATTAAAACCAAGGGAGAATTTCCAAATAACATCCTTTTGTGAGCTTTCCATGTAGCACGAAAGCATCTACCCCACAACCCCACAGTAAACATAAAAGAATCAATGCTTGGAGCTTCTCTCTGAAATGCCTATATAGCATGGTCCTGCATACATTATATGCATCTTCATTCAAGCAGAGAGCTAAATGTTTGCAGGCAATGTAGTTTTCCTACATACCAAAATCTCCCTTACCAACTAGGCTTCACAACAAGGCCTTCTGCCATACCTAAACCACCTCTTCCACCTGGGCTTTGTATCACTATATAAGCTGCCTATTCTTAACTGGCTAAATCCTTTCAAGAGGTAAATCCTTACTATATGACCCCTGAATGCACATATTATCTAAATGCAAATGATGGAGAACACATTTTCAGTGATGATAAGCCATAAAACATTATTCTGATTTCAGGTATCACACCTGATCCATTCTTCACCTTTTGACCGGACTTTTTACACCAAACACCTACTAAAAAATTACCAACCAATACTTGATACCATTCCCTTCAATAATATATATATGATTGGGTTTTTAAAAGACTAACAGAATTCATTTCCTTCCTATGATTTACAGAACCACTTTGTATTTTGTCAGCTTTTGTGCTTCCCGGCTATCTTCCTAGGGAAATGTTGTTTCTTATTGATCACTTGATACAATGAACATTAATTTGCTTTTAAAACTACATTCAGACTTTAAAAAAATTGTAGTTATATGGTTAAAGTATCCCCATAAAATGTATTGCCCGTTTGAGTTTCCAATTTTAGTTTCACATCTGACACTAAGCATTATTTCCCTTTCTTGTTTACTAGGGTTTTTTTTTCCTTTTGACTTGTTTCAGTTGAATTTGGACAGAAACCGAGCTCAAAGGTATGCAACAGTGACTCCTAAAAGATTTAAGTGTTTCAAAGTGTATACATGAAATGGACAAGGTTTATCTGTACACAATTTTCTGTAGTTTAAACCTGATGGATTTAACATACATCAAAACAGTCATCATTTTTCAAGAATATATTTTCATATACAATAAAAAATAAACTTTGTCTTGTACAAGAAAATAAATCTCTCATTGCTTAGCAGTGTATGAACGAAGCCACAAGTGGAATTCACTAAGTACACCAGGGCAATACTGTTTTGTCTGCACATGTAGAGTGAGCTAGAGCTGATTTAACACTTCTACTAACTCTAAATTCAGGTAGTATACAAACACCTTCCCAAGTTCAGCAATTTGAGGGTTTTTGCGCTGTTTTTTTAAGCAGTGGAAACAAAAATACAGTGCTTGGAAAACATAATATTAAGTTTACAGGCCTTAATGCAAGACACTATATTGAAAATTTCTTTTTTTTCCCCCCCTTTATTTTATAAAAACATCCTAACTTTGCCTTACTCTTGCAGACGGAAAAATCAGCTCCCGGGCTTCCCCAGGACACGGCAGGTCAGTGCCACTACAGCTTGTGCATCCTAGGCAGCAGAAGCAATACAGCCTTCTCCTATTTATCACAACCCTTTCCTCTGTCACTTCTGCATTTTCATGACTGGGTAGTGGTGTTTTTTCTTAAGAAAACGAACTGCCAAAAGAGGGTAACTATGAACGGAAAAATGCTCCCAGTCATTTTTAGTGTATGAGGTCAGCCAGAAAGCCCCTGGGGGCTGTGCATTGCCCCAAAGAAACCAGAAATTTTTAAGCTACCAAGCTCTCCACACACACAAAAAAAACACCCCAACCCACACAGCAAGGAAATTTTGAACCTATATGTTCCTTGTTATGCAGAGGTGGAGATCACCATCCAAAGTACTCCTTGAAATAGGTAGAGACAGAGGGAGAAAATCTCCTCCCGAAAACACAGCTCCAAAGCAGCATGACTGTAACTACCAAGACCATGATGTGGTTTGAAGAATGGCTAAAGGACTAAAATAGTTCGCTATGCTACATGCCGACAAATACGTTCAGTACATTGCCACGGGGATTAGAATTTTGTCTGGCTCTATTAAGTATCTTATTTAATATAGAGACGGGAATAAACCCTGCAATTACATTTTCTGAGAGAGTCTACAAAACAGAAAGCTACCATCAGAGACTGCGAGATTATATATTATGGTAGGAAAGGAAAGAAAAAGAAAAAAAAAGTTTCAACCTGGAAAAACACAAGCAAAAAAAAATAATCCAACACATGTATCCAAAAAAAAGTAGTAACCCAGAAAGCAGAACTGAGAGAGATGATACAAATGAGAATTGCAATTAAATTTATTATGAATAAATGAGACTACAGCACTTCGGTAACAAACAAAATCTGAGCTACAAAAGACAAAAGCTAAAGCAGTTCTACCCAACTACAGAGGAATAAAAACTGTGGACTCAGAGTAAGTTGGATATTGTTTAAGGTAAGAATGCAAGACAGAAACTAAGGCATGAACAGTAGAGAGAAGAAAAAAACAAGAGTACCAATGTTCACCACAGGCTTCAGGGATAGGTGATGGAGATGACAAAACACTCCTGGCCCAAACAACAGCACGCTCAGGGCAGAGACACCACACTCAGAAGGGCTTCCATTAGATTGGCTTCTTGCTGATTAATGCACATACACACAAATTAGGCAGCAACATCCCAGGAAGCACAGCACTTCACAGACCTATGAGAGAGCTCCTAAGGAAGGGAAACTGTCCTGAATCAGCTTCCTACCAACAAGAGCAAGTTACTGGTGATGCAAGAAAATACAGGTTTTAGTGGTAAATAATTCTATGGATTTGGCACACAGGTCAACTGGACACCTCAGATGGTAGTTCCCATCAGAGTCCTGGAGTTTCATTTGAGGAACAAAAGCCATGTGGCATTAAAAGCAGAATAAGGTCTGGTTGAAGAAAGGATTAGGAGCATGGAAGTGGAAGAAAGGATTTATGGTGTGGCACAGCCTCGTGAGACCTACAAAACAACCCAGTAGTACATGAAGTCCAGGCCTTCTCAAAGGCAAGGATGCAAGAACCACAATGCTATCAGTGTGGGCTCCATCCAGGGACATTGCAAGATCTGTGTCTCAGTAACAGAGGAGGAGGAGAAGGACAGCCTAACAAGAATTAGAAAGCCAGTTACAACCTGCAGGGAAAGATAAGCACAGCATAAAAGCCAAACGAGCTAATGCTTTGTGGCCATTACAAGGATAGTCTGGACCATTAATAAATGATGAAGGATGAGGAATTAAAACCCAAGTAGCTAGCTACACTGACCACCTTTTAAAATCTAAAAAGGAAAAGAAAGGAAAGGCTGAACAATTAGAATGTAATTACGAACTTATAAAACATTTTTATATATCTATACCCACACACAAATACTTAGCCGTGACAAGTATGAAAAAGGCCCATAAATCCAAAATTTCAGACACTGACAGTGAGACACATACACACTCAAACACAGGGAAGAAAAGAGGGGAGGGGGAAGGAAAAAAAAAAAATAATCAAACTTATGATGGACAGCTATTCTCAGCAAGCACTCCTGGCAAAACGCTACTGCAGTTCTGTGCTTTTATCTGTATTACCTCAGTAAAGTACCAATTGATAGCCATTAAAAATGGGCATTAATAATTACAAGTAAACGCCTTAGGAAATGTAGACATACTTATCAGAACCACTCCTTGGAATACATGATACTGTTGAGCCAGTATAGACAAACTGGCAAACAAGCTTAGTAGATATAGCCACTGTTTCCTTTACAACATGGAATATCTATAGATGAAAGACATATTTAGACCTCAACTTCACAGAAGGAAAACACAAGGAAATTATCATATAAGCAAGCAAATTATACTTCTCCAAAAAGGATAGTTGTATTAAGATAGGAGAAACCAGTCCCTGAGACTCCTGGAAGATGGTTATCTTCTCCCATCCAAAATGAGAAATGGGGCTTATAGAGTATGTGCAAAATCTGACGCAGTCCATCACTTTTATAGAGAACTGTAGTTCATAGTAAGCACACACTGAATAAAATACACTAGGATGTCAGTAAACCATTTGACGGTATCAAATTATACAGTTTCAAAATTATTTAAGAAACCAGTTTTGATGTGGACAGAACACTGTACAAAAAACAAACAAAAGAAAATCATATACAGAAACTCAGAAAGCATCTCTCAAGAATACAAGAAATTTTCTTACATATTCTCTTACTTAAAAATCTTAGTTAATGAGGCAGAACAGGAGTAAAACGTGTGTTCTTGAAGTCTGTGGATGTTACTAAATTTAGTAGTTGCAAGCCCCAGTGAGGACAGAGAAAGTTGAGAAGCAAGCAATTAAAAACAAGGTTCTCCTTGGGAAAGTGCAGCGAAGACATCCAACAGGAAAATAATATGAAGGAAATATTCAGTGGGAGCAACAAACTGAGGAGCCAAGAAATTCTTACAAGGTTTGCAGTGTGATCTGGTACAAGAAAGATTAATGAAACCTTGGCTGCACATGCAAAAAAAAAAAAAGCCACATCAAGCAAGAGAGATGCAACAGCTAAATATGCCCACTTTGGGTAGCAAGCAACATAGAAAATATAATCACACAAGTCTGCAGGAATAAAATGGATGCAAACAGCACTGGGATGAGACAGGCCTTATTTAGACTAGTACGTGGTAGTACAAGGACATGTTTAAAAAGAAAGGAAAACAAGGCTAAGTGACTGAAAGCTTCCTTCTAACAGCGTTCTTAAATCCAAGTATTTCAACCAGGTCGACGAGAGACTTAAACGACCATTTAAGAGTTCACTCCCATAAATGGGACTAGTAGCAGAAAGCTGAAGGTGTGCTTAAGGGTGTCCCACAGGAAACACCATGGGCTTTTTCTGCAAACACCTCTGCATGGGCCCAGTAAGGTGAGAATATATAAACAGTGCAAAGGAACTCTACATAAGGGGCAAACAGTGAGTTCAGGTAGCTCTCAAGCTGGCTGAAGGTCATGAATTTCTCAGCAAATGATTAGGTAAATATTTATATTCTTCTAAGCACAACTTCCATAACAGAACTGTATCGAGGAACAAGAAGGTAAACTTGCTTTTGTTTGCAGAACACACAAACAGCAAACAACATGCACTGTTAAAATTTGCAGTTTTTTTCTTTTTTTAATTATGAAATTTATCTTAATGCAGCATGTATTTCTAGCTTTCTTAAACAAAAGTAAAGCTACATGAGTGTAGTAGTTCTGCACCTCCCTCATCACTGAGGCAGAGGCTGAAAAAACAACAGGCACAAAGCTCTCTCCTCCTACAGTGCCAAGGATCAGCCCTCTCTCCATGCAAAATCCACATATTTCCCTCAAACACTGATACATATCAATAAACATGAATGCCAAATAGCTGCTCAAAACAGAAGAGTAATAACCAAGCATTTGGTATAGGCATGTCACAGGACTTTGTCTACTTGTAAACTTCACAGGGCAAGAGCTCTGGTTTTCTTTTGTTGCTGTAGCATACCAAGTTCAGTCAAGTGTTACAAAGGAAAAATGCAATGTAACTGAAAGCCAGACTATCTGAGCTGCTGTGTCTGCTTTGTTTTCCCATTCCTTTCCACAGTGCCTGACTAGCCCAGCCATGTACAGCCAGACCGTCTCCCCACAGAACGGATCACTTCATGAGCATGCATTATTCAGAGAACAACACTGCAAGTGCACTTAACACAGATTTTAGAGCTCACTAACAGTTTAGAACTTTTAAACAACTTTGCCAAGTGATGTTTATTGAACATTCCTATTACAACACAAAAGAGATTGTGCCACTGGTTTGGCGCAGTCACCGTCCCGTGATCCCATGGCTGGTGGTTTTCTCAAACACAAGATGGTTTTCAGGTTACTTCTGCACAAGATGGAGAAGAGGAATGGACATAAGGGTGGCAATGCTGCCAGAAATATTCAAATTTCCACTGAGAATTTGTTTAGACGCTAGTTCTAAATATGCTATTTTGAACTGTGGACTAGACAAAATATTTTAAAGAAATATGTATTCTCCTCTAGCAACGTATCCATTTAAAGACCAATTTGCTGCTCTGCAATCACAAAAACAACAATTTTTTTTTTTTCAATCCAACTTTTTAATAGCTGCAGGTAAGATAAATCTGTACAATCCCATTTTGCCATCCGCAGACAAAGGACACTAATTATCTGACACGTGGCTTTTCAAGATGGACGTAACCACGCATCAACCACACAGATTTCAAGCCCTGTGTTTCCTCCTGTCCTTTCTGTTCAATCACCACTTGCTCCGACAGTTTCTGTCAGGGTGACTGCAACCTCAGTTCTGCCTGGCACACTGAGTTTTTGCCATCACATTTCCCAAGGTTAAACTTCAAGGTTTAAAAACAGATTTTCTCCTCTGAGATGACCTTCGGCAATCGCCCCAGTTCTGAGAAATGAATGAAGTGTTCCCAAAACAAAGTAAATTTTAGTAGTAACCTGTAGCTAAAAAGAACCTATGTGACCTGCTTTAGAGACAGAGACTGCTAAAAATACTGCTGTCTGAGCAAGATTTTTGGGTAGACTTTTGGCATCATGGTAATTGGGAAATTCCTTCTGGACTAATAATATTGCTTATCATTTAACATATTTTCATTCAATGGTATGAAACTATCAAGTAAGGTAACACAGGATATAAAACTCATTTTAAGGGACCTGACCTACTGCTCACAAAAGTCAACAGGAATCTCTGCACCAACTCAGCAGAAATCATACCAGATACCAATATTAATCTAAATATTAAAACCCATTACAGTTATACGTACAGATAAAAAGCCTATCAAATAGTCGACACAATCTGCCAGTTTCCCAGGGGAAGGTTATGTCCTCTAACTCATTTCTACTTACATAACTGCCTATAAAGTGCACTTTGCTCATCTCACAGAGGTGCACAAGATGTTCAGCCTCGGAGGATGCTACAAGAAAGACAGGATCAGCCTTGAAGCCCACCCAGTCACCACCAGCCTGTTACTGAGACACTAGAAGGCTTGGAGGGAGATGCAAGAAACTCCAAGAGAGAAAACATTGCCTAGTTCAGTTTAAGCTTCATCCTCGTCTCCTAACAGTTAGGGACTGCTCAAACGAAAAGTGAAGTACACCATTCTGTTTCTTCAAGTGTTTTGCAAATCCCAATACCTGTATCTAACCCTCTTCTGAACTTCAAAAACCGTCCCCCCACACAAACACCTGCTACAGCCTTCATGAACACATCACAAGGATTTTCGTCTCAGTCATCTTGAACTGACCAATTTCAAAGCGTTTCAGATTTCCTCTCTGACAACTAAAGAACAGTGTCCTGACCTAGATTCCCTAAATAATTTATTACATTCTAGACTTCTTATGCCCTTTCTGATTTGTCTTTTTTTTTATGCAAAAGAGTTCAGCTTCTCTTCACGTGAAATCTTCCCAGCCACAGAAGATCACTGTCCACCTTCCTAGCATCTCTTTTAATTCCTTTTACAAAACTTCTACATAAAACTCAAATAGTGCTTTATTATTTACTTACAGAGTATTACTGGAGTTTGAGATTTGAATAACTTCTGTTTCAACTGAAGCATTTTGATCAATTTGGGAGGCATATCAAATGATATTTTTATTACTTTAAAAATTTGTAGCATTAAATTACCCAGAGTCAGCCTTCTAAGATCAAAAAGTTACCTAGGGAGAAGTTTCAGATAGATTAAAATGCTTCAGTGGCTTAAGACATTGCTTATATTGTGTCTTGCAACATGTATTTACAAGCATTTCAAGTACTATAAATATTTTGCATCATGTTATGAATAACTCTAATGCTGTTTTCCAGGCTAAAATAAAGAAATACACAATCGGGTAATGTTTCACCTTCCACAGCGCTCCTTGCAGCAAATCACTGACAGCTACAAATAGTCTGGATTGAGCAATGCAGGTGGAAAGGGGCAGCCGTGAAACCCTGTGTCAAGCACCGGGGCTACAACTCCACAGAGCAGGGAAAGGAGCATAACTGATGGAGAACCAGTGAGTGAGGACGTAACTACCAACCCAAAGTACCTCATGTGCAGCCCACAATTACTTGCACAAGGCAGGCCCCTACATGGCACTCCGGAGGGGAGAGGCAAGACGAACTTACCTTTACCAGCTCTGATTCTGCATGCACGTGCAGGAAGACAAGGCATGCCTGGAGAAAGCCTTCCAATCTTGGTCCCCTAAGAAAGCCCAGGACAAACAAACACATGTGGTCTGCAAATTTCAAGGACTCCACTCATAGGCAAACAACCTCTGTTCCCACCTTCACGGAGAAGTCATAAAAGCCATTTGAACTGCAGGTGTCTGCAAGCAGTACAACATGCACACAACTTCAAAGGTCCCAGACATACTGTATTTCAGGAGAATAAAGATTCACCATAGTCCTGCTGAGCATGCCTCATGCCAAGGCACTCTGCATCCAGGATGGCACAGGCAGAGCTCTGACCAGCTGCTCTTCAGCATTAAAAGAAACATCCCTGCGTAAGGTAAAGGTGGAAAATGTCCCCCCAACGATAACACCTGAGTTACTGTCTCCCAACACAGCCTCTAAGTGCATACCACTGCCCCCTATGAGAGCTGTGGGGTTTCACTGCACTGGAGCTCTATGCCACCAGGACAGCCAACCTTGGGATTCACCCACAGGGTCTGGTTACCCGAGCAAGCACAGCCCTCCTGGAATACCAAGCAGCTTCTGCTCTGAAACACAAGGTGCAAAAAGGAGAACAGGTTGATCAGACTGTTCCAAAAGAAGTCAGGCCTGGCCTGGAGGAAAGAGAGGTCTGGAACAACTCCTAATCTGGAAAAAAGACTGACTCTTCTGGGGTGCAGACCTCTCCCAGGCTCACAGCTAAGGAGTGCTGCTTGAGGCCAAAATCTCCGTGGGGTGACCATGAGCACAACACCCCAGAGACACTGCGTGACTAAAGCCATGCCCTACTAGCATGAATGGGGGAATGCCTTTGTCCATATCCAGAAGGAACTGAGGACAACGGAGGGAACATAGACTCATACCACCAGCGGGCAAACTGTCACCAAGCTCAAGGAAATGCCAGTTTCTTCTGTGCACTCCAGGAAAAAAAAGGACTGAAGACCGTTAAACATGTTTGGAAAACATCCAGAACACCACAATGATCCTGAAAGAACAAAGATCTCATCAGATCGCTGTTCAAATCTGCCCTCAATAAAATGCAGTTAAAGGCTTGGACTTAATTGTTATTTCTGGCAGCGCACCAAGGAGTAAAATAAAGAAGGCTATCAGGCAACGTGGAAAAAATGACCATATAGTGAATCACTCATCACAAACCAGTTCCCTAGATGATCAAACAAGCCAATATAAATCTCGGCCAAAAATCAAGTTGAGGACCCATAAGTGATGCCTACGCACACCATGAGTCCAGGCCATATCCCCTGCAAAAAGTGAGTCCTGATAGGCTGGCTATGGGAGAAGCTTAGGCAGCAATTTTCCCTCAAAATAAACAGTTGTCAGAGTCACAGTACAACCCACTCCCTTCACTACATAGTTTAAACTTTGGAAAGCTTTTGTGACTATGACCAAAATAATTCAAAAAAGATGTGCATCAAGATGTTTTTATTTTCCACCACTCTAGGCACATTTCAGTTTATGTAGTTTGTTTTACCCACCTTAATATCCCCACTCCTAACACATACATTCCAAGAGCTAAACAAAATGGGCTACTTTTCTACAGACATTATCTATTACTGCTCCTGCCTATATTCATACTGATGTTTTGAAAACCCCTCTTAAAAGTTATGTATGTTTCTCCCATAATAGAACATCTTCCTCCATGAACTACATACTAATGGAATTAATCTTTAAAGAAGAAATTAGATTAAGATTTCAAGCAACATTTTAATAAAGATTTGAAAAGCTAGGCCACCAGTAAAAAAAAAAGAAATTGAGGAAAATAAGTGAATTATTTAATAGCATCACCCCAGAAGGAGCTTTACTGCATAACTGTACTGAATAGGGAAGCTATTAATGATCTTCAGCTAGTTAGACACACTGAATTAGCACTGCTTTAAAAATGAATTGTAAAGCTTCCTGAAAAATACAAAATCTAAGTTTGTGAGAATCTAAAACACTACAGAACTGCTGGAAAGTAGGCCACAGATATGCCTATTTACACAGCCTTGCAAAAGCAGGGAAATTTCCTAGTCCTGTATAAAGTGCTGTTGACCTGCCCATACTGAAATGATAATGGAAAAAAAAAGTCTACATGACATTTTCCTGGCCTGTCCATGAAAGAAAAATTATTTTGACATGTAGCACTAGAGAGAAGCAGTAGAGCAAATCTCTTTTGGAATAAGTAATGTAGAAAGATCTAACCAGAAAGATGAAGATATTTGCAGAATAGTGGGAAGTTATTAATATTGTAATTTTTTTTTTTAAGTAAACACATTTTTTCCAACTATCTCGGCTGTTAGTTCTCTTAGAAGAATTCAAACGTAAATCTTTATCCTCCACTGTTATTGCTCATAGGTGACTCTGTGACATTCACAAGGTAACTCCCTTCAACTAAAAGCAGATCTCTTGTTTTTCATACTGGCCTTTTCTTGCTTCTTATTCAATAAAAATAAAAGGTCCTGAAGATCACAGCTTCTCACATTCTTTTGAGGGGTTCTGATGTCTTGAGGAGAAGGCATAAGGAATGATCCTTCCATTTTTAAAACAAATGGGCACATTTGCAAACATCGCTCTTTTGCATGCACTAATAATGTGTTAAGACCTTGATCAGCATTTTGAACACAAAAGCACTCATTCCAACAGCACAGCAAACAATCCACTCTCACAGAAACAGAAAAACTAGCTTTATGTTATTCCCTGGGCAAAGAACATCTCCACGCTGTCATCTACAGACACTAAGGTAGAAACTCTCCTCCAGACCTAATTCCCACCACCTTCCCTTTCTCAAGCTGATTTGGAAAACACTTCCTCAGTGCAGAAGTGAATAAATAACTTCTGCCCACCTGCACACTTTGGTGCCCTCTTTACTCCAGAGCCCTCCAAGGTTACAGGGGCAGGTAATGACCCCACTTATATGTTTATGGAGAGCAAGGAGCATTACAGTCTCTATCACACTGTGGGAGGCAGCTCCGCACTTACATCAGCAGCAGTCTGGTTTTTCAGGGGAGGTTACCACCACTGCAAAAAGGACTGCCCATGCCTGTTTGGGCACTACTGCCATTTACTGATGCTGGCGTGGAGCCCTACTTAAGCACCATCTGTGATCTACTTAAACTTGCTGAAAACTCGAAGGACCTCAACAGTATTTGATAGTTTTCTTCTGTATTACTGAGCTGTAGCCTTCCCCAAGTTAGCTTTAACAATCACCAAAGTCAGCATAAGAACGGGAAGACTACGCAGCTGGGAGATGGGTGTGCTGTGCCCTGAGACATCCAAATTATCTCATGGTTTGCTAGTGGTAAAAAAGGGAATGCCTTGCTGCCTGCCTTCTCCGGGGCTGTGCAGTCCCCTCCCCTTGAGCATTCACAGCACCACTCAACTGCTTTAATCCACTAACCAGCACAAAGCTATTCAGCTCTTCCCCTTACCCCTGAAGTTAATTTTTTGCTGCTTCAGTGAAACAGCCCAACACCAAAATAGCATAAGGTAAGCCACAGCATCTAGGAGCAGGAATGCGAAAGCAGCAATTCCCCTTTCCTGCACTCAGCTTTTATTAGCTGCAGCTTTTCTATTCGTTGTTGCTCAAGAAAGTAAGTTCCACGGAAAAGGCGCTACTGCGGAGGGCTTGCCCTATGTTAAGCAAACTGAGGATACAAAGTTCATGGAGGTTCATGGCAAAGCAGAGGACACAAACATAAGAACAGATGTACTGCGCCACACCAAAGATTCTGCTAGTCCAAAACTCTGTGTCCAACAGAGCCTCTGAGCACAGGACTAGAGAAGAGCAAGAAGAGGTTGAGCATGCCTGCACTCTTCCCCCAAGCACCTTTGTAGCCGTCAATACTTTCACTGGTAGGGATTTTCTTAGACTGGCATTTGGCCATCAAGTAGTCCCCAGAAAACCTTTTCCAGGAGTTCTACAGGCTTACCTGCCTGAAGAACATGCAGAATGTTCTATCTGCTTGAAGAATGACTTCCTCCTGCCAGGGTTTGAAGCTAACTTTTTCAAAGTTTGCTTGACTTTCCCTTACTCTTAAAGTGGGAAATTAAACAGATGAACCATCTTCAACCTACTCACTATTTCACAGACCTCGTCAACCACATCTTTCCCAGCCATTTATCACATGGAAGCCATGCCAGAACTCTAACAACTATGTTGCTTTTTTACACAGTTCTTCCAGCTGTTCCATGTTCTTCTTGAGGTGAAAGGGAGATGAAACAGTATTTAACACATGGACAAACCATGGATTTAGACACAGCATAATAATGTTTTGTATCCTATTCTCCACTCTTTTCTGAGCATTTCCTACGTTTTTATGTTCTTTCTTTAATCATGACTAAGCACAGGGCTAGCTGGTCATTTGATGAGACTGGTTTCAAGATCCCACTCCAAGTGGTGACAGTTAACCTCGAGTCCATCACTTTGTACAAAAAAATTCAGACAGTTCCCCACTACCAGTGTAAAGCATCTCACATTTATCTACACTGAATGAAGATAACACACACCATACTTTTAAGCAGTAGCAGGAACCTAGAAAACATGTCACAAATTATTGGAGTTAAAATCTCCAAGTTACATGAATCACTGAAAACGAGACAGCAATAATAAGAAATCTACTACCTGGGACAAAAATTTGCTGAAGCACTCAACTACAGAGAGCATGTAGGACAGAGCAGTCCTACAAATGGGACTACACACGTAACAGGGAGTTCCTTCAGGCTTTGATCTTTTAGTTATTTGAAACCACACAAAAGTTGAATGAAAAAGGTACAAGATCCCAAAGGAATCAGATTCCCTGCTTCTCTGAAGAAAGCTTCTTAAATTCCCCTTTTATGACCACCTTCACCAAAATAAATAAATCACTTCTAAGTAAAAAAAAAATGTAAACCAAGGCATTTCCACACAATTCCTTTCATGTCTTTCCACGGCCTCATCTAGAGTCACATGCTGTCCTGACCTTTCCAGATTCTCCTCTCTGCCTCACCACACTTATTCAGACTATCAAATTCATTTAGTGAAACCATCCTATCCTTTCACACTTGACTCTTTTCACAGACAAGCAGTTCATTTTCATGCAGACCCACTTTTAACTTCAAAAGGTTGCTTTGTATTTCAGCTTCTGATGTCCCTTGTTTAAAACACTTTCAAATAAGGATCTGAAAAGTGTTGTAGCTGGGAACTCTCGGCCGCGACTCCATCTCTCCTCGAAAATGAAAAAAATCCACTATTAAACAAAGTGAGAAGCCACACATCCACCCAGGATTTCTGTAACTTATCAGTAGCTCTCATAGCTCACCCATGCACATCCAAGGTAACAGCCAAGGTCACAGCCAGAGCTCAGAAAACTGCTGTGGGTCTGGATCGGTCTTCTAGAGTTACCTTCACAGTGTCACTTGCCTTTACCTTAAAGCTCCTCTGAAGCCATTCATTTCCACTTATCCATAACTGCTTAGAACAAGACAACCCCTCTGAGAAGGTCTCGCAGCATCAGAAGGCAGTGACAACCTGACAAGCACCCACTGCCGTCCCCTCCAGCAGATACGTGCCCAGCCAAGGCGAGAACACGAGCCCCTCTCACACCATTAACGGAGAAAGCCATCCTGTGAACACATCTGCTCCTCTTGTCAACACACACAAAAAACAGCACCGCAAAACCGAGCCAAGCAAGCTATTTCATACCACACCACGCGATTTTGCTCTCCTTTCTGATGGCTCAGACAACCGCACTGCCCCGGGGCACTGCAACTGCACTGCCCGCTGCCCTCCCCAACAGCAGCACCCAGCACCCTCGGCACAGCTGACACCAGCCACCAACCCACAGCCCATAAAAAACACTTCCTACCCATTCTGAGACACTTCAGCGATCATGCGAAAACAATTTGATTAACAAGATTATAAGCAAACTCGTAAAGCAGTTAGGTGAAAAGATACAGCAGAAATTTTGCCAAACTCACCTCTTTTAAGCACACCTGGAAACTACGTTTGTGTCAGAGCAAACTACCATCAAAACCAATGTAGTGGCTCTACTAATCAAAATATTTTTCACTTGGAGACCACAAATACTTGTTCACAGCTCATTTCAGAACCCTTTTCAATTTTAAGTATTTGTAACTGAGTAATTTCAGATGAGAAAACCATACTGAAAAGAGTAGTACATTACCCTACATTTCCCATCAATTTTCCTGTGAAACATTTGAGCCACCAAAAATCTGACTTTTAAGTTAATTATGCACAATTTGGACGCTCCGAAGTCAGGAATTCAGAGCTGAATCTCGTCTAGTCACTCACAAAACCTTTATAATGAAAACACATTATAATCATGCTCTTTTCTCACCAAAATAGACAAAAAGACACAATCATAATTTTTAAAACCACATTTGCATTCTAAGACAGTTTATTTGGGTTTTTTTGTACTACGTTTTTCTCCTATAAAACCTGTTAGACGTATTTCTATCAGAATAGCTTCAGCAATGCATCCAGAAATGCAGCAAGTGAAAGTTGCAGCAGCTATTTCCTCCTTACTTTCCTCAGATTTTAAGGAGGGTAGGAATTTTGCCTAATTTTAATACAGAAAGTAACACAGATTTTTAGAAAAAGGGCAAGACTGAGTGCTTCAGGATAACCATCTGCTCCACTACTCTTGAATCTAAATGGAAATACAACAATTAAAAGCGTCACTAGTTTTACATAAATTTTACTTTCTTACAGTAGACACTGCATCAGAACCACAGCAGTTAAAAAGTCAAACAATTTTCCAGCTGGCTGCAACACTCATTGAAAAACAAGACCAGTTCAAGATAAAACCTTGCCCTTTTTATTAAAATACCGGTCAAGCTTCTGACAAGGAGACAAATTAGTTTTTAAACCATTAGTATATGCTTGCATAAAATTAAAAATGGTTCCATAGAAGGAAATTTGGATAACCGTGATATGGCTCTTCCAGCACAATATTTCCTTTTGATTTTTGAGAAGTTATTAATATTGAACCATTTCAGTTTGCTGCAATTTCATTCATTCATTATTACAATATACAGTTAATGCAGGAGATTAAGATTAAGTTTTGACAAGTCTTTTTACACTTCTCTGGGCAGCACTGCTATTTCTGCTTAGGTTAGTAACTTCATCCACCAGCTAACCTTTACGGCATTGACAATCCACAATTAACAATTTTCCCCCTTGCCTCTGACCCCCTTCCCATTGCAGATGATGCTTGTTGCAGTGACACACACAGCTCCTCCTGCCAGCCTGGTCCAGCGACACCCCCAGAAGCACCCGCCGTGCCCCCTCACACAGCTCCCTTTCAGGATCGCGCCAGACTTGGCACCAGCAGCAAAACAGAGCAGACTCGAAATGGAGGAGGCTGTCACCTAATGAAACATGACTAACAGGACTGCTGACTGTCCAAATATTTAACTGCTCTGCAGCTCTGGGGGTCAGATGGGTTAATCAAATAAACTTGCGTATCCGGAGGGATTGGCCATTATTTGTGTTTTCCTTAGGTCCCTACCTGACTTTAGGCTCTGAAAAACTACCAAGCTCTGAGCAATTATGAGTATTTGCATATAAAACTCAACCAAGCAGATGTCACAGATCTGCATCATGAGCTGAAAACACGGTAAAGTTCTTCCAAAAAAATTAGTTTTGTTTAATACCATGACAACTCTCTTCAGCACACACGGGCTGATGGGAATTGACAACACCTACACCAGGTCCCTGGAAATATAACCCATGTCACAGAACCCAACCACACCCTAAGTGGAAACCTAACACACACTGTCTCTCCCATACTTAACTATTAAAAATTATCAGAACAAGAAAACATCAGTACAGATGGACAAAGTAGATGCAAAGTGTTTTCAATGTATGACAATGGAAACAAAAATAAATCTTGGATTAAAATATAGCTTAGTTTCACCAATTTCTAATAGTATTTGTCTCCATTGAACAAGAATTTATGCACCATTTCAACCTGATAAGAATTTAATTCTAGGTAATAAAGCTTTACAAATTGAATTCAAAGGGGAGAAAAAAAAACAGCATTTCCCAATTATTTCCAGTTTCACAACTACAGACTTCAACTAAAGGAATAGGGAAAACTGTCACTATAAAAGCAGAGCTGACATGTGACCTCTGGATACAGTTGCACTAGTAAACAGCTATAATAAAAATCAATATTAATTCCACACACTTCTGTTTTGAAAATAAAGCAATGAAATTCTCTCACGCCCACCTGACGAAGGGACACAACTCAGACCAACTTTGTCAAAGAGGATTTTTAAAGTGTTTCTACAGGCATGTAATGGATTCCAAGACTGAACATGCACTGAATGTTCAGTGAACCAAATAATTTTTAATAGATTCCTCAGGGGAGTTTATTTTATATTTTTAAATCACTCTGAGACCTTGGAATGACAACCTGATTCAGAGGCAAAGAAAGGCTACTGTTCCTGGGGTGGGGTATTGTGTTTCTTCTAGGTTTTTCTGGAAGAATAAGTCGTGTCTGTTGCGTGTACTTGCTATGTACTTTAGAAATACCTTCATTTCGACAAACCTTAAACTTTCTAAATTGCTCCTGAAAGTGTACACTGAGCAGTTCTAAAGTTCCTTCTGCAGAAATACTACACAGTGAATACAGAAAGTTGATCTAACAAAAAGTTGGGAGGAACTAAAAGTTGCAAGGGGGCAGCCGCAGTTCCAAAGAAGTAGGAGACAGACAGCGTTAATGAAACCCTCAGGCCCAGATTTGAAATCCAAATGTAGCATGAATTAGATCAGTTTGCAGATTTCAAATTAACCACTCTCTCTCCCCTGGCCCCCACAAGCTAATGCCTACCTGAATAGCGAGGCCCCTGCAACGCGACAGCAGATTCAGCATGAGAAGCAACCATCCCTTGAAAGAGGAAATTTTTCCAGCTGTATGATTAAGCACGCAGGAAAACAAGACAAGGAGCCTCGAGCACTGCCGTTGTTAGCGTGATTTGAGCAGGATTAGGCAGAGCACGATGGAGGAAAAGCCTCAGACAATGAGTCCT
This sequence comes from Acropternis orthonyx, assembly GCA_035583155.1. Lineage (NCBI taxonomy): Eukaryota > Metazoa > Chordata > Aves > Passeriformes > Rhinocryptidae > Acropternis > Acropternis orthonyx. Next base: position 10,974,589 of record JAWWEU010000005.1, read on the forward strand.
TTCATACATTAGAAACAAAAACTACCGTTAATCACACCCGCAATTCAGTTTCTTCTACTAATTCCTAATCAGACATCAACAAATAAAGCAAAACACTTATTCTTGGTTTAATTCTACGAAATAAACACAAATGAAAGGAAGTGATCAGCCTGTGCTGTAAAAATGCTGTCACCTCTCCTCCTCCTGGTGAACAGGGAGAGCTGAGACGTGCACAAACGGTTGGGAAAGGAACTCTTCCATAAACCCCGTCCACACAGAAGTCCAGAGCAAAAGTGTTAGAGGAGTGTTGCATTAACAAGCAAGAGAAACTTCAAAACCAAGAGATGCACTCAGTCAAAAATCCTCCTCCACACAAAAAAAGACCTTGAACCACAGTCATTAGAAAAAGCATCTGGTGTGCCACTTTGATTTCCAACCTTAGTCATTGGACAGAAACAAAGCATCTTTTTTTCTTCTCAAAGCAGCAAATAATTGCAAATCCACTTCTACACATAACCTATCATTTATCACCTCATCAGTGACTGCTTGAGCCTAATAGAATTAAACACTCAAGTCAGGCACTTCTGTTTAAAGCAATAATTACATTGTTACTAGAATATACAATATACAAAAAAAATATAAACAAACCTGCCTAGCAATATTTTTTATGCGTTCTCACTGAAATATCACTAGACTGGAAACAGGCAACATTATAATAATTAAAAAAAAAAAAAAAAGCCAAAAAAAAACCCCACCAAAAAATCCACTTTCACAGAAGTGTAGCTACTTCTAATTTAAAACTTCACCCACAGGCAAAAGTACATAAATGATCAGCATTATAGTGTTTATTTTAATTACACTGTGCAACAAAAATCTAAGAGCCTGATAGCTCCCTTCAGATACAAAGAAAGCCAGGATTTCAGAGCTCATACTTCACTTATAACCTACACAGTTATGTCAGCCCATCCTAGCACCAAAATGCCAAAACCAGAATGTCTGCATTTCTCATAATGCCTAAAATCAACACAGAATAGAGTCAATAGCCCAAAGGAAAAATGGAAAAGGAAAAAAAAAAAGAAAAAACAAAAGGCAAAACAGGTCAGACAATCCCTTACCTGCTCCTTGTAAACAATGTTTAAGAGCATCAAAAATTCACTGGTCTTCAAAGCACAACTCTTGAAAGTTTAATAGGGAAAAAAATACATCTCTTTAATTCAAACTTACATTTACAAATGCTTTCCAGCAATGTAACTGCTGTGCAATGTATTCTTTAACACCGTACAACTCACGGTGCCTGCCTGCCCTGAACACCCAATGATTTAAGCAAACAAAATACAATGCATGATTTCTAGTGTGTTAAAGATGTTTTTCGTTGCTGCAGCCAAGTGGCTGATCCCAGCAACTCTGTGCAAGTCTTTTTAAAACAAACGTCTGCCCATCTATCTTGATGGTTCTGGCCAATGAAGAAGCCTTTGATCACTCTTCAGTAAAACACTGCTGTGTCCTAAAGGATGCCCAGCTTTCTGACAGCAGGATGGGGGATCACTAGAAGAGCATGACAGCCAGCTGCCATGTAACCCTTCAGAACTCTTCCTTTTTATAATTAATTATGCTCCTTATTCCTTCCACAGGCGTAACAAAGAGACTGGCACAGAGGTAAGTATAGCAGCACACTTTAATATTATCTTGTTTACAAAGAAAAGGCTTCAGGTAAGAACCATAGCAGGAGCCAAGGACAATTATCAGCAGTAACAGCCTGCTCCTGGAAGGCTGCTGGAGTTTTATCGCAGAGGCACAAGTGCTGCACTTCTGTGCCTTTCTCCTGCGGGCAGGTGAGAGGCGCCCCTGGATGTCACAGCCTCGGACGCAGACCTGGCCAGCCAGAGAAGTCAGTGGCAAAGAAAGCAAAGCAAAGCAAAGCACGGTGCTCGCTGTCAGGAGGCAGACATCTATCTCTGCTACGGATGGCACCTGCCCACTCCAGCATGGGGGCTGCGAGAGCCCACGCTCGCTTCAGTCTCATCCAAAAGCCAGCTACAAATAACAGAGTTACACTTTGCACCAACCCAAAAAAAAGCTCCTCAAATCATGGCCATGCTATGTTTCTGCAAGCTTTTCCTGTCTTGACCTGTCTGAGTGAAGAAGTAGGATCTGGCACCTACTGACCTGTGCTAAAATGAACTCCCTGCAACGGGACAGACTTCAGGAATTTCAGCTAATGGATGGCTTATTCTGAAAAAAACTTTTTTTTGAGCCAGAAGACCTCAAACAAGTACTTTACTTTAACATTACACCCAAAGCATTAAGTTTAGTTTTACAGGATGCAAAGACAGAATTCAGAGAAAATGCAAACCAACAAGAGCTGTTAGCCACAGACTCCCATCTCACAAGTGTAACCGAGACAAACCTTCCTCCAAAAGTTTATAATCCTACCTTTGTGTCAAGATGCAGAATTAAAGCAGTAACACTAAAACTCTGCTGAAATACTTGTCTCCCCAAGTGTAATACTTCAATTCTGAATTTTATTAATGGCAAGGTACCAGGCTATAATGAGCAGAGAGTATCTTAAAATGCACGTTCAAAACTACACGCTTCATCCTCGGTTTAAGTACAAGTTTACAAGTACTTTTTTTTACCACATAACACAGCAGTTAGAACACATAAGACTGTAAAGGAATTTTGGTGGTGCCCAAGAAGAGTCTCAACAAAACCACCAAGCATATATATTACAAAATTATTTCCACACCTTCTAGTTCATAGGTTTAAGAGGCCAATTTTCTTCGTCTATGGTAATTGTGTTTCATATTTCACTGAACTTTGACATGATAAATGTATTATTGGATTTTGCATACATCTTCTAGTCAATTTGTGTAATCTTGCAAGTTCTGTAGTACAAGTAGTTAAAATACAACAGACAGTACATTTATAAATTACAGATTTTTCCTTAAGGTAAAAGAATTGTTATTGATTCTGCAACAACTAAACCTTTGATCAAATTTGGTGAAACAAATGCTACTTAGTAAGATATAAACAAACACAACTCCTCTGCATTTGAAGAAAACTACTCTATAAAACGTCAACAACTCCATCCAAAAAACAAGTTCATTTTTTCCTCCTTCCCCCCATCTCGTGTCTTCCAAGTATGTAACACCTCAACAAATTCTTAACACACTGTGTCCAAGAGGATCCTCTTTGCCACTTCTATGGTTATGCTTCAAGATAGAAGATCAGAAGCACAATATCTGCCAGATAAAATATGTATTTTTTTAAATATATATAACTTAAAATCTAAACACTACATTAGCATTTTTCATACTTCTCAGATCTACTTGACCTTTCCAATTAATTATCCTATGAAAATACATCTAAGTTGGTGCAGAAAATCTAACCTGTTGATATAAAAATTACCAAAACTCCTCCAGAAAAAGATATGCACATCATCCCTTTTCTTTACCTACTCACAAAACCCTCTAGAAAAATAATGGCTTTCCTAAAATTCTCTAAGATCTAATTTTGTGAGGAAATCTAACTGAAGAATCAAGTACCATCCCATGAATAACTTCCTGCTCCTAAGAGAGGAGATATTAAAAAGCTCAAGTGCCCCGCTGCCTTCAGCAGCAAGGATGACACATGAGAGAAGAATCCATACACAGGAGGGGTACAAAAGCAACCACGCTCTGTGGATCTCATAAAATAGAACAGATGTTATTCGCTGTATACACACATGCAATTCAGTGTTAAACACAACACTTGCAGGAGGAAGTTAAAAAAAAAAACAAAAACATAGAGAATAAGGTAGAGAGGACTATGAAGCCAGTAGATAATTCCTCACCACGGTCAAGCACATGCATGCTTTGTTTAGCTTCAAGTGATGACGGGATTTCCAGCACTGCTTTTGCGAGAATGATGCCCCATGCCTGGCCTTCACGTTTTTTCTCTGTTCTGTTTCATCTGACAACTCCGAACTATAAACTTCTTGTGCCAACCTAAATAATTCCTCTCTTTCTCAGTAAGGCTGGAAGAAAGTATTTACCCACTTGCCAGCTGCAGCTGAAATTTTGTGCCAAGAAATAAATGTCTTTTGGACAGGTTGTAAACTGGAAGCTTCTATGCCTGCTGAAGGACAAGAATAAGAATGGGACCATCTTATCCCTTCCCAGATTAATGATATTGCTGTATTTCAGCTACACAGTGAATTGCACTTAATGAAAGCATCCAAACAGAGCTTCCTCCCAGTACCGAGCCTAGATATTAGGACACACTTTAGTAAATTTTGAGCTCAACCAGGCTTTTTATATACATTGCTTGCATCCGCTGCTCCAAAAAACCCTAACTTATCTCTGTATTTCTGATCTTAAGAACAAAAAACACCTGTTTCACCATTTTTTTTCCAGTAAGGTAGAGGTGTATACACTATGTGCATACACTGGCATTAAATAGCAAGTGCTCCACCTTTCCTTCCCTGGCCTTCTATCACAGTCTGAGATTTCGACCTTCCTACAGACAGCAAACACTTGCAGGCACTGGTCACTACAGTTCCCACAATCAACAGAAGGTGAAGACCAAGGACATGCATTACATCTTTCCTGCTGCTCAGAAAGACCATGATTAACAGAGAGCAGAAGGGATAGGCTTTGTGGTAAAATGCTTAACATAGAAATGAATAGAAGAGGTTGTCAATAGTTTAAAGTCTTCCACCTAGGGCTGAGTCAGTACTGGGTCTCTCTTCCTCCTAGTGTTGAGTGGTTCCTGGGTTCCTTAGCTTTGCAGGCTAGGATTCCCCACAGGTGTTTCACCAGGCACCCCAGCATCCACAGACATACAGGTGAAACACTACCTCCACTCAACTATCTTACCTTCCCTGTTCTCCTCCCAGCTCGCAAGGGGCTTCGCAGCTGTAGGATGTTACTGCCTGTTTGTATGTCCTAGGCATTTTAGGGGGGTGCTCTCCAAGGCTCTGTGAAGCTTCATATAATAAATCACAACCACAATGTCAAAGGCATGAATAAAACCTGTGCTGTCGCAGTGGAAAATAGCCTTTTCCTCTTCCCATGCTGACCATCATCCCATTTTCATTTCTGGCAGTGACCTGAATTTTATATTGACAAAAACGTTGCCAAAATGACAGTTAAAAAACTCAGCTAACATGAATATGTAAAGACAAACACATACACTGCTAAAAAAATAAGTACTCTCTCCTATAGAAAACCAAAATAGAACAAATGTTAGTAAATGCACATAAACAAATGACAATGAGGTACATAAAAAGAAACATACATCTCAAAATACACATCAATACTGTGAACTCGGTTTTAATATAAGAGTAGTTATGTCTATCAACCTCACAAACAGAGCCCAGCAGCGCTTGTTCCCTTTGCTCATTAAAGCTCTACAACTGGTGCCTCCTGTATGCCCACATGCACCATGTCATTAAGCTCACTTGACATTAGATGAAGAAAGAGTACAAGAAAATTGCATATTCCCTGCCTAAAGTAAACTTGTCATTTAAACCTTGTGTATAGATAGAATTTGATATAGCACTGGCACAGTGAGTCATTTGTCAGTTTTAGAGTTTGTACGACAGTATTCTTACATATGTTTTGCAATACTTTCCAGTTCGCTACCACCCCATGTAATAACAAGTTTTTACTGGAAAGGAAGCATACATTTTGGGTTTGAACACTGCACTGAGATCTGTAGAAACAAAGCTTACTTTTATGGTCAGATTTTGAGCAAAAGTAAATCCACATAAGGAGCCCTCACAGACCATATGAAAGATGAAAGTCAAGGCAATGCTTTTAAAGGAGAGCAAGCAGTGATGGAGAGCATCACAAATATTTCTCAATGAATAACTCCAAACATAAACATAAGCAATCCTCTGTCAGTTTTCTTCAAAAGCTGTTTCTTAGCTACCTAAAACTGCATTCGTTCAAACACTATATAAAACAGCCAGTGGCTACTACAAGTGCTTTCCTTGAAAATAATAGATAATTTTACATCTTTCTGTATTGGGGCGAGATAACACAATGAAAATTTTCCCTACTGTATTATCTTCACCTTTGAAGTTGCCAAACAGGCATGAGTAATTTAACTCTCAGCTCTGGCTTCTAAGAGGCACAAAAAGACCACTGAAACAGAAAGGTTTGTCCTGATTAGTGCTACTAACAAGATCAGCTCAGACTCTCATCTGGTGGCATCCAGCCGCTCCAATGCTTTACGACAAAGTTTGCTGTTCTTCAAAATGCGCAAGTCACAACTTGAATTTGCACACAGCCACAGGTTTACTGCTCAGGTAGACCTCTTCAGTCAGTCTCTTAAAGCTGATTATTATTAGTATTCCTTTTCCACTATCTAAATTCATATCAAATGGATATACTGACGTGTACACCTCATACTATCTGATAAAAAGTTGGAGAGAAAAAGTACCCTTTGCACAATTAGAGTTACCTGGTTAAGATTCCAGAACAGGCAGCAATAACTCTGGAATTTTTTCCACCCAGTTGCATGTACTATGACCTACAAGACACACTTTCTGCTTAAAAGTAATGCTTAAACGGAGATCTATGGCTGAACATTATCACAAGGATTGCACTTACTTGACAGTCTGCTATTAGCCAACTCCATTATCGCTATTTGCAGTTTTTAAATGTACAGATTCAGAAGTAACTGTACAAAGCCTCCATTACAAGTGGATTTATGGAAAGCCACAGCAATAATCATCCTCATTAAGCATATCTTCCCACAGCCCTGCATTATGTGGACACAAAGAAGAAAACATTTCTTCTCCGTTACCCACAAGCTTAGATCTTTCTCCATATAATCACAAGACTTGACTGTCTTCTCTACTTTAGCCAATGACAATTATCTCACATTCCCAAAAGCAGCACTCAGTTTAAAAAAAAAAAAAAAAAATTAAAATTACCTGCATACGTCTCAACCCACAACCAATACACAATGTAGGATGGCTTCTATTTTGATTTTTCAGAAACAGACATTTTCACTGGCAACACGCATGAGAATAAAATGTTGACTGCGGCTTCTACTATTTTGCCAATGGCCCCAACCAGTATGCATCCAAGACATATTCATGGGCATACACATATAAAGAAAATGGGCTGATGGCAATATTTGTAGCTAAGCTGAACATTAAAAAAAAAAAAAAATCTCTTGGTGTGAAACGATGTGCTAACTCTTTGGCCATAAGCTGTTTTAACCCCTTCACATGTGTGGTCATGCTGCATCCTATTTCAAATAGCCAGTACACACACCAGTGACGTAGGCTAAGAAACTTGTACATTAACATGGTAGGTTAAAAGCAGAAAATGAGAATTTAGATAACCCAACACTGTCAACCACCACATACTCAGATCACAAACCGGCCTTTTTGCCATTCAGGTTTTACTTTTTGCTTTCAAAGTTCAGATTGCTGATCATGCGCTTTCACCGTACGGGTATCTATTACTCCTACGTCCTCAGCCCCACAGCAAACCACCGCAGCAGAAATAATAAAATCAGGATTAAAGTACACTTGCTCTGTCCATAAAACCAACCTCGTGAACCATGCATTTCCTGCATTATCATAATGAATGCAATGGACTTCATTTAAAAAGCTGTTTTCAAAGCTAAACTGGCAGTCTTGGAGCAATCACCCAGTAACCAGACACAGAGATAAGTCATTTGCAGCACAGGACCTTAGTAATATCAAATTAAATGTGTCATTTCCCTAACATTTACCTTGAAAAATGAACAAAGGTGGTTATACAAGCAGCATAAGGAAACTATTTGCTCACTGTCCCTGCGCAAGTTAGCTGCCTTCAGAGATCTCTAAACCAGCAAATGTTCAACTGAAGCTTTGACTATCCAGTTATCTTCTGCCCAAATCACTTTTTATAGCTCAGTTCCAAACTTGACAAGAGATTATTTTATTTCATACTGACAATACAGTTTCATTTGGTTGCATATGAAATAAACACAAAACTCCAAAACGCCTTAAAACAGCTGCCCCAGTCAGTCTCCTGGAAACAGCGCACATCTTCCCCACGCCAGAGGTCTGCGGGAAGAGATTTTTAACAGCGCGGAAATACTTTCTTTCACTGAATTTAATTTACGCCAGGCATTTGAACCGCTTGAAGTTGGGTCTTAACACAGTTTCTGGGTGCAGAACCCACCGGCAAGGAGAGCGCTGCCGCCCACCGCCGTCGCCTCCAGCCTCGGCTCCCGCTCGCCCCGGGCCGCCCGCGGGAGCTCCGCCCGCCCCCCCGGCACACTCGGACGGACCAACAGGTTGTGGGGGCAGCTGCGGGGCAGGAGCTGGCCCCGGGGAGGCTGCAGCGGCGCTCCCCCGGGACGGCGGACGGGGGAGACGGGGATGAACGCCCCTGCCAGCGCGGTTTGGGGCGCTGCCACCCCGGGCGCAGCGGCGGAGCTCCTGCCCGCTCCCGCCGGGGCCCCTTTGTTCTCGCCACCCAAGACGCCGCCGCCCGGCAGCCCCGCGCTCTCCCAAGCGGCGGCTCGCCCCACCGCGGGGGGAAGGCGCGGCCCGCCGCCCCCCGCTGCAGCGCCCTCCTTCCCTCCCACCCTCCCCTCCGCCTTCCCGCCGCGGAACGGCCGGGGCGAGCCGCGGGAACCCCCTCGGGCCGCCACCGACCGCCCCGCGCCTTCCCCGCACGGCGCGGGCACCGCGCCCGG
>JAWWEU010000005.1:10984320-11109742 GCA_035583155.1 Acropternis orthonyx
GCCGCCTTACCCTGCCCTGCCCTGCCTTACCCTGCCCCAGGGGCTGCCGAGGGAAGGGGCCGCGGCCCCGCCGTGCCCTGTCGGCACCCGCGCCGGTACCTCCGCTGTTAACCCCGGGCCGCGGTGCGGCTGGGCGCGGGTCGGGCCCGAGGCGGCCCCGGGGCTGCCTGCGGGGGGTGGCTCCGGAGGGGTGCGAGGAGCAGCGGTCGGGAGGCAGAGCGGAGCCCTCGTCCCTGCCCGCGGGTCTCCCGGCCCCCGGGGCTCGCGGGCGAGCGCCGCGCCGGGACCTGTTGCGGGCTGTGCTGGTCTCAGCCCGTACGCTGCTGCTCCAGCTCCTCGGTTACTCCGTCCAGCCTTTCCTGCTCCCCCCGGCCAGTGGTCTGAATTGAAAATGGAAAAACCGAGGGGCAGTGCCTGCGGCCTTTTGAGACGGTGGAAGGGTTAAGTCAGTGGGTCACCTGCACCGGGTGTGTTGGTGCTCTTTGGCTTTTTGCCCAACCCTTTATAGGAACTGGGGTTGCGTCAGCACGGGCAGCACCGCGGTGCTCCGCGGTCTCGCCCTTCTGCCGTTCCCCGCTGTGCGCCCTGCTGGGGTCACTTCGGCATTTTCCCATGTTAATTTTTTTTCCCTTTGTGGTCTCCAGGATCGCTCCTCGTGTATGGTAACTGTGTTCCTTTGCCGTTGTCATCTCATCTCCTTCAGCAGAGGTGCTGGTATGGTAAGAGCCAAATAGTTTGCAAGAGACGTTGTTGCCTCAAGCACTCTTAGGAGCTCTGGGCTTCACGCTCCTGAATGTGATGCCCGGTTCCTTGTGCGTCACTTGCCTCTACCCTACACTGAGCACCTGAAGCCACTCTCCCACCCCTGCCACATGGCAGGAAGCTCCGGCACTGAAAGGCTTTGGTTCTAGGGGTATTTTCTTTCCTACTCGGCATCCAAATATTGCTGCAAAACAGCCCTTCTGTGCATTACACAGTGAGGCCACGGAGCTTAGAGTAAGTGGTGCTGGCCGAGTGCCACGCAGCACTGCCAAAGTGCCCATGGGCTCCGCTCTCTGTGTTAAATTTTGGATCTGCTTCAGGATGCTCCAGAGCATAAGACTGTGAGGAAGCTGGGAGATCCCTACTCCAGAGAAGGGATTCACAGATCCACCAGAGCCCCAGCTCACATTGCAGCCATGCTGGCAATTTTAAGGTGGGTCGCGGCAACTCAACGCCCATTCATTTTATGCATAAGCAACAGGTTTTTGAAGTTTTCTTGAAAAATGGAAGATGAGCGGCTTATTGCCCTTCTGCTAATCTTGTCAAATGTTTAAGAACTTCTGAGTAGAGATACTGAAATGGGCCAATCTATGGGACAGACTTTTAACATCTCTTTAGACACCTAAAGATGCAGGTTCCTAAACACGTTCATAAATCTGGATTCATGTGACTGACATGGAGCTGCCTCATAAACTTTTGATACCCTGAAGCTTCTAGCCAAGACTTGCAGGTAAATGATTGTCTCATGGGCGTAAGGCATTAATCATCTGAATTATGAAACAAAGCATTTTCTTATACAGCTACCACCCAAAACTCTGTTACTCCCCCGTGCACTCCATGCCTGCATGACATAAAAACTTGGAAATCTATGAATAGTGTAAGTCCAATAGTTACTCGTGCATTGCACTCTGCTTAGTATAGGGAGGCTGGTTTATCACCCCTTTACCTGTCTGAGGACTTCACAGTTGTGGACCACTGTTCCTCAAAGCAAAGTCATCTTCTTCAGGGTCTTGCTTAGTACAGGACACAGTAGCATATATACACAGAGCTGTATTCTGAGTCCTAAGGCCCTGAGAATGATCCACAAGTTTACAAACAGCACCCCATTTTGTCATCTTGGTAGCTCTCATGGCTCCAGCCTGTCCAGCCATTTCAGTGCTAAGGTTTTTGGAAAGCAAAATCTCCGTGTGTATTTGAAGTACCTGATTTGGCAGTCGCTGCGCCTTGTAGCTCTTCCTTCCCTTTGAAGCAGCTCTTCAGAGTAAATGCACACACCCATGCCATTATCCTGTGTGCCACTTGATAGCCATCCAGTATATAGATACAGTGGGGCTTGCCTTTAACATAACAAATTGGTCTAAAACCAAAAGACCAGGATGCTGATTTTTTAAAACTTGTCAGAACAACTTCCCTTCTCATTTCAGATGTTGTTAAACTTGCTAAACGCTCTGGACTGAATCAGTAAGCTGCAGAGCCTGTCAGAAGCTCGTCCTTTCTCCAGCTGTTGGGTTTTGTTGGTTTGGGGGTTTGGTGTTTGGGGTTTTTTGTGTGGTTGGAGTTTTTTTTTTGTTGTTGGGTTTTGGGAGTTTTTTTGAGGGATATTCTTGCTGCTGACTGTTTCTCACCTGATTTTATAGTAATTGCCAATTGTATTGTCAGGTCTCCTGGTCTGATTCACAAGTGCCTGGTGCAATGCTCAACTTGGTGCTCATGTAAGATAATACATCTCCATCTGTAGATCTCCTTGACAGCACAGCTTGAGGACCATATGGCCATGACTCTGACTGCCCACCATTTTTTCAATATTACCCCCAAGACTCTTTCATTTCCTTTGTAAGACAGGATTATTAGAATACACTGTTTTGCTCCAAATAATAATAATAAAAAACCAATCTGTGTTGCCCATTTCTGTTCTTCTCCAGTTCAGGGAACTGCAGCCTTGGAGAGACAGCTCTGATGCTTCCTCATCCATAGCACTAGATTGTCTGGACTGAGAAGTCTTTAAGTGGAGGATAACAACTTCCCCTTAATTTTGCTTTACTACAGCTTGTACTTTTGAAGAAATAGAAGTCAGTGTTGTAATAAAAGTTCAATCACAATGCTAAAGTGGTACTTGCTTCTGTTTCCTGGCCAAGGTCCATAAGTTTTCTGTTCCTTATGTACCTCTCTGTAAAGTAGATACAAGTGTCTTTCCCTTTCTGTCTTGGTTGTCTCAGCTGCCTAACCAGGTCTGGTCAGCATACATGCTCTCTCTTACTGTGGCTCTGTACAAGAGCTTAGCACAGTGAAGCTCCCCTCTTGGCTGATGCCTTAGAGGTTCTACAAAGCACTTAAACATGAGTAATATTCCTCATAGTTTGTTTACCTCCTGCTTGTCACACTAAATGAGAAAACTACGATCATGGGGGGGGAAAGCAAACAAACCAAAATCAATGGCCACTGGATAATTTGTTCCTGGTGTATAGATATAGTCAGGGCATTATTAAATGGGAGAAGTTTTCTGCTTCTGACTGAATAAAATGTGATAGAGGAAGACTCTGGGAATGCTGGTCACCAAGAAAAAAGTTGAAATGACCTTCTGCTTCTGCTAAGGGCCAAACTCTGGAGTACTAATGGCAATTGGTTCATGGAAGACTCTTCCAAAATGTATCTTGTTCAGAAAAGCAGAGTTGCAGATGAGTAATTATCCATGTGTTTAAAGTCTCCATGTGTTCAAGTCCCAGAAATATCAGCTTGGTGTCCTTTTCTAACCCTAAATGAATGTAATGGAAAGACTAAAATACATAATGTAAATTAAAGTAAACAATATACAGAATACAGTGAACTTGCTGCTGTAGTGGTCTCTGCTCCCCTCTGTGTTTCCTGCCAGAGTTTGCTTCTCCTCCATTTCTTTCCATTCTTGTCAGGTCCCTGAGAAACTGTTTTTCTGGCTTTCATTGCAATGTCATCTTTGCTCAGCCAGTCTAAGAGTTGGTCTGGTGGTCTTCAGCTCCAATCCTTCGTGGTTTGGCAGACCACAGACTTCCAGGCTACAAAATACAGGCTGTCAAAGAGATGGAGTGGAACACTGATCACACTGGTATTTGAGCATTTCCTAAGCTAATGTATTTATCTTCACATATTTCTATGAGGTAGGAAATTACTACTATCCCCCTTTTAGAGGTGAAAAACAGATGCAAGCAGAAGCTAATTGACTTAGCTAATGTTGCACAGTAGCCAGTGGCAGAGCAAGGAAATGAGATCAGCCACCAGCCCTGGTGCCATGTGCCAGAGGACAGGTTGACTCAAACAGTTTTGAAAGCCCTGTCGGTGCCCACAGGCTTTTATAGTCCTGTGCAAAGGCAAAGCACAAGCTTTCAGAGCAGAGGCAGAAAATTCAGAGCACAAGCTTTCAGAGTGAGGCAACCTGGGAAGGAAGGGACAGATTTGCACTGAGATCCAAGTCAGGCAACAGCAGCAATACCAGCCTGGCCCAGGTTTGCAGAGCAACTGGGCTTGTAGACTTGGTTTTCGTTTTTTCCTAACAACTGTAGAGAAGTGATTCCTGATACTGGATCAAAGCTCTTGTCTGATTTCAGCTTTGCCAGAAAATCCATCTGGGGGCCGAGAGCTCCCTTCCTCACTTTCACACCACTGAAAGCAGGAGCTTCTGGAAATGCAATTTCAACCCAATCATTTCTTTTTTTTTTTTCCTATTAATTTTTAGTCCTGCCTACTTTTATATTTGGTTTTCAGAACAAGTTGAAAGCATTTTAAAAGAAGCCATAAAGCAGTTAAGAAAATACTGGAGACTGTGTTCAGAGACCTTAGAAAAACAATTCTCTTTTGAAACTTCAGGTTGGGTTGTAAGTATGAGACGATTAATGGCACTAATACAGCTCGTGTGTACAGGAGTGGGTTTTGATTAAAGCATTGAGACAGGGAGTGGCATTGTCTTATCCTTGCAGCAAATTTATAGACCTTGTTAGCAAGGTTAAACTTTCATGCTGACTAAACTTTTCCACACCCTCTTTCTGCAATAAAAATCCACCTCAAATTTTCATCTCACGACTAAGTAGGAGATGAAGTCATGCTTAATGTTTCACATTAAAGCAAGGCAAGTATCCCAAAATACTGTTCCCCGGCACCAAAAATTATTCTGCCCAAACAGCTTCTATTTCCTCAGAGAACTTTGCCTCTTACCAACTTTTAGTATTTTATAGGATTGCAAAGCTAGTGCTTTTCTTTGACGGTATCATCAACTTCAGATCTGACTACAGGATGGATTCTGCCCTCAGTTCTGTGTGCAGCAACATCCACTGACAGCAGCCACCTAAGATAAAAAGGCAATTCAGAGAGCAGATACAGCAAGAATAACCAGGAGAAGGATCACCCTGACCACAGCTCTGCTGCAACAGATGACAGGCGAACAGGACAAATATATTGGACTGACATTTATATTCCCAAAGGAGCTGACACAATTGCTGTCTACCAAATTTTCTTTTTAACTTGTAAGATCAGATCTGAAATTCTCAAGGTGCAATTAATGAGGAGTTGCATATTCTTACCTCAGTGTTTGAGAGCTGTAGTCCTGGAAAAGTGATAAGAATAAAGTACTACCCCCACATCAGATAATCTCAGCCTTTTGTGTGTGAATGGCAAGAGTGACCTCAGAGGGGTCTCAGGAGCCCTGGGGCACACAACAGTTACCATAGCTCTGTCCTGCTGATGAGGTCTGTAAAGAAATCAAGCAGAAGCATTTGGGTGCTCCAGTCTCCTACAGTAAGGGCACAGAGGAGGAGTTTGGGTCCTGCCAGCTGTGTTTCTGAAAGCTGGGATCTCCTCCTTGAAGTATTACAGGCGCCAGAGCTGGCCTGGAGTGCGACAGGCAGCCGTGAACTTGGCAGAGGTAGAATTTCACAGCTGACTTTTACTTATTCCTCTTACAGCCAACAGTGAGTTTTCTCAACATGAAGTAAAGCATCTGCGCTCTGTGCAGCGACCAGGCTGCAGCAGCCGGCCTGTGTGAACAGCATGAGAATGCCACTGTGCTGGGGAAGGTGTGACTGTGGTGTGGTGAACGCTGGGGTGGGAGGTACAAACCTGGAGCATCCGCTGGCCTGCGGGACTAATCCTCGCAGCGCTCACAGGGCAGGATTCACACCCGGGGAGAGGCCAGGATGAGGGATATATGGTGCTTAATCTCATAAGCTTGAGCAGGATTTAAATGCTTTCCAGAACTTTGCTACCCTATTGCAGAACAGTCATGTATTATAGAAGTAAACTGAAATGATCCCCTAATGATTTTTATTTTCTTCAATTTGTTACTTCTGTCACCCCAAAGAAAAAAACTCAGCAGGGATCAGCTGTCTTGACAGCTCATTTAACATTGTTTTTGCAAAAACAGGTTTGTATTTTATAGCTTAATATTTTAGAGGCAAGTGACTGGTTAAACCTATTTTGGCACCAGCACCTCTTGCTTTGGGCTTCAGCCTTCAAATAAGTCACCAGTTGCCATGATTTACTGTGTATACTATGGGACAAGTGCAAGATTTTGACAAGAAAAGATATTTGTGTGTTATTTGAGGAGACATGGGGAAAGTCACTTAACTCAGTGTTTATATAGAATGGCTTTCTTGTTTCAGAGGTCACCTCAGCTGGAAAAACAGGTGCAGGCTTCAGACATCAGCTGCAAGTGTGTTTTGTGCATCAGGGAGCTTATAGCTTTTCCTATTAAAGATAGTTGGAATTTCAGGGAATAAATATTGTTTAAATTTAACTAACCTTTCCATCATGATTCTAGGAGAAAGGTGCAGCCTGTCAGAATACAATTGCTTTAGTGATGATAATACCAGTGGTGTTTCTAAGTACTGTTCCCATTAAGGTATTGAGAGTAGTGGATGTGGAAAATGTGTCCCAACTTCGAAGACGACTCTTTGCAAGTTTAAGAGCAATAAAGTGGATGAAGAGCAGGCTGCAAACATGGTAGAGACTTTGTTAGAATTCAGGAGTTAATGGTTTCTGCAGTGCTGTTCTGTGGAACTGTGCTGTCAAAGTGGGGAAGAGTTGGCTCCTACAGCTGCTCTGCAAATATTACAGAGTGGTGCTTGTGTTTGTTTTTAAAAGCACCTTGACATGGCATTTCTCCAAAACTGAAGGGTTAGGCATGTTCAGCAAATGAAATGGCCTGGCTGGGCATTCCTGACAGTCTCCTGCCTGAACCCTGGTCCCTACAGAAAGCTGTAAGACTTCTTCCTCATCCCACATCTAACCAAACCTCTCCTGCCTGTTCCCATCTGCTGACCCTCATCCCAGCAGCTCTCCAGCCTTGTCTATGTCTTTCTTCTCTTTCCAGCTCTTTTCCCTCCTGCACACACATAGACACACATACATAACCCCAAAAGTGCTCTCCCAGTGAGCACTTGCAGGGCTCAGTGACCACTCTGGGGACTGGCCATCCTCCCCATACCTCCAAGCTCTCCTTGCTCAGACTGCCAGCAAGTCAAATTTCAAAAAAGAGGTACTGAACTCACCCACAGTTTTATTTCTCTCCCCCACATTTTTCCATCCACAAGTCTTTTTAACAGCTTTAGCACATCACTTGCCTAATTTTCTTTAAATAAGTTCTTGGCCTGGCCTCATGGCTGTAGTATCTGAGCACCTTTCAGTCATGCATGAAGTGATGTGACTCACGTCAGGCTTGGGTGATTTGTTCTCTCTCCCCATTCTCTCCCAAGAAGGAGGGCTCTGCATGCTGTGCTGTAGTCTTTGTTTTGCTTGGATAAAGTTTCGGTCTGTGAGATTTTCCTGTGACCAAGAGGCTGGGGGCATCACATGCAATTTTCATTCTTTCATCCCTGCAGTGTACTCTACTGCTATGTTGAAGATTTTCACAATTTTTATGTTTTCTCTGCACTACATTCCTCTGATACCAAGAATATTTGGGATTGTACTTAATGGTTAAAACCATCCTGCAGTATTCTGTCTTCTGGTTTTGGGTGCAGGTCAGTCTTTAACTATTAGAGGTCAAACAGAACATGCTGAGAACAAAGTAGTCCATGCATGTTGTGTCAGCTTTTACACCTTCCTCTGCATCAACAGCTCCTGGTCATGGCAGGACATGGGGCTACATAGATGTCTGCAGTGGACTGATATCAACAGTTCTGTATCTTGTTTCCCAAAAATCTGTGTCGATGCTCTTCAAGGTACACCCTCAAAATTTACAAAATCAGAAAAATTAGTTTTATATAGTCTTTTCTGCTTTTCATTCCATGGGATATTAGCAGGAACCTACTTTCTGGAATGCAGGTTTAACTCCACTTTAGAAAAGGCATTGAAAGAAAATAGTGTGATCATCAGATTCATATTTGGTTTAAATGATGGATTCAGTTTATGCTCTCACTATCCTCCAGCCACTTCTGAGTGAAAAAGGAACTACTGAGTTCAAGAGGAGAGGTGTAATGAACCAGCTGATTTTTAAAAAGCAGGTAAAGAACCCTAAATTCTCCAACAATTCATCTTGGTGATCATGAAATAAAACTGCCACTCAAAATTTCACCTACATAAGATACAAAATGATCTGTAAAAAGGTTGTACAAATAAGTTCCCTTAGGCATTCCTGTGGTGCACAGTAGCATCATATACTGTCTTAGGGATTGATTTAGAGCAATCAAAACTCATAAAAATGAAGCTGCGAAGAAGAGACAAGCCAGCTTCTGGTGCTGTGGTGGGGTGTGGATATAGTTCAGGCAGCTGGGAGGAGGATAAGCCTCTTCTCTTCCATGTCGTCTTCCCACCCACTGCTGCCCTCCCAGCATCAGGGACAGATCAGAGCTGCCGCTGAGATGAGCCTTTCCCCATTTTCCTGATGAGGGGCATCTCTATGCATAGCCAGGAGGAATTGATATTTTAAGATCTGACCTTCACATACAGCTGAATCCAGAAAAAGCTGGTGCTGCCACCAAAAGAAGTATCCTCCTCATCTTATTCTCACCTGATACCACATATTCCATTACATTAACAGAAGTGACTGCAGTGTGAATCAAATCAGGGTAAAATTCTGGATTAAAACTCATCTGAAAGAAAAAAAAAAAAAAAAAGGAAGTTTTAACTTGATGTGTTTTCCCTTGCAGCCTTTCATATGCTGGCAGCAACACAAGGTGAACGACTGGGCTGAGGCTCCGTGGCAGGGGCAAGGCAGGGATGCTTTCCACACTAGGACTGCTTTATGCTTTTGCTGTTGGACAACTGACACTTCTTTCTGCAGCCTAAATTATATGTAGAATTACAGGCTAATGTGAAGGGTATTGCTTTGTGCCTACTTTGATTTTAAAAGGTTTCCCTAGGTTAAAATCTCTATCAATGCTTCCATCTGTAGGACCGAAGGCGCTGCATGCTTTTGTTGCCGTGTTCTGTGCTGGTTGTGTAGAGCAGCTGTAAATTCAGGAGAATGTTTTGCATTACCATTGGGGCACACCACAGCCCGCACTGGGGTAAATCACGAATGTACTTCATCTTTTTATACCTTGTATGCGAGACAAAAGGAGAGAGAATCTCCGTGCCGGGGAGAGATTCATCTCCGCCCTCTGGTTTTCCTGTCTCTGAGCAGGGAGGCAGTCCCTCACGGTAGCAACAGCTGCAATCCCCCCAGCCCAACCCTGGCAACAAACACCCTCTTCTCCTCCTGTTTCCTGTCTGAGTCTCTATCCCAAATCCCCAGCAGGATGCCGAGCCTGAGGCTTCCCCTCCACAGCAGGCTGGAAGCACTAGCATGCTGGAGGGGAACAGGAGGGAGAGGGAGCTACTTGAAGATGAGCATGAAGGCTACAGAGGAGAAGGGGTCACCTAAAGCATCTGGGAGAGGCTGGGCTGTAGGATGTGAGTTGAGGATGGAGAAAGAAATAGGAGGTGGTCACAGGGATACAAAAGTTGGCAGCTCAGCCCTCAGGAACCTCCCTCCAGGTGGTTGTACTACGCCTCCAGCCTGCTGCTTGTAGCGCCTCCCACCATCCCAGCTCCCTCTTTAGCCTCCCCATCCAGCGGTTTCCTGAAGCCCAGCTGTCCTCTCCAAGCCATCCTGCATTCCTGCCGTGAGTGCCACTGCTGGCACCACTGCCATGCCTTCGGTGGGCTCCGACTTCAGGCAATCTATTCCATCCCTTTGGAACCTGTTTACCTCTGTTGTGGTTAAAAATCTCTATCCTAATTTCTAGTTTGAATTTGTCCAGTTTCATCTTTATTAGCTTTCATTATGCTGTTCTAATCTTCCAGAGAGACCTTTAATATTGAAAGGCTGGAGACAGCCAGAATCCTCGTAAGAGCTGAGTTCTCGTTCCAGGAACTGCAGCATATGCTCCTTGCAGAAAAACTTCATTTTTTCCAGTGTTTCTCCTATAAAAACATCCAAATGCCAGCTTATATCTGAACACCCTTTTTTTTTTTTTCCTTTTTTGAGGGACAGTTGTGCTACTGAAGCTTGGGTGTCTCGCTAGACACTTTCTCCAGGCACAGGGATTTTAGCAGAGGTTTTCAAATTGTCCAGACTAGACAAACAAGGGTTGGAGCTCAAACCTCAGCTTTGAAGGGAACATCTAGACATCCAGGTTGGGAGTAGATGCCTAGAAATTTTGTTTCATGGGTGAGAAGTTCAGACAACACTGCTGTGTCTTCCCACAGTACCCCAGTACCCTGGCTGGTGAGGAAAGCTTTGAGGAAAGGCATGCCATGAAGGTGATGTCCCTCAGAGTCTTTTTTGGGTGCTTCCTCATCCAACTCATCCCTTCCGTCTTATTTATGTTTCCCTAGTGCATGACCAGACATGCTGTGAGACTCCATATGAAAATGCTGTAAAGTAAAGAAGGGTTTTTATTGCATCAGCTTAAAGAGTGCATCAATCTTTCAAATGGCATTTAGTATTGCCACTCTGACTCCACAGATACAGCTTTGTCATGCTGCCATCATAAACTTCAACTTACAGCTTTGACCACGAGGCTGTGCTTGGCAGTGACAACCCAGCCAAGGAGGATGGAATCCTTTCCCAAGCTGAAGATGGATAATCCCTTGGAAAATAATTTCTATGTGAAAAAAACACACATTAGTGGGATTTGTTGTTTGTATAACCCAAGAATGGTTTTAATTAAACAATAAATCTAAGAAGCAATTAGGCAAAAAGGGGTTGAGGCAGAATTGGTATTTTGAGAGAAAGCTGAGATATGGCCCTTTAAAAATCAGACGGGCTGCATGTTCAGCAAGTATCTGCTACAGCACCTGTGGAAGAGCCACAGTGTGGTGTTGCATAAATAGATGCCTATCAGGCGAGAAGCTCCATGGGTAGATGTGTAATTATACAACTTTAAAAAAAAAAATAAAAAAAGGCATAATATTTATACTGCAGCCTGGATTGGCTTCAATCATGTGCATAATACATTTATTTGAAAACATCCTAATTATGTGTTTACCTGACAGAAGGAGCCATCACAATCACCCTGGCACGTAAACCCATTTTATATATCTGCCTGCTTTTGCCTTTACCCAAGAGACCTACACCAACTGCACATTTATAATTATTTATTTTAATCTGTGAATTATGTAAATAATAGTATTCTTAAAGGATATCATTAAAACATTCTGGACTTCTTTTTCTCTTTATCCTAGATTGCTGGGCTTTTTTCTTAGAGCTTTTCTGAGCAGGGATGTTGCATTTTATATGCAGGGGAAAAAATGCATTCTTAACACTCTCGAAATAATAACAAACTCCTTGAAAGATTTAAATTAGTTTGTTCCCTGAATTAAATGTCCCATCTGCTTCCCTTCCCTCCCCAAACCTCTTCTCACCACCCCCTGGTGTGCGTGCACATGGGTTTGTGGTTTGGTTTTTTTTGGCATTGCTTCTGAATTCCATCAAATGCACAGCTATTCCAACCTGCTGGAGTTGTGCCTTGGAAACCAGGTTTGGGGTCTGTGCTTGGTGTTAAGTGCAGGCATCATACCCCCAGCTTGTGGGGGGCTCAGCTCTGCAGTCTGGGGTGGGAATGGGGGTGCTTGTGGCTGCTGGAGTGAGAGAAACACCGGGGGCTGGCTTACATGTGTGGTTTAAACTAAGAACATTGGAGCATTTCATAGGAAGGCAAGTGAATATTAAGAATCCTAACAAGTTTGCAAACAGTCATAAGGGGGAAGGGCAGTGAGCTGGGGGCTCAGTGACCTTGACAGTATCTTCCTAAATAATGCTAGTTGTCTAATGTACTTGCAAAGCTAAAGGAAATTCTAATTTAAGACTGACTTCATCCCATACTCACAGGGCTTGCTCTCAGTCTCTGTCTCTCTCTTCCCCACCCTCTCTCTCTTATTTCCCTCTTTGCAGAGAGAATACTCGAGTCATATCAGAGAATGGCCTGGCAGCCTTAACTGCACATCATCTTCTCCCTCATTAGAGACGAAATAGAACATGTAAATATTTTCAAACATGATGTGTTGCTGAATCTTTTCTTGTAACTCATTCTGATCATTAGTTTCTATTTTAGGCATTTATAATTAAAATGCATTCATTTAAATTTACCCTTCTTTTTGGGAAATATCTTATTTCAATTTTTTTTTAAAAGAGGGAGTAGACATGGCTCTTCTTGCAGGTTGCATGTCCTGCCAGTCTGATTACACAATCTGTTATAATTACGCTGAGCTCTGCAGACCTTCGGGGAGCCAAGTTATACAGTAGAATGACTGCTAATTGCTAGGGGTAAAACCCTGGGCCTGTCAAAGTCAATAGCAAAATTTCTACTAAATTCATAGATGGTATTTCTAGACCATCTTCACAATGATAAACATCAGTATTATTTAATGTACTAACTTAACTGAAAGGAAAACTGAATATATCATTACTATTATATAAAGACTAATAAACTCAATTTCTTGAACACTTAAGTTACATGAAATTTAAAAATCTTTAGGTCATCATTATTAAGGAAAACAGAGTTTCTTAATCTAAGCTGACCAAGATAATTCCTTCTAATACAATTTGTTATGCCTCTGCAAAATTTATGATGGAAAGCTCTATGACATGTCTGTGATTTTTTTTATGCCCAGGCAAAATGGCAAGATGGATTTGCTGAAAGGCTTAAAAATGTCATCTGATCCACGATTCAACATCCAGCAGAATTCGGGTAAAGGCAATTATGAGCACTTAGAGGGGGTGAGTGATATGTAAGATGTATTTCAGTGACAATGGCTGTCTTCCCTTTGCCATATTGTGAAGAGTGGCACTGCATGTTTGGGATATTTGTGATGGGTGGCTGGTGCCCAGCTCCCTTCTCCTCAGAGAGCCATGGTCCATTTCCACCTCTTCCAGCATCTTCTAGCTATGGCCATCTGCCTCCATCCCACTACTGAGCTCCTGTGTGGATGCATTTCAGTGTGTGCTGTATCCCTTCTGCATGGCCTCCCTATGAGTACATTCACCCTTCCCCAAAACAATTTACAGAACTAACTGAGGAAGTTTCTAATCAGGTAGGGAGAATTTGAGAGAGGAAGTGAAAATCGGAGCCATGGTCAGCAGTGGGAGAAAGCTCTCACAAGACCCATTTGCATCCTTTCTTCAATTTCATATTTATTTCAAATTATCATTTAAGTTTCTTTTAGCAGTATTTTTTGTTGCCGGAACATAATCTCAAGCCAAACAAATTTAAGAATCAGCACAGAAGAACATGAAATCCTGACTATCTTCATCATTTTTTAAAAAGAGAATCAGTCAGGATGAAACTATAAAGCTGTGCCTAAGATAATTAATTTTTAAAACCTTTTTTTGGTAAGTGTATTTGGAATGAAAACAATCCTAATGGTAGTACTGGTCTATTACTAGAAGTGATGAAATTGTAAAAGCACAATTTTTTATAAAACATCATCCTCTGTCTTCAGAGGAAAAGATAGATAACATTGTCACATTAAATGATGGTGGGACATAATTAACTCTCGTTGATCATGGAAGGCAATGCACAGCACCATTTCTAAATCAGTAGCTGAGATAATTTGCATTGAGGATTTTTTAGGAGCCATCCAGGAAGCTGTCCAGATTATTACCATTGGTTTTCAAGAAGTTTTAGAATTAAGAAATGTTCAGGATCTGTTAAAAAGCTAATGTTATTCAAGTGTTTAAGAAGGTACACAGTTGTAGGCCCTTCATCTTGACAGCTAGCCACAGCAAAAGAATTAAATGACTGATACAGCACCTTGGTGAAGAATTAAAACTGGTAAATATAACTCACCCCCACTGAATTTATGGAAAATACCAAGCTAATTTGCTGTATTTTTGAATAGCTGACAAGTTCCATTTTAAAAAGTAATAGTCTATTAATACCATCTACAGCTAGACTTCTAATTGCCTAATACCAAACATTCTCCTTAATAAATTAGAAACATGCAAGCAAACATGCTAAAGATTAAACGAATCAGAGAGTGGCTCCTTAACAGTTCTGACACGTGTTTGGCACTGTAGTGGCAAATGAGGAATGCTCATAGGAGGAGATGTGACTAAAGGGCCCAAAGCAATCAGCTCCTGGCCATACAGGTTTTGAAAGTTTTAGCAGAAAATGGAAGATATAAATTGTTAATCATCAGTTTGTTGGTGGCACAAGAACTGTGGAAGTACTGAAATGCAGAAAGCCCTGGTACTAGATGAAAGAAGACAGTCTGCACCAAAGGCTTGCCTTGGCAACATGCCTTCTTCACAGTATGCCCTAAAATAGTATTTGCATTCTCCATCAAAAGCTAAGAATATACCAGAAATCATAAGCTTACACTTAATGCCTTTTATAATACATATGCAGAACATTATAGAGTTTATAGAAACCTAAGAATATGTATTCAGCCACTCGGGTCAGGGAGGAATTAGCTAGAGCTGTAACACATCGGCACTTTTCAGTTTCTAAAAGAAAATTTGCAACTACAGACAGGATTGTGTTTCCTAGCCACAAATGTGCCCATCCTTCATGAATTTGTCTAATCCCATTCTAATCCCATTTATACTCTGCTGTATCTTGTGGCAATGAATTCCACAATTTTATATATATATATATATAGCGTAGAAAAGTCCTTCCTTTTGTTGGCTTTACACCTATGACCCATTTCAGCTGGGAGCTTGCCAGTTCTTGTGTAGAGAAAAAGAATGAGTAGTTTATTTTGGAACACTTTCTCCCTGTCATTTTTGATTTTATAGACTTCTATGGCATCTCCTCAGCTCTGTCTGTTACAGAATGCTTGATCCTAATCATTCCTTGTGCAGGCTTTGTTCCATGACTTGCTGCCCTCAAAGGCCTCAAGAAGGTTATGGGGAATCACACCAAAATTTTGTGGAGATCAAGCAGGGGACAACAGCAGTAAATACCTTCCTGGTCTGTTCTCTCTCATCCCACCATTCACAACTCAGGCTTTTCCTAAACCAGAAAAGATGAGCATTATTCTGTTCAGTCGCTTCTTGAATGCTGTGACCCTTCATCATGCTTAGCATCCTCTGGCAGCAAAGTTCCTCACCTTATTTTCTTCTCCTCTGAAGGGGAATATCCTCTGCTTAGTGTTGAACCTCCATCTGGTTGTTTGGCTTGTGCTCCAACCTATTGTATTGAAAGAGGCATTGGAGAGTAAATCCCAATTCAGCTTTTCTGGACTGTAAACGACCTTATAAACATTCAGCACGGTTGTGTCAGTTCAGGTCAGGAGTCCTCATCTGTTCAGCCATTCCTGTATCCCTGTGTATTTGGGGTTTTGAACTGCCCTTGGTACTCTGCTCCCCTCTTTTCCAGCTCTGCTCTCTGCTTTTTCCAGTGTGAAACCGGAGCTGCACCTGGCATCTGCAGTGCTATGACCTGATGCTGTTTAGTGGTTTGGTCTGTATTCCTTTCTCAGTTATTCTATTGCTTTTCTGATCTCTGCTGAACACTGGGATGACATTTCCAGGCATTTCTACGTGATAACCTCAAAATCTTTTCTCTGTGTGGTAATAGTCAACTCACAGACCAGCACATGTACTTGAAATTAGATTTGTGTATTCTCATTACAGCATTTTGCAGATATCTACATTGGTTTTAGTGACATTTTATTGTCCAGTCATTCTGAATTGTAAGATCTTTCTAATCTCTTCCTGGTAAATTCTTGTCCTTTAACCTTGAATAACTACTGCCAACAAATTTTGTCACTTCACTGTTCAACCTTTCTTTTCCAAATGTCTGGTGACTCTGCTGATAACACAGGCTTTGTTACCTCTCCCAGGACATTGACATGATCTTGAAGTAGGGAGGGAAGGAAGAAGAAAAAAGAAGGAATCAGTTCTGGGTGCCATATTCAAGACATGGCACATATTGAAGGTGGGTTTGTCTGTAAGGTAGATTTAAAGAATGATAGTGATTTCCTCTGCTTTGCTCTCCACTCTTTTCTAATATATTAATAATCTTGAATTTGCTTCTTAGGCTGGTGCTGAGCAGTGCGGTGTTGTTTTCAAGGGGCCATCTGCAGTGACTCCACACCCCCTTTCACTGTACTGATGTCTCATTTAGGGCCCATGATTTCACATGTAGAGTCAAGGTTACTTTTTCCCTGTGTAATATTTTGCAGCTACAAACACTGAAAACTCACTGACTCAATATTATGAGATCACTCTCCACTCTTTGCAATCAGCTTTGGTTGTGTTTAGCTTCATTTCAGTAACCTGAAAAATCTTGTATCATCTTCAGAGTGTGTCACCTCACTACTCACCCTCTGCTTCCAGACTCCTTCAAAGATGTCTTGGGAAATGTGTGTGCCTATGACAAAGTGAGGAAACCCAGCAAAGGGTGTTTGCCAGCCTGCCAGGGGTAAGTGGGTGGTGAAGGAGGAAAGTGAGCACTCATGTTGCCAGTTTCCTGCTTTGGGGAAGAAGGTCCCTCCAACTGGCATGAACTGTTGTGCTGCCTGCCAGGAGCAGTGGCTGCTACCCCACAGCTACCCTTCCAGGCATCACAGGTGATGAACAGCAGAGAAACATTTACTGAGCAAGCCAGACTGCAGCGTATAACACAGGAGCAGGTAAACATTATCTGTTTCAGTATAAGCAATTGTTTATCAAAAAAACAAAGAAGGATGCCTGCAAATAAGGAATGAGGACTTTGCAAGCAGTGACTCTGAAAAGGACTCGTGGGTCTTGGCAGGGAATCACTTGCAGATGAAGTGCCAGTGTGGTTTGGGGCCAAAAGAGCTGGGGAAGCTCTTGTATGTACAAACAGAGCACCCAAGTGCTGGCCAGGAGAGCCCATTGCCACCATGCTCAGCCATAGCATTGCCTCTATTGTTATATATAATAAGATCTACATCGCTGTATTATATAAAGCTTACTTTATTAATACATATTATATAAAACTTTATTATTTCCCTTGCTATAATTATTCCTTTCGGTCAAATTTCATAGCCACTGGATGATGGAGTCAACTAAATCTCAGCTATTGTCATCCTACCTCAAAAGTTAATTGAGACCAGTGGAACGGGAGGAGTGGGATGCCAGCGGGGTGAATGATGAGCAACGGTAAACTGTGGCCTGCAGATTACATGGAGCTTCCAGCACGTTGCCGCAGGCTTAGTACTTAGGCTAAGTATTAATTAACTTCTACAGTAATGATCTGCAATGGGGTATTAATAGCACATTGTGCGTGCACAGATCATCCCAAAACTGAGGGTGTTGTACACATCAGTGAAGAAAGATTAATACAAAAGGGTCATGAACCTCTGCAATACGAGAAGCTACCAGAGTAACTGAACTAGACTGTGGAAAGATGGGGCAAGTTGTTCAGACCATGGGGGAATGGGGTCCTGTGTTTGATTCATCCCTGTACAGTGTTTCAAAGCATTCTGCCTGGTCAAGAGATCATGTTTTTAAGGTAAATGTCTGCAGGGTCAGTGTTCCTGCTGGAGGGCTCTGAGCCTTGCAAGGAGGTGTGTGTTAGGCACCTGGATATCTTGGGAGTCCCCCTTGACTCCTTCTGCTTATTTGAGCACCAGCATTTAAAAACCTACTTTATGAACCTGCTGTGTTGGTACAGTGTCGGTTTTCAGGGTCACTGCCAAAGCAGAGCAAAGTGTTGAGCTGTGAGTCTGTGGAGCCCATCGTGAGAGGCTGTTTGGTTTGGATGATATAAAGGATATAAACAGGTATTCTGGGCTGAAATCAAATGGGGAAAAAGTTGATAATAACATGGTGATATAACTACAATGAGGGACACCCAATGCCAATGGTGGAAAGGAAAGCATGCCTTTGGGAGCACCTTGCAGGGAATCATGTCCACTGGGGAAGAGTTGAGTTGGTCACCAAAGAGCTTTACATTGGGCCTGTGTCTGCAAGCTCTTGCCAACACGTGCCCAGGTGTCCCCTGAGGCCAACCTAGGGTTGTCACAGGCTCCAAACAAAAATCCTCCATGGGGTGGTTTTGCAGATGTTACCTTCTGAAATGCCTCTTCACCACTGTGTGGCAGCACTGGATACTGGATTTGTCCTCACCTACCTCCTAGCCAGAATATGCTCTGGATTTATGGAAGTGGTCATAAGACTCGGTCCTCCAAGGAGCTGCTCTGACACACTGATGGGGACAGATGGCAATGCTCGCAGGCCTTGCTGGAGTCTCCATCCTGCCTTCTGCCCCAGATGGAGTGGGGAGGTACCCGGTGTGGCCAGCACCCACCCTGGCAGCTCCCTGAGAAGTGGCTGCTCTGCAAATGAGACACTAACACAACTTGTGTGTCCCACTGGGAGCCTGGAACCCTGTGCCACTGCTACCTCAGCACAGGACAGGAGACAATCCCCACTCCAGGGCCACCAGTACAGCTTCTTGCCACAGCAAACACACCAACCCCTTCAGCTCACACTGTATCTCTGCTCTGCCAGGTGTTATTTTGTTGACAAGCCAGAGCTTAAAAACTTCTTTCCTGCTTTTATCTGCCAGCCACCAGCAGTGGGTGAGGAGCGGGCCCATGGGCTGTCCCTTGCCACCATCCCACTGCTGCATCACTCCAGCCTCTTGTGCCACAGGGAGCTGAGTGCCCTGCCTGGCAATACTCACTGCCAACAGGATTTTACATCCAGCCTCAGCTTCATCTCCTTAACTTCAGGCTCCTTGTCCTGCCATCTTTTGAGACTGTGAACTAATTCCCTTCCTTCATTTATATTGTTACCTTGAAGGTATTTATAGAGCAAGACTACATCCCCTCTGACTCTTCACACTGCTAATTTATAAAACCTTGGTTCCTTCAGTCTTTCATAACCATGTGCCTTAATCCTGGCATCATTCCTATTATCTATGTTTCTCACAATGGAGGGACGTTTTTTATATTTTAAACTTAGAACAACCTGCATTCAGGGGAGTAGACATGCACTATGACATGCTGCCCACACCTCTGCCACTTGGGTCCCTCTCCCCATGGGGAGGCAGGAGAGAAGAGCCCGGTGGGGTCCATACCTGGGGCTGGTCCCCAGCTGGCAGGGTCAAAAGGATGGGGTGAGGGACCACATCAGCCACGCTGTGCTGGGTGCCCACTGATGACGCTGATGTGAATGGTGTTACCTCCTTCTCTGTTTAATGAAATTTTAAATGCAAGTGCCGGTCCTGTCTCCGGTGGTAACATCACTTAAATTGTTCCCAATTTTGAAGTTTCATTTTTATGGTGACTATCTGAGTCTATGACTCATCAACCCACACCAAATTCTTCAAATCTGTAGAGTTTTATTCAGTCTTTAAGAAAACTAACTTGGTTATACACCTACAAGAACAACTCAGAGAGGACTGGTCACAGAGGGGATGGAGAAGCGGGCTGCATAATGAGGGTGATCCGTTCAAAAAGGGAAGAAAATTGGTTGTATGATAGGACTGGACTGGGTTTGAGGCAATGCAGTTCCCACCTCCACTCCTGCTGGATGTCCCTCTGAGTTGAAGAGAGCGTGCAGTTGGGTCCTGTGTAGCAACCGACTGCAAAGCAGCTCCAATTATTGCAGAGGTCCCAAAACCACAAGCTGCCTGTAGGGCTCGAGGTGCATCCCACATCACCTTCCTCATTACCACAGTTAAGTGTGCTCTGCTCACAAGCTTTGTGATTCATCCCTGGTGCGACCTGTGTACCAGGAGGAGCTGGGTGAAGGGCAGATTCCCCATCCTAAAGAAAATTCATACCACTGATTCCCTCACCTTTGCTCCCCAAATCACACCAGCCCTCTCACATCTTAGTCCTTTCCCTAAAGGAGAAAGAGGTGGGGAGAAGAGCAAAACATCTGCTTCCTGGTGAGGGAGAGATGTGTGACTGCTCAGCAAGTTATGTGAGAACAGAGGTTATTGAAAGTCTTATTTTCCAGGGACTGCACTTAAAAAGGCTGTAGGTTATGTGAACTGCTGGACTTTGAAAACAAGATGTAGCATTAGCTTGCCCTCTCCACTGACATACAGTTCCCTTTGGATTTGGGGGAAAAAAAGTCTCCATGTGGAAAAGCAAAGGTGGAGTGCAAACATTCCCGCTCCTGCCACACGGGAAGGACTGAGGGAAGGCTGTGTACGCAGGTGAGAGGTGAGCCCTGCAGGCAAGGCTGCCTCACCTCCCAGCTCCCGGCAGTGCTGTGGAGCCCTGGGCAGAGGCTGTAGGCTTGGTAAGGCAGTAACAAGGAGAAGCAGGAAAGAAGGAGATGCAGGGATGAGACAAAAAACTGAGTTTGAAGCTCTCCTGCCAGAGAGCTGCAGGCAGGTAAGCAGCAGTTTCCCTATCTTCTCAATTGTGTGGTTGTTTTTTTTTGGGTTTTTTTTTGTTTTGTTTTGTTTTGTTTTGTTTTTGTTTTTAGGTTTTTGTTTGTTTGTTTGTTTGTTTTTTTGTTTTGTTTTTTTTGTTTGTTTTTTTTTTTTTTATTGGAATGCACATTGGCCTCTCCCAGGATCCAGATAATTCCTGTGATGAAGGAAGATTATTTTTCAAGATTGTCTTCGGAGATTTCTTTTAAAATTTTCAGGTGCACTGTGTCTGGATCTGCAGATTTACAATATGTAGGTTGAGTTTTGTCATATACTCTTTTACCATCTCTGTGTTTATCCTTTGCTCTTGGCCTTTCCAGCTGCTCCCTCATAAATTCTCTGCTTCCTGCAGAAGAATCCCTAATTTCTTCATTATCATTACTGAAGGTAGGTGAGAGCAATTCTCTCCATCCCCAACCACCCTGGAGTCAGCCCAACTCAGTCTTCAGTCGCTGGAGGACTCAGATTTATTCCTTAATTCTTCTGTGCTTCTGTTCTTGTTTTTGAATAAAAATATTAATATACAAAGACCAGAGTGTGACTAGAGTGAAGCTGTCCACATGCAGGATATTTAAAATATACAGTTCAAGCATATACTGTGAGAGATGTACATTGTTTTGGCACTTGCTTGCCGTCATGTGGACTTGGTGTATTCACATATTTGATAGATTAAATGAGTAGGTCATGGCTCTGCCTATATATATGGACTGTTTTCTTTTTTTGTTTGTTTCCTATCTCCTGTAATTTTGTGGTTGTTTTATATGCTTTCCTATCTAGGCAATTCTTGTCTGCCATTTTATACCTGTGGATTATCTTTGAATCGCTATGCTTGCCACCTGGCCATTCATGCCACAATTCTCCCTGCACAACTGCACACAGCAATTTTCCCTGCTCCTGGCTGTCATTGCCCACAGGTGACAGAGCCATCCATCAGCCACTTCCAGTTACACAGAGACAGGACAAAGGCCCTGGCACCAACCCACTAGCTCTGTCTAGTGAGTGGACTGATGAAAGTGCAGCAGCATCTCTGGGGATCACCTGGAAACCGAGTAAGTCATTGCTGAGCACTTGTGATGCCCCACTGCCTTTGGGAGGTGTGGGGCACACTATCTCCATTTGCTGCCACTCATCAGCAAAGTGATGGTGAAAACTCTGGATGGCTTCAATCCACTGTATAGCAAAGTGACTGCAGGACATAAGGAAAGAGTATTCAACCTGGAGCCTGATGTTTGTAGCCATTGCTTTTTGTTCACCGTGGACATAATTCTGCAAGATGTTGAGCATTGGAACGTGAACACATCAGGGCATCTGACACATGCACACATCCAATGTGAGGACTCCACAGCTGTTTAAGACACTTGCCTGTTGTGTTTTTCTGTGGGAAAGAGTCAGTGCTTAGCACCTCCTATGGCTGAGCATTTTAAGTGAACATGCTTCCTTATGGCACCTGGTAGCCCAAATTTAGATGCCAACAACAACAGTTGTATATTAGTATGGTTATAGAGACTGAAGGGAAAAGACCAGTCTGGGTATCCCACTCTCCCACTGAACTGGAGCAGGGCCCTTCCCCCAGGACCTGCAGGAGTGCTATCCCTCTTGGATTTAATCAACTGCAGTGTTTCCTAAGGAAAGAATAGTCTGCAACCTATTTTAATCCTTTTTTGATGCAGTGGAGCTGGCAGGACAGGGCTCTGCAAGGCCTCCTCCTTCTGTGCCAGACCGCTGGTGGCTTTGTGTTTAGCCATGCTTAGCATTCTTAGCACAGGCTGCCATCCTGGGCAGCACAGGTTTTAGGGGTGTCAGGAGCCTTCTATGGAGCTCACTGCCCTCCTTTTGTAGGGAAACGTAGTGCATGTCCCACCTGTCTGGTGGACACAAGAGAAAAACCCCACAGAGGCTCCAATGCTGGTCCACTCCTGTGCCAAATGCCTGGCTGGCTGTCACAAGGCAAGCCAGGAATGGCTCTCTGGGGGTCCCTGCCTGCTGCCTTGGGGCAGGCTGGCATTAGGTGGGACAGCAAGGCAAAAGGCTCTCCATCACCACAGCCTTAGCCTTTCCACTCACTTCTCTGCCTGCCCAACGCCAGGCAATTTCAGACTGCAGCACTTCTCTCCTGAGGAAATACTGGCCATAGATTTAGGAATAGATATTGCCAAATAGTATATTGTTTTCATAAATCTCTGTAGATCCGCTTTATATCCTAGGGGCTAGACATTCTAATTATTGCTTCTATTTTATCTAAATTGGCAACAAAGCCATCATAGCTCAGCTCAGAGACAGTGCAGGTAATTCTGCCAGACCAAATTCTGACCTTTTAAAGTTCATTCTGAAGTGTCTTCTCTGCTCTCTCCAGTTCTTGCCTGGCTGTTCGGTTCTGCTTTTTTAGAACCATTGCCCAATTTAAAATAGCAATCACCATAGCTTCAATACATTGTACCTTAAAGATGTAGGCAATTACTGTGTGAAATATCTCAGAAGCAGGACTAATATCAAAGGGCATTCTCATACCCTTACAACATCCAAATAGCATATTAAAGATCTTGTTGAAGTTAGATTTATGCTTGTCTCTTCACAGTTTATTTGCTGAAGCAAATGCCCTTCATTTCACAGTGATTTTTTCCCCTTTTGCTGGGAACTTGCCTGTCATACAGTGGTTTCACAGAACAACATTCATGTGTTGCAGCTGCCTTTAAATAACGTAAATGAAAACATCTCCTTCCTTAAGCTGCCTTTGCAGTGACAGATACAGAATTAGCTCCATCTGAATTTTTTTCTTCTTTCAACAGCTCCCAGATTTTCTATATGATGTTGCACTTTTGCTTTACCTTTTATAAGTGGGCTTTTATATTTCCTGGGGGTTTTTTTGTTTGTAGGGGTTTTTTTGTTTGTTTTTGGTTTTTGTTTTTTGGGTTTTGGGTTTTTTGGTTTGAAGAGATCATTGAAGTAACTGATCTTTGGAGTTTAATGTGGTATTCCCTTTCCAGATAGCCTCAGCCCAACTAGATATCTGAGAATCCTCCTGGGTTAAGCCTATTATAGCAAATGTTTCTCCTTCTTTGCAGATGATTTTTTAAAATGTAAATGGCATTCTGTGCACCAGCTTTTAAACTAAAATGGGACTCAACTGTCACAAAGAGTGTGGAGTGGTACAGGGTAAGTATCTCCCTATATGTCATCCTGTGGCATTTACAACCAAAATATTTCTGAGTTCACAATTAGAAGAGGTTCTCAAGTGGTGCATCTGGATAGAATTGTTAGAAATGCATTACCTAGTGCTTGTTTACAGACAAGCAGTGTTGTGTGTTATTATTCTTTTTTATATCCTAAATGTGAAGCAGACTTTGTTATAGGCCCTTGTTTGATTCCCATTACTATAGTACCCTGTATTGCTTTCAAATGGTGATTTCCAAAGTGGTTTGTGTCTTTCTTCAGTCCCGAGAGAGGTTCCTGCTGCCTCTCCTCCAGCAGGCTCGTCAGTCCATCGCCCCATGCCCACTGTCCCATCCCTGTCACCCAGTACCCTCTGCTGTGCCTTAGGGCAGGGCTGGCTCAGTGCACCACTGCCCAGGACTGCAATTTCAAGGATACTTCCATAAGCCCATCTATTCTCCAGTTCTGGCCAATTTACTTTATCTTGTAGGGGAGGGAAATAAAGTAATATCCCACAAAGGTTGCATACGATGCAACCGCCTTCTCAGAAGCTGGAAGGCAAATAACACCAAATATGTGATATTTTGGGTGGATGGAAGTGTGGGTCTTAGTGCTTGGCAGTATTGCCAACTTCTGGTGGCTGCACACCCATTTCTCACTTTTTCCCCTAGAAAGTTTGACCACTCACTTGAATGTGTTTGCCCTTCTACAAGGGTTTGCTCTGCTGACATTCACTGCACGTGCAGTCTGGTCTCTGCCCTCTCTGCCAGAAGGCATCCTGGCATGACTCTGCCACTACCAAAGAGAATTATTTTCTGCTTCATTTATGGCATATTGGACTAAATATGAAACTATTTTTGCTGTGCATTTCCAACAAAACTTAGCAAACAGGGACTCCCGCCTGTCAGAAAATGTCTTATTCCTCCTTTCTTTTCTTTGTTTTTAGCTTTTTGTTTTGGAAATGATGCAACATAAATAGCTGCTTATTCTGCAGAGAGGGATTTAAAGCCCTGCTGGTGCCCGCCAGCCTTTTCATCCCCTCATCTTTAGGCGAGAGCTGCATACAGCCCGGCAGCCGACCTGCTGCCCAGGCTGAATTTCACCCCAAAAGCCTCTGGCTGAGGTTCAGGTTATGGCAGTTTCTCACAGCCCTCTATAACTCATTTAGTTAATGATCCTCTCCATACAAGTCTGTATGTTATTAATGAGTCACTAAGTTTTCAACAATCCTATGTGTGAGCTTTAAGGTTTAAGCCGTCACATGTGCATCCACTAATCTGCATTGCAATTAATTATGAATAAAAATGAGCTTTTCTTCTAAACAACGTCAGAGCCTCCGATGTGCTCTGTGATTGGCACCAAGGCTCCATCCTGGTGTAAAGAGCCCCACTGCTGCAGTGGTGGCAGCTGCCTTTGCTGTCATCTCCAAGATATTGCTAATTCCCATCTCCGGCATGCCTGCTCGGGGGCCTGGCTGTCCGGTGCTACTCCCTGTGCTTCCTCTGCAAAGTCTCCCACCGGTATTTCAGTCACACACCCTCCCACCAGGCCTCTGCAATGCCAGTTAAATCACAACTGACTTCATGCATGAGAACCTCTCATTCCTCCTGCCTATTCCCTTGGTTTCCAGCCTCAATGCAGAGACAGCTCTGACATATTTTGCTTATTCCCTCTCTAATTCTCTCTCTAAATTTCCAAATCTCATCACAGACTCGTATTCTTGCCTGTGCAGACTCAGAAACCCTCATACAGAGACCTAAGGGGGAGAGACACCTCCTCCAGACACCTCAGACCCTCTTCTTGCTGAGGGCTGCCTGGTGCAGGGGCTCTACAGGACATGTTCCTAGCAAAGGAAATGAGCTCATTTCCCGAGGGGATGTGGCTGTGCCCCTGATGGGGCTCTAGCTGTTGCCCAAATAGAGACAAATGGAAAAGCATCTTCATGAAAAATCTTATTTCTGTTTTGCTTGGTTCCAGTGAAATCTTTTCCTTAATTTGCTTCAGTTTTCCAAATCTGACACCTCTGCACACCCTCCCTCATTTTTGTCACATTCTCTCCACCTGTGTGTTTATGGATTTTACTTTACCTGCTCTCTTTCTCTTGTTGAGGAAAAGAAAAAAACAACCCACCCCAAGCCCCTGTTTTTCTTATTCTGCCATTCGAGATCACCAGAATTAGTGCTTCTTTTTTTTCTCTCTTGTCATTTTTCCAAAGTTGAGGAAGTTTGGCCCTGATCCAGTTAGAAAAGGAAAAGTCATAAGGCAGTCCCCACCCACCATCCTTCTGCTCCACTCTGGAGCAGGAACAACTAATGGGAAGAGACGGGAGAAGAGGCAAGGGAAATAACACACCAAATTTCCAAACTTTTTATTTCAAAGAAATAGATATATTTTCTTAATTAAAAAAAACCCCAGAAGCACTAAGGGAAAAACATTGCTTTTTTAGCCTCAATAATGGGACACTTCCATCTCCCAGAGAGGAACAGGATACTTGGAGAGGTGCTTGGGTAGGGGCACACAAAAGGTGTGCTGCTAAGGGCTTAAGGTTCAGCTTAGCACAGAGCAGGTACCAGGTGTTGGGTGACACTGCTGCATTTTCCCAGCACCCTCAGGACATAGCCTGGAATACATGGAGCTGAACCACCAGCAGTGGATCAGCATCCTCGATCTCCTCCACAGGGTGTCCAACCCCAGTGTGCCGAGCAGCTGCCCAGCCCTGCTGGCCTGGACTCAACATTCTGGAGAAGGAGGGAGAGAGGGAAACAAAGTCAGTCCTGAGCCACCTCCTGTGCCCTGTGGCATGCAGGCTTTGAACACCTTGAGGCCAGCACAGGCAGTCCTGGGCAGCTGAAGCACCCCTGGGTACAGAAGGCATTGTGCACAACAGGGCTATGGAGCCTCTCCAGAATGTGGATTTAACTGTCTCACATACAGGAATTAGCTGTGAAATTGGTAAAACTGCTGCCATCTAGTTAGCTCATCCAGCATCTCCTGCCCTCCTGCTGGCATCTTGTATCTCCTTTCTAGACTAAGTGCTGCTTCAGCCTTCATGTTGCTCGTGTTGCTCCTCTGTAAGACAGAGACTGCTGAACTGTCAGGAACATTTCTGGCTGAAGTTGGAGCATCCCTCAATCTTCTTTCCAGCAAGCTGAGCAGTTTGTACCAAACCAGTCTTGTACCAGAGCTTGTTTTCCGATGCCTGGCTGGTGCCTGTGGCTTTCCTTTGCTGAACTTTTTAATTCTGGACAACCAGGTTGGCGATAACTTCCATAGTAATAATTTCAACAGTAATGTGAACAGAGGTGAGGTGTTCCCCTGCTTTTGTTTCTATTCTTCCATTATATATTCAAGAAAGATGTTAGCTGCTTTCAGCATGCTGTTGAAACGAGAGCTCATGTAGTCAGTTACCTGCAATCATTCCATCACAGCTTTCCAAGCCTCGTTCTGGAGATAAAGGCTGCAGGTTTTGTTTCCAGATGCCTTTGCTTGCATCCACCCATACTAAAATGCATTTAGTTGGATTATGGCCATTTTATCAAGCAATTTGTAAGATACTAGAGCAGCAATGTGGCCTGCTCATTATTAACATCCCTACCAGTCACTGCACCACTGCAGACTTCACCATCACAGCTTTTCTGTGGTCAGGCTGATGACCACATACACACTGTTGTAACAGGAGCAGATTCTCCAAGGGACCCCACTAAGGACACCTCCATTCTCTGAAGTCTCCCCAGTAACCATCACATGGTGAGATCTGTTTGAGACAGGTTTCAGTCCATCTGGTATGTGCCATGATGATTTCTTCTGTAGCATGGGGTTTTTTTAATCCAAATGCCATGTAGTAATAAGCAAAATGCCTTGAGGAAATCCAGGTTTGCTATAATGGCGCACTTGCCTTTATCAATCAGATCTGTAAGGCTGTCCAAAAAAAGACCCCACAAAAAGACATGAATCACCTGGTTGATGTGCAGGCCTCTGGGCTGTGCCTTTAAATTTTTCTAAACATTGGAACTACAGTGATATTTCTCTAGTCTTTTGGAATTTGATCGTTTTTCTGACATCAGCTAAACCATGGCATTGGCTTGAGCTAGTTCCTTCTAGACTCTTGAGCATCAGCTGTCCGGGTGATCTGCAAATGCTGAATTCGAGGAGATCATGCCTCACATCCCCCATTGTTACAGATGGCAGGATTTATATTCCATCCACAGTATCATCTGGAGATGAATATATCCTCCTGCTTCATTCCGAATACAGAACAGAAATATCTACTAAACATTTCTGCCTTTCTGCACCAGTCACCATCTGGCACGAGCAGGGAAGAAGCAGCACTCAGTGCCAAGCTCCAGCAGTCCCGCGGGGAGGCTCGTGCCTTGCACACACCCCACACACCCTGGTGTGCTGGGTGGCCTTGGGACACCCCACAGCCCATTGCCAGGGCTCTCCCAGTGCCTTCACCTGCACTAACCAAAATGGTTCCCTGCTGAGCCTTGCTGCTGGCAAGGGGCTGGGGCAAATCTCCAGCCCTTGCCCATTGCCTCAAGGCCAAGCCACCAGTCTGGCACCAGAGAAATTCCCCATCTGACCCTGGGCTGAAGAGGCCATTGCCATGTAAATCACTGAGGCTGGAAGGCAGAGAATGAGTAGCAGCCTTGATGGAGAAGGATGAGATAAGGGGGCTTTTTTGAAATTCAGAAATCTTTTATTCTTTTCCTACCAGCCACTCAAACAGCAGCTGAAAGCCAAACTGGGGCTTATATGAGACTTGTTGGGGGAAAATACTGCAAAACACACAAGCAGTGCTTTGAATGTGTTTCTTGGAGTGGAAGTCACCTCTTGTGCCTCTCCAAATCACATCTCTCCTCTAGTCCCCTTCCTGGCCAGGAGTGGCATCCCCATGCTGTCACACCATCTGGGTTTGATGGTGCTTTCCTGGCTACCTCTGGTCCCTCTGGGCTTCAGGGTCAAGGGTACAAAGCACAAGACCCATAGCCCTGTAAACCACATATTCAGGGAACCCCAGAGCCCCAGGGCTGGTGTGAATGAGATTTCAAGGAAAGGATTCCCAGCCTTTCCCCTTGATCTTTTTTTTTTCTTTTTGCTTCAGTGTTCTTTATTTATTCCTCATTGCATATGGCAAAGCCAGGAGGAGAGAAGAAGAGAAAAAAGGCACAAGTCTGCAGGGGAGAAAAGAGAGGCGTTATTGTGAAGTGTGTTTGTCCCTGGCTGGTGGCGCAGCAATTCCGTGGGATGTGGGATTCCCTGCTCCAAGGGCTGCCTTGCTGCAGTACCACAGGCAGTGGAGGCTGCTGCAGGAAAGGCCGTAGTTTGGGTGGAGAATCACTTCTGGCAGCAGTCACTGCACGGAATGGCTGTGCTGGGTTAGGCTGACTGTGCCCCCCTCAGCAGCAACACAGACCCCATTAATAATTAACCAGGTGTGGAGACAGGCATCCCACGTGTAATGGCATCGCAGACATCTGACACTCCTAATGGCCTCCTCTCTCTGCCTCCCACAGCAGGGCTGGCAGCTGATCCGGCCACTGCTCCTGAAGGTCATCCCTGTGGTGCCATCACCTCCCGTGGGCCGTGCCTGAGCTCCCCCTGCCTGCATGCCTCCCCCCGCTGCCTGCATCCAGGCTCTGAGCAGGGTCACAGCTTCACCACTGGGATGGCTTTTGAGGAGAGCCACCCTCTCTGCAGCCCTCCAGTGTTTGCAGGAGGGCAAAGGCAAACCAAACTGGGGTCCATCAACCAACCAGACTGGCAAGAAGCCATCCTACCTTTCATCCAAATTCAGTTTTCCACCCAGGAGAAGCCCTCTGGCATGGGCCAGTGGTCACTGTACCGGGGCTATGATGTGCTGCATCAGCACTGACTGCATGTGCTGGCTTTGCAGACCCACACCTGGGAAATGCATCCATGCGGCTCCTTGAGTGCTCCCAAGCTGCCAGAACGTGTCTGAGGTTGGGTCTAACACTGGGCACAACAAGTCATGGTAAGGCAGGAAATGAGCCCACTGAGAGGGAAAGCCATTTGGCATCAGCTTGAGCATTGCTGCGGACACTGGAGCTGTTTTGGGGCTCAGGCACACAGTCCTGTCCCCTCATGCCAGAGGGAAACCTCTGCAGTGGTGTCAACATCAGTTGTGGTCCATAAGAGAGGGACTGCTGAAGGCACCAAACTTCAGGGGGTCCTTCTGAAGAGACCACCCTGCTGTGATGAGGCACCAAAGTCTCTGGAAAATGAAGAGAAAGGTTCAAGTAGGGGACTAACATGTGGGATTAAAGGTTCAGTGGTTCTTGAAGTGGATCTGATCATGCTCTAAAAGCAGCCCACCACAGCTCTGTGCAGTGAGGAACTACTCTTTGTCTGGTTTAATTAGCTCTTATAGCAATTCCTTGCTTGCTGTCTGTGCTCACCTTTCCCAAAGACCACAGTGAGGGTGCCCTGTGTATCCCTGAGGGCAGCTTGCCCATCACCACATTTGGGACTGGCACCTGGTGAGGGTAAGGAGACTAGTGGCAAAGCTGCCACCAAAAATTCGCTTGGAAATGTGGAGAAACGCCTTTCATCCATCAAACTTCAGTCATCAGCGAAGAGATTTAATTTTAAACACAGTTTGATTTTAAACAGCCAGAGTCTGCTGCCACCAGTGACTCTCACCTTTTCCAAAGGCAGCCCCAAGAGCTGGTGGTGCCACCAAGCTGTCCCTCCATACCTGAGCACCCAGACCCCTCCAGTATTGGTGCTGGCAGCTGACAAATTGATGTCCAATGTACCCAGCAACGTTTGCCACCTACTTCTTTGACACCTACTTCTTTGACACCTTGTGAATGTTCCCAAATGCCAGAGGTGGGTGCTGTGGGGAGGCTTGTGCCTCCCTGGAACCCCTGAGCACTGGCATTGCAGGACAGGGAGGCTTTTCTCTATGCAGTGACTTTTCACAGCCAGGAAAGCTCTCACATTTCCAAAGACAAGGTGGGGGAGGGAAGGAAGGGACTCTGCCCAAGGGTTCCCATATCCTGACGAACAGATAAAGATCAGCCTCTTCCCTGGGAAAAGGGCTGATCCGCAACTGACTCCAATGGCGGATACATAGAAGAGTGTGGATGGGGTTGGCTGCAGCTGGTGGGCACTGCCAGTGCTTGTCACACACAGAAAAAGGGCCAAAACAGGGCAAGTGGGAACTGACCCTTCTGTGCCCCCACCGGACCCGTGAACTCTGCAGTTTAAATGTATGTCATGAGAAAGTATTTCCTTGATTTGAAAAATGCCAAACCAACTAATTTGGGTCCTCTCCTTGTTTTGAGAGACATGGTGAATACTGAGGACTTTCAGGCTACTGAATTTCTTCTTGACCAAAACTTGGTCATGGCTTGTCACTCCACCTGCATAGTGCTTGGTCCCTCGCTGAGCCAGGGCAGCCACTGACTGCACTGCTCAGGCCATGGTTCTGCAGCACCAGCACCCACTTTTGGACTGGTTTCTGTTCTTTCTCCATTCATCCATCCTGCTCCTCATTGTGTTTGTGAGCATCATCAGCACTACAAAGAGGAGCCCACAGGGACATTTGGGTTTCTTATCTGAACAGCAATTGAAAGCCCTACATTGCCTGTGAATGCTGGGGGTATTTTACCACTGTGTGTGGCATTTTGCATAATCTGATTGTATTTCACCCCCTCAACTACCAGTTTTATGGCCCAGCTGTGGCCCCCAGGGACCATGGTGGCTGGGTACACTGCAGGGCTCTAGGGGATGCTGGGTACGGAGGGTGGAGGGGATGCAGAGGCGAGCAGGACAGGCACTCTCCCATGCAGGGTTGCCATATCAACAGGTTCTCTGGGAGCATCTCACTGCAGATGCAGCATTTTGGGATGTTGTAATGTGAGCTTGAGCACTCCTGGCTTCTGTGGGCAAACATCCCCTTGGGTGTCCTCTCCTCTTTGTCTTCTGGGGCCTCTGCCAGGAAATGTTCTCGGGTGCGTTTTGCTTCTCCCTGTGTTGCAAATTTGCAGCCCACCAACAGCATCTCTGCCTGCATCCACCCCTGCCAAGCAACGGCACCCAGTCATTATCACAAGGCAGCAGCATGAGCAGCTGTAGCTCCTGCTGAGGGGGTCAGGAGGGACACAACCATAGACAGCTGAGGATGGAAGCAGTGGGGACCAGTGGCTGCTCCCAAAACCCTGCAGCATCCATGCCCCCACAGCGGCAGCAATGCTGCCTCCCCCTGCCCACAAAAGGCAGAAGGTGGGCAAACGGCAGCTGCCTTTACTGATTTCAGAGGGGAAGGAGAGTTTTATTGTCTGACACAAGCCAAAGCACCAGGCAGGTTCCCCATACTGGGGTGCCCTGAAACCCCCTGAGTCTCTTCCAAGGCCTCTCCTGCCTCAGCATGGCTGTTCTCCAACTGCCAAAGTCAGTGAGAAATTCTGAAATCAGTGAGAAACGCTCCTTGAACACTGTCAGAGTTGCATGGCAGAGATTTTTCACCTGGCAAAACCAGTCTGAGCTGAAGCGTGAGGCTGCCAGAGCAGGGGGGGATGACCACCTACCCTTCGTCAGGGCTCCTGGACATAGGGGGTGACAACATGGGGTGGCCCGGGAGGCTTCCAGGGAGCCTGGGAAGGCAGAAGGGAAGGAGGCAAACAGACATGTGGGGTGAATGAAAAGGGGGGGCTGCAGGACAGCAAGAGGTGGACATGTCCCTGCAGATCAGGGCAGGAGGCCTCCACAGTTGATGCAGGAGGCAGAGTGGGAGGAATTTGCTCTGGAGGCATTTGCTGCTTCAGATAGCTGGGATGCCGGAGTGGGGAGGGTGTTTACATTCCCTCCCTTATCTGCACATAGGCACGGTGGGGCCCCTTTCCTGCTGAACAGGTTCTTGTTGGTGGGGGTGAAGTGGGGAGCTCGGCGCCAGTGATGGCCCTGCACCCTCCTTGATTGCCAGGGTTGCTTGTGGGGACAAGAGATAGAATGGGGCAGACATGTGCCAAAGCCCTGTTGACCTTCCGTCTGAGTTGGGCAGGTTGGCTGGGTGCTCCCCAGAGCACACCCCTCTCCTCCTGTGTCTACACCTCTCTGGACAGGATCTATGGGTGTGTGTGACTCAGTCACCCATCATGTTCTTGCTTGCTTGGCTTTGCCTGTCAGGGTGTAAATCCCCCTTTGCTCCTTGCACCTGGGAGCCACAAGAGCAAAAGAGTCCCATGGAGAGGCAAAGGGGCTGACAGAGGTGTGTCCCGAGCTTGGGGGCCTGTGGCTCTGCTCCAGAGCTGGGCACGGGCAGCAGCTCTGGGTGCTGAGCCTCTCCCACCCTGGGCACTGGCAGGACAGGACAGCACTGCATGGCAGCATGGCATTGCCAGCCTGTCTGCTCACTAAACTGAACCTCAGCCATCTCCCCAGGATCTCCTGGGAGTGTGTCCTGTTAGCAGTCCAGGAAGTGGGAGAAGTCAGCTGCTGGTGCTGCCTGTGCTTGGGACATCCAAGTACCAGCATGACTTGGCTGGCAAGGTAGCAAGTGCCACACAGGACCTGTGGAAGCCCCACAGTCCCACAAGGCCCCCAAGGCCCCACCAGAGCAGTGGCCATGAGGAGCAGAGTGGGGACAGGGCTGGGCCCATTGCCTGATGGAGGGAGGGAGCTGCAGGACTCTTGCTGGGACTAATGCAGCAAAGCAGCAAAAGGCTGGGCAGCACTGCCAGGGGAAGGAGGGAACTTTCTAAAGATGTGGAGTCAGAGGCAGCTGTGGGAAAGGCAGAAAATCCTGGAGCCCAGAGGGGAACAAAGAGTCCAGCAGGGCTGGCTCTGCCCCAAACTGCGTCCCCGCTGGGATAACCACAGTGGCACAGCGTAGGCTGAGGAGCAGGGTTGTGGACAGTGGTCTGCCCAGCTGTCCAACAGCCTTGCCCTCAGTTCCCCACCTCTGTAGCACCCACTGCCCTGCTCAACCCCCACCTGTGTCTTCCTGGGCTCTCAGGACCGTGCTGGTCTGCTGGGGCACGAGGCTGGGCTGGCCCATGAGTGGCCACAGGGGATGCTTGGTGCTGCCATGCCCTGTATTCCCACACCATGCCTCCCACATCCAACAGCCTTCCAAACCCTCATATAGCTCCAGTATCATGTCTCTCGAAGTGCTGCTGCTTGCCCCCAAACACCCCATGAATATGTTAAGCAACACAGGGCCACAGCAGAGACTGCAAGCCCCCGCAGCTGCCCTTGGCTGGGATGACAACTGCCCGTTTATTCCTCCTCTGCGTTGTCTCTCTTGGTGAGCCTTTGATCCATGGCAATACTTTGCCTCTCACTCCACGACAACTTAATTTCTATAGTAACCTCCTGTGCTGGATCTTGTCAAAAGGCCTTTTGAAAATCTGAATAAACTGTCGAGTGTTTTTTCTTCTACCCACTCTTTACTGAAGTATTAGAAGAACTCTAATATAAGAAATGAGGCTGGATAGTCCTGGCTCAAGTCAAACATGCTGCAATCATCCAGCCATTCAGGTTTGATAATTGTCTCTGCCAAACTGCCAAACAGAAAGGATTTTTCCTTGCGATGCTGCCACGGCACCAGCAGGGCCCCTCCTGCCATGGCAGTCCCTGAGGACAACCTGGGGACAGGTTTCAGGAGAGTCCCGACCCTGCCCTGGCCCAGCAGCGAGGGGGACTGCTGCAACCACTTCAGCTTGATACAAAATTAATTAATCTATGAAAATTTCCTATCTGCAAATAATTTAGACCTTATGAAATTCCAGTATAACCATTTATCACAGCTGGCAATTTGATGCTGGCAGCAGAACTCTTGGACGCTCGGGGAGTAATTGATAGCCTAATCTAATTTTAAATTAGGGTTTGTGTTTTTAATTTCAGCCCTCTGAAAACACCCCTTTCTTTGGACTAAACCCCACTTCTCCTGCGACACTGCAGGCAGCGGGCTTGTGCCCAGGGCTGCCCATAGACCTCTCTGCTCCTGCTGCCCTGCCCCCCATGCAAGCTGTGACACCCGGAGCAGGGCTGGCTGGTGAGGTGGCTGTGTGTCCCTTGGGAGCAGGGGTGGCTCCCAAGCCGGCAGGGCTCGGGCGGGGTGGCAGAGCTGAGAGCAGCCTGTACCCACGGGATGGGGGGCCAAGCACTACCCCCCTGCCCCAGCCCACCACTTTTGCAGTTAAATACTCGATCCAAGTAATTTACACTTACGCATCCATCACCTTTCAGGGAAGTGGGATCCTTCTCCCCCTGCTGAGTAACATCCCAGCGTGTTGCTAAACAGCTATTACACCCTGTTGCGGGGCGACTGCATTGAGAGGTGGGAGAAGGAAAATGATCCCTGTACTTACGTGGTCTCGATTCCGTAACATGCTCAAAAGATACCGAGTAATGAATGTATAATGCCAGTTGAAATGTGACAGTCTCACCTCCCCTCCACTACAGCACTCGCCAGTAATCCCAGTGAAAATGGGTGCAGCGAGGCACAGACCCCACAGGAAGGGGATGTCTTGGGAAGCCCGTGGGCGCCCCAGTGCTGTACTCAGGATGTCTGTCCAGGCCAGGGCTTCCACCAGAGAGCCCCAGGCTGGGAAAGGGCCGTTGGGAACATGCCAGGGGACCTGGGAAGGGCTGGGGACAGCAGGGACAGTGAGACAAGAGAGGCCAGTACAGCCAAAAAGAGGAAGGTGAAATGCGAGGCGAAAGTGAGTTTGATGTGGTTCATTAGTTAATGGGCATGCTGAGCCTTGAAAGTGCAAAGCATTAAAGAGGTGCAAAGGATTTCATGTTCTAAATTATTTATCCTTTTTTTTTCCTCTTTCTTGCTAACTAGATGCTGGGAGGA
Organism: Acropternis orthonyx; assembly: GCA_035583155.1. Lineage (NCBI taxonomy): Eukaryota > Metazoa > Chordata > Aves > Passeriformes > Rhinocryptidae > Acropternis > Acropternis orthonyx. The sequence continues at coordinate 11,019,820 of JAWWEU010000005.1, forward strand.
GCAGCCCGTGTGTGGCTGACTGGGAGCAGAGTGGCCTTGCTCAAGCCTGGCATGAGCGAAACTAATGCAGGGCTGGGCTTCATCTGATGCTGCACAGCCCTGGGATTAGCACTGGGAGCCAGACCCATGGGGCAGGGCCATGTGTGGGGCAGCATGGCTGGCATATACTCACCCTTGGCCAGGCATCACTGGAGATCACGCAGGGCCACTGCCACCAAAGGGCAGCTCTGGGGGCTCGGGCCATCATAAAGGGGTTCCCATAAACAACCGAGGTCCTCCTCATCTCTGCCCCCGGGCACAGTGCAGCTGCTTAACCCTTTCTTGGGGACCATCAGGACACTGAGCCAGAAGCGTAATTGAGCAGGGGAGTGATTATCACATCGAAAATCTGGACACAACCCCGTAACAAGATTTGCAATTTGTACCAGGCAGGCAGGCAGGCTGCAGGGTACTTTCCCCATTAGGGGCCACATGCTGCTAGCAATCACATTAGTGGGGATGGGATTTAGCATCAGGAAATCAAAGTGGTCCCTGCAGACCCTGGCCCATTGTAGGATGAGCTGGGCAACCAAAAGGCAGGGAGGGGCTGCTTATCCGTACACACTCCCTGCTTACTGCTGGACTGAGCTATCCTGGAGTCCTCCTCACTCCTGCCAGTGCTGGGAGCCATGGGGTCCTCCGGCGTGGTCACCTGATGACTGAGCCTCCTTGGATGTCACCTGAACACAGTTTGCTCAGCTCCCAGCTGTGCAGAAGTCCCAGCAGGGTCCCAGCCCTTGCAGCGGTGCTGCTCTCATTCACTATTTTATTCTTCAGATCTATTGGTTAAACAGATTTTAATCTACACAGTCTGGAGCTATTGATACCATGCCGTGCTAATTTGTTAGCCGGCTGTCAAGTAGATGAAGTGAAATGCCAAATATTAAATGAAATGTATTGTGTGAAACAGGTCAGTGCCAAGTTCCCCATTTCCCACGTGGCATCCTGCGCCCACACGGGGCTCGGGGAGATTTATAGGTCTCACTGTGAGAAGTGGGTGCTCTTGAGGTGTACACTGGCATGTGGGACAACTGCAGGACTCTCCTGGCCCCACTGTTTTGAGGGCACCAGAAGTTGTCTTAATCTGCACAAGAGATGGGGCGTGTCACTGCCTACACTCCATCCCTGGTCTCTCACTTCCCTGTCCTCACTGGGGAGGATCCCACTGCTGCATCCCAGCACCCATGACACCTCCCAGCTCACTGGGTGCCCCCTTTGCCCCCCATTATATGACCCAAGAGTTCCTGCAAACCCCCGGGGAATGGCAGAGGACGTGCTCTGCTGCGGTGGCTGTGCAAGTGCAGGGGGCACCTGCTCCCTGAGTGCTGCGCCTGGGAGATTATTTATTTGGTGAGTTATGACTCTGTTTTCCCCTGTGTAAATATCTGGGAAGCGCAGCTAATGTTCTGTGCACAACTGAGGCAATTACAGCCCTCGGCGCAGCTCCGCGCCCCCCGGCCCCTCATGCAGATCATCCCAGCCACGCCCCTGCCCTGTGCAAAGGGAGAAACTCCTGTTAAACCACCACAATGAAACACGGCCAGCGCTGCCCACAGCTCTCGGCAACCTTACTCTGGACCCTTGGGGCTGAACATGCTCTCGGGCAGCCCCACAAGGGCCAGCTGTGCTGGCATTATCCTTCCAGGTGTGACAGGGCCATTCTTCCAGTTGTGCTCTGGAGGGTCTTCACAGCTGTTCCAGGGGATGCAGATGTGAAGAGGTGATTTTTCAGCCGTGCCTGGGAGTGCCTCTCCAGCTCTGCAGTGGTGGGAGGGGACTCCAGATAAGTAGTTCTGGCGTTCCCAGCTCTAGCAAGGAGAGTTCAAGCTGCCCCAAAAACCATGAGGGAAGAGTCCCATAGCCTCGCACAGAGCAGGTACAGACCCAGACCACTCTCCTATGGACCGGGGTGGCACTGATGCTCCGGTCCCAAGGGCTGCTGCTTTCACTACAACGCGGGCAGGTGCCTGGGCCATGGAGCCTGGGCAGCAGCTGTGTCTCCCAGGCCCCGGCCCCTCGACGACAGGCAGCCCCGAATCAGCTTCATTAAGAACCATTGATCTGTTTCCTGCTTAATATATTTTTCATTTCCAAATGTTTTTTTTCCAGGCTCCACAGCGTTTGCAGCTTGTACCAATTAAGGCAGCAGCACAGAATGAGTGCTGCAGCCCATTAATTAAACTTACACAGGGAGATTAAGTGCCCACTCCAGTCTCCCTGGCAGGTCTCTCTGAGCAACATGCATGCTAGGGACAGAAGCAAGGCTGAGCATTCATGTGCCAGTCACCTGCCCTCCGTCCCTCTCTGCCTGCTCTATTCCCGGCTGGCCATGAAGCCCCTGCCGCACTTGGCACCAGTCACTGCTCCATGGGTGCTCACCTTGGGCACAGTGTGGGCTGTGGCACTGCCCTCATACACCAGGGCTTAGGGCTGGCTCCTCCTGGCTCTGCTCACAGCAGGGATGCTGTGCTCAGTGTCGGCACAGTCAGTGCATTCATTTGGGGGAAGGATGCAGGGCACATGGGAATGCTGCCTTGCCCTGTGCCTCCTGTGAACAGGGGTTCATGGTGGCAGCAGACCTGTGGCACCCATTGTGTTGCCATGCTCCTGAGTGGCTTCTGCCCTCACTGTAGGGCAAGGGGGCCCAGGGGAGGGGGCCCTGGCTCCCCACATGCCTCCACCGAGCCAGCTGTGGGCACAGCTCTGTCCTGCACTCACAGAGCTGCTCCGGGACCAGCTGTAGGTTTGCTTAAGTGGAGCTTGGGCTCATGGCAGCCCTTTGAATCCTGCCATCGGCAGAAGGTGCCCACGCTGTGTTGTTCCCTCCTGGAGGAACACACTGATGGGCGACCTGATCTCCAGGCACCGGCACCAACACCGTGGAGCAGCAGCTGGTGCTAACGCTGTCACATACTGTTGCCATGGAAATGATCACACTGTCACATGCTGACATCCTCCCACCCAGGGCACCTGGGCAGCCCCTCTAGCCCTCGTTTTGGCGCTGATGACGCCAGTGGGCAGTCCTGCAGCAGGAGGGAATGCAGCAAGAACTGCATGGGTGTGGCAGGGGCAGGTCTGTGGGTGCAGGTAGATCATCCCACTGCAGAGGTGTTTTGTTGATGAGTCCTCCAGCCATTAGTTTAGACAAAAGAGGAGAAAATAGGGCCATGCCCAAAACCTGGAGCATGGCTGAAACCATGTGCTGGAGACGGAGCCACTTTCCCCTGGATCAGGATGGCAAAGAAAAACAGATGGTGCAAAAAAAGCAAAGACCAAGTGGAGAGATGCTGAGCTCAGCAAAATGGTGGAGGGTTCTTCTGGGGTCAAGTCAAAGAGCCAGGAGAGGTCCTGCTGTGTATCCCACCTCAGCCATGTACAACAGACCCACTGTCTCTTAGGGCAGAAGCAGAGCCTGGCAGGCACAGACAGCAGCATGGGCAGAGCACCATGGATTTCTCTTCAGGTCCCACTTATTGCCACATGACATTTTGATTAAAACCTTGTTTTATGAGGAATTAAGAGGACACAGTAGATGGATTAAAAACATGCTCATGAACAGATTCCCTAACTGATCTTGTTAATGGGGAAGCATCAGGAAAGGGTTGTGCCAAGAAGAGGCCTCGGGGATCAAAACTATTTACTGTTTGCAGCAACAGGCAATGTGAGGCTGCAAAAACTTTGCTGGTGTGAGGAAGACTTCAGAAATGATAATGAGGAAGAAGATAATTTACTGCAGCATCACAGCCAGGACAAGCACTGCAGAGCAAGCTGCAATACCGGGGGTGACACTGCGGACATATTTAGGTGGAGGTTTAAGGAGAAATTGTGTGTCCTCCCTCCTGAAACGTGTTTTAACACAGCTCTGTGGGCAGGGCACATTAACGTGTGAGTTTTCTATTTGTTCAGGTTTTTTGCCTTCCTGTAAGCAGTTGCTCTCAGAGGCAGGAGACGATGGTCCTGTGTAAAACTAGCCCCCAGTCCTGCTTTGGGACACCCAGTCTGGCCATGACACCACTGTGAACGCAGGGCAAAGGCAGGCTGGGCTGGCCTGGGAGGGGTTAATGGGGCTGAGGAAACCTGCAGCAGGTGGTGGGCTCAGAGCAGGCATGACAAGGAATAAATCCAGCCTTGCTGGGGGCTGAGCCCCTGCTGCCCATGGTCTGCAGGGAACTGCAGCAGGTGGAGCAGGGGGAAGGCAGGGTGCTGCCTGCTCTTCCCCATGGGCTCGGCCCCGTGTCTGGTGTGGGACACCCACTGGTTGTGACCTCAGCAGCGAGGCTGGAAATACCACACAAAGCTGTGGGGGCAGGTTGGAGGGTGCCAGGGCAGGAGCAGCATCCCCTGCCTACAATGACGCCAGCGCTAGCATGGTGGCCCCCACTGCATCACTTGGTGTTTCCTTGGCTCATTGCTTTTGATTTAGCAGTTGCTAGAGAAACTAAAAGTTGCAGTTTGGGTAGCATCTGCATTTTAATTAGTAATTACCAGCAGTGCTGCTCTGCCCCAGCTGTTGCCTGCAGGGTCCCTGCTGCCACTTAGGGCTGCCCTGCCAGGGCAGCTGAAGATACCCTCACTCTGCCTTCCCTGCCCTCCTGCCCATGTTGGCAGGAGAGCAGAGGGTTTGACACTGATGGTGCCCAGCCAGGGACGGTGACTTGCTGAGAAGGGCTCCGTGTTAATGCACAGGGGTCCCAGTGTCCCAGCTGCAACCTGGAGGGAAAAGAGCATCACTGTGGCATCTGCAGCCGCAGCTGGTTTGGTTTGTGCTGCAGCAGCTCCTTCCTTCCCACCCACTCCTGTGGCTCCCTTTGCTAATGCCCGCACTTGTCCCTGCTCCTCCACCTGATCAATTCCTCATGTGTCTCTGTAAATGCTGCCGTGATGCTCAGAAAAGGGAGACCTGCATGTCCCCTCTGCCCGGGAAGCTGCTTGCCCAGAAGAGAGCCTGAGGTAGTCCCCCGGCACTGCAATCATCTTCCTTGCTCCCCTCCTGGGTGATGCCTGCCAGCCCCATGGCATCCCCATTCAACTCATGCCAGATTCCCTCCTGCAATTCCTGCCCCATGACTCCAGGACCTGCAAGGTGGGTGCCGAGGGCAGGACCCCCCTGCAGAGCTCTATTGCTGGCTGTTCCCATCCCCTCCCCGGCTCACTGGACCAGCGGTTCATTTTAACAAGGCTTTTAGGCTTAAGTGCTGCTTGACATGACTGGGAGAAATTGATATTTTGAGAATGAGCTTGTAAGGGGCCATGAATAATTCATGCTGGGGTGGTTCCGTTCCCATAAACAGGCTGCTAAAAAAGCCAAACCCAATGCTTAACAAGGAAACCAATTCCCATCCTGGAAAGCCCCAGAACCTGGCTCAGCCTCTGCTGAATCTTTCATCTCCAGAAAGGGCTTCCCACATGGCAGTGGCAGCAAGGGAAGCTGGCCCCTGCACCCTTTCCAGAGCACCCTGAGATGGTACTTGCTCCTCGCACCACAACAAGTGGCACAGCCCTGGGGAGCCCTGCTGGGGTCACTGGTGGCAGTGGCACTGAGGCCATGAAAGCAGGTGGTCAGCAGCATGTCACCAGCCCAATGGGCCTGGTTTGACCACTTTATTTCATTAGGTCTCTTGTTAAGGGCTGCTTATGAGGCTGAGGGCAGCAAGCACCCACTGCAGTGAGGACAAGCTGTCACACCAGGGATGGCTCTGGCAACAGGGAATGGACACCTTCAATCCCCAGGCAGGCAACAGGGCACATGACCTAACTGGGGGCACAGGGCAAAGAGCCCCTGAGGAGGGGAACTGGGCTCAGGCCCTCTGGCAAGCATCTGGCTGTCCATCTGAGGATGTCCTCATGGAGACTCGCAACTCTCAGGAGTTGGAGGGTTTGGGCTCTCTGTCTCTCTGAGCACACTGTGAGAATGAACACCCAGGCGGGCACAGCACTGCCAGACTGGAGCACAGCATTGGCACAGGGATGATGTGGCCCCAGGACTGGACAGTCCACAACATGAGCTCAAGATGGGCTGGGGACAGAGCCAAGGGAGGGAGAAAGGGGGGGAGGAAGGAATGGATGGATGGATGGATGGATGGATGGATGGATGGCAGCAAGATTGCAGTAGCCAGGCACAGAGACATTGCCAGCTCCACATGCCCTTTCTCCTGTGTGTGCCCACCCTATGCCAGCAAGGCCAATCTGCCAAGACTGCTGACCTCTGCACCATGGTTGGGGGACCTCTGCAACCCGGGAGCATCCCACACCTGCCCCAGTGCTGCTGCAGCCTGGGACCCCCGCCCACTCTGAGAGGGGACAGGATGGGATCAGTTGCTGCTCCCATCTGTTGCATTGGGAAGTGCCTCCATGGTCGCACTCCCAGCGCGGAGCTGGCAGCCTTGGTGTGCCGGAGCCACTGTGTGGTGACAGCAGCGTCTGTTTGCTGCCACTGAGGATCCCTCTCTCTCCGGCTGCTCATTACTGGACACCTTCCAAGTGACAGGGCTGGATGACACTAATCCGGCTGGTTTCACAGCCAGAGCCCACATTGGCAAAGCGCTCAGCGGCTGCCCCACAGTAGCTCCGCCAGGGAACTGGAAGCTGCCCAGGTTTGCACAGGGATCCCAGAGCACCCTGGAGAGACGAGATGCAGGGTGGGTAACTTTGTGGCCAGACCAGCACTGAGGGCCACCTGTAATGCACTCAGGAAAACAGTTTTCCCCACATCCAGGCTGCAGGCGAGGTGAACACACTGTTGCCCAGCTGTCTCCATCCCTGGGCTGTACAGCAGCTATACAGGGTTACCCTGGCAAGTGCTGCTGTTCTCACAGATGCTGGTCCTGTCTCCTGTCCAGCTAAGACCCCCAGGGACTAGGATGCTGATGGTTGAGGGGGGCGATGGTGCGTGATAGGGGAACTGCAGCCCACACTGGGGCCTGAGGGTGCTCAGTAAGAGGTGAGGAGAACAGTGGGGGCATCTGGCCCCTGTGCAGGGACCCATGGCTGTGACTGCAACAGGAGCTTTGCAACCCCTACACCATCCCGTCTGGGCTGGCAGGAGCCTTCCTCAGGCTGGATGTGTGGTGAAGGGGCAGAGAAAACCCCCAGTCCTCCAGCAACACCCAACACCCTGGGGACAAGGACCCCCAAAGGCACCGAGGGCTGAACCAGAAGGACAGGGGTTGACACAGCACCCTGTCCCCAGGGAGCGCGGTGAGAGCCTTGCGCCGGCGCCTCGGCATGGAGCCGCGCAGTGATTAGCGAGGAAGAGCCCTGCAGCCCTGCCGCTGCGCAGGGAGAATTAGCGGTAATAAGTCATGATCATCCCCTGATGACGAGCACTTAATGTGTGCCGGTTCTGCTATCAAAGTGCCTCTTAAACCCCAATCGCCCTGTCGATAGCGATGGCAGCGGCTGATGGATCCCCAGTCGCCTGGCCGCCCGGCCAGGTCGCTCCCAGCATGCCACAGGCAGGAGCATCGATTTCCCACAACTGCAAAGAGGCAAATATTTGAAAAGTGATAAATAATGAGAGCTGCCATCTCGGCTGTGCACGTCAGTGCCCAGGATTAAGGCAACGAGGTGAGACTGCCCAATTAAATCCCAATGAAAATGGCTGCAAATTCAATTTTTCCCCTCGCCCATATCCATCCCGAGGGCCGGGGAGGGGGGAGGCTGATAACACGGGGTTCATCGATTGCCACTGCTGGGAAGAAATCTCTCTGAATTCAATTAGTTGGGAAAACACAAGGGGTGTCGCAGCAAGCAAGGCTGAACCTGTGTACCTTCACCATACTCCAGGGAATGGAGTACCAAGCACCTGCTGCAAGTCACCAGAGGGCCACTGGACACAGTGGTGACAGCACCCATGGGTGCCCACACCGCCCTAGAGAGATGGGGGACAAACACTATGCAATGGTGTTTCTCTTGGATTGAAACCCTTGGGGAGGTCACTCCAGGTCTGGCACCCCACCGGCATCTGCAGGACACGGTGGTAGCTGCGTGGAAGAACCAAACATTCCACTCCCTCCACAGCACTGAAGGCGGCTGAGAGGGAACAGCTTGTGTGGAGCAAACTGTGCCCCTCAGAAGTGTCTAGCTTGCGCTGACCTGCACGGAACAGGGCTGGCCTTGGCATGGATGAGCCTGTGGGTGCTCAGCAGGTCCCAACGGGGAGGGAAGGTGGGATGCCAGGGGTAGGGGAGGCAGCTGCTCCCTGGCCCCTTATTCCAGGGTTCCAGGGCAGAGGGATGACCCTGCCAGGATGAACAGCCATTATGTCTCATTGCCTTGGAAACCAAGCAGCAGCTCTGACGAGCCTCTCCACCTCCTCCTTCTTCTCTTCCTAGGTGCGTCCCATGAGAAGAGGCCAGAGAGATCTGGGGATCTGGGGCTGGGGACAAGCCCAGGCTGTGCTGCTGGCTGCAGGCATGGCAGCTGCCTGTCCCCACCAGGCATACTGCTACCTGCTGCCTTACTCGGTTTCTCCTCCCTGTGTGTGAGAAGTCCCCCAGTAAGGCGCACGGTGCTCAAATTAGCATAAGCAATGGAGAACTCTCACTCTGTTCCTCCACTGGAGGCACAGTGTGTGTATTCCAGCCCGCCCGTGCCGCTGCGAAAAGCAGACTCCTGGTGGTGGGCAAACAAAAGTTTCTCCAGCCCCAGAGCAGGGCCATCAGCCTCACTGGGCTGTGGAGATGTGGTTGCTGGGTCTGTGGGAGCAGGCACCAGGGTCCCTGGGGGGCTGGCAGTATCTTTACCGCCCCTCTTCTTCGCCACCTTCCCTGGGGTGGCAGCCTGCGCTCCCCCTGGGCCAGGGGGGACACGAGGGCCAAGGCTGACGGCAGGGGGCTGGCATGGCGGGATGAGAGCTTTGGGACAGAGGGACACAAGGCAAGAGTGTCTCCCCGGACTGCCAGCATAGCCCTCCTCTGTGGCACTGAGGAGCATGGGGCATGGCCTCTGGCCAGCAGCCTTGACCCGGGGTAAGCAGCGACCCCTCTTCTGCTCTCCGGAGTCATTGTGAGCTCTGCGATGGGGTGCTTGCCCCAGCAGGGATGGCAGGACGGGGCTGGGAGGCGCCGGGGCAGATGTTAGCTGCCCTGCCTCGGGAAAGGTGCTTTTTCCAGGTGCAGGCACGGCTGGGACCGGCTCCAAGCACGGCTGGGACCGGCTCGGCGCTGCCCCCGGCACAGCGGCTGCCGCCGGGACGGGAGGCGGCGGCGCGGCCGGAGCGCCGTGCCCTCGAGGTGGCCTTTCCCTGCGTGACATCCGAGTGCTGTGGGGAGCAGGAGCACAGCCTGCTGGCTGCCGGCTGCACGGCCCGGACCCTGCCTGCTGCCAACACAGCATCCCCACGGCCACACGCAGGGGATCCCCACCGCCCATCCCGCCTGCCGCATCCCTGCAGGAGCATCTGTGTCCCCACCCCCACCACCAGCCCAGAGCATCCCCAGCACTGGGGCGTGCCGAACTCCCCACACGATGAAGGGCTGGGGGCCCAGCTGGCTCAGAGAACAGGATCCCTTTTTGCAGCAAGGGTGACAGTGGCTCCATGCTGAGATGGCAGCAGCAGTGGTGACACACAGCTGGAGCTTGCTAACAGTGGTGGCAGTGTATGTGGGCATGGGGCCACCATCGCCTCAGCTGAGAGGGAGCAGGGTCAAGGCAGGTCTCTGCCTCCTGCTGCCATTGCACTCTGCCTCCTTGCCCTCCAGCCCTGCAGGACCGTGTTGCCTGGTAACCTTCCTCCTCCTTCTACTCTTCCTCCTTCTCCTCCTCCTCCCTGCGGACCAGTATGAATGTCTTACCAGGCCGAACAGGACTGGAGGTGGGGGAATAGTGCTCCTGGGGAGCCGTTCAGCTCCAGTTCTGATGCAGGCTTACCTGGCACAGGAGTGAGTGGCCACAATGCAGTGCAGAGCCTCCCCCAGAGCACTTAGGGGTGGGTGAAGGAGACCCATACAGGACCCATAGCATGGGCAGGTGGTGGCTGACATATGTCCCTACTGTGTGTGGCCTGTGCACACGCTTCTGCTCAGCCCACAGGAGCAGGCAGAGGCCCTTTAACTGGGTTTTCCCCTCCTGCCTGCAGTGTCCTGGAGCGGCTCCACACCCCAAAGCTCCTGGGGCCTGGTCTGAGACTTGATATTCTGCCTGCTCCCCTACACACATTGGCAATTAGATCATAATTGTAATATTTGCATATTCATAACAGCTGAAATCAATCACATTTGCATAATGGTAATGAAAGGGACTTCATTAATTACTGCTTTTTTCTGGGGATTTTGCATGTAAGTGGATTCCATTAGGCAGGTTGAGCTGCGGTGGGTGCAGCAGTGGGATGAGAGCCAAGTCACTGGACTGGGATGGAGCTGTGAGGAACGATGGCATCACTGCCACCCATCACTCACCCCAATCCACTGTGACCCAAGGCGGGGCTCAGCTATGGTGTGGGGACTCAGGCAGTGACTTCCTACCTGTGCCCAGACCCAGTGGCTTCCTCTTGTCCTGCTGACCCCACACTTGCCCTGGGCACCCTGCTACAGACAAGGAGTTGCAGGTGGGAACAAGGATGGGCACCGTGGGCTATATAAGCACATAGAATCCCTTCTGCAGGCATTTGCAGGGATGGCATCCTGCTCCGTTCACTAAGCCAGGGTGATTGCTGCCACCAGCACCTGTGCCTGGGGTTCCCTGTGTATGGAGAGAGCTGGGCTGTCAGCTCACAGTAGCCAGGAGACCCTTCTCCTTCTCCAGGGTGATACCCAGAGAGAGCTGGGCAGTGAGGCCAGCTGGTATGAACAGATGACTCCTGCTGCATCACCTGTCACTGCAGGGCCCTTCCCAAAGGATGCACCATGTTGGAGACCCACAGCACTGCCCCAGCCCTGACCTGCACTCGGCCAGCACAGCTCCCTCCTGGCAGGATGTGGAGGGCTGAAGAGAGGAGCAGGTGGGGGGAACTGGGCTTTGTTGGCACAGCCATGCCAGAAGCAGGTAGGAGAGATACCCCAGCCCAGGCAGCTGTGGTGACCACATGCAGTGGCCCCTGGGTGACTTCAGCCACAGCATGAACCCACTCGGCTAGGGAGTCACCTGGCACTGACTGTCCTGTCATCCCTGTCCCTTTACTCTACCTATCCTCTGGGCAGTTCATGGTGCCTGGTGAGCTCTACTGTCACTGTCCCTAGGGCTGCCAGGAGCAACAAGTGTTAGATGGCAGTCGGCGGTCGGAAAAGCCTCAACGAGGCTCTTGGTGGCTGGCAGAGACACCGGACATGCTGATGGAAGCAATGAGAGAGATAAACAACACCAAGCAACAGCCCGATCTGGGGGCAGGAGAAAGGCAAAGAAGCTGCAGCATCCCTCTGTCTGTCCTCAGAGAGTGAACACCTTCCTCTGCTTCCCAGCCCACCTGCGTTCATGGCCAGTTCATCCCCGTGTGTGCTGGTGCCAACAGCAGATGAAAGAATAAACACGCACCAGGTTTGGAGGAGCCGGCTCCAGATTGGTGCTGGGAAGTGGCAGGTTTCAGTTTGGCCTTCGCCATGCCCTGCTCCGAGAGGATGCTCCAGCCACAGGGCACTTCTGCTCCGCTCCGGCCGGGAAGAGGCTTTCCCGGGAGATGGAGCTCGTTGCCTCCTTATTGATGACTCTTCCCCTCCTGCACGGCTGGGGAAGAGACCTGCCGAATAAATCAGTGCAAGAGACAGATTATGGCAGCTAAAGACTCCAAATGAGATGATAATTGCCGTGGTAATGACAGCGAAGACCTGATGCTGCAGATAAGGAAACGTTTCTTCTGCTCTTTGGCTGGTGCCCGGCCAGGGGTTTGGCACAGGCTCATGGCTGGGGCTGTCCCCAGGGATACCAGGGCCAGGCAGCGCTGCCCTCCCTGTGCCCAGGGCAGGGGCTGGGTGCCCAGGGCAGGGGTGGTCGGTGCTGGTCCCCGCAGCGGCAGGGCTGGGTGTGCTGGGGGCCAGGCGAGGGGCCCGAGGCGGGCAGCCCTGGTGGGACCGTTTGTCTGGTTCTCCCGCCGGCTGCATGTCAGCTCTAATTAGGCAAACTTCTGTATTCATTGCGAGCCCAGCCAGCGGAGAATTCCACAATTGAATTTTAATGCCCTAAAAACACATTACAATCAGCCTGATTAATTAAGAGATGGCTTAACACGGTGACCGGGCTGCAGCGGGCATGCTGGGCAGGGGGGTCACATGGGCTGGCTCCTGCACCCCACGGCATGGGGCACGGGGTTGGAGTGTACCAGGACTGGCAGAGCTGGTCTGGTCACTGAGCCTCGTGGGGCTGTGGGAGGGGGTGGGATCCAGGGACTGGCTGTGCCCTGGAGATGCAGGGCTGCTTGGGATGCCAGGCAGGGGACGGCTGAACCCAGACCCTGGGCACCTCATCAGACCTGGCTCAGCCAGGCAGGCAGCAGTGGGAGCACCCTTTTCCCACCCTGGGCCCTGCTCCCCCCCATCAGTTTGGCCATTGGGACGCTGTCGAGTGCCTGTTCCCTGCGTCCCCAACATGTCCCCACTCTGGGCATGAGGACTGACATGCCATTGCCATGAGTAGGATTGGTTGGAACCCACTTGATTCTGTTTGTGAGTGAACTACAGCAAGCTGGGAGGCTTCTATTGATAACTAGTAACTGATATTAACCAATACATGCTATTAATAATTAATAATGAGCTGGGAGGTTCTGATTAATTTGCCTCTGCAGCGATTCCCTGGGTGTCAGTGATGTTGACTAATGGGCTGCCACTTCCCTCAAGGCAGTTCTGTTCCTGCTCCCCAAGCCATCACTTGCTGTCACCGTGCCCAGCCCAGCCCAGGCTGTGTCCCCAGACATGTCACTGCTTGGGGCAGCCTCACCAGCCCACCCGGACACTATGGGATGAAGCATCCCAAGGGGAACCCTTCCCCTGCATCCCACCATGGGTGCTGGGTGCTGGGAGTGATTCCTGAAGACCCTTGCTGGGTTGAATTCCACAGGGTGCCCCTGATCAGGGAGACGGTTTGGCCAAAGCTGATCCGGCTGCAGCGTAATGACTGGAAAAGGGAGGAATCCGTAACCATGGTGTAAAGGAGAGGGTGCAACCAGCAGGACATAAATCAGAAGGGAAGTGATAAACGGAGCCTCTTGACAGGAGGGGCCGGCAGCAGAGGGAGGGATGGCAACAGCATCATGAGGCCAAAAGGAATTCTGGCACAGCGATAAATCCTGGAGCGGCTGGAGCTGCTCGGGCACTAATGATCAGGCAAAAACACCAGCCACGTTTAACAAATATTTCTGCTCTGTATTTGGAGAGAAGCAGGACGACATGCTTGAATTGTACAAGAGTGATGAAACCATCTATTAATTACTGCCGGGAATGTTAAACAACATCTGCCAGCTCAGCGGGCCCAGGCGCTGCCCGCCCTGGCCTCCTCCAAGAGCTGGAGGAGAATTTGGCCTCCTCATTAATTTCCTGTGAAATCTTGGAATAGGAAAAAAATCCTGGCCAGTCGATGGAGAGCCCACCAGTGATGGGAGCTGCAGGGACACAGGGGTGCTCAGTCCTCATTTTGGCTCCGTTAGATCCTCTCTGATGAAGAACATCCATAAATTGGCAAGGGTTGGGCATTTGTTTCCCATAACATGGTATTTTCCTTTATGTGATTTTCTTTTACACAAGTGGTTTTGGAAGCTGTAAGAAAGCGAAGGCCTGAGAGGGGCAACATGCTCATTAAGGAATTCTGTCAGGAATCTTCATCCCACCTTTAGGAGGGACTGCCATCTTTCCCTGCATCTCCCATGTGCTGTGCAGTGGCTGCAACCAGAAAAATGGAGGGGACAGAGGGTCAGAGGGAATAGAAGGATGGGAAGATGGAGGGGATGAGATATGGAGGGGATAGGGGGGATAGAGTGATGGAGGGAAGGAGTGGAGGAGGAGGAAGAAATAGAAGAAGACAAAGATGGAGAAGGAGGAGGAGGAAGAAGAGGAGGGAGGGGAAGGAGAGAAAGGGACTCCCACCAGGAGGGCAGGACACCACAGGACCAGGGCAAGCCCCAGCTATGGCACAGTCCTCTGCACCCCATCGTTAGCAGGCCAGGCAGCTCCTTCATTTTAGGATGTGGAAGTCACCTCCTCCATTTAGGTGACTGAGCAGCAAAGGTGGCTGCGAAGGGCACAGAAGACTTTGACAGCAGCAAAACAGGTGGCTCAGCAGCAGAAAGACACTAATTAACAAATTAACTCTGCACAGTATGCAAAGATCACAATAAGCAGAGAAGGACCTGAGAGAGTGATGATCCCACCATGGAGTCCCTGGCTGGCACCAGGGCTGGAGCCTCCCTTCCATGCCAGGCCCTTGAGCGCACCCTCCATCAGTGCCCTGGGCCATGGAAACAGGGAGGTCTCAGAAACTTGTGTGGAATTCTGGGCAAGGAGAAGAGCTGGGAATGCACATGCAGCTGGCCAGGTCACAAAGCCTGCCCCAACACTGGGGAGCTGGGAAGGACCTTTGGCAGGGGCTGGGGGTGACAGGGCTGAGGGCATGGCCATCACAGGGACACACTGGCCATGGGGACACAGGTGGGGAAGCAGAGGTGGGTTGGTGCTGGATCCTGCTGGAGAGGCTTTTCATCTCTTGGTCCCTATGTGTCCTGAGGGGATGGGCTTAAGGAAAACTGTCTTTGGTGAAAAATTGTGAGGTTTAATACAAGTCAAGCTCTTGCAGCTGCCTCTGCAACATGCTGGGTCACATGTGGATTATTTTTCTCAGCCTTTTTCTACACACAGAGGCTAGAATTTACTCACCATAAAAGTCAAAACCCAAACCTGGTTGCAAAATATTGGGGTGTTTTAGAGCAGAGAAGAAAAGCTTGGGGGGGAAGGGATGCCTGGGGTGCCTCCTCCCAGCCTCAGCCCTGGATTGCCTCACACAGCCACAGGGTGCAGAGGGCGTGGGATCAGTCTGGGGGTGCCAAGGAGGGACAGGGGTACCAGGTGTCAACAGGATGGTGCCACCCAGCCACCCCAGCCCACAGCACCCCTCATTCCTCACAGCCCCCCAGGTGCCAGCTGAGCCACCTGGGAGCCTGGGACAGGTATTTAAAATACAGAAATGTCAAATTAAATTGAAACATGTTTCATAAAGGAGAGAGATAAAACCTTCCCTGCAGCACAATGAGCTGAGGGATTTATGGGGTACAGAGAGGACTGATGCTCCCACTTCAGTGAGAGGCTGACTCAGCTGCTGCTGTTGGCACCACATGGGACCCCAAGGCACTGTGCCGAGGTGTGGGAGCCACCTGCCACCTCCCCACCCTGGGCATCATAGAGGCCAGAGCTGGGTCTGCAGTGAAATGTCAGCTTGGTAATAAAATGTGCAGAACCTATGTTTTCTTTGGGCCAATAAAATTCTTGAGGCAGCAGAGATGCTTGGTATGGAGCTCCCCTCCCACACCAGTGACCCACTCGGCCCCCTCCTCACCTCCCTAGGGGACACAGGTGCTCATCTGACCCCATGCTCATCATGCCAATTCCCCAAAGAGCAGAGGCCAGGCAGCGGCCTCAGCACCAGTGTGGCACACGGCTCCACAGCTGCAAGTGACACAGCGGGGCGTAAATCCACTGCGTCCTGTCAAGGTAAAGTGACAAAACACCAGCCTGCAATGCAGGAACCACAGTCATAACAAGAGAAAATCAATGCAATATATTACCAGAGACATAAAGACGCCATTCATGCCTCAGCACAGAGCTTGGCAGCTTTGCCTGCCATCGGCAGGGCAGGTTTGCGGGAGGACTTCCCGCATTCCCATCTGGCTGCCAGGGTCACCCACATGCTGGGCTCAGCCCTGTGTTTATTCACTGATGCAAAGCTATCCTGCTCCACCTGCCAGCTCCTGGGCTTTGCCCCTGCCAGGTACCCGGGCTCCAGCCAGAAGCGTGGCCAGGACTGCCGGGGCTGGAGTCGTGCGTGGCCTCAGCAAGCACCTTTCCGAGGTGACCCAGTGAGGCTGCAGCCCCAGGCCAGGCAGGTGCTACCCTTCTTTCTGGGGCTCTGCATGCCTGCGCAGCTCTGCCACCCGCCCATCCACACTCAGGCACCTCATGGGAAGGACTGAAGAGGTTGACAACCCCCATGGCACCACAGAGCGAGCCTGCAGGGCACCTGTAAAGGTGCAGAGCTCCCCCGACATGGGTGCTGCAGGCAGGGAGAAGTCTGTGTCCTGGGTACATGGATGCCACTCCCTGCGATGGACAATTTGGATTATTACTCAGAAGTTGAGCCAAGCTTTTTCTAATTGATTAATCAATAGCTTTAATTGAGCTGAGACTGTAGCGGGTAGCTTCATCACTGCTTTCCCCTTTGCTGGCACTGCCCTGACCTCCCACCAAAAACCTGTTGCTGTGACTGGCCTGCGCCCAGCTGGTGCTGCCGCTGCGCTCTCCCCTAAAGGGATGGGAGCAGGGGGCTGGCTCCAGGCACCGCCGGGGTCGGACTCCTGCGCGCCGGAGCCGCAGCTCTGCAGAGATGAACATTTTACGGTAAAATATGCAGAGCACGGGACAGACGAGAGCGCCGCTTCTCGCAATAATGAGGCGCTGTCAGAGACAAGCTCCCCGGGAAACCAATTAGCGGGACGCTTTGCGTGTGACAGGCCGACACCGCCTGGCCAAGCCACCGCTCCCGGAGCGGGTGGCCGGGCACTGCCCCCGGGGGCGAGAGAGGCTGAGCCCGGCACTGCCCCCGGGATGGGCACAGGGGCCGCCCCCCGAGCAGCCCCGCCCCGGCCCGCCATGGCGCTTCGCTTCTCCGCCAACCTGTCGTGGCTGTTCCCGGAGCTGCCGGCGCTGCCGGCGCGGCTGGAGGCGGCGGCGGCCGCGGGGTTCGGCGCGGTGGAGGCGGCCTGGCCGGCGGGCTGCCCGGCCGAGGCGCTGCGGGTCGCAGCGGAGCGGGCGGGGGTGCGCATCGCCCTGCTCAACGCGCCCCCCGGTACGGCCGCGTCCCCCCCGGGGTGTGCCGGACGGCGCGGCCCCCCCGGCTGACCCCGCCGCTCTCTCCCAGGGGACCGGCAGGCGGGCGAGCTGGGGCTGGCGGCCGTGCCGGGGCGGCAGGCGGCGTTCCGGCAGGGCATGGAGGCGGCCGTGCAATACGCCAGGGCGGTGCGCTGCCAAAGGTAGGTGGAAGGGGGACCCCCGGCCCGGGTGGGGTCCCGGCCGTGCCGAAGCGCTCCTTTGCCGCTCTCCGGCTCCAGCTCCTCACCCGAGGGGGCTCGCTCCTTGCCCCGCGCCCCCGCCGGGTCACGGAGCCTCTCCCCGGGCACGGAGTCCCCTGCTCGGCTGCGCTTCCGCTCTTGTCCCCACCTCCACACAGCAGTCCCCACGATAATCTCCCTTTTTCCTCCCCAATTACACCAGTCGTATCCCCCCAGGACACCACAGCAGTTGTTTTATTGAGGCCACGCAGACTCCAGCACAGCAGAGACACCGTAAGAGATGCAATTAAGCTTGGCACACTTCCCTTCAGAAAACCAACGGGGCCCTTTTATTGCATTTACTTTGCATCATTCTGTCCTGTTGAAACTCAGTCCAAAGCCCTGTGGAGGGTACGGACTGGGCAGGCCAGAGGCTGCGCAGACCCCTGCTTGTACAGACACAGCAAAAAGGCTTTTGTTTCCACTGTTCACCTTCCCACATCGGGGGCTGAAGAGCCTTGCTCGTGCCCCACCGTCCCCTCCCTGCTCACAGCCAGCGAGCACTGAGACCGCGCATCCAGCCTGCCCCTGTCAGCTGCCCCTCGTGCTGGCCTCCAGACCCCAAGGAAGCTCCAACCTCAGGGTGAAAGAGCTGGAAGCAGCTGGTGAAAGGGGAAGAATCAAAGTCTGCGATTTGTCAGGCAAAAGGTTCAAAGTCAGCCCTCTGTGGATAGAGGTGGAACAGTGGGTGTTGCTGCCAGTGGCTGATCTCTCTGTGTCTGTAGGATCCACGTGATGGCTGGGCGGGTTCCCCTGGGTGCAGACCGGACTGCAGTGGCAGGCGAGATGGAAACCACCTTCATTGAGAATCTCAGATATGCTGCTGACCTCCTGGCCCAGGTAAGCAGGGAACGTGTCCTGGAATGGGTGCAGCTCTTAGGGTACCCAGGATGGGGAATACCCCACCAGCCTGGCATGGGGAAGTTACGCTTGCTGCTGCGGAGATGACAGGATACTCCATAGGGTGACATGACTGTGTTACAGGAAGACATGATCGGACTGGTGGAGCCTATTAACAACCGCATCACTGACCCTCGCTACTACCTGAACACCCCACACCAAGGTAAGGCAGACATCAAAAGTCTCCTTCTGAGAAGGGGAAGGATCCCCAAAGACTGAAAGGCAAGATGTTGCCTTATCAGCTGGAAGATGCTGAGGGAGCACGGTCGATGAAGCAAGGGTCTTGGAATTTCTCCGTGAAGCTTCCACCCCAGGGACAATGGTCTCTCATTTCTTGCACCCTTAGCTGCTGCCATCCTGGAGAAGGTGGGACGGCCCAACCTGAAGCTGCAGCTGGTGAGTCAGCCTTGAAGATATCCAGGGTCCATCCTCCACTAGGGAAGTTTGCACAGGCCCACAGGGGAGTTGTGGGGGCTGTGGGCTTGTTATCCTCTCCTGAGGACATGGAGAGAGAGACAGCTGTCCTTAACTGCTCACTGATGAACAGCTGCACCCTCCCCTCTTCCTCTCCCCCACAGGACCTCTTTCACTGCCAGATCATGGATGGCAATTTGTCACACAACCTGGAGACATACTTCCCATTTATCGGTAATGCCCCGCAACCACCCCGGGTCCTCAGTGGCTGCTGAGCAGGAGTGGGTTTGAGATGGAGCTCTCCTGTGGCTGGCTGGGGGTGCGGGGCTGCTCTTGGGCCACCTTGTCTCAGGCCCAAAGAAAGCTTCAGGCAGGGCTGCCTTGGGCACAGCCTCTCCTATTCCCCCCCTAGGTCATATCCAGATTGCACAGGTGCCAGGGAGGCATGAGCCTGACAGCCCTGGGGAGTTGAACTTCCCCTACATCTTTGAGTTCCTAGAGTCCCTTGGCTACACTGGCTACGTGGGGTGCGAGTATGCTCCAAAAGGTGAGTGGGCAGGCAGATCTGAGCTCCGGGTCAGGTCCAAGCCCAGACCAGCTGGCTGGGTATTGTGCAAAGACAGGCAGCTCCTGGGGGGTGGCAGGTAGTGGGTGTTAGAGTCCCTACCTGGGGGATGAGAGCTCTGTCCTGAACAGAAGCTGCTCCAGCTTCTTCAGCTGCAGAAGGAGACCTTGTCTGTCACTGCAGGAGACACCCTGAAAGGTCTGGGCTGGCTGCACTCCTACTGGGAGAGCCGAGGGCTGCAGCATGGTGGGACCAGCAAGGCAGCCGAGTAAAACTAGAAAACCATGGGAATAAAAAGCAAAGCAATGGCTTAACAGGAGAACTTGTGTCTTCTCTAAGACTAGGGGGTGGTGGTGGGTGGGATGATTCCTAGAGCAACATTAGGAGCATCTCTGTCATACTACCCTTTCCTAGGCCTTGCTGGGCCAGCCCGAGCAGTTGAACCCTCAGCTACACAAGTATCATCTGCAGCATGTCATATTTAGGGATGGCTCAGGCACCACTGTAGGTGACTTCAGGTACACAGAGAACCTTCACTTCTAGGCTGCAGGAGTGTCCAGGGAGAGGTTTACAGTCTCATCCACTAAGGGGAGCATTTAATCCTTGGGAAGGACTTGAGTCTTCCCAGTCCAGCACCAGTTGGTGTCTGGAGTTGTGGGACGAATGCTCTGGGCTTTCAGGCACTGCAGTTCTCAAGGCTGTTGCTAGTGCCCAGCACTGACTCTGCAGCAGGGGAAGAAGTGAAGCAAACAGCCCCCTCCCAGGCTGCCTGAACTCAGGTAGCAGGCTGGGGGCTGCCTGCCCACAGACACTTGAGGCTGACTGCCATGCTGCTCCGGCTCTGCAGCAAATACGAAACTCCAGTGCAAGCCCAGCAGGGTTGCTCTGCATCCCCTACACATCCTATAGGCTTTCCACATCCTAGCCTACAGCAACCAAGCAGGGATCTGGTTCAGTTTATTTCACAGATATGCCAATGGCTTAAATGTACACCTCCATAAAACCTTCCTCTGGTCCAGTTCACCATTCCTGTCCCATTCAGTGCTCTCCCGAGGGCAAACAAAGGGCCAGAGGCAGTCAGCCTCACTGCCTGGAGCCCTGAAGTCCAGTAGTCTTTCCTCACAAAGCCGGATGCTGTGCGATGCTGCCCTGGGCAGTCGTGCTGCATGTGTTCCTCTGTGCCTCTCCAGCAGGCACAACTCACCTGCAGATGCCAAAGCCGTGTCCCTGAGAGTCGCTCTGCTTCAGCCAAGCCGCAGTAGCCAAGCTCCTGCCCTTGGGGTTTGGTTCAAGGTCATTCAGTAACAAACCCACCAAAAACAGCACACCAGTCAGCCAGTGAGCGATGAGGTGCTTGTACATCCCCAGGCTCCTCAGTTCAGTAGCCGTGTGTGCCAGTGGCAGCACTGCCTGCAGTGCCCAAGCCCAGGTACCCCCACAGACCTGTTCTTCCCCATCATCACCCATGGCACAGCTGTGCCAAGGTCTGGCACACGTGTTGCACCAGGATGTGGGTGCCAGTGCTAGAGGAGGCCTGTCCAGAGGTTGAAGCAGGCGGTGTTGATAACTGACTCCAGGTGGTGGTATGTGGACACAAGCTGTGGCAGTGGACTCTCGCTGTTCTGGGGCTGCACTGGGAATGGCTCCCGGAAAACCACGGTGAGGCTCTGCCGAGAGGGAGGAGAGGGTCAGGGGACGGGATTCAGACAAGCACTGCACAGTCCCTAGCCCAGGTGTGTGGGCACTTTTTTGGCAGTATTAGGGAAATACTGGGAGAAGTCCCAAAATGCCAGTGGCACTAAGCTAGTACCTCCTCCTATGACAGAGCATGTTTGAGCCTCCTACCAATTTTTCTGGTGGAAATTAGGTGTAATGACTTGCCCACTCTGTTCCTGCTCTTATGCATCTGCAGTTATACCAACCCCAGCAGCAGCCTTGGGAGAGGAGTGGATCCTACTGCCTCCACAGTAATAGGGGCTTCCAGGGAAATTGGAGGGAAATTTCTTCTTCTAAGGCAAAGAGTAGGAGTGCAACTAATGGGGAAGGGGAGGAGATTAAACCTAATAACTGCAATCCTAAAAATAAATGCTACCAGCTCCATTCTGATTAGTGACTGTAGTGACAAGGCAGGGCAAAGGCAGAGGGAAGCAGGGAACAAGGTTCGGAAGAAGAGGTTGCAGGACCCAAAGCAGAAGAAACATGAGTGACTCAGTGCACTCAGATCAGCATCACAGAGGCAAGACACAGGGACTGGATGTTCTCCAGAGGTAAAACACAGCACATCTAGTAGGCAGGGTCCCTAACAAACTGGTAAAGCCATGAGAAGGGCTGTGTAACTACAAAACAGCAAATGCACCACCATCATTTAAGAGGGGAAAGGTGATTTGTGAGCCCAACTCCAAAAGCATGCAAGGCTTCAGAGCAGGCTGGGAGAGAAAGAACCATGAGGGAAATGCAGCTCAGTGTTACCAAAGTGATGTGCTAACGCTAAAAGTTCTCTTTGATAAGGTAATATTTCTAGACAAAGGAATCATGGTAGATCTTATCTGAGCTTCAGGAAGGATTTGATGTGGTGCCACATGGGAAATTTAGGTAAGCTGAAAAGATAGGAATTAACTCAAATTATAAGGTGAAGATGGCACTACTGAAAGGGGAAATAGCAGGCTGGAGAGAGGTTACAAATGAAATTCCTCCAGGACAGGCTTTGGGACTCACGCTGCCTAGTACTTTAATTCTGGTACAAAGATGAGGAGCATGCTGATAAAATTTGAAGCACTAATGCAAATGAGGATTGGGATAATAAAAAAAAAAAAAAAAAAAAGAAGCCTGAGAGAGTTTTGAGAGGCCACAGGAATGGGAGCAATGCTAAACACAAAATA
Organism: Acropternis orthonyx; assembly: GCA_035583155.1. NCBI lineage: Eukaryota > Metazoa > Chordata > Aves > Passeriformes > Rhinocryptidae > Acropternis > Acropternis orthonyx. The sequence continues at coordinate 11,041,853 of JAWWEU010000005.1, forward strand.
CAATGTGAGGAACACAAAGGATTTCTGTTACAAGATGGGAGTCACTAGGAGAGGAGATGGAGGATCTGGTGTATCGTATCAATGATCACAAGGTGGCACTATGACCATCAGGTGGCAGGAGGCACTGAGAAGCCTTTCAGCAGGCACTACCTCTTCTGTCTCCTCTACCTGCTTCTGAGATGGAGCACAATTTATTTACAAAGGGATCAGTTACACTGCAGCCTCACTGTGGACAGAAGCCTCTTGTAGATTCCCTGCTCTCACATGGAGCTGCGTTCCCTGTGACCCATCCTGCACCCTTCCTGGGAGCACAGCTGAAAGAAAAGTATTTTTGCCCTCAAGTCCAGTGAAGGCGAAGGTCCTTGCAGGTTTACTGGGACCCTCATAGTGCATGTCCCTTCATTTCTGCCAAGGTAGGAACAGCCTGCAGCACTGGTGACCCCTCCCAGCCAGACCCAGTATGATCTGGCTTTGGACTGAATACAGAAGGGCTCTTTAGCCTGGATAGAGACACAGCTGAGAGAATGATCCAAAAGCAACCCTGTGATGGAAAAGAGGATAAAGTGCTTACTGTTTTCTAATACAAGAACAAAGGGGCATCACATGGAAAGAACAAGCCAAGGAAGATAATTCTTCACCTAGATTGTAACTGCCTTACAGAGCTGCAAGTCACGGGAAATCACAGATGCCAGAAATTAACCAAAGGAAAGCCATGGAGGGCTACTAAATAAGTGTCTCTTCTAACTCAGGATGGGCCTGAGCTACAGCTTTTCAGATGTTGGGACAATATTTAAGAGGGGTGTTACAAGCTTCTTGACCTGCTCTTGTCCTCATGCACACATGCCCTTGGCCACTGCTGGATCAGTCTAGACAGATTCTTGGCCTAAGCCAACATAGCTGTTCTTCTGTTTATAAGTACTTACTGTCTTTCCTGAATGAGAGTCGAGAAACACAAGGACAAAGCAGTCTGTGAACTTCTGGTTGAGAACAACCTGTCAGGAGAGTCACAGCACATGTTAGAAAGGAGACAGTACAGATCCCAGGACAGAGGCTGCAGGTGAGTGACAGGCTGTGTCCTACCAGATACTGGGTGCCGGTTTCTGCATTGTGGAAGTGCCGACAGCTCTGGGGAAAGCGGCTCAATAGCACTTTGATGAGGCTCTGGTACCAGGAGACTGTCATGGTGAGGAAGCATTCCTGTGGGCATGGAAGAGGGCTGATTTCAGGCTCCCTCTAGCCATGGCAGCAGCAGCCATAATACTAACAGCCACCTTCAGACCCTGAATCAGATGCATCCCTCACAGTCCACTGAGGCATGCTGACCAGGAGCTATTCACTCTGCATAGACACGTCCATGCAGCCTCCCCCTTCCCCTGCCAGCTAGGAGCTGTGTTCCTGCCTCTACCTTCCCACCAAGCAGCAAGAGGTGTCCTGCAGGCCCTTCACATGTCACCCCACTCCATCCCCTGAGCAGAACAGCAGCTACTGTGCACTGTAACTCCATCCCTGCTGCTCACCAGCTGGGGGTCGACATCTGCAATGGATTTCCCATGCACGGCATCGAGCAGCTCCTCCAGCTCCACCAGTGAGAGCTTGCCCAGCTTCAGTTTGTCAGATGCCAGAGGCTCCAGAAGGAAGAGGCGCTTCCAGAGATTGTCCCTGCGGCAGTGACACTTGGCAAGCTGCACCATGCTGCTGAGCTGATTCTGGGCCGAGGCCACCTCAGAGGCCAGCAAGGGGAAGAGTGGTGAGGTGTAGAAGAGCCCTGGCCCCAGTTTGACTTGTGTGCCCCCTGCGTAGAACTCGCTGCTGTCCTCCACATCCTGCCACAGCTCCCGCTCTGCTGGGGGCTGCCGCCCCAGGCTTGTCTCAGGCTCTGCTGCCTCCCAGGCTGCCCGGCCCACCACAGGCTCCAGCACTTCCCGCTGCAAGCGTGGCAGCTTCTTGAAGCGTCGCATATCGGCCGTGAGCCGGGGAAAGAGTTCCCGCTGGCTGGTCATGATGACGTAGAAACGCAAACTGAGAGAAAAAAGACATCTGTGAGCTGGGAAGGGGCTGCTTCCCTCCCAGCTGTCCCTGCCAGAAAGGGTTCTTCTCTGCCCAGACAGACAGCACACTGCCCACATCCCTGCAGTGATCCTCCCCCAACAACAAACCTGCCTGTGCTGTCCCAGACAGAGCCAGTCCCTCCCAGAGCCCTCCTTCCCAGCCAGGAAGCTTTGGTGTCACAGGCCCCCAGTGCTCACCGGAGCATGCGTCTCTCTGCCTCACTCTGCTCCTCAAACGGTGCTGCGCTGTGACACACCAGGAGGGACACATCAAAGTCATCATGATGACGCAGACCTTCAGAGTCCTTGTAGGAGCCCGAGCTGGGAGCAAAAGCACATCAGGGAACCTCACTGTTAGCCCAGAGCTCTGGGTCACAACAGAACCATTGGGAATGAGGAGTTCCACACAGCAGGACTCCTCAGAAATGCTACAGTAAATGTTAAATGCACAAGCACACACGCACACCACCGCTGTTGGCCATCTCCGAAGAGCTGACCAGAATTGCTGTCTGGCACAGTTTAGAACAGTCAGCTTTGCTGGCACCTTGGGGCAGTGTTCCCAGGATGGGCAAGCTGCCACCAATCTCCAGCAGCTCGCAGAACTTGAAGCAGATGCACTCACCTGTTCCAAATAGAGACCAGTGCATATTCGTTCTGTTCTGTGCCTGGTGTTCCCTTCTTGCTGTCACTGCCCGTGGCTGGTCGGGCCATGCGCAGGGGTTTCATGTGGTAGGTGTTGGCATGGTCAGCAATGTAGTTGTACAGCTGGTGTGCAGTGATCATGTTGGTGGGCAAGGCCAGCATGCCTAGGGGAAAAACACACTGCTATCACAGGACACACTGCATGCCTCTTACCTGGGCAGAGCAGTGTCCTACCAACTACTCCAGGGGACAGGGCAATCCCACAACAGGGCAGCAAGGACTTCCCCTGGAGCTTGGCCCTCATGTCACCCTCACCCTGTCATCTCCCTGAATACTCCAAAGGTTGGGTTTATTTGAAAAGCACTTGGGAATCTTTTGCCAAGTTATGGGCTGGCAATCAATCCCAGAGTGATCACATGTTTAACTACATACCTTGGAAAACATGGTTACGGCCAAATTTGGGGATGTCAGGGTGGTGGGCAATGAAATCCTCCAGGAAGCTGGTGAGATGGTAGCCTTGGCGGAGAGTCATGTGGGATCCCAGCAGATACTGGTGGACTATACGCAAGTGGAAGTCGTAGCTGAATGAATGCACGTGCATGAGGTCTCGCACCTTGTCACACTCCTCCGTGAAGAGCATAGAGAGCTGCAGAGGAACAGGGAGTCAAGGCAGGAGTGTTACCAGGCACTTCACACCCTCCTGCATAGCCCTGCTGACAACAAGGCATGGCAGAGCCAGTGCAGCTGCCCCAGCTCAGAGCAGGATGCAGCCCAGAAGCTGTGTGCACAGTGCAAATAGCAGACCTGCAGGCCTGGTCCCAAGGGATCCAGTTTGGTGGCTCCTTCCACACTTGACCCTACTCCTGGTCTCCAGTAGTAGCACAGAGTTATCGACACTGCCTCCCTTTTGACCTGCGGTTCATCCCTGCCTTGAGCTGAAAGCCACATGGATGTGGAGAAGGACAGAGCCTCCTTTCAGCTGAGCACTGCTCTGCACTGCCTGATCCCCAAGGCGTACAGCACACATCAGGGCTGAAGCCCCAGCACGTTCTGGATCTACAGGCAAAAAACAACTCCCTGAATGTTTCTTGAGAGCAGGAGACAGCACAGGGGTCTGCATGGAGCAGCTGGACCCAGAAATGGGCAACAGTACCTAATGCCCTATGCTCAGTAACTAACAGGCACCCAGACTTACTGCAGGGAACCCAGATCCAGCAGTGGCTGCTGTACCACAGCTGTGCCCAGAGAGGATCCCTCCAGCACGTGGCCATCTCTAGATGTGCAGAGTGCTGGTTTTTCACTGGGGCAGCACCAGCCTTCACACACCCTTGGCCATACTGCTGGCACAGCTGCAGCTACTGTGCCAGGGGACAGCCCTGGTGAAGGCCTCAGCCTTGCCCTCATGCCAGGAGTCCACAGTTTTTTGGTTCTCTGACACCTTTGGGCAGTTGACCCAAATCACAATCCTTTGATTTAAGAGAGGGGCAAGCAGGGAAAAACAGCAGGCAGGAGGTACTAGGAGGAGAACAGGCTGCCCTTGCTCTTTGCATCACCTGCACTGCTGCTGCATGAGCCAGAGGGCAAATAGCACAGCTAGGATGAGCCTGGAGAAGAGCCTACAGCCCTGTCCCAGGACAGATGCGTCAAAGAGCAAGAAACACAAGGTGCTGCCCCTATTCCAGAACCTGGAGCCCACCCCATTCTCCTCCCAAGCTGTGCTGCCCACTGTGGTATGTACTGTTATAGAAGGCACTGGCACAGGAGGCAAGAGGCAGCTCCTGCAGCCTGGTGCTGGGGCAGGAGGGGTGGAAGCACAGCCAGTGGGAGGGTCAGCCCTGCACTGGCAGGTCCTGCCATGCTCAGCATGGCAGTGGGAGGAGAGGACGTACCGCAGACTCAGAGACGGAGCTGGGTCCCATGCAGCTCTTGCTGCGAGCTCTGGCTGTAAGAGTGTCCTGATGGAGAGAGATGCACAGCCAGCGGGAAGAAAGACAAGGCACTGTCCAGCTCTGTTCCTGCATCCAGCCTGTCCTGCACAGGCCCAGGGTGGGATAAGGGGAGAGAAGGGGCAGAGGAGCTCAACTGGCCCCACATGGGGGAACTGTGGGCTCCTCCCAGTGCATGGGAAGACTGGTTAGGCCCCTGCAGCAAGACCCACACCTCCTGCCTGCTGCTCCTAGGACCATCCCACTGCAAGACCAGGCAAAATTTTTTCCCAGGTCAGCCAGAGAGAGCCTGGATGTTCCTGCAACATCAGATAGCACTACCCTGTGCACATGTGGGCTTTCCAGGAAAGGCTCAGCACACCCTCAGACTAGGTCCTGGCAGGCTTAAGCTTAGGAGAGACACTCCTGGCATAAGATGCAGCCTTGCTACAGAGCCACCTTGGAAAGGACAGTATGGTCATGCATGCCTCCTGCCTCAGACAGGCTGGGGCTGGCCAGCCTCAGACAGCCACCCAGTGCCCTGGGGACAGGCAGGAGACACCCTGACACACCAAAAGAGAAGGGAGCAGGCAGACCCACAGTGTAGAACAAGGCACAGAGGTATAAGGAAACAGGGTTCATAACACAGAAAGTAATCTCTTCTGGCAAAGGGCAGCCAATCACATTCACAGATCCCTGTTCCCATTTCACTTCTTTCTTGTTCCAAGGGAAGCAGAGAGTTTCTGACTTTCCATGCAGTGACTATCCCTGGAGCATTCATCTTTGCCAGAATGCCTCCTATTCCTCCTCATTCTGCTCTGTCTTGTTTCCCAAGCTAGGACAAGAGTCATCCTCCTGCCAAACCTCCCATCCCCTTTCACAGCACTCCAGATCTGCTCAAGCAGCATGCCGTGGAGAGCACGTGGCTGCAGAAGGCTCTGTGCAGTTCTGCTTTTCCATAAAGAGGGAGCAGAACTCTCCGGAACTTGCTACACCTCAAATGCCCACTTTGTTCCAGAGATCATTGCCTCCCACAAAGTATTCCCTCACTCTGAGGAGCATCAGCTGTGCTTTGCAAAGTCATTACCTGAGAGTTCACAGACTGGCCCATGGGGATCCGCGAGCACTCCAGCGCATACTGCTTCACACAGAAGTAACAGCCCTGGAGGAGAGAGCACGTGAGCACAGAACAGCCCCTGGCCTTCTCCAGGGAAGGAGCACGGTCCCCGTGCTTCACCCTCTGGGCTGGGTCCCAGACACTCTCACCCCATGTTCTGTCTCTCCTCCTTCCTGAACCAAAGCCAGACAAGCCAACATGTGGCTGAGTATAGAGCACCCTAATTAGTCCTGAGCCCTTCAATATCCCTCCTCCAGGTAACTCTTATTACTGCTCTGAGCCCTTCAGAATCATCTCCAGTTGATCCACAGTCCTGCAGGACTGTGAAAGCAGCAGGACTAGAAATGAAGAATGCTGTGTCCCTGCTGCACTTATCACTCCCTTTATCACCTCTGAAGACTGCCCCTGAGCCCCCAAAGGTGATGCTTTACTTCTTGTTTTTTCTTACCTGGAAGGCCAACTCCATGAGCACAATCCCACCTGGAAGAGCTCTCTGTAGATGATAGGTGGCAACAGCAGGACTTGTGCTCTGGGAAGAGAAGGACAAAGCTGAAGAGGCTCTTTGGCACAGCATGGTGTGAGGCTGCCACAAGGCTCTGCAGCAGAGATGGAAACAGGAGCCTCATCAACTGAGCAACTTCACTGGAGAGACAAGAGCAGACATGCCAGAGCTGACAGGGAAAAAAACACTAACAAACCTAATAAACAGTCTCAGAGAACACACCAAGCACACTGCTCCCATCACCTCCTGCTTGCTCAGGGCAGGGTGTCTCTAAAGTTTGAGGACACCGTGAGCCAAGGAATGATGCTGTCTGCAGAACCTGCTGAGGTCTCCCCAGACCATCACATCTGCTTGACACAGAAGTTATCAAAGACATACAGTCTAGACTCAGAGTTTAGCTGGCAGCAAATTCATTCACTCCTAACCTGCTCCAGTAGACTGCTCTCTCCTCATTTTAATTTCAAGGTGTTACCTTACCCACAGTCCCGCACCAACATCAGCCAAAGGCAGGTGCCAATAAAGTGTCAGAAAGGATAAATTCTATGTGCTCCCATCATCCCTGGCTGACTCCATGAGCCACAGGTGGTCTCTGCCTTCCTAGATACTCCAATGGATTCCTCTTCCAGGTACTTGCCTATTCTGTCTTGTAAGCTCATGTTCACAAAACTCATGTAAGCTCTTAGTGTTGACAAAATCTTTTAATGATGACCACTTATCTGCTGCTCAAAGAAACACTCCCTTCAGTGTTGATACTGGCTCCAAATACTTTTATTTGATTGGTGTCTAGGTGTTGTACTGAATAAGACAGCAAAAGGTCAATCCCTTTCCAGGTTAGCTGAGATTTGGCAGAGCTCTGACCTGTTCCTCCCAAGCTGCCACTTCTTTAGACATGAGGAACTACAGCCTGCTCTCACTGTAGAGCCATTCCAGGCTTTTCTTCTCTAAGCTCTTCCACTTCAGCGTTCATCTCACTTTATCCTTCTGTCCAGAGTTGTCCTTAACCACAGATGCTGAGGATTCTCTGACAGGTAAACCTCCAGAATGCCACCCAAAGGCATCTGTCCTGACCCCAGGCTGCCCTGTTCCTCTTCTGAGCCCATCCAAGTTGAGGGTTGAGAGATTTGTCCTGGTTCCACCCAGCCCCAGGAAGGGTCTCTGAGGCCTGCAGGACGACACACAGGAGGGCAAAGAGGTCTCAGCTGGCCCAATGCACTAAAGGCAATGCTGGTCTAGACAGACTCTTTTCAGACTTTGGTGCTTTCTGTGCCCTCACATCCTTTCTGTGTGAAACTGATTGAAAAGTCAACCTGGAGAACTGCCCCACTCCACAGCCTGTCTTCCATCCTAGTTCCAACCTTTGTAACAGATATCCACTCACCTTTGGACTCCCCTCAGTTTTTGGCTTTGTGTAGGAGAAGGACCCTCTCCCCTCCACACCCATTGCTGCCAGAGCTCGGATCCGGCTTGTGCTACTGGAAATGAGAGCAGAGACAGCCTTGAGCAGAGAGCCAAGATCTTCTGTTGTGTCAAATCAGGGCACAGCTCAGTGTGTCAGCTCTTCTCCAGCAAGAGGGTTCCCAGAACGTCACTGACCTGCGAGTGGTAGGTGATGGTGGCCGCACCTGGACCAGAATGAAGCCCATGCTCTGCAGGTACTGGATGTATTGCTGCAAGAAGGCATTGCACATCTCCTGGAGCCAAGGCTCCTCCTTCACCTTGCAGGGCACTGATTCTGTCGAGTCACAGCTGTGGCTGCGGTCTCTCCCCGAAGCTGTAGAGTCATTTGAGCGGTGGCGCTTCTGGAAGAGAAAATAAGTTCCTAAGTAGACCTGCTGTGACTGGCCCCAGCAGATGACACCAGGTGCCCTGGTTGAGCAGAAGGTAGATCTGTCTCTGCCAGAAAGCACTAACAGCTGTTTCCCCAAACACTCCCACTGCATGTAGCAAAACACAAGATCCAAGACTTACCCAGCCATGGACTGACCTAACTGCAATAGTCTGCAGGAAAAGGTGCTCAGGCAGAAGGGCAAAATTCACATCAGCCCCCAGAGAACAGCTTTCACAAAACGTTAGTGGCTCACAATTGTTTCATGCAAAGCTCAACAGACCTTCAGCTCCTATTGCCATAATATGAGTCCAACCCCTTTACGAATCCTGCTGACTTCTCAAGATTTACTAGCAGTTCAGTAGCACTGAAAAGGAATAGTGTTTCCTTTTAAATATTTTGAATTCTCTGGATGTCTTGAATAGTCCTTGTCTTTGTGCTGTGAGAGACTAAGGTTTCTTTTCTTCATCCCTCTACTTCAAGCCTGAGACTTCTATCTGCCTTTCTGTCTATCATTCCATCTATCACAAGACCTGTCTCTTTATCTGGCATCTCTCCAGCTACTCTTTGACCTCCTCCAAATCTCTCCAGTTCAGTGCCTTTGCTACAAGATGCTTGGTCTCACACTGTCCAGATGAAGACATTAACACATTAGTATGTTAGAAACTTATTAGAACATTACCCAGTATACTAACACCCCTTGCTGATGTGCTCTAACTAGTGTGTCTGCTGTAGCCAACTAGTCACAAATTGAAGAAACCCACTTCAGTGTCAGAAGATGCAACGTAGCTTCAATACAGAGATGTCTGCTCTGTAGTGAGTGTACAATACAGCAGGTTTCAAATTTCTCACCACAGTATACTCCAGTTTCCTGGGAACCAGGTCCCAAGTCCCAGCTCTCACAATAGCTTTCATTTCACAGGTTACTCGGGTACCTCATGAGTTCCTTGCAGTCTTTTTCTGCTCTGACCAATCTGAACAGCCCTAGTGCACTGCAAAGCTTGGCATCTCATACTGTACCAATAAATGATCTGGAGATACAGAACCCAGCACACCACCCTGAAAAGCCTGCTGCCAGGCTCTTCAGATTCAATAACCAATTTTCATTTTGCTCTGTTCCAAAAACAAAGTGAAGTTTTCATTCTGTGATGATACTTTCCCTTTCATTCATGAGTGTTCAATTTCTGTAGCAACCTCTGCTTAAAGACCCTGTCAGAATCCTTTTGACATTTTGATAAATTACAACAGCCTGTTCTTCCCTTCTGACACACATATAGACTGCGAACAGCCGGTATGGGATCTGCACTGCTTAGAGTCTGTCAGGTTGCAACCTGCTCAGGATTCAGCTGGTTTGCTTTCAATTGTGCTAGCTATTTGGTGGGTCTAGGAAAGGTTTACCAGGTCTGGCTGCTGAATGCATAAGTGAAGTTTTGCTTCCCCAACAGATCAGTCCCAGACAGTGTTCTCCACTGGCTTCACTAGACTCAGGCCTGAATTTCCTGGGTAGAAAAGGAAATCAGTCTTCCCCCAGGATGGTGTGGCTGCAGGAAAAAGGCTTTGAGGACCCAAGGATTTTCTCGGTCTCCATCTTACAGGGTACAAATTCATCCTGTAATGCAGGGGTGAGGTCAGAGCAGGCCTGTCTTGTGAAAAGATTGCAAAGCCATCCTTTGCCCCAGTGCACAAAGCTCAACCCCACTGGTGCTTGCTGACACTCACCTTCCCCTCTACCTTTCCCAGCTGGTCTGTCTGGATTTGCTGCCGGAAGGCTGGGTCAAAGAGCAAAGGGGTGGCACAGTAGTGAACCAGGCGTGAGGACTGCTTCAGGGTCTCCAGGTCTGCTAGCTGCATGGTACGAGAGGAGCACAGTTACAGCACACACCCCTCAGCAAGGCTGGGAACAAGTTGTCCACAACACCACACTGCTGCCCAAATGGAGATCAAATGGGGGAATGCCTTGCTTTACAGCTTTTCCAGGGCTGGGCAGTGAGGTCCCATGCCCAAGTGTGGTGTCAGGGCGCAGAAACTCCAAAAGTTCAAGGAGAAAACTCCCACTGCCAAACACCATCCCCAACACACACCCTGCTCGGAGCTCCAGTGCTCCCCTTTGCCATAGGGAAGCTGGTGCTCCCAGGGTGCTGTAAGAAGGCCCAGTTACCCTCTGTCCAGGCTGCACTCACACTGATAGGCATGTTGGACTGTGCCGATCTCTGCTGCCAGGTAACAAAGAGATTTTCAATCTTCATCTGTTTCTCCAGTTCTGGAGGAAAGAGAGCAGTCACAAGAGCATTATGCCACAGTCACAAGACCATCAAGCCACAAGTATTACCACTCTCCTTCACTCCCACAATAACCCATTCCCCCTGAGAACTGTCCCCTGTCAAAACTCTTGTTCTGCTCTTTCTGAGCTCCTTTTCCAGAAGTGAGATGATTAGGTAGGTTCCTGTGATACCAGCCCCCCTTGCTTTACCTTTCCTCTCCATGCTCTTGATTTCCAGGAACTGGGCCCCATGCCAAGCCACAGGGTCAAAAGGTCCCACGTCAGGCCCATGAGGTATGCGCTTGATGGTGGTAACATCCCGCAGAGCTTCGTCAAAGGGCACCACATCAGGATGGAAATGCAGAGATGGCAGGCTGCGGGCAGAGCTGCTCAGCCGGCCTTGCTCCTTGCTAGGTGGAGGACATGGGCTCCGGATCAGGGCATCCACCTCCAAAGTGGAGTTCAGGAAAGGATTTGGCTCCTAAGCAAGCAGACACAGCCATGAAAGTGATGCCAAAGGGATCAGCCTCCTTACTGCCAGCCTTGGAGCAAGAAACCACAAGAACAGAGTAAACCCAATTTTGGCTATCTGTACACATCCCTGATAGCCTTCTCCACTTCTCACCAGTTCCAAGAAGAGCAGGCCTGGCCACAACATGGCCCTAAGGTGCACTGGGAATCCCATTCCCCAGCCTCCTTCACCCTAAATAATTCAGTCACAAATAAGTGCTGCCAGCAGCAGAATCTGGCTTCCCTTTCCACCTCTATCTGTCTCCAAGAGTAAACAGCAACAAGCTGGCTGGACTTGGTCACAAGTGAGACATGTGCCATGCCAACTGGCATACAAAAGTACACAGGTACCTGCAACGTTCCCCAGACCACCAAACTGCCAAGGCCCCTCCTGAAGAAGAAAGGACTATCCTGCTCAGCAGAGTGCACTACCTGCTTGCTGTCCTCATGCCATGGTGTGTCCATGAAGCAGTGGTGGTGGAAGAGTCCCAGCTTCTGGCTGAGCAGGCAGTGCACAATGTGGGACCGGGCATTCTGCCACTGCAGCAGGCGAGTCAGGGAGCAGTTCAGGTTGGCCCCCAGGTCTGGGGACCAGTTGTAGGTGTAGAGTGTCATCTGAAGAGAAAGGAGGGGAAGGAAGGCTAAAGGACATGCTCAGAGAGGGTTTGCATCATGGCACAGACTGCCCCAGGTGTTCTGGGTGGTACTTGCTGCAGTTGCAGCCAGTTTCAGATGACAAGGCTGGGACAGGGAGAGTGGCAGCAGTGCAATTACAGCCCACTGTTAACACCCACAGCAGTGGTGGTACTTGCATTGGCAGCTCAAGTGCCCAGCCTGATATGGGCCTGATGTGGGCAGGAAAGGGCAGTTACAGCCCACAACAGGGCAGCTGTAGTCAGAGACAGTGAGGGCTGCTGCCCCTGGCACTTCCTAGAGTTCTGCAGGGAAGCTGCAGCTCTGCTTGTGGCACAGAGACTCCTGCACAGCTGCTCTGTAGGACTCTTGCCTATGGAAGGCTGGTTGCCTGCAGAAGCACTCTTCCTTCCCTGGGCAAGCTGGGAACAGCCTTTCAGGAGACATCACACAGGCACTACTGCTACCTTTTTGTCAATGATCTCCATGAAGAGGAACCTTTGCCGGGGCACCAGGTCTCGACCAACAAGGCTGGGATCAGAGCCTCTCTCTGCTGAGCTGAATTCCATGGCCTCAAAGCGCTGGAGCCCTTTGTGAGCTGCAAAAAGCCACAGTTACAACCTTCAGTATACCAGTTCATCCTGCTTTTACATTCCAGATGTCATTAAGGCAGCATGACAGGATGTTTTGCCATAGTACTGCTCCATTCATCTTGAAATAAGCTGTTACAAGCAAATCTGAGCATGGGGTTTCAAAAGGCAAAACCGGACAACCCACTGCCCACCTCTGCCCCAGCAAGGAGGGGAACTCTGTTCAAAAATGTCCCACTCCAAGAGTCCCCAGCACACAGTCCTGGGGACCATGGCCAGGCACTCACCCTGTTCTGTGCTGCACCGCCACTGCTGGAAGTTGCGTCCCAGCAGGATGAAGTGTCTGATGGTTCCAGGGCGAGGGCTGCCACTCTGGCCAGGCTTATAGGGCAGGAAGGCTGTGCCCCGATGGTAGCTGTAAAGAAGAGCCCCAGAGGTGGCTGACAAGCAGAGCCATGGCAGTAGAGGCAGAGTTGATCAACATCTGCTGGTGCCAAACAGCTGCCTGTGAATTGTGTGACTCACCAGATCTGCTCAAACACTTTGACAGTGGTGTCACTCGCCAGGGCAGTGACCAGGTTCACCACTTCCACTAGGATGGAGGACAGCAGGAAACGGGAAACCATCTCCAATGAGCACTGCTGCACTGACGGGCACCCTGCATGGAAGAAGTACTGTAGGACTAGGTGCCAAGCTGCCTGAGCCACGTCCTGCTCACATGAGCAGTGGAGAAGGCTAAGGTCCTGAGGCAGGCAGAGGTGGAGAACAAGAAGCTTACACAGAGAAGATGAAGGCTGAAACAAGCCCTGGTTACAAGCTCTGGCCCAAAGAAGGCCCTTGATCAAACTCCCCGTATGCTCTGAGCATAGAGCTTTATTCCCACACTTATTCCTTGCCCCCTAGCTTACTCCTCATCAGAGGAAGAGGAGACCTCTACCTTGCCAGCAAGTGTGAGAGGATGTACAAACACTGAAGAGAAAGGTAATCATAAAGCAGCAACCAGGGCAGCCACACAAATCCAAGTCCCTCCATATGAAGGAAATCCCTCCTCCTCTCCCTCCCTCCCTGCAAGAGTAAGGGTCTCCTATGGAACTTCACAGTCCTAGAATATGTTGCAGAGGCTCATCTGGGAACTAAATCACAACTGCAGCTGGTTCTTGGAGTCCAGGTCTATCCAAGGCTGCTGCAGCAAAGTCCAGCAAGTCCTGGACTAAAAGTGTGGTAGACATAACCACAGGTCTTAGTGGGTTTGTTCAGATGCACAGACACATGCCAGGACTCCTGCCACAGCTTTCTAATGTTGATGCTGGCCTTGAGACCCATGGAACTCTGGTGAGGCTTGGGGAGAGACAGGGTGTCTAACTAGGTAGATACGAGCAAGGGATAAAGACGGGTGGTGTCATATGAGGACTTATCCTGAGAGCTCTGGGTAGAAAGGCCCACTCCCAGCCCACCTGGAGGAGCTGGAGCCTGAGACACATACCCAAGTGGTTCATGAATGCCATCCACTGCTGGCAGGTTTGATTGAAGAGTGGGTGCATGGTACCTACATCCCCTTCTTCCAACTGGCAGGTTCGGCGCCTGGGAAGAGAAGTACAGTTACACACATCAGTCAACAGCAGTTAAGGCACAAAGTGCAATAGCCCCCTCCCAGCTCCAGAACAGAGCCCCAAGAGCCTCCTTTTTGGGTTGATGCAATCCTTGAGCTGGGTCAGTCTTGGTCAGTAGCCATATAGGTGTCAGGTGTTGCACTGGACCCCACAGTGCAGAGAAGGGATCATCTCCGGCAGTGAGAACCAGCTGTGCTCCCAGCAGCACTCCAGCAATAAGGGCTGAGGCTTTGTGTGTGGAAGGCAGCTCTCCTAAACTGTGTAAGGGAGAAACTACAGGGAAAAGGAGTGTGGTCCAGAGGACTGAGACACATATAGAGCCACCAGGATGTCAGGCTGTAGAGTGATGTACAGAAGATGGGGGAACAACACCCTGGCTGCTCAGCCTGCAGGCTGTGCTTGCCTCTGTGCCTGTTCCAGCTCAGCTGTGGCTGTGGCCCGATCCTGGCTCAGGTGCTGCTTGACATTCTCAGTCTTGTGCCGGCGCCTCGTGCGAGCCTCTTCTGGCCTCTCCAGCACAATGTCATCAGTAGTCTTAGGGCTGCCCAGCTCCGAGGACTCTGTCTTGCTCTAGGGGAAAAAGGGGTAAGTTAATGGTGTGCACATACAGAGCCTAGCTAGTGCCCTGATCTCAAAGTCCCTTCTGCCAGCCTGGCTTCCCACCCCCAGCCAGATCACTCCTCTCTATTTCTCCTGCCCTGGCACACTGTGAAGACTTAAAGGCCCTGCTCCCCACTGGTCCCTCAGCAACATTACCAGCATGTCCCAGAAGCTGCGGCGTCCCAGCTTGCTAGTGGGTGTCACTGGCTCTCCAGAGCTTGGTGAAGGGGAAGAGGTGAAGTGCAGGGGTGGAGGACAGCTCCGGCCAGCCCCACCACTGGCCAGGGCCAGGCCCTTGGTCTCTGACATGGTCCTCCTTAGGCCTCCTGTGGACACAAAGCAAATCAGACTACACAGAGCCTCCCATTGCAAAGCTGCTGGTGTACCCATGTACCCCACTGTGTCTGGCCAGAGCCTGACTGGAGAGAAGGGAGAGAGCACTCAGTAACATCCAGAAAAATGGATTCAGTCTTGGGGAGCAACAGTAACGTTTATGATGCTTCTCCCCCAAGACATCACACAGCACAGCTTGCAGAGGGGAGAGCAGCTTCCTCCCTCCTGGCCCACCCGACCTGATTCACTCCAGCACAGACAAGCTTCTGCAGGCCAGGCAGAAGCAACAAGGCTGGATGGAGTCTCAAGGTGGCCATCCTGGCTGGGCTCTCACCTGCAGAACTCAGGTCCTCCAGGTCTGTAGCACTCAGGGGGCAGGAGGCTTCCATGCAGAGTGGGGCTGGCAGCACAAGGAACTCCATGACAGCATCACAGAGAGCGTGGCGCAGGGCCCCGCGCAGCTTCTCTGACAGCTGCAGGAGGCTGATGTTGCCCTTCTCCCAGATATCCAGGCGCACCAGCACACAGGGTTCTGTGGGGAAAGGGTAGTCCTGCATGGCTCTGCAACGCTGCCTTCACCAACCTCCAAGGTGCCCCAGGGGATGTGGAAGCAATCAGCAGCTGATGGCCTATTTCACTGCCTACCTGAAGGCAGGGCATTAGCCTCTGGCTGGTGCCTGCTTACTGCAGTGAGGCTTTCAAAGTCGGTGTCCTGCAGCAGGCCCACGGTGGGCGAGGAGGAAAGCAGCTTCAGAGGGTCAGGCCTCTCCCCGTGTGGCAGCAACGTGGGGTTGCCGTGTTCATCCACGAATGTCAGTGCAATGCACGCGATTCCTGCAGGGCAGAGCCCAAGACAGCCTCCATCAGCACAGCACCAAGTACACCCCTACAATGCCTGCCTACACCCTTGCCATCCCGCAGCTGGGTTCATCCTGTCACCTTAAGTTGCACAGTGTCACATGGCAGGCAGGGCCCACAGGAGGGGAAGCAGCCAGAGAAGCAGAGGCTAGCTGTGCCTGTGGAGAGCCAGGGTAAGAAGCACAGTGTTTGGCACAGGGTGTCCCCACCATTCCGAGAATCTCAGTGCTGTAGAATCACACCAGATTTTGGCATGGCCTGCAGGAGCTTCCTGGGTTGTCCAGTCGCACATGCAAGAGGCCCCAGGAGGAGGGCCTGTATGCAAATTGGTCCAGGATGGGGCTTGCCATCTCTGTCATCTTAAGGGGCAGAGTACAGGGCCCAGATACTCTCCAGCAGCCCTTTCCAGGCTGTGAAGGACCTCAGTCCCTGCAGACATAACACTTTGTTGCAGGTTACACTCACACTCCCTCCTCACTGTACACCTGAACAAGATCAGGTGCCCTCCCCATGCACTCCAACCAGCAGGACTGAGGACAAGGCAGGCTGACATCTGGTATTAGTCTAGAATCGCTGCAGAGAAAAATTCAGACCCTGCCTGTCGCCTCTCTATGCTGAGCCCTAGGCACACACACCAGGACAGCTCAGAGATGCAGAACAGCAGTGTGGTTCCTGCTTCACAGCCCACATGCTGTGAGCTCTGGGCCACACAGGAGAAGCCCTGCTACAGACCAGAGCAGAAACAAGAGCTGACTCCCCATGGCCCAGCTCAAATGGCCAGGGCACCAGGGAAGCAGCAGCACAGAAGCAGCTGTGAGCCCAAACCTCACGCTGTAATCCTGGATTTTCCCACTCCCTTTCAAAGCCCCCTGGATTGACTAAGCCAGTACTCAGGTGACTGAATGGCAAAGCTGCCAAAGGGTGATGTACCCAACTGCACACAGCTTCAACCCCACAGCAGTGCTGAGCCCATACTCTGTCCTTCTCCACCCCTCAAGGATGGGAATGACACCAGACTCAGCTGCCACAGAGAAACCAAAGTGCCCCCAACTAGATCCACAGCACCACACTGGGGACAGGTGCCCTCCCTGCACAGAAACAAACCCAGCCCCAGCAAGCTGTCCCCAGGTCTAATCAGCAGCAGCACAATCATCCAGCCTCCATCAGTCCCAATGAAGCATAAGCTCTGCAGCAACCTTTCGTCCAAGGCATAGCCAGATGCAAGGGAGAGCACACAAGGATGCAGAGAGACGTTCACAAAGGAGAGAGGTAGGCATTCAAGTCAGAGGGCAGCTCATGTGCACCCACACCAAGGAAAGCAACTATGAGCAACCTGTGAGCAGCTCTCCACTTGAAAAGTACAGGAGCTGCCTTGTCTCAGAGGTGCTCTGGAACAGCCTCCCCCAGGCAGGCACCAGAACAAATCTTTATCCAGCAAACAATGGAGAAGTTCATAATTTCCTAACTATCAGAGGTGGAGGGGACCAGGACTTTACTCAGACTCATTTTCCTTCAGGGCAGGGCAGGGAGCCTCACACACGGCCTCCCACCTGACACAGCCTCTCACTGCAACAGGGCACCTCTCCAGGACATGGGTGTCAGTAGAGAGGTATCAAGAGCAGCAAATCTGCCCCACCTGACAGTGAATATGAGTTCTACCAACCAGACTTTCTTTCTTTAAAAAGTAAAGGGCACAAACTCCTCAACAGTCTGGCTTGGCAGTCACTCCGAGGCCCACCAAAATGGCTGAATGATCATGTGGTAATTACAGACAACAATGTAGTCACTCCCCTCTTCTCCTGGATAAACTACCACACTCAGTCATTCCAGCCCCTGGTACATTTCCCTATCACATCCATTCTTGTCCCTCTGCTCTGCTTCAGCCTGTCTGACCTCAGGACATGAGAACAACCAATCACAATGTCCCACGTGCTCCTTATGCTGGGTCACTCTCAGCACTGCTTTTCAAGCAGGTCAGCAGCCTGCCCCTGCACAACTAACAGAAAGGTTCTCCTCCATATCACAGGAATAAGGAGCACAGAGAAGCTAAAATGCAATCACTAAATCACAGGTAAGAAACAGCTAAGAAATATAAGACCTGAGCTCTGAGAAGAGGTACATTAGCAAGAGCTGCCAAGGGTCTTACTGCCTGGTGCACTGGAGGTGGGGTGCTAGGGAGCTCTTATCTCCCATCTGAGAGAGACTCTGAACCCTCTCCGAAACAGGCTCACCAAAATACAAAGGACACATCTAGCAGTGCCTGGCCACTCCAGCCTCCACATCAGGCCACAGTCACTGGCAGAGTGATGATGCTACACCCTGGAGCATCAACAACAGCTGAAACACCATAATTCCCCCCTTCCTCAGGAAAGAGACTCCTCTTTGGACCTGTGGGAAAAATGATGCAGTATTTGAGAGTTCACTGCTTGCAAGCCAACAGGGCAGCACACAGACCCTCAGCAGCTGGGACCTGCAGAGCTGCCACCTCAGGGCAGAAGGTTCTATTTGCTCATTTATCCAGCCAGCAAGAAATAGGAGGCTCAGCTAAATGGACACACACAGAGAAACACACAAAGGAGTCAGAGCTGAAGCCACAACACAAGGAAAACAAGAACAGCAGGGACCAGAGGGGCCAGGGAGCTGCATGGGAAAGGGAGCCAGAGTAATACTTGGAGCCACAGGTGCTACCTTGGAAGTGGGAGAGTGGAAAGAGGTGCTGCACAAGGTCCGACATGGTACCTACATAACAGAAGAACATTCAAACAGTGCACAAGGGGCACAAGACACACAATGGCCAGGTGACAGACCACGTGGCCTGGACAAAACACAACGTAACAGCCTGCTGCAGGATGAGCCCTATCCAATCCCTCCTCCAGCAATCCAGAGAAAAGAGCAAGGACATTGCTACACAGCCCACACTCCGTTACAGGCAGCCAACTTTTCCTTTGCAGCAAGGTTCCTGCAACAACTGCCCCTGCTCCCTGTCCCCTCCAGCCCCACAGAATCTCTGGGCCCCACACTGTGGTCTCATTGTGTCTCGCCCCATAGCTACTGCAACCTAGACCTGCTTCCTTTCAGCAACAGGTCAAGCTTAGCAAGTTGCTCTGTGGGAGGCCTTAGTTTGCTCCACCACACGTGCAAAGGTGCACAGTCCCTCAGGCACACACCTTATCCACCTTTCAGCCATCAGAGGAGCACACAACCACAGCACTGGCCCTCCTCAGTCACTCGTAACTCTCCAGCACAGGAAGCAGCTCCCCAGTGCACAGCCCCATACCCTGTTTCAGAAGAGCTGAGCACGATACCTTTTCCACCAGTGCCTTGGCCACCCGGCTTGTTGTACAGATAGAGATCCTGGTCAGGGACACTCCCATTGTGGTTGAAGTAGTGCTAAGGAGAACAAGGAAGAATACTGACAGATTAGAGAACTTGCCTAAAGTGGAAGCAGAGGCCCATGTGTGTGCAGAGCTCATCCCCAGACCTGTTGCAAGCAAATCCAGATCTACTTGAAACGCTTGCCAACACAGTCTCAGCCACTGTTGGGCTAAAGGAACCCCTTACTGCTCTATGCAGAGTTATGTGGCACTACATATCTGGCCTCACCCTCTGTCTTTGCTAGGGCCATACTGAGGGGTGGGTAGCTGCTCCCAGATTTTTATTAATCCTATGTTTCAGTCCTTAGATATGAGGGAACCATGTAAGGAGCCAAGCTCTGCTTTGAAAGGGGATCTGCTCCTGGGACATGACTGTGGGCATCAGCTTTGTGCTTGCTGCTTTTTGCACAGGAAGTGATCGCTTGTGTGAAAGCAAGGCCTATCCAGGCAAATCAGGATGCAATCAGTCCTGTAAAACTCTCCCATGCTTCAGGATTTAGTGCCAGTTTCTCCCTAACCCTACACGGTAGGGAACATGGTGTCTGAATGGCCCAAACAAATGTCCCTGGCAACAGGCAGAAGCTGGGCAGACTGCTGTCCCAACTGCCAGCCCTCCTCACCTTGAAGTGGTGTTCCACGTTGCTGTCTGTGTACTTGGGGGTGTGCAGGAAGATGAGCAGGTTCTGGCGCAGGTAATAGGCCACTGCGTGCAGCCAGGGCAGGGCAGAGGGCGGCAGCGTGAACTGCAGGACCTCTGTGGGTGGTGTCCCGGGGGGCTGGATAAACTGCACAGAGAAGGTTTTAAAGCTCAGCTGGATGCCCTGGGGCTCTAATAGTCATACAAATTATTCCAATTGGCTCTGCAAAGGGAAAGTGTGGTGGACAGAACCCATGGACAGTGCCCTGAGACAGATCATAGAATATCCCGAGTTGGAACAGACCCACAAGGATTATCAAAGTCCAGCTCCTGGCCCTGCACAGGACAGCACCAAGATGTGGGCAAACATTCCAGGGAAGTCCAGCCATGCTGCAAACCCATCAAAGGGGATCTCCCGCCTATGCTGGTATATACCTCTGTGAACACTAGCCTGACCAAGCACTGGAGCAGGGAACAGGATGCAGCAAACTGCCCTGGTCTTCCTTCAGGCAGGAGAGGCTGAGACAGGTCACAATGTAGGAAAGTGTTCTGGGCTCTGGGATGAACAGAGCAGATAGGCAGTGAGGTACCTCCACATCTGCTGGGGTCAGCTTGCAGTTCCGCACCAGCATCACAGTGATGATATCCAGGGTGGCCTCATCCAGGCGCCTGCGCAGCACTTTCACCAGCTCGTCTGTGATCTCAGGCCCTGACATGTAAGCAGAGGTACAAGCAGCTTTTTCACCCCATGCAGTAAGAATGGCCAGAGCCACCCCTAGCTGCCTGTTCAGGATGCACCACCCTCACACTCATTTCCCACAAGAAACATGACTTTCCCCATCACCAATTTCTTCAGACAACTTTTTCTGTAGGTTCATGATCACAAAAGACTGCTGGTGCAGTACGCAAAGATAAATGCACTCCTGCACAGAGAAAGCTGGCATAAGCCACCTAGTCTGCAGGAGGTTTCATTGTGAGACGTGGATACTTTCCTTACATTTTCACCCACACAGAACAGAGTGCAGCTCTGGGCTAAGGAAGATCATGTTGCTTAGGAGGGAGATACTTCCTCTGCTCTTCAAGCAAAGAGGACAGGAAGCAGAACTTTATTCCTCTGCTTTACACCAGCACAGTCCATCTGCTGCCATGTGCTATAACACATACCTGCTGGGGCAACACCATGGACCATCAGCTGGATGTGTCTGTCTATCTGTCCCACAGGGCGGGCAGAGTCCACACTACGGCACGAGGCTGTGTCCAGAGAAGAACGAGAACCCTGGAGAAGCAAAACCAGTTTCCATGTGAATTCTATATCCATCCCTGTCCCAGGCTGACAAGAAGGTCAGACAGAAGCCACCCACTGCTGCCCCACTCCACAAATCTACAATGTAAGTTTTATCCTGCATATAATCCAGGTTGCTGGAACTACTGACTTCCCTCCATGCTTGTGACCATGAGCACCCGCATGCACTCCCAGAGAGCAGCAGACTCACCGTCAGATCTTCGGTGTAAATGGGCTCCTGGCTGCGTGTCAGTGCCAGAGAGCGAGATGCTGGACTAAGGCTGCTCTCTGCTTCCCACAGCTTCCCACTGTAGGTGGTTTCAGTCAGCCTGAATACAAGAGAAGGGCACGTCAAACTGCATTGCCAAGGATGACAGCATCATACATCCACAGAAGATCCACATCTTCCTTGCTCTCCCCTATGCACTTTCTGGGGACTAGTCCTTAGGAATTGGAGCTTGTGGAAAAACTGCTCTCTGGCTCCTTCAAAGAAAACACCCTTTCTCTTTCCCTTGCTTAGCTCAGGGAGAGCAGGAGGGGCCTGGCTTGATGTGACTGACTCATCAGGTATCAGATATTTGCTGTTTGGGTCACAACATGGTCCCTGAGGCTGGGCAGACACTTTCTGCCCCACTCAGTCTGGTATAACATATGTAGCAGGACAGGGTCAGGCCAACAAGGCAGGCTGGCTTCTTACCGGAGGTAGAAAACAGATTTAGTGGCACGTTCCTGGTAGACAAACATATTCTTCCTGTTCACCACAGAGAAGGCGTTGAGCACCGAGCGAAGTGCCTGGATAGCTGTGGGCAATGTGGGACATTAGCTATCCCACATACCCTTCTCTGGGGTGCCAATCCAGCCAGAAGCCAGACTCTTGACACACAAAACAAGAGGGAACGTGGGCTGCATGTACCTCGGGAGACCCCCATGTTGGGCCCCATCTTGAGGCGTGAATGCACGTGGATGAGTGTGCTCCACACAACGTCACAAGCAAAGTGCCCTGGCATGAACTGCATGGTGGCAGCCAGGTAGTCCCGGGGCTGGTAGCTCTCCTCTACAGAGTAATCTGTAAGGAACATAGGATATAGCTGGGGCCATAGCATGGAAGTTGATATCTTCTTAGGCACTCATGGGCGGGCAGTAGCGCTGCCACTGAGATATGGCCAAGGGAATATTCATACCGTCTGTGGGCATGACGCGGTGCCTGTATGAAGTATAGGGTGTTTCACTCTTCCAGATGTCCTCCTCACTTTCTGCCACCAGTAATGAGTTGCATATGTGGCTGTCATGCAAGTCCTGCAGCAGCAAGCGCTGAAAAAGATGAGGAAACATTGGTTCTGTTGCTTGCACAGCCACAGAAGACAGCAAGAAGGGCTTAGGGCCTGACTGAGTCCCTTTTCCTTTGACCCCCAAGCTGGGACTCTCCCAGTTGAACAGGCTCCCCAGACCCTCCTCTGAGTTGGAACCAGATGAGACAACCTCCAGAAGTCCCTCCTCAGCTAAGCCATCTCATGACTGGTAGGTCTGTCCATACCCTCTGCAGATGTGTTACCTGATTGACAACCCTGCAGATTTCACTGATCTTCTTCACCACCACCTGGTTGAGACTCTGGCACTCCCCTGGCTGCTCCTCTTCTGTCTCTGCTGATGCTGCCTTCTCCACACTCAGGCTGCTTTATAAAGAAAGGGAGAATGGGGTCAGCAAGGCACCTGGACAGTGCCTGTCCCTGTGTGCTGGGAGCAGGACCACAGTGGGAATGTTCTGCAGTTTTCCCCTTGCAGAGCACCAGTCTAGTCCTTCATCTTCCTACCCACACTGGGCAGGGAGGAGACCCTGTCCAGAGATGAGTGAGTGGCAATAAGGTCGTGGTACAGAAAGACAGTGTCAGACAAACCCTCCTTACCGTGTGTGGTAATAGACTTCCACTCGGTCCTGATGGATTTTTATGATGAGCCAGAAATCGGGCATAAGGGGACACCTGGGTTCCTGGTCGCTCATTAACGCTTCCTCATACTCTGAGTCACTGCTCCCCCCATCGTAACCTGCAATGTATCCTCACTTCAGCTCCAGGCCTGGCAAGCCAGCCTCCTCCCTGGGCACTGCAGCCACTCACAAGCCCTGCCCCAGAGCTCACCCCAGCCCAGGTGCACAATCCTCCACACCCCTGTACTACTGTGTCACTACCAGTGTCTGGCTGCACACTGTTGGTCCCCCTGCCCCAGCAAACTCACCCAGATGGTCAGAGTCTATGCTGCCCTGGCTCGACACGAGGCTCTGCACGCGGCTGGGACGCTGCTTGCTGCAGCCTGCAAAGGGAACAGGGGTTTGATCATGAAAGTACTTGCTAAGCCCCTTCACATGCCCCATGTGTTGGAGAAACATCACACCACAGGACAATCAGGCAGTGCCAGCCATGGGAAGGCAATGCTGGGGAATAGCTCTCACAGCCATTACTGAAGTCACCAGGAACTGCATGTTATTAGGGATATCAGTGCACAGCATAGCCTAGTACTCCAGGTACTGTTAAGAAGTGAATTGTCAGCACCCTGGCAAGGAAGAGATCAAAGGTGCTGGGTACCAATTCTGGTGTTTAGGGACTGGAACAGGAGCAGCTGTCATATTATGTATGCCACAGCCAGAATTGGGCTCTTCTCCTAAAAGTTTTTGAGGTTGAGGTACATCCTGCCCCCATTTCCAGCTCCTACCTTCCCTGCCCTGTGTAACAGAGTCAGTCAGGCTTGCTGCAGATGGTATCACCAATGGTGATTTCTCACTGTTGCCCTTTTCAGAAGATGAGGATGGCAATGACTGTATAGTTGTCTCTGGAGCTGTCTCTTCCAGGGAGTCATGGCCTGGTGCTCTGCTTTGTTCAAGTCTCAGCATGTCTCCTGGAACCTGCATAAAGCCAAGGTCAAAAAAAGGACCAGAAAAACAGGCACTGAAAAAAGTCCCACGATCCTCCTGCATCCTTCTACCTTCTGTTACCAGTGTTCCACAGCTTCCCACCTACAGACCACCCAGTGCTACTCACCTCATTCTGTGTGTGGCTGCCTCCACCTGCAGCATTTCCTGTGTCTGCCACAATGCGTGTCTCACTCTCTGGCCACTCCCAGAGACCCTGGGCTTCTTCTGGGAGGACACAGCCTGTGTGGTGCAGCAGCTCGGAGCCCTCTGCCTCTGTCTCACTGCTCCCCTCCTGGCCTGCCTGGCCCAGGGCTGTCCTGGTGCTCCCTTCAGCTGGTTGCTGCAAGCAGGTTGTCCCCAAAGGGTCTGGAGCTGCCTGCCTGGAGTGCAGGCGGCTGATGGAGATGTAGTGGTAGTCGTTGCCTTCTGCATTAAGCATGTAGCCTGGCAGAGCCATTCTTCTGAACTCCTGCAATACAGGGAAGAATAAGTTTCTTGCTAGCAAAGTGTATGATGCTGCCTCAGGGCTTTCTCTTTACCTCCTTGAACTTCTCTAGCGAGTGCTCAGGCCCAAAGACAAACTGGAGCAGCACCACCTCACTGTGGCAGCTGGGCCGGCCCTTGGAGTTATAGATGTGGGTGGCCACCCGGTGCAGGATGGAGGTGCTGATGACCTGTGAGTGACGCAGCGCTGACACAATCTCATCATCCAGGAGCCAGCGAATCTGAGCAGAGCAAGGACACAGAGGAAGGCTTAGGTGACCTGTATTTGCAAGGCTGCCTCAATTCTCATTCAAGCCCGAACAGGATGAAGGCAGCCTCTCTCATCACTCACATCCCTCAACTCCTGAATGTACCTAAGAAAAGGCCTTTAGAAGAGAGCTCTGCCTGTCCCACCCTAATTGCAGTAAGAATTTTGCCAGTGTGCACAACACTAAGAGCCTGTGTGACACCAGTAAGGCCTAATAGTCAGTTCAGCTGACACTTTGCAGCTTGGAGCATGCTAGAAAATGTGGCACAGCAGTTGTGTGCTGTGGCCATGTTGCTCCAGCTGGAAGCAAGGAGGCAAGCCTGGCTTACCTCATTCATAGTGGCTTCAATAGCCTGTCTATGTACTCCAGGGAGGTTGGAAAGGGCAGGGTGCCTAAGAGAGAGGAGACAAAGAATCAACCAGTCACTCTTATTCACGTAGCCACCACAGTGCAGCTCCCAGGCAGCAAAGGAAACCTGTGAGGGACTTGCCACACCTGCAGTGCCATACCTCTCATCTCCAGTGGATGGGAGCCGTTCCAAGTTGTGCATGATATCCTCATCTGAGCGGAAAGAGGACGGCTGCCCTGGAGAGCGTGTGAAGGACACACTGCTCTCTGAGGTGCATCTGTTACAGGAGAGAGAGCAGGCTGAGCATCAGCTTTTGAGTCAGAGAGGATAAACAGACATAGGGCCAGATAAATAGGCTCCAGAGAGGGGAAATGGGATCTCTACAGAAGGTGAGCCTATCTTGGAAAAAGTTTAGTTTTCTTAAGGGTGTGGAAGGCTCTGTGAGAAGGAGAATCATGAGTCTCAGCACATGGAGATGAGCTGAATGGCTGTCTGAGAAGGGCAGGCAGAGGGTGGGTGAGTGACTGGGCCTCTTTCCACCTACCTGTTGTGGAGAATGTCTGTGTTCACAACTTCTATCTCCAGGGGCAGTGTCAGCACAAAGATGTCCAGGGTCACACAGAGGTCCCCCAAGTCAATGGTGTTCAAGCCCTGGCAGCTTTCCAGGCAGCCCAGAACTTCCCCTGAGGAGAGATCACAGACCAAGGGACTCAAGCAACACACCCCTCTGCTTACACACATACACAGCCTGGTGGCAAGTACAGAGACTGCAAGAGGTGGCTGTCCCACACACCTGGACCGGCTCAAGTAGGCCACCATCTTCCATGATCCTTTCAACCTTCCATGACCAATCCCACACAGCAAGTGTGAGACCTGATGAAAAAGCCCTTGTCTGATGCTGGCAGACCCTGGGGGCTCTGTACAGGGAGGGCTGGTTCAGAGTGACTGCTGACTAGGACACAGCATGCTTATTCCAGGGACTGCTCACCCAGCAGGAACCTGAAAGAAGCCCTAATGCCATTTAACCTCAGAACAAGGGTTGCTCATACCTAAACAAGTTGGCAGGGACTGCACAGGCATGGAGCTGTGCTGGCTACGCAGCTTCACTGAGCAGGTAAGGTGCACAAAGAGTGGGGGCATCTCCTGCTCCAGGAACTCCTGCTCATTGAGTGAGTCCCCTCCCAGCACGCTGAAGGAGTCATCGTCCTGGTTCACTGTGTTGGAGTCCGAGAGGGAATCTGTGTCTGGGAACTCATGCTCCAGCTTCTCACGGTACTCCACCTCCAGCTCTGGGTCACTCTCTGTGGCAATGCAGCATCCAGACACAGTTCCTGTTGATATAGGTTCCCTGTTAGCAAACCAAGTCCACACCTCCAGAGACCCCACCAGACACAGTCTAGCTCTGAAAGGCATCATCACAGCAAGACTACAGACATTTTCTTCTCCAAGACAGAGCAAGCAAATTTTACCTTCTTCAGCTGCCAGTTCTGCCTCTGATACCTCCATGTCCTCACTGCCTTTCCTGTCTGCCTGATCCCGAGATGCCTCTTCCTGAGAGAGAAAAAGGGCAGCTTCTAGAACCATGCCAGGCAGTGAAGCAGGTTGCTGATGGGCACCCCAGGAACTAAGTCTACCCATGGGTCTGCCAGCCTCAAATTCAGATCTGACACCAAGCAAAGCTACTCTACAAGGACTAGGTGCCTGCCAGGGCAGCACCGTGCCTACCTCTTTCTTGGCTGATGGTGGGCAATAGAAGAAATAGTGAGGATTTGATGGCACTGGCTTGAAATGTAGACTTCCAATTTCCAGGAATTTTTCCTAAAAGAGAAATACCAAGTGTGAAGCAGACATCCTACTTTATCCTCCTGTTGGAGCCAGGTCACGCTTGCACATTCCTTACCTGGATAATTTTATGCAAGTCTGGGTGTGCCTGGCAGGGCTGTCCAATTTCCAGCAGCGAGAGGGGAAACTCTGAACAGCAGCTGGTGCCCACACTGCTCTTTGGCTCCTCTGTAGGGCTAGCAATATTATGGGAGTCCTGCTCACTGTAGTCCTCCATTTCCACACTGGCAGGATTGTGGACAGGTCAGACAGGCAAATCGAGAAACGAAACTTGTTGTATGTGTTCTCTATCCTGCAAGGATCCCACCTCACAGCTCCCCAAACCTTATCTCTGTTAACATGATGTGATTTACAACCCCAACCCCACAGCCTCAGACAAACCTCCTGCCACCCACACACCCAGATAAGGGCTCAGGCTGTCTGAGGCCAGGTCTGAGGTAGTTTAATCATGCTGATCCCATTATTAAATCTATACACCACCCTACATACCCTCCCTGGAAAATAGAGTATGGCTGAGTATAGGGACAGGCCTGCAGCAACCTGAACTACCAATACCCAGTCCAGCAAGTACCACTGTGCCAGCACCCCAGTCCCTTGGCAGCACAGAGAGGAGCACAAAGCTCAGGCCCATTGTCACTCAGCAGCTCCATGGCAGAATCAGTTCCTAAAACTCAGAAAAAGCAATCTGGGGAGTGGGATGTTGACTGGTCAAAGCACTCCCCAGGTACTGAAATGAGTGATACAGATGGCAGACCAGGGTGCAATGCATCACAAGCTGTGCATCCTTCAGCAAAGTTTATATAACCTGCATTGGGATAGGTGATTTATAATATCATATACACCAAAACAAAAGTTCCCACAGTTTTTCTCAGGGAAAGCAGCACTTGAAGAAGTCATCTGACTTTTCAAACACTGAATGTTCTTCAAAACCATGTACAGTATAAGAAGGAATGGGATTGGAGATTCCCAAGAACTGGTAGTGAATTCACATATAGGAACTGTGCAGAAGACAAAGGATCTAAGTGTTTCTCCGACAGACACTAAGGCACAGCCCTTTTATCCCTCCTTAAGTTTGCAGAAGTGATACAAACCTCATAAATACCATAAGGTAAATAGAAGAGCAGAAGTTTATCATCAAATGTATTTCAATTCTGCCTGAGTATTTCTTGTGTGTATTTTTTTCCAGAGTTTTAATTTTAAAAAGTGACATTTTATTAATTAGAAAAAGATAACAAAGCTATCATTTTCACCACAGTCAACAACAAACTCAAATGAGTCAAGCAGCAGGAGATGCATAATTTCTCCAGAAACAAGTCTAAGACGTACTTGCAAACTGCCCTCCAGCTCGGGCCAGATGGGACAGTAAAGAGCCAGGACTACAAGAGAAACTGAAAGGATGGATGTCATCAGAGATTATAAAAAATAGAAAGTCCTAGTGGACACCATGCCAGGCAAGTATCTCACTGGAAATAGCTGCTCTTTCATGTGGCTGTGTTAGATTCTGCCCTACAGCATTCCTTCTAGCAGGCACTAAAAGATGCTTGAAGAAAAATCTGTCCTGGCCCAATGCTAAGAACAGAAGTGTGCCCTTACCTTGACTCAGAGACCAAGACACCTCGTTCTCTAGAACTCTGTTCCTCTTCTTGCTCTATGCTGCCCACTTGGAAGCTGGCTGCCTTGGAGTGCGTATGGAAATGTTGGTGGCTCTCTCGGAAGGAGCGGACATGGCTGCACACTGTCAGCAGGAAGTTGGTGATATCAATCTCTTGGAGCAGCTCCTCACAGTAGTCCATGGCAGTAAGCAAGTCCTGGGAGCTGATGCTGTGTGACTGCTGCAGGCTCTTGAACAGCCCTACAGATCAAACACAGTGTTTGAACATCCAAGGATGTGAGGCCATGGGAATCAGGTAGTAGCCACACACAGATCTTCACCAAGTACCAGCACAGAGTGGAGTCAGGGCAGGTGCTGGGAGACAGGAGTCAGCCAGGGCACCTAATGCTACATGTTAGCCTGGGCTTGGGTAATGCCAGAGTGCCCATGGGATCTGTCACCTTGACGGTGAGAGGAAAGCATCAAAGAAAGGACCTGACTACAGCACTCCACAGGTTTGCGAACAGCCTCTGCGAGGCCCATAGGGAATGCACAGATGCATCTTTAAATCCCTCTTGGTGGGACATCAGTCCCACAACTCTTCCCTTTGAGGAGGAAAATGAGACATTGTTTTCTTAGAAGAAAATCCAGGGTACAGCTCCAGCCCCAACCCTGCCTCAGGTCCCATCACGCCACTGCTCACCTTTCACATAGCACTGGTGGGAGTGCTCCTGCAGCAGCGTGCAGTAACTCACCAACTCCTTATGCTTGTGGTCCAGCCAAGCAGCAGTTGGAGGACGTTCCAGAGACTGGGACCTGGAAAAGACGAACCTTAGCCTTTAGCACCAGTGAAGCACATTTTAGACTACAAATGGCTCTGGTGCCAGTAAAGCAGGCCCCAAGGGCATGCACAGATAGTGGCTGCTACAAGGCAGAGAGGCCAAGCCAAGGGAACAAGGCAGGGCTAGAGCCAGCCTCTTGTCAAGGAAGCTCCTGTGTTTCTTGTCTAGGAATCAAGTATAGTTGGTATTACCTGAAAAAGATGTCCCGAGGAGGACGGTGTGTCTGTGGGCTGACGAGCTGCTCTCGTAAGAGCTCCAAGGGGCAGCTGTAGATGTAAATGGGGCAGCGGAACCGGCGGCACTCGCCCAGCTCAGACTGCGAGTTCTGCCGACAGAAGGAGATATGCACATCCCTCCGTGAGGGGCCACTCTGTTCTCCAGGGTCACGGCTCCCTTCTGCAAAGAAACAGTCCTGAGATAAAGGCCTTTGATGGGCTTCTTGTTCCTGGTCTGAGATATCACAGCCCTCACAGAAGCATCCACAGGTAGGTACTGGTTTTTCAAGCCTCTCACCATTCAAACCTCAGGGACTCTTCTCCTCACTCAACACCCAGCTGCTCAGCCCAGTGCTTTGGCTACTCCAATCCTCATCTTCACAGCCATGACTGTTCATCACTGCCACCACCACCTCCTGCAGCAGCACAACCTTTATCCCCACTGCAGGCCTGGCTGACTTGCACCAGGGGCTGTGCAATCAAATTCCATGTATCTCAAGACCTCTGCCCTTCTCCCTAAGACAACGTGCTGCTGACAGTGCCACTCTGGATCATGACACGAGAGTCACCAACTTTCCACTGCAGTCCAGTACTGCTATTCCTAGCAGCTTTTATCTATCTTCAACCTCCTTGCCTGCTGGGAACCAACCCTGGGCCATGGGCACTCAGCTCACATTACAGGCCTTCATCCACTCATGAACATAACTATGCCCCTTGTCCTGCCTCTTCTGACTGCCAGGCAACAGTTGACAGAACAGGCAAGACTTGACAGATTCCTTCTACCTCTATCTGCTGGACAATATGCTCAAGAATAGCAAAGATACTAATGTTTTAGCAAGGTGCTGTTGGTACCGTGGGCTGGTGTTATACTGAGGGTAGGTAATGGCACTGCAGCATCCCCTTCTTCAGCCATGACTTGCTCTGTACAGACAGATCCCAGGGTATCCTCTCCACACCGACTCTCATCTTTTGGAGGTTTGTCCAACCCACAAGCCATCAGCTTCTGTACATCTGGAAGAAAACAAAATAAAATCACCCTCCATCCAGAGACAACAGTTTAACCCCTCAATCTATACTCCCCAAACAGCACATGTCTCTGCTACCTCTTGGTGTGTAGGAACAGCTTCACAGGCTACTTCCACTAGAGCCTAGCAGCCTTCACCAATGGCTCAGTGGAAGCCAGACCAGTACCAACACTCAGAAGCAGGGACTCTCCCAGACCATTGCATTAGCAGTCTCCTTACTCATTAACAACCCCATTGGGAAAACCATCCAATTGCTGCAGCCAGCAAAGAACACAACACCACATCGCTTGCCCGAAAACCCTATGTGAGCAGCACCATGCCCAAGGAGAGAAGAGCAGGACATTCAGCACTTGACACTATTCTATTCCTGGCCATATGGTGCAAAAAGACTGGGCCTGAACTCCACTGTTCAGTTTTCTCTCCATCTTGCAAGAGTTGATTCTGTTTTAGCTGTTTTTCTGAGGAGGTACTTGACAGTCCTGCCTCTTCTTGCTCCCCACAGCAGGCCACCTCACCTGAGAAGGTGGCTGGCAGGAAGGTCAGGAACACATGCTGCGGGTTGACCAGCTTGGCATAGCATCGCCACTGAGGGGGAAAGGGCCCTGTCGTGTCACTTAATGTCACGTCATCCTCAGGCAGCTCTGTGTTGCCGAGGCTCTGAGGAAAGAGTAGAAGTTGGATAAACCCAACACATACCTTGAGGTATGTAGCAACCACACAGAGCAAGTTCTTCCATGGTTGCTGGCTGGCATAGTGCAGAAATAACCCTGGTCAACACCCCTGCACATTGTGGGAGCAGCCTGGCTCCAGGAAACACAGCACAACACTCAGAAGATGCTCAGCCAGCTTTGCAAGGGCCAGTTCTCACCTCCAGGCAGAGACTGCTCATGGTTTCTGAGAAACATGCAGCACAGCATCAGTGCTGCTGTAACAGGCTAGGCCCCATGGTGAGTGCAGCTATGCACACACCTTTCAGACTGCTTGACTTCATCCACAGGCTACAGCTTAAACTGCTGCCAAAAGTGGGGAAAACCAGCCACCATTCAATCTTTCTCAGCCCTTCTAACTCTCCTGCTCTTTAACAGCTCCTGCCTTGCATTCCAAGGGGGCTCAGGAGAAGGGCAGGAGCACACCAGTACCTGCAGAGTACTTGTGGAGCCAGTCATATCCCTGGTGCCATTGCTGCCAACAAGATGATAGGATGCAGAGGTGTCCTGCTGCTCCAGAGTCCCAGAAGCTTTCATGGTTTCTTCTGAAACGGAGTACAGAGAAACCAACCTGAGAAACACCAGCTGAGGATGAGAATTGAAAGTAAGGCTCCTGAAATACCTCACAGCTCCTTATGTCACTGCTGCCACACTGCTGCTCCTTACCTCTGATCACAGGGATTGTGAAGGGGGGTTGGTGGCCATCACGATCCCGCTGCAGAACCTGCTCCATGAAAGCCATGTGATCAGCATCAGCCATGGGGATCTCCCGGTCACTGAGGTCATGCTGCAGGCAGCCATGGAAGAGGTTTAGCAGCATTTCATTGGGCACAAACGAAGAGTCCTTGGTCACCTCCTCATTCTCTGCTCCAAAACAGAACCATGGCAACTTCAGAAACAGCATGTCCACAGGTACCACCTGCCCAGGACCCCAGGAGACAGCCCTTTGCAAAGCAATACTTCTACACAGCCAGGAGTTTCCCCCAGCACCTCTGCACGACTGTCAGGAAGAACAGCACTGAGCTATTGAAAAAGCCACGGCAGTGCTCTCAGCTGCTGCCCAGGGAGACAAGTACATGGAGCAGGGTGCCCACAGCCATGGAGGGAGAACAAGGGGAAGCAGGAACTGAAGAGGCACCTACCTTTTGTCAGCATTAGGAAGAACATTTCAACCTGCTGGCACCTGGGTAACAGCTTCATGAGGTTGAACTGGAATGGGATCTCATGCACTCGAAAACCAGCACCCATGTCTGGATCTGCAATAAGAATTGGGAATGTAACATGCCCGTGGGCACCACATATCGGTGCCTCCCAGGCCACCTCCATATGCGTGGTGTCAGCCCTCAGTGTAGTGCAGGTAGCACAAGTGAAGGTACACAGCAACACTGCCCAAATTCCCTCTGTTCTCCTAAGCAGAAATTAAAAGAATGAAGGTGGGGAAAGGGCAAAGCCTGCCAGAGGCTGCAGCAGGTTGTGAGTCACCTACAGAGAGGTACCTCACTCTGAGAGTCCCCTGGGCTTACTGCCACCTTCCTACAAGGAGAGATGGGAAGCCACCACAAGGCCTTAGACAGCTTGGTCCCAGAGCTGCCAGAGGCCAAAAACCAGACATCAGTGCCACAGGTAACAATGCTGGAGAGCAATGACCACACTGGGAGTCAGAGGCAGCCTGAACTACCACTATAGGCAGGGACAAGAACATGCCTGCTCTTGGGAGAGATCTCCCATCTGGCAAGTGCAACAAAGTGACCCACTGCCACCAAAGTCTAAAAAGCTGTCAAAATACCTGTTTCACCTTCCAGAAACCCCTACAGGCCCTGAGACATTCAGGGCCTAGCTATCTTTGCTCCATCAGACTTGCAAGATCAGAGATGCTGGACTCACCTTCAGCAGCTTTGGTGTCTGAAGGAGGGCAGACCCACTCCTTGTTTTGGCACAACTGGCTGATGTACTCAAAGGTCAGCATGGTAGCAATGCACGCAAGGTCCCGGGGATAGAGCTGCAATAAGCAGTCAAGGCTCAGCTGCATGCAGCAGAATTATTACCCCCAAATGCAGAAGAAAACAGTCTAAAAGCAAGGAGAGGAAACACCCATAATCCTGTCCCCTGACTTGTCTTATTCTCACTCACTGCTCCCTCTTCTCCACCAGTCCTTTAGCCTGTTTAACCTTAACTCTTTCAACCTTGCTCAGGAGGAGTGATAGCAATACTGCCTGCAGTCCCTGCTCGGGTCCAGCTTGCTCCACTCTTCACAAAATAATTTGTATTTTTCCAACTATCCCCAAACAGCTTTGCGTCCACTACCTTGCAATTCAGAAAAATTTTATGTCCAGTGGTTGATTCCTCTTTTAGAAATCTCCAGGTCCTCTGTGAACAGCATTGCCATCTCTTCTGGCCCTCAATATTCACCTGCAGTGTTGTGGGGCACTCAAAACAAATCTTTCTTCCTCCACAAAAGAGACCATGTTCCTCCTCTTTTAGGGACTCACCGCTTTAGGTATTTTCTGGTAGGGCAAGCCATGGAGATGCTTCCAGTTCTCTGCAGTACTGTGGACATGGCCACTCTGTGGCTCTACCCAGCATTCAGTGACCAGGTTCAGTTCTGTGTCCACCTCAATGGCCTCTACTTCTGTATCATTGTCATCATCTGTGGAAAAACTGGAGGAAAGACAAAAGGCAAGTCCTGTGAGATGGCACAGAGCCAGCAGCCCACTGCAGGTCTGCAGGCAAAGCCCCAGCTAGCTGGTGATCAATCCACGACAACTAGTTATCTGTACTAGATCATGAAGGTCTCCCTGATTTCCACACTGACTGCAAAAAGCAAGTCTGGAGCCATGACTCCACTGTCAATCCTCCCTGGAAGCAGACCAACAGCCTCACCTGTCTTTGGTGGAGGTGGAATGGGGTGGGAAGAGGATGTATTGGACGACACAGGTGTGCTTCTCCCTGTCACTGCTGCTCTCACTGGAGCCATCAATCTGGAGGGGAGACACCACATGAGCCTGGCCAGCAGCAACAGATCGCACCTACCCAGTACGCCCTAACACAGCACAGCCCCAGTACCCAGCTCCACTAGCAGTGGTGGAGAGAGGGAGTCTGTCCCAGCCCCAAGAATTCCTCCAGCACAGCACATCCCTACCAGCAGAGCAGCTCTTTAACTGCAGATGAAGACAGGAAAATGCCCAACCCACAAGCTGCTTTACTTTCTCCCTATATATGTTAAGAGTGTGTACTAGGAGCTGATGATAAATCCTGTCACAGGAAGGCAAATCCATCCCTGAACCAGCAATGAAGGGACTGTGTCCACAGTGCAGCACCCATGCTCACCTGTATGGGTAGCTCCAGCACCATGTTGATAATTCCATCCCCACTGGATGCAAAGTGGAAACCCTCTGACAGACGAACCCTTGCAACAGAGAGGCAGTCAGACCTGGAGAACTTCTCAGCTCATACTGCAAGCCTTAAATACAAGAATGACTGTACCTTTCACCCCATAAAACTCTCCTTCCCAAGACAGGGAGCAACACAAAGGGAATGGGGAGATGAGACACTGCACAGGACAGCCTGTGTGAAGATCAGTATACTCCAGGCACAGTAACACCTCTTGCCCTTCTGCATGTTTTCCAGGATTTTTGTTTTCCTCAACTGCAGCTGCAGAACTGGGTAAAACATTGACCCAAGTAGCTCTAGAAGCTGTGTACAGGACCAAAACCCTCTGCACAGCAGCTGCAACTGTTCAGTATAATAAGGCTTCAGATCCACCTTGCTTTACCTGCATCCCCAGGACTAGCTGGAAAAAGGACTCCTGTTCAGGTGTGCAACTTACTCTGTGAGTGTGGAAAGGAGCTGAGCTACAGCAGTGATGGGCACAGCTGGCGCCAGCCCTGACTGGACACTCCAGATCCAACGCTGGTGATAGAAGTAGCGGGACAGTGAGGCCAGGGTGGAAGAGGCAGTACGATTGGCCACCATAGTGAGTGGGCCAGACACCGGGGGATGCTCCAGGTTGAGAATGAAGGGAGCTCGATAGTCAGAAGGCAGCTTCTCATACCTGGGAGAGGGCAGAAATGTGGTGTGCTGAGATGGAAAAGATGCATTTTTTTTTCTACTCAAGGCCAGAGCTGCCTGGATTCACAGCCCACGTGCTGGGCCCAGGATAGAGCCCTCCAGCAGCAAAATACGGCTGGCCTGGCACGGGATCCTTGCTCAGACAGCAGTAATTAAATTTACTTCTACATCATATTTAATTAGGAGTAAGAAGTCTGCCTGCCCAGCAACAACTCCTCCTGCAAGTCACAGCCACACAACCCAAACCCACCCCAACAAGCACCAGCTTCACAGCACTCTCATCCTAAAACTGGCAGCACCACCTACAGACCCTCCCCTTTCCCACTTCCCAGAGCAAGGAGACTGTGCTGACAGCCTGGATCTCCATCACTACCTGATAAGCAGCTTCTCCAATGGTTTGTGCAGCACAACAAGGCAGGGTCTGTCCGAGAGGGCTGACTGGGCCCCTGCCACAGGTGGAGACTTGGAGGGAGAACTACTGCCAAACATTTTCCTCTTTGCTTTTGGAGTTGCCTCCTTGCTCTGGACCCTGTGGGGAAAGCGCAGCTGCAAGATTCGGTCCCGTAACTCCTCCACAATCTGTCATGGCAAAAGCAAAAGGTAAATGTGACCAACTCTGTCTGGAGACATAAGCTACTCAAAATAAGCATCCAGAACAAGAGCCTGACTAAAAAGAATAGAACATTCCTTGTATTCACAGAAGAGCAGGAATTAAAGGTCAGTTTACTTCTGAGGCATGAGCAAAATCAAGATGACACAAGGCTTTCTGGTCCATATTTTAACTACAAGTATTTTTAAAAACAAAAGAAAGGTCAAAAAGAACCCCCAAAGTAGATTTCAAGGCTGAAGAAATCACCTTCCAAAACTCAGATGCAAAACAAATTAATTGCATGCCAGCTCCTCCACAGAAGCACCCACTCTCATTCTTCTCTCCTCTTTTCCTCAACAGCTTACAGTAAACGTAAACTAGTCCATATCAGCTGTGGGAACAGCCTGGTTCTGTCTTATGTACTCCCCCACAATCACATTCAAGTGTCAAACCTCTATGGTAAAAGGTTTCAGGAGCTTAGGTTATTTTTAGGTTAATTTTTTTCCAATATATTTTCACAATGACTTCCTGATTACTCTTTTTAGCTTTTAGCAGCCCTGAATATGGTTCTACCCACAACATCATCTGATTCCCACAATAGCCCAGTGTTTTCTTTGAAATTTCCATGGTTAGGTTTCTTTTCACAACATTTGTTCAACTTGTTTCAATTTCTATTACCATTGTGGGCAAACAAAGAACAGCAGCTCTTCATCTCCTTCCTAAACACTAATTAATTCAGTAACTTTCCCCATCATTACTATGTATTTTGCAAGAAAAGGAGTGTCCTCAAATCCAAACATTAAACAGACTTTTTTCCTGCACTAATGTTGCCACTTGGGTCCCCTTCGTGGCTTCATATTGTTATCACAGAATCACTGATGGTGTTTAAGCTCCCAAATCCAAGGTGCACTGTTTTGCAGTTATCAATACTGGCTTCCAGCCACCATTGTGCTGCTTAGGTGTCACCAAAGCACAGGGCTGAAATTTGTGCCACCTGCACATTTTCCCAGCTCATTACCTGCTACCTTTCTGCAAATGAGTTCCCTACCCTTTGACTGGAAAAAAAGATTGGAAAAATCACAAACAGCTTCTGCTGTAATGAGAACAGAGCACTTTATCAACTTACTTGCCATGTTCCCTAAGACACTTTCTGTTTTATGACACCCCATTCCTTTCACAGTTGTGCACTATATGAAGTCTCACCTCCCGAAAGTCAGACTGTACCAGATGCTTTCCTTTCCTTCAACATAGGAAATTTGAATAGCTCGGCACAAAAACTGTTTTCCCTTAAACAAGGCAGGCTAAGTTCTACTGTCCTTCACACTGGGTAGATAATTGGCCTTATGGCACGCAAAAAAAAAAAAAAAATATTGTGTATGATTTATGGTTTACATACAGCTCCTGCTGCAATGATCTGCAATGATCTTGCCCACAGCAGCAGCGTATGGTGCCCATCTCACACCTTCCTCGTGAAATATATATTAACTTACACCTACCAGAAGGAACTCCTTCATAAAACCTGTCACTTGGCATTACCAGCCCACAGGTTGGCCCAGCAACCAGTGCCCAAAACCTGGATCCCCTAAAGGGCAGATCCTTCAGAGTGCCAGAACATTTAGTGTTATCCATGTTCATTACTGAAAAAATGGTCCATCCTTCCCACATTTGTCAGCTTCTCCTCAGACTAATATCTAACACTAAAGCTAAGTTAGACAAAACAAAGATTTCTTTCGTGAAGATAAAAAAATCTAAGTTTAATGATAAACTTCTTGTTTATAAAAAAAACTTCACATAGTTTAACAGCAGGCCATCTTTCCCATACTTATGTTTTACCTGGGAATACTTTGGCTTGTCTCAGCCATTAGACTTGAAGAAACAGTCCACACAATAACCTTCTGCATCTGACTAGGGCAGACCATTTCTTTTGATACAAAAATGTTATTATAAGTCCATTTAGAGACTTTTACCTCCTGAAAACATTTCCTGGGTATTCATTTTTTTTCCTCTCCCTATACTGCTTATGTGGGGCACTGTTTGCATTTTAAGTCCTCCTTACCTAATAGATTAAATATACAGAAGCAATTCACCACTACTGGAACAGATAGCCCGGGGAACATGTAGTAAATCCATCACAGAGGTCTTTACAGATGAGTCAGACAAGTTCTTGACAGATGGTATTGATTGTGCTTTGGTCACAAGGAAAGACTAGATAGTCTTTGAATAATTTTGAACCCCATGGTTGAATTAAGCAACAGGAAAAACATTCATGTGACCAGCCATTCTATTGATCTTCGAGTCTTTGGGTTTAGATCTCTCACAGACTTAACACAGAAAGTTTGTCCAAACTGACCCTTTCTGTTACAGTAGATTCACACTCAACTAAGACTTAACATAATAGTTACTTATTAGACGGTATCTATCCACAATTTCCACATCCAGAACATCGTGCACTCTGCTCCTACCCCAGAAAGCAGACAGCCAGCTCTCACCTTGTTCCTGGCCTGTGCAGGTGTGCCAATGGGGAACCCCAGCCGGAGCACCATGCAGGGAGCTTTGGAGATGATCCGTACCACATAAAAGGAGGAAGGTGGAAGATCCTCAGAGCTAGAGAGGAGGGATTAAGGTAAGGCTGAAATAGCACAGATCTTGCTGCTCTGTCTTGCCAGACCATGTAGAGACTTGCTCCACAGAGCTCAACAGCCCACACAATATCAGTTCTAGCATGCAGAAATCCCCCAGCTGGCATCCCTCTCCCTCTGGGCTGTGCCTGGAACACAATGGCATCAGTGCAGAAATGGCAGGATTTCATAGCCACTTGTCTAGCTCTTATCCTCTCCTCTAGACATTTGCTTCAGGCCCATCACCACATACTGGTCTAACCAGATCTTTGCTCTGGCCACATGCCCGGCTCCCCACACGGCACTGATTCTGAGCCACTCACCCGTGTATCAGTTTGACATAGGAGTAGCCCTCCACCAGCACGAAGCTGCTCCAGTCCCGCAGCAAGGACGTGAGCGCCGAGTGGGAGATGCGGCACTGGATGGTGCTGTAGCGGCCATTGTTGCCTGGCGTGTGCAGGTGCTTGGGCACAGGCCTGCAGGGTGAGCCAGGTCACTTCAGAAACAGTTTCTCTTCTTCCCCCCAAACCCACATAGGCTTTGCTGCATCCCTTCCAACTCATCCTCTGACTGGTGACAACAGCCAGTGCACAAGCAACTCCCCTAACTGCGTGTTAGTGAGAGCCACTCACCCTGAGTGCACAGGGATCAACATGTTGCAGAGAGAACATCCCTTGTTGTATCCTTTCTATCTCCCTCCATGCAATAAATTACTATTATTCACATAACTCTGCAACTAGAACCAGCCTCAGAAAAGCAATGTTTTTAGGAAAGATGTTTTCTAGCAGCAAACAAAAACTCCCACACCCCCTGCAATCAGGAAATCCAAACCCAAGAGGGACTTCAGAAACAATTTATCCTCCTGGGAACAGTTCCCACTCTCAAAAGAGATGACTTCCCAAACCCACCATCCCTCTCAGATAAACAAGCCTTCACTATCCACCCATCCCAATAGTGAGGCCCTTCCCTTGGCCACGGGCACCCACAAAACAGCTGCAGCTCCACAACTGGGCTGAACTGGACACCTGCTTCCCCAGGCTGGCCCACACTGCACAGGGTCTCAGCACTGTCAATTACATACGTGTCATGCTCCAGGAGGATGACTATGCGATGCATGTGCAGCCACCTCTGCCAGAAGTTGGCATCCATGGAAAGGATAGGCTTCCAGTAGGAGGCAAACTGTGAATGGCTTGAGTCAGACCCACTGTGCTGCAGGGACAGCACCTGAGAAAGTAACAGGACAATATTCAGCAAGGAAGTGTCTCATTCCACCCAGAGAGAGCAGGAGTTTCTCTATCAGCTGAGCTGTGTAGGCCTAGAAGACCACATCCCTGGCTCTGGGTGACTTCCTCTGAACAGAATGTGTTCACATTGAAATAGGCAGTACAGTGTAAGCAAAAATAAATTAGGCTCCTGAAATGTCAAGTTAATTAGGAATTTAACTACTTAGCATCAAGTAAATCAACCATGACAAAGATGGCATATGTAATGGCGTGCTTTCTGATTGAGAGGAGGATATATGGCTTATGTCAGCAAAGCAGTTAAACACTGAGATTACTCATCTGAGAGTGCTCATGCAAATAGGGTGCCAGAATAGGTGACATTGGGCAACTCTAATATGTTTGTATGCTAATGCTGTGATTCCACCAACTATAGCAACTCTGCTGACAGAAAAACAGTGGTGGTTAGCCATAAGATGGGAGGCTCCAGATATACTGTGGGATACATAACCCCACATAGGGAAAGTGTACTAGGCAAACCTAAAGAAGGGCTTAAACAACAAAAGTAAAGGGAGAGTTCCCTTAAATTAAAGCTCCCCTAGCTTCTGCATCTGCTAGTCCTCTTCTATCAATGCCAAGAATGCTGCTAGCAGGGAACAGATAGTATGTTGGCACTTCTGCTCTTTGAGCTTCAATGAGTTTGAATTTTGCAGTGGAAATTATTAGCTCATATTTTGTTTAGTTTCTGCTGTGCAGATGACAAGTATCTCTCTTGCACCTTCCACACGAATGCTCAAAGCAATGAGCCTACTAAACAACTATTCAGTACATCCTGTATCTTCATCTGACAGTACTGAGCTACATCACCAGGACACAAGACTGCCAGCAGCAACTCCACACCTATGACGTATCCGCTGAAAAAGCATGGCAAAAGTAAGCATGTCAGCCTCCCCATCAATCTCACACACTGGACGACCACAGGAAAAGCCTTCACAGCACACTTGGGAGACTGGCTGTTGGGCTTAGAGGTGTAGCTGCAGCAATGAAGACGTAGAGTGATGTCTCGGCAAAATGTATGGCACAGGATATTCACTGCACTGCATCTGAACTCGTTTACTGGGCAGGACAAGATGAAGATAAGCAAGAGATGAAGTCTGAGTGCAAGATGGAATAGGAAGTTGGGACAACCTGTCCCACATTAAACAGGAGAGAGAGGGAACATACCGGAGTGGTGGAGCCTGGGGGGATATAGAAGAGGGGCACCCCATTCTTGGTGCTCTCTGGAATGGTGAAGTGTTCTGGGACTGTGTCAAAGGACTGCAGATGAACCAACATCTGATCTGTCTGGTTGATGCTGAAAGAGAAGAGGCAGTTAGCCCCGAAAGCCCATGCTCTCCCACTTTCTGCCCCAGTCAGTCCAGGGCCTGCATACACAGCACTCCTCATGTATTGGGAATCCATCTACACCAAGAGAGCTTTCTCAGCAATGCTGGGACTCAATGCCCAATTGCAATGAACATGTTAAAGGGGTTCCAGTGTAACAGCCTAATATATAAGGAGGATGATCAGAGCTGTACATGAAGTGCTAGAAACGGAATCTGCTGAATAGTAAGGAGTAATGGTCACCTTGGCCAAGAAACGGTTATAACCCAAAGGTCCTTCAGCCCTAGAGATGTTTGGAGCTCCCAGTGGGACCACGCAGCACAGCTGCAAGGGTGCACTGTAAGAACACACAACCTCCATTGGATGGCAGTCAGAGGTAAGGTTTGCATCACAGGATCTGGATTTGGGGCAGCAATGCTGTCACCATGAAGCATTCTTACAAACTAGGTCACAGACCACTTCCAGTCTTTTCTTTGGCTAGACAGCAAGCTGGTTGCCAGTCACGCCTCTTCCTCAGAGCCCGCTCTTTTTGGACCTCGGGTTGGGATGGCCACCTGCATAACCCATGTCTTAGCATGCCAAGGAAGGAATTACTTGGTTACATTGAACACTGGAAACCGTTGGGGATAGCCCAGCTCACCTCTGCAAGGTGTTCCAGAAGCGCCGGATGACCGTAGTGCGGTACAGACTGGTGATAGGCTTCCTCATGGTGCAGCTGATGTCGTGCAAAATGTCGTAGCTTCCCTCCATCGTCACCTCCACCCACGTGCTGCGCTTGGATGGGTCCAGAGGCCAGGGTGTCACAGCTAAGTACTCAATCCTCATGTTATGTTTCCAAAGCAGCACTAGTTTCACCTCCAGCTGAGACCCACCTGCATGGAAGCACAGGAGTTCAGGTGTTGTTTGGTACACACCTGAGCTCTGCCTCTGACCAGGGATTCCCAAATATCATGAGATCATTTGATCACTGAGGCAAACAAAGTAATCTAACAACTGTTTGCTTTAGCTCAAGTCACTCTCTCTCCTCTACAATGGAGGGACGCTTTGCTTGCACAGTAGCATGTAGTGAAGAGTTCTCAGTTCTCTAAGTGTACATCTACTATCTATACTAGAGAAGGAAACTGAAATTCAGAGGAAGTTGCTGACATTTGCAATGGGCTCTCTTCTTCACAGCCTCATCTTTGTTTCCAAGAAAACAGTTCCTTTGCACAGACGAGCAGGGCCATTAAGCTATTGAGTTTTCTCATCTGCACTGTGCAGATCCCATTGCAGAAACATGGACTTTTGGATATGATAGGCATAGATCATAAACAACCTGGAAGGTGAGGCCCAATTCTTGAATTAAACTCTGTTCATCCTGCATAGCCCATATTTCATGCCACCAAGAACTTCAAGCATCACAGCTTCTCACCATGTTTACCTTTGCCTCCCAAAGTTAAGGTGTTAAAAATGAATATTCGCCTATTCTTCAAATGGTGCATTTTTACCTTTTCCTTTAAGCGGGCCATTTCACCTCTAGCAAGATTAACACAAACACCTGACACTGAGCCTCGCTGAGCCAGAAGAGCAGAAAACTGTCACACTCCTGCTGACTGTGCATGTGTATTTGTACCGAAACATCCCAGGGAAACACATGACCACACTGCGATTTCAACTGCTCAGTCATCTATTCTGATGTCCAGCCTGCTCTGTAGTTTGCCAGACTTGCAGCATTTGTGTGATGAGTGATTGGATGTGCTGGAAACCGTGCGAACAGACCATCAGCCTGGATGCTGTTTCCTGCAGAGTTGCATTTGCTGCTGTCATAGGCACATCATGCCATCCCCTTCACAGGCTGATTGCGTTCCACTTTAAAGCCATCTTTTTATTCCCACAGTCCCTGCCGGGATGCTCCCTCAGAGTGCTCTTTCCCTGTCAATGTTTAGAAGAAACCTTCCAGAGTACAAGCCAAATTCATGCTCGATTGTTCTTTTGATTAAATTATCTTTATTGTGAGACGTTTCATTTCCGTAACATTGACAGGGATGTGCAGTAAGAAATCCTTATCCAGTGCCAGCTGTTACTATGACAGAACATCCATTCCCCTTAATAGTCCCAAACCTTCCTGCTCCTCAAGAACTCATCTCTCCTGAACAAAGATGCTCAAAGGTATATATTTCCCCTGTACTTCATCTGAGGCATTACTAGGTTTTTAAGGTCACTAATATTTTCCACAATGGGTGCTTTACATTACTATAAATGCATTTGCCAGGGTTGTACCATCTGTTGTTTCCTACAAAGATCATCTAGTTCATCAGATATGCTAAACAAGAATTTATAAATTCATCTCTTTCCATTTCATACTGTCACCTCAGTTACTGCTTTAGGGCCCATCCACTGCTTTCTGCACATTTCTTTGGTCCTCATAACAAATCCTTCCTACTTCATCAATAGCAAACATGATAAGCAAAATTCCTACATTTTTTACTTAGATCATTAATGAAAATATTTCCGACTTTCACCTCTGTTTTCATTAGTAGTCCTGGCTTCACTCCTACAATCTCACACAAGCAAAACTAAACACAAAGGCAAAATATTTACTTAGTTTGAAGTAATACTGAGATGAATATTTAGCTTTTTCTTACTGCAAAGACTTCATAGCTAATAAAACTTTTTGTTGCTTTAATTTCCTTCATAATGTTCAGTTCTGTTCTTTAAGAAACCTCAATTTGCCTTCCCTATTCCTGACACTGAGAACAACCATTCTTTCCAGCCAGCTAGTGACCACCCACTTTTGGTACTGGACTGATTCACAGAGGAAGATCATGTTTTGAAAACTGTCCTCCAAGCTCTCCTCAACACACAGCAATGCAAACCAGTCACTGAGAAATCTACTTTTTTTGGTTAAAGAGGGAAATCCCCTGATATTGTCCCAGAAAGAAAAAGAGCTGGGCTCCACCACACACCATGTCCCCACAGCTTCTCTCCCTTCCATAACCTCCAATCCTCCCCCTTTCACAAGCACTTCTGCATTCCTAACTAACCACAGTTGCTTCCTAAATACCTAAATATCTGAAAATTAAACAGTGAAGGTAACCAGAGCACTTATAAATATCACAAACAACCTCTCCAGGCAACTCTGAGCACAAAGGCAGCTATTTGTTCTATTTTGCCTTCGGTAAAGTGAAGGAGAAAAGCAACAGTGTCAAAGTCCACAACTGCACTCTTTCTTCTTGCTTCACAGCCAGCTGGCTCCTTAACAACCTGTAGAGTTTGCAAGTTTTGGCAATTCAGGTTAATTAATTGTTCTTTGCTATACACTTCTCTGTAGAATGACCCAAAAAGCCCTGATTAGCCAAATGTGCTTTTCCTTAGCAAAGGCAGTGCTTGATTGTTTGTAAATTCTACTTTAACCTGTTCAATAATTTTTCTGATCACAGCCAACAACTCCTTAGAGCATTTAGCCTTTCCAAAATACGAGTAACATTACCTGCTACTACTCTGAAGGCTGCATAGAAATACACACTGTATTTTTGATACCTCTGACATTTTGTTTTTAAATTCCTTCTAAAAAACACATAGAAAGTATTTCTGGCTCAAGGAGACGCTGAACTGCAATGAGCTAGAGTGTGCTCAAAGGGAAGGAAAAAGGAAGGGAGAATGGAGATTATCATGTGTGTTTATCCTGTTCTTACTCCTTACTGTGCACCTGCCCATAGCTATTCACCATAGAAAGTAAATGATCCACTGCAGCTGCTCTCTGCTCTTATAAAATTATAAGACCAATCTATGCAGCTTTCCAAGGGGTAAAAGGCAGCAGGAAGATACCTAAAGGAAAGTGCAGGGAGCACAGTGAACACATGCTGACATTTCCGATACCTCTAGAATACAGGAATTTGCTGCTTTTCAATACCCTGAG
This sequence comes from Acropternis orthonyx, assembly GCA_035583155.1. Taxonomy (NCBI): domain Eukaryota; kingdom Metazoa; phylum Chordata; class Aves; order Passeriformes; family Rhinocryptidae; genus Acropternis; species Acropternis orthonyx. The sequence continues at coordinate 11,086,603 of JAWWEU010000005.1, forward strand.
CAAGAGGTTGCAGCTACACCTTTCTGCAAAAAGGTACATGAACTTGTCTGACTGCTTTTTGAATGATTCACACCTGGTGAATGCTCTTTCAGCATTTCTATGTAGGACTACACCAGGAGCACTTCACCACTGCCACCAGATTAAAGAGAAAGGCTCTTTATCCACTGCTGTTCCAGCTGTAAGTGAACTGGTGCACAGAAGGATAAAAGACACTGAGTGTGGACAGGAACTGACTTGTCACACTGTTTCATAGGCATTCCTAGACAAGGAGAGTGCAATGGATCTAAGCTGTCTGGATTAAAGGGAAGTATCTTATGCCACACCTATGTTAGTGAAATCTACAGGTATTACTAGAACAGCTGTCTCACTGGGACAACTTACTTTTAACAGAAAACTGCTGAAACAAGAAATTAGGGAGATTGTTTGAAGACCAACTTTAGAAATTATCCCACCTAATGTGATTGCTAGCAACCTTCCCAAAAAAAGAGGTTGTTTAGATCCGTTCAGTTTGTAAGATGCATTAAGCTAAAAGAACTGCAATTCCCAGTCATCACAGAGGAACAGTGAGGTGAACTGAGCAAGATGAACAGAAGAGCACTATCACATGAAGAATAGCACATTTAGGGACAATTAAACAAACAAAGCCCAATAAAACACCCCCAAGGATTCATCAGCTGGAAGAAAAGGTGCATGAAAAATCCAGAGATTTCTGTGATAACAACGCAATGTAATCATGGAGAAAGCTCATGTGATTCCCAGTCTATCACATCTGGTATTTACTTCAGGAGCAGGGAAGTATTGGCACTGCTGAACAAGGCACCGACAAAACCACATTTAAAACACTCTTATCAACTAATTTGAGAAATATGAGACCAAACTGAAAAGAGAACAACTGAGGGGAAAAAAATAAGTGCTATTAGCCTGAATAAACAAGAGAAGGCCTGCCCTTACAAAAGAAGGGTGAAATATGGGCTTGCTTAACTTGCCAAGGGGAGGTTATGTGGAGAAAGACATTGTTCTTAAATACACTTGTGTAAGCCAGAGAAGGAGAATAAACTTAATTAAAGATAATAAACTCAAACAGGCCTAATTTGGTCTCAGGGAGTTTAGAAAGCAAGCTAGAGAAAAAGAAATGAAGCCCTGGGACAATCTTCCAAGCAAAGCAGTGGCACAAGGTATTTACATGGTTTTAAGGCAAACCACAGTAAACTCATACAAAACATCATATGGCAAGTTTGGAATTATTTTGGAGTTATATCACAGATTCTCTGATATAAAACAGGTTCTGTGTACTAATTAGGTTGCATTTGGATTTTTCCATCTCCCCTTCAGTTAAAGTATTACCACTAGTCACAGCTGGAGATGGGAAGTTAGGTAGGATTTACTGGCACATTTACTCAAGCCCCTCAAGGTTCCTAGTCAGCAGCTAGTTCTCACACTCCAGGTGCCATCACCTCTAGTGAGTCAGATAAAATAACAGGATCACTGGAAGGTTTTATCACCGTCATGAATTGGTCATGGTCCTGACTGATCTGACATTTTCACCTAACAATATCCTTGTTTCACCTAAATTCTTTCCTTTGAAGGCTGTAGTTTGGAGCCATTAAATCTGTTGTACCAAAGTGCTCAACTTCATGTTAATATTTTGGAGTGCATCTAGCAAAGGACTAGAAATGGATGAAAAAAAGGACAAATATAGATGAAATCCCAGAAAACTCTTCCAACCCAAGTTCTGCCATTGGTTTCTCTGCAGTTGTGGGGAATCACTTCCAAAACCTACAGCATCACTCTATGTCCCTTCCCAGGCACTTACAGCCCCAGAGGACGAGGCTGGCAAGTGCATAACTGTACAAGAACACCAAGCAGGTTTGCATCAGGTAATTGCTCATAAAAACAGAGCTTGGGGAAAATGGTCCCTTCCTCCACAACACCAGCCACTCTGCTGAGAGGACAGACCCTGTACTTCCTTCTAAACAGCTGAGAACAGAGTCCTACCCGAGTCTCCAGCCCTCAAAGCAGCAGAGTCACCTTTTGTGATGTTGACCTCACGGATGCTGTAGCCCTCGCGCAGCCGGACAGAAACAATGCTCACGAGATCAGCGTGCACCTCCTTCTCCGTGTGCTTCTTCCTCCTCATCGCCAGCGCAGGGTTGCTGCTTGCAGACACCAGATGCTCATTGAACAGTCTGTGCTGGGACACTGTAAATGGCAGAGATGGGATCTGTGGGGCAGCAGCTTCCCTCAGCCTCATCCTACAGCAACAGGCCTCCTAAAGGGCTTTAAAAAAGCTGCCAGGAACGCTCACTGGCCTGAAGAACAGTAAATCCTTCAGGCACCACTTACACCTGCTCCTGATTCTGCAACGCAGCCAACAGGTTCACTAGTGTGGCCAAGAGGCCTGGGAGAGGGGTAGCATTGGGTGCCAGGCCCTGCTTCCTCTGGGACAGCTTTTTGTGACAAGGCACACATTGGAGTTACACACTTAATCTGGACAGGCAGAAACTGCACAGCTGTTGCAACAGTTGCACAGCAAGCTTTTGGGCCTTATCAATTTCCCTGGAAAATGCTGAATTCCCAGGTGCTTTCTAAAAGGTATCAGGATGTGGAAGCCTTCAGTTTAAACACCAAACAGCTGATCTTTTTAAGATTCAACATTCCTAAGTCCCAGGCCAGCTCTCTTCAAACTTCCCACTGTATGTGGCTTCTGCTGCCAAGTTACAGAAGGCGCAGATGGCACCAGCACAGTGCTAGGGCATGAAAGGGTGTTTCCATGTTTTACTGGAAACTAAACTAATCTCTCCTGGCACACTCCCAGTCAGTAACAGTCACAGAATAAGAAAAACCAAGAGAGGCATTTGGGATGGTTCTCAGGGGTCTAGTTTTTCAATCCAAAAAGCCATCTGCAAGCGCAGCTCGGACAAGCTCTCCGGAAAGTCCCCTCTTGTGAGCTAACCAGTGTGCAGGGAAGGGTGGGCGACAGCTTCTGACCCCCTCCGAGTTCCAACACAGCGAGCCCAACTGTAGACTGCTGAGCCAAAACCACTGACAGGGGACTGGTGTAAAACAGGGCATTAGTTTGCCCTGGTCCACTCAATTTCTAGAACCAAGAGGGGAGTCACAGATGAGGCTGTGTGACCAATTGTGCCCAGAGCCTTCACAGGGTATGGTCCAGAGGGGACCAAGCCTGGGGGAGTCACTTCAAAGAGAGATGCTGTAAGAAATCCACCTGCCAGAAGGAGGACATGCACATTCCTCACCACAGTAATATTCTGGATTCAGAGACTCCCCAGTGCGCAGAAAGGAGTACAGCAGAAATGCCTTGTGATACACATTCAGATCCAGGCTCAGGGGATCCAGCTCAGGGCACGTGGAGAGGTAAGCACCAAAAGTGGCCATGGCGATGAATTTCATCAGCTCCACATTGGGAACGTGGCCAAAGCTGCAATCATATGAGTAGACACCACCCACCTACAGGATGGATAAAGAAGACATCTGACTACAGCAGTGCTGAGGACAAGGCAGAGGGCTAGTAAAGGACTCAAACAGGCAGAGAAGGCCCCTCTTCCCCTCTGGAGGTGAACACCACCACCAACAATCCACCTGCCTCCCTCTGGCAGGCAGCAGCCCCCCACTCTCCCAGGTACCAGACATACCTGCACAAAGGAACAGGCCACTGTGCCACTGCGCAGCTGGTTGAGTAGAGTCTCACACACAGCCACATCAGGGACACTGGTCACACCATCCGTAATTATTATTATACCTAGAAACAAGGCAGCATCTTAGTGCATTTTCCATCTAAAGCAGCTATCAATCTCCTACTATATCCACTAGAGATAAAGTTTAGGCAGGGCAGAAGAAGAAGGAAAATCCTGAGGATGGTTGAGAGCTTCCAAGGCATTATGGAGCTGGCAAACATTCTGACTAGGTACAGTAAATCACTCAGATGGGGCACAACTTTCCACATCCCAGGTTGCCCTGAGCAACAGCCACAGCTGTACTGCCTCACTAACTCCCCAATGCTGACACAGAGCACATGGCATAGCGCTGTCCTCCCCATTTCCACAACTGCAATCTCCCCACAGCATGCAGAGTAAAAGCTAATGTTGATATTTCATCGCCAACAGAAGGGTCCAGGCACCAGCCCTTATAAAACTAACCTCAGCCTATGGCAGGAGGAACACAACCCTTTGCAAACAACCAGGCAAACTTTAACCCCGAGGATGCAGCCAACCTGCACTGGAGTTGGAGGGCAGCAGCTGCAGTGCCAGGATCCCTTGCCGGACCATGCTGACCAGGCCAACATCAGCAGTGACAACAGACACGCTGGGCTTCCTCCCAGATGACTCCTGCACATCACCAGGGCTCTCTTGGCTCAGGGGTGACAAATCCACCTGGAAAAGTTAAAAAAACCCACAAGGCTTCATGGAGCAGATTTCAGCCTAGCTCTAGTTCCCGGTCTTCCAAACACCCATCAGTTTGGCAGTCCCATGGTACCACAACCCTGGAGCACCTCTGCTAGTAGTTCTAATTTCCAGGTGCTCTCAAAATCCTGGTCACTTGGGCCCATTAGAACAGGTGGGCAAGGCTACTTGAAGGTAGAGGAAGGGGACAGCATGCTTAGAGCCTTATTGTAAGCTGATTTCTCACAGAAGAGGAAATAAGAGACACTTTGGGGTCACTACAACTCCAGTGTAGAGAAAAGCAGTTCCAAATTAAAAAGATGGTGAATCCTGATTTTTTTCCCCTTGCCATTTCATAGAAGTGGCAGCTATTCAGCACCTACTTAATCTACTCTTTTCAGCCCAGAAATGCTGGGGAGGCAGAGACATGACTCACTTGTGAAGAACTGCAGCAGAAGGAGCAAGGAGCCTTGTAAGGACCAGGTCTAGTGCCTCTGCATTTACCTCTGCTCAAAGAGCACTTGTTATGCAGTGCTGACACAAAACAAATGCAGGTAGGCTTCTCCTGCATCTTCTATGAAAAATATCCCCCAGGCAAAGCCTAAAATTTGTATAATTACACCAGTGAGAAATCTGTGTTCGTAGTCCCCTTATCCCCAGAAGGCTCTGGCAGTTCAAATATGTAATAAAATATTGCTACATTTTTACTGCTAAGACAGACAATGAGTGAGACCCTCCCCTGCAAAACTACAGATGACTGGAGCTGGGAAAAGAAAACTAAGACTAAAGAAACTTTTTTATGCACAAATGGGAGCATTCTGTGCCTGTGAGCAAAATACCTGACTATCCATCACTTTAATTTGCCAGATGCCTTAAATTCAGACACTCCATAACAATGATACAGCTAATGAAACTTCAAAAGTTAAAAAGTTTCAGTCCCTGCCCTTCCCCTTGGGCCTTTCACCACCACCACCCCACAGCCTCTGGCAGGACTCACCAGTCCCTCTGGCCTGCAAGAGCGTCTTTCCCTCCATTTGCATGGAAGAAGTTATAGGGTAGTTTACCACCAGAGAAATACTGCATCAAGCAGGAATGCATACAAAGCACTGCAAAAACATCATCTGGACTCACTAGTCAAGGTATTTACTTCCTGCAATCCCCTTTCTATTCCAGGATTGACTGTCATAGCATTCAAACATAGAGATTTCAGCCAGAATATGAGACTCGGAGCACTCTGGAACTGCAATACATCACCAGTAGCCTCTTGCTCATCTGATTTTGAGAGTTTTTTTCCTCTTTGCTCAAACTCTAATAACTAATGTTAAATAAGGACTAAATAACCTCAGACAGACCAGTAATGACTTTAACTGCAAGGAGATCAAAAGCAGCATGCTCGGCAGGTTGAGGGACATGACCTTTAAACGTCCCTTTGAACCCAAACTTTCTATGCTTCTACCATTAATTTGCTGATACACACATCCATGGCTACTGAACAGCATCTAATACAAGCAGTATTAGAAACTGCACCAGCTTTTGTTCAGCTTCATGGCCAGTTTTCATCATAATAAGGAAGTATTTTCATTCAAGAAAGGTAACAAGGGCTAAGGGCATATTCACAGCTATTTACAGATGAGTAATATGGGCATTATCACCTCTCCCACAATCTTCTTCAAAGAGAAAACACATCCTACCATTTGTCCCCTGATGTCAGACAAGAAGTCAGGCCGTTTTACTGCACAATAATCTTAGGGAAAGTAATCATTCTCATCAGTCCTTCCAAACACTTACTGGTTCTGCTTTCCTCAGTGTTCATGTCTCACTAATGGATCCCACAACATTATCTTACCAACTCCTTAGCTGTTCCTTTTGCCACCTCACCTCAGAGCACAGATCTCCAGGGAGCCAAGAAACACCAACTACCTCTGCCCCCCTTACCTGTGCTTTGGGTTCATACTGTTGCTGGAGCATCTCTGCCACTTTGTTCTCAAAGGCACACAGCTGGGTGTAAACTTGATGCAGAAAGGCCTCCCGCTTCGTCTCATCCAGCTGGCAGCCCTGGAACAGTACCTGGCCCAAGGACACACATGTCAGTCAACAAGTTAAGGTTTTATAGCAACAGCCTCCAAAATGGTACACAGGAACACAGCTCTGTATGGTGAAGTTGAGACACATTCCTGACAAAGTACAGGTATAACACAGGCCAGTTCTCTCTGTTCCTGCTCAGACCCAACTGCCTCTGAGCAATGGTGTCTCGTGGCATCTGCAATTCACTCTGCAGCAGATGCTCCATCACACTTTGGGGTATCTCCTTCTTGGGCAAGAAGTTTCTACTTCACTTGCCTTCTTCCACAATAAGCAGTTGTCAGGAGAAAGCGATATGGGATCCTTGTTAGAAGCCATTAACTCTGGTCTGATGTTTCTAAGCAAGGCCTGTTTACTCTAATCTAACTCAGCTATAGACTGATCCAATTATCTTCCAAAAGGAACAGCAAATTGAAATAAAGAAAATGGAAAAATAGACTGGACATTACAAAAGAGGCTGAGTGATGTGACAGAGTGAGCCTGCCACCACAGAAACTCCCCAAGCTGACAGGTATGACATCTGTGTTTACGGATGCCACCATTGTATGGGCAGTCTCTGTCCACAGGCAGGAGACAAAGAAGATACAACGTGCAGACAAAGAACTCAGTGGATGGGGGGACGCTGCATGTTGTCCACATTCCCTCAACCTCAGATGGGCAAGACCTCTTAGTGACATAGGAAAAGTAAATGATTATGATAGAGACAGGCTTTCCTGGATGAGAGATACACACATACGTCTTTTCCTCCATAAAAGAAACATAATTATTCAGTTGTACCCAGAGATCACAGTTCATGGCCTCATACAAAAAAACAGGAAATTAGAGAGATCCAAAGAAAAAAAACATAGCAACTTCAGAGTGCCGAATACAGTGTAAATTGGGGAGATACTGAGGCACAGCCTGATGGCATCTGCCAGATTGCTGGACAAGATGATACACACAAAACATCACTGGCAAATGAAGAAGTTCCTGCTACACTTACTCTGGTAGTGCCTAAGAACGGACCAGAGTGAGGGCCACACTCCTCAGGCCTTACACAGAACCTGACAGAAGGGTTGGGAAGGGCAAGCTGAGGAGGGAGAGGGAGAGAACAAGCACAGACCAACAAGCTCCTCCTGTTACCACCCACTTTCCCTGGTATTAGCAACAGAATGAAATATACCATCAGAAACATTGTAAGTAATGTGAAAATACTGTAAGGCAGAAGAGATCAAGGATGAACTTCAAAAATCACACCAGCACCATAAACCAGACTTGAATTTATTAAACAGACCTGCCCTGAAACAAGTAAAATCTGAGTGACAATATCTATACCAGGGCTGGCTGCTCCCTCCAGCAAGAAGCAGCATATTCATACCAGTGCAAAAAGAACAAGGTTTGTAAGAAGGGGCAATTAGTTTTGAATTAACCACTGTTACAGAACTGGAGCAGGCAGACAAGATTTTGGGCACAGGAGCTCTGCTTGAATACTTCAAGTTAATTACATCAGGCAAAAAGAATTAATCAACAACAACAACAAAACAACATCAACCAGCACACATTCAACGTCAGGCAAACATCCCCTCTGGCCCAATTCTAAAATCATGCCTGTGGGCAGCATTTTCCAAAGAAACCTCTGCTTTCTGCCCAGAAAGGAGTAGTTGCTCACACACACTTCTGCATCACACCAGGTCACATTTTAGTGAGAAAAGTCCACAGCAGCACAGGTGACAAAGCCCAGCTGCCACAGGCCCCTGCTCTCCTCTGCCTTCACAGGACCCTGGTAGAGTGAGCTGAGCCACACCAAGGAAGAGGCTCAACTTTACCTGGTGGGACTGCAGGCCAATGATGGAGGAATATGCCTGGATGGTGACAAAGATCTCTGGCTGGTAGATAATGTCCGAACCAGGGATACGAAAGGGTCTTAACAATCCCACCAAGCATCGGGAAAGGGCATGAAACACTTCATCAAAAATTATCTCCCCTGTTGAATCATCCTGCAGAAAGAGAGACAAGGAACAACTTTTCCATCTTCTAGGACCTTCAGTCTCATTGCTGGCTGTCCCTCTTTGCAGAGCCAACAGCAGACATCCTTCTGCAATGGCAGCTTGACTAAAGCATACATAGACTAAGCAACATAAACAAAAACCACACATTGAGCATCCACTGGAGAAACAGGATCTGCCATTAAGCTGCCCAGCCAGGAGCACAGCATGGCCCCCCTCCTGGGAAAAGCAAGAGTTATGCAAAAGTTAAGACTGGCACTGAGAGCAATAAGCCTTCTCAGCAAACAGAAACGTGTCTAATGCAGAGCACCCCAGAGAGGCAGTCCCTGCACTCACCACAATCCCCGTGGAAGGGCTCAGGTCAAGTTCGATCACAAAGCGGTACTGGCGGGCCAGGAAGGTGACCCGTGTGGAGGGCACCAGGAGATATGGCCTGGGCTGGACGGGCTCGTCCGGCTGCCACCCGTGGGGCAGGATGCTGAGCACGTCGAGCTCGTTTTCTGACTTCACCTGCCGAAACGAGCAAGGGGAACGTGAGAGAGCCGAGCCACGGGGGAGGGGGAAGCAGAGACAGGGCTGGGATGCTGTGAGGGTGCGGGCGCTGCCGGCGGGGCAGCAGGCCCCGGGCAGGACTCACCAACTCCGGCTCGGGCACGGCCCGAATAACCTGGTGCAGGCGGCTGAGCACCCAGGCGAGGCGCACGTTGCGGGAGATGCGATAGTCCTTCTTCATCAGCAGGAACACATGCCCTGCCTCCTCTACCTGCGGCGGCACCGCAGCGCCCGGGTCAGCCCCGCGGGAGCGCCGGCCCCGCACCGCGGCCCTCCCCTCGCCCCCAGCCCTCGCCCAGCCCCATTCTCAGCCCCGCTCCCCGCTCCCGGCCCGCTCCCCGCTCTCCCGGCCCGCTCCCACCTCCCCGTCGGGCCGCTCGGCCCCCGCCATGTCGGCGCGGCGCCGCCCCCGGAAGTGCCGCCCCCCGGGCACCGGGGCGGGGCCGCCATCGCCGCCATCGCCGCCGCCGCCGCCGCAGCCATGCAGGTGAGGGCCGCGCTCCTGCTGTACAGGCTTGCTTAGCACATCCCCCCTCGTGTCTAATTGCCCCGAGTGAAAGTTCTTAAAGAGAGAAGGACCCAGTTACGTTCTTGTAGTGCTGTCATTTTGTCTGGCGCAGCTGCCTGCTGGCCTCATGCACGTCTCCTAACGGGAAGGAAACTGGAAATGGATTGTCCCACAGTTCCTCATCTCTAGGGCCTTTTACACTGTCTCTCCCAGTGCGTAACAGCCTCTTTACTGTTTTTAATCGCTGCATTTGTGGAACTATGACTGTTCTTATTGCGTTTATTGGTACATATCCCTACTCTATCTCTTTTCAGTTAGAGGGACAAGAGTAACTCATGATATTCGAGGTGCAAATGATGCACGCGTTTATGCTGTGACATAATGATGCTTAGTTTTCTGTCGCTTTCCTAATAAATCGTATGTCACCGCCTTTTGAGCCTTGCGCAGATGTTTTCATGAGTTATCCTCAGATAATCCCAAGGTTTTGTTGATGACTAACAACATTATCAGCTCGGAGAATGTCATTGTGTACAGAAAGATGGGGGGGGGGGGGGGTTGCCCTTTGTTTTGCCTGACATGACTGTTTTTCCCTTTGTTTTGCCGAATGCATTGCTTACGTTTGCCTACTCTGAATTTCACCTTTACGTCGTAATTGCCCCCTATCAGCAGGTCCGTCAACGACCCCTCCAATAATCTTTACTACCTCGGGGCAATTTAACATTGCTAACAAACTCCTTAAAGCATTCCCTGCGAGAGGCATGAGTCACAGCATGAGGCGTTCCAAGCGTTCCTTGGAATCTCTGGTCACATTCCTTGGAGTCACTGATCAGACTTATTGTATGTGTGCTTTGCACTACTTACATCTGCTTCCAGCTCTTACTGGTGTTGGGAAGAGCCTGGGAAAGAAGGCGTGGGGCAGGCAATGTGCAATAGGATTTCATTCATCTTCTTGAGGGCTTCTTGGATGAGCACAGGCAGCAGGCCAGGGGAGTTGTGGGTGCATATATGCCTGGCACCTCTGCAGTAAAACACTGGCTACCAGCCCAGCTTGTAACACAGGTAGTTAATCTTCTTGCACAAGCACAGTGCACACAAACAGTTGTAGGCTCATTTCTTAATTGGACAGGAACTGGCTAGTCCCGTCACAAGATGGACAAGAGTGCCTTTATCTCCAGGTGGAACAGCCAGCAGCAATCCATTCCATGGACTGGGGATCTAATTTTAGCAAGGTTGACTCAGCTGTCTCTTCTAAGGTGGCTAAGGTGAAGTCCTGTCAGTGATTACTGACTTGTCAGAGTATAAATAAAATAGAATAATGTTGTGTTCTCATGAACATGGAAGATGTCTGATGACCTCTCCTGTGAAGCTTATACTTGTCCAATGTATTTAAACAGTGCAACAACAAACCCAACTGCAAGCATGCCAACAGCCTGAGTCACTTTATCTGCTTTCACAATCGGTATTCCCTTTCTTTTATTTGAATGCTTTGTCCCACCCTCCTCATGGATTATTATTGTGCAGTTTTCAATTTACTTGAGCAGTTCATTAGGGCTGGGACTTTAATTACATTTTGCGCAATACTGTGGTATGAGTAAGTTAGAGTAGATGGGATTTTGGAGGGTTTTTGCAAGAATCAAGGAACATGCCTTGGTGTCTTTACCAACAGATCCCCTGCCTTGACACTTTTTCTGTCAATGTCCTCCCTCACCTGGATGGGGATGTCAGTAGAAAAGGTTATTTAAACAATGTAATGAGAGCAAAAGGCCAGAGGTGATGTGTGATGTGTGTGTATGACACCGGTCAGTGTCACAGCACCCACAGCCAGTAAGACATAAACACAATAGCAGCTGCCAGTTTCTTTGGCAGCTGAAAGTGGCACTTGGGCAGAAAGAAAGTAAATGAGGCAAAGAGCACAAACTGGAGTATTTATGCCACGGACCTGGTACTCATTTTGCAAAGGCTGTTTTGCATGAAGACATCACTGTGCCCACAGCTGCTGTCAGGAAAGGCTGAGAGAATGCTAATCTACTTTGAGCTGAGTTAGCTTAAATGGCTCACAAAGGTGGCATGAGTTAATTTTGATGCCTTTGCCTTATGTGGTAAAAATCAGATGTAAGTGATGATGTCTTCACTCCACCCATCTCGATCTTAAAGAGGACAGCTGGCCAAACATTTTTCTCAGGTACAAGTCTCTTGCCTAAGTGTCCTGACCCAAGGAGAAGGGGTCAGTGTGAAACCGTAGGATTCTTATCTCTGAACTCTCTGCTTCCTGTGAAAAGGCTATGGGGCCAATTGGATTATGCATACTTGGGTGTAGATTCACAACACCTTGGGAACATGTTAATATTTGTCAATTGTCTTTTTTGCCTTTTTTTAGAGAGAGGAGAAGCAGCTGGAGCTGACCCTGGAGGCACTCATCAGTCAGGTGGCTGACCTGAAGAACTCTTTGGTCAGTTTTATCTACAAGTTGGAGAACGAGTATGACCGACTCACATGGTAAGGTGTCTCATGGAGCTGGGGCACTTGATCACTGAAGCTGTTCAGTCTTGGCTTAAAGGATTAATTAAAACCCACTAGCTTATTGTCAATAAGATTAAATTTGCTTTTCATATGTGTGTTGAAGGAACACATGGTGCCTCAGTAAACCAGCTGAAATCCATTGGTTTCATGCTGTAGAGTAATAAGAATCATCTGCAGTGACTGGAAGTTCTCAGATGAAATATCTTAGAGACTCACATACACTATAAAAGGATCAATGGTTCTTTCTGTATTTCTTGACCTTCTGTGACTTTTTCTGGCTCTGATATAAAACAGGTTTTGTGTTTTGCTAGCTTTGCTTTAACTAGATGATCTGAGGGACTTGCAAGATGGCATTTTCTTCCTGGTGGATCATGAAATTGTTATAGCTGCAACTTAATAAACTACTGTATCTTAGACAGTGTCTGCCACTGCAGGAAGCTTCACAGGCAGTTAAAGTTTATAGTTAATGTTGCAGAAGGCAGGAGGGGTGATGAATCCCCCTGTGAGAAGAAGCTAAAGGGGACTTCCTTGAGAAGTTATTTTGCTTCATTATTCCTTAGTCTGAGTAGCCAAGCCATACAAATTGTCTCTCCTGGCTGTACTGCTTAAGGATTAAATTATTTTTCAGACCTTGCTCTAGAATTGCACTGGGAGAGTTAGTAGTAAGAAAGAATTGCTTCTGTGTATGTTACTGACACTTGCAGTGGTACTGCTTGTAATGTCCCTGAGCTGTTTGCAGTAGGGGCTGGGGTTTGTCCACACCTGCATGTTCAGCCTTAGGTTTTACTGCTCACTGTCTGGAGTGAACTGATTTGAGGAGTGATAGTGTTATATCCTCACTTCTCAGCCATTTGAGTGAAGAAGAGAGAAAAGCCACCTGTGGTATCCCTTTCTATGTTTTATCTTCCCTATTTGCTTTCCCAGGCCGTCAGTTCTGGACAGCTTTGCGTTGCTCTCAGGGCAGCTGAACACCTTGAATAAAGTGCTAAAGCATGAGAAGACCCCATTACTGCGAAACCAGGTTATCATCCCCCTAGTGCTGTCTCCAGACCGTGATGAGGAGATCATGGTAAGATATGTCCCTTGATTATCAAAAAGTGCTTGCGTATCTGCTCCAGCCTGCCATTCTTTGTGCTGGGCGTTCCTCAGCTCTGGATGTAGAGGAAGAAAAAGCAGCAAGAACTTCTGTCTGGGAGCTGCTTTGCTGAGGGATTTTTACCTACAAACATGTGCACTGGATGTACTTTACAGGAAGTGTTTCTGTTCATAAATAGGTTGCTCTGACTAAATAGGCATAGTGCAAATTCCTAGGCAAGTTGTTAAAACTTCCTAATGCTCCCCAGATCAAGGTTCTTCCACAGCCTGTGCTCTGGTCTGGAGCATCCTCATTTCTGCGCTGGAGGAAGAGGCTCTGAGTCAGGCTTGTCCATCTCTTGCAGCGGCAGACGGAGGGGCGTGTGCCTGTGTTCAGCCATGAGGTGGTGCCTGACCATCTCCGAACTAAGCCCGACCCTGAGGTGGAGGAGCAGGAGAAGCAGCTGATCACAGATGCAGCTCGAATTAGCCCTGATGCAGCACAGGTAGGTAAATAGTTTGATATTTCTGCCTCTTATCCTTAGGGTACAAGATGCCCTTTAACTCTGCTTCCTTCACTGTTCCATCTGAAAGTTTCATTTTTTGCTCTGTTCTTTCTTGTCTGAGATTTCTCCAGCTGACCCTAGCTGAGGTTTGGTTTCCTCCACAGGGTCACAGGGGTATCCAGCTCTCTGGCTCTCAGAGGAGGTGCCATCAGACCAGTCAGAGGCATGATGGCTCTCCCATCCCCATAGAGCCCTCCTGCATGCATTAGCACTGAGCTCCCTAAGCTCGAGTACCAAAACGCTTCTGTTTGGGTGCATGGACCCTGGGAAGAGAAAGCTTGTTCATTTTCCTTGCTGATTTGTACTGAACTGGAGGTATCCTGGCAGCCTCTGACAGTTTTCATTTTGCAGAAACAGATCCAAAGTCTGAACAAAATGTGCTCAAATCTGCTGGAGAAAATAAGTAAGGAGGAACGTGAATCTGAAAGTGGAGGTATGTCACTGAGTTGGAAGTGGGGCATGGGGTTCAAGCAGCAAGCTTGAGACAGTAGAGAAAAATAGGTGTATCAGAAAGCCTGAGGCATGGGAATTGCAGTTGAGCATCATAGACAGAAGCATTACAGAAGATGCAAGGTTGGCTGTCCTGGAGCCCCTTAATTTGAGAAGGAATCCTGTGGGTGCCATGTGTCTTGATTGTGTGACCTGTTCATGGCAGGAAGGTCATTCCAACCCTTTTCCATATCTCCCTTTGAGGAGGTGGTAAGTATTTGCCAAGAAAATATCCCAATCAACTTTATTTAATAAAAATAGATTGAAAATCAGTGGCAGTGAATGGGAAACGCCTTAGGTATGTTCTGAAGGAGGCTACATGTTTGTTGGCAGACTCTTGTGTGGTGCCCTCTAGATGATGGTGCTTCAGAGTCATGGCCAACCTGTTGTGGTGTTCACTATTCCTAGGAGTGCCGTGCACCATTCTTAAAGGCAGTGGCAATGTTTTTATTGTCATCTTTGACACACACATCGTGTAAGCAAGGACCCTTAGCACAGGTTCTGTCTAGTTTCTGGGATTAAGAGTATAACTGGGCATGTGTGTGGCACAAAAACTTGCAGGTACAATGCTGATCATGAGCCTCCAAAAGGGAATGTTGCCACCGTTTATCTAAAACACAGTGCTTGTTGCCTGCCATGGGATTCAGCATGGAATAGCCTTTAGTGGGAACTTCTCATGGGCATGGAGAAGTTAGCTCCCTCTGTCCTCCTTCCCTGAGTAGATTATGCCCTGCTCTCAGTGAAAAAGGTCTTGAGTCACTGCTGTCCCTGGATTTTGCAGCTTCTTTGACCCTGCTGAGACTCTTGTAGGAGAGCTGCTAAGAAACTCCACCCTATTACATGCACCAAAATAGCTAAAAAGTAAATTCAGGACCAGCTATGCTAATTTTTAGGCTTGATTGCTAAGTGTAAAAATAACTTCTTTTTCTACAGGTTTACGACAGAACAAGCAGACTTTCAACCCTGCAGATACCAATGCACTGGTAGCAGCTGTGGCCTTTGGGAAAGGGCTGTCAAACCGGAGACCTCCAGGCTCTGGGGCATCTGTCCAGTCAGGCCAGCCGGGAGCTGGTGCCATCATTGCAGGGGCTTCAGGCATCCAGCAGGTCCCAATGACAGGTGCACCAACTCAGCAGCAGCCAATGCTGGCAGGAGTACAGATGGCACCAGCGGGACAGCCAGGTAAGAAGTTGCATATCTGACGTCAGTTGAAATACAGGGAACAAGAAAGACAAATGTAGGTGTAGAGATTCTTCCCCAGTCACTTTTTAGATGTAACTAAGTACGAGGTTCCTTTCTAGCCTTAGTAACTTGAGTCAGGTTACAACAGTGGAGTAATACCTGCTTAAAATTAGCTTAGGTTGAAATGGATCCCAGACAACCAGCTTCAGCTTCCTAACTCCCACTGCAGTACTATTTTCATAATAGACTTAGTGAACACAGGAATCAATTTGGAGGGAGATCACACTGTAGTTTTGCAGGGATCTATGCTGGAGGGGTTCCTGTCAAATTTAGGTTGTGGATAGGCAATACAGTGGAAAAGTTTGATGGTAATGAATTATTTAATGTAAGAAAAAACAAAAGTTATCTGTAAAAAGTCAGGAGGATTTCCTATACCAAGTGACTTTGCTTAATAGTAGTAGATTACATTTATGTGAAACATAAAGTGAAATACATGGCTGTAGAAATTGGACTGTGCATGTCCAGCACCTAGTTACTTGTATTTGTGAAATACATCCATTACATAAGAGTTCTGTAAAGACATTAATTGGATGCTCAGTTGGGGCCTAAATGCAAACTAAATGTTAGGAATTACTAGAAAAAGAGCAAAGGAACAGATGATATCTTCAGACCATTCTATAAATCCATTGGGCACCCACACCTGCAATATTATGGGCAGTTCTGATAACTCCTCTGCTACTGGCCATAGCTTTGGGCTAGGGAAAAGGAAGTGTGGAAGCTTGTAAAATCCCAAATTGTGTACAGCAGGTGAATGAGGAATGATTGTTCACTCTCCCGTGATACAGAAGGATTGGTGAAAGTGCACCAGTGAAAACAAGAGCTCGTAGATTTGGAATAAAAGGGGGATACTTTTCTGAATGCAAAATAATTACACTGTAGTGCACATTGCCTAGCGTGTGGTCGGTAGATAGCGTTTATATGAGAGGGAAAAATAAGTAAGTACATAAATTTCTGGATGAAAAATCAGTCAACAGCTAATCCTGAAGATACCAACTCTGATTTCATGATCCAGAGCCAGGATATGTTAGAAACAGAGGGGAGTATTCTGCAGGCTTGCCCTGTTCTCCTGTTTTTCCTTAAAAGTCCTCTACTGTCAGGAATGGGTTTGGCCTGGGGGACATACAGGCCTAACCCTGTACTGTCATAATGTTAATTGTGATTTAGGATATCCTAATTGGTGTTTTCTTACCTGTATAATGACTGTTGTTCAGAAAGGAACTTGAGCAACAGCATTAATCTTAAGTTAAATATGTATTTATGAAAGAATTAGAAATTAATTTCCGTTGTGATTTGAAAACAAAGAAGACCCCAGAAACACTGTATCCAGGGTGGTAAGACAGTCTCTTCTGTAGCCCAAGCAGAGTGCACTGGTAACAAGAGCTTTTGTTAGGACTATGTTAGGAGTAAGGTCCCTTTTGATAAGAGCAATGTTGTGAGAAATGGCAAGTAATAGTTCCTCAGTTACCCTCTTCATACTAGTTTTCATATTTTGGAAATCTGTCATGTCTCCTCCCTTCGTCCAGTTTTTTAGGTTTTTTTTCCCCTAGCTAATGAGTTCTATTCTCTTTAATATGATTTCATGTGAAAATTATAACTTGGACTATCCTTTTCACTCTTACCTGCACTTTTTCTGTTTGTTTCCAAGACTGGAAACACTAGAATTGCTCACAGTGTCCCAGATGTGGGTAAACCATGCAGTCCTGTTCACTGGCTTTTGGAGTAAGGTCTAACAGTATTAGTGTACTGGTTATAAGCACTAAAGTTATACATCAGTTGCCTGCTCATTCATTGCTGGCAATGGCCCACTTTGATTACGTTTGAGAAGGCTTAACAATCTTTATTCTTTTAGGCATTTGCTTATTAAATATTTTCTTGTCCTGCTGCACTACAGTTTTAACTTTCAGAAGCTGTCCTTTATTTTTCCTGTTTTAATTTGAGGACACTGAAGGAGTGTTCTTTGACTATCCCTCTGTGCTGCTCTTTAATCGCTGTTTATTTTTCAGATCACTTTAGTTTTGTCTAGCACTGTACATGTATTGTAAGCTGTCTTTGAACACACTCCCATGTGTGATTGGGATCAGCAAAGAGTAATAATGCCCAAGAGGTGGATGCCGTTACAGGAAATGAAGAGATCTCAGAAAGGCGTAGTAATTTAAATATACACCCCGACTATAGATAATGCTACATGTAAGGGGATACAGCCTCTGTGTTTGCCTCTCTGAAATGGAAGTGGAGATCAGTCTGGGTTCTGCTGTGAGTGCTGCTGCCAGCAACTTATGTGACACTGAATAAGTCCAACATTGATGTAGGAACCTCCTGACAAAGATAAAGGCTTGTTTAGGGTGGAACAGGGATAGCAGACGGACACGGGAATTGTTAAGGAGATTTCTCAACAGAGAAAGATGCCAATTTGTAGAAGAAATTGATTGTGTTAGGTTAGAAACTGGAAGTTGCTGTTGCAGATGATCCTGAAGTGGCCCCGACAGGGTTGTTGTGACTCTTGCATGCTTCTGAGCAAATGTTTCTTGTATTGCTGATTTTGCACTGCTTTTTCTTTTTTTGTCTCTCCAGGAAAAATGCCAAGTGGCATAAAAACAAACATCAAATCTGCCTCAATGCATCCATATCAGAGATGAGCTGAGATGAACCAGACCCAGGGAACAGCAGCCTTGTTACTGCTGCAGCCACCCCACCTGGGTTCCTTCTAGGACTTCAAAGTCCCTTTGCATATCCATGTACCATACCCAGGGAGATAGAGGTTAAAAGGCCCTTACCTGGGTTTTATTTGTTGCTGGATGGCTTGTGTGGAACTGTTGGTGGCCACATCTCCTGGACACAATTACTTCTCTGTTGAGCCAGAACAGATGACTTTAGTTATTGTATTGATCCCATCTTCTCCAGGTCTGGACTGGAGGATAACTAACTACCCTTTCCTGCTACAGAACCTGAAGAGCTGCACAGAGCACTCTGCTCCTCGTTTCTGCTTGTTCACTCAGTAGGTTCTTTCTTTACTCCCCCTTGTTGAATAAAGACCTCTTTATGCACACTATGAGACACTGGTGTCCATCTGTCAGGTCATAAGGACTCTCATTCCCCTTTGAGTAAATGCAGAGCATCTCTAGTCTAAAACACACTGAAAAGTTGGAGACCGAGTGCTGGAGCTGCAGTCTTATAGTTAAAGAGGTGTTGTAAAGTGAATCAGGAGGGTACAGACATAAGCAGCAAACATCCTGTGCATTGAAAACCAATTACAGCTATTCCCCAAAAAGCAAAATACTGGAAAAGACTATTACAAGGCCCACAGCAAGAAGGCAGCACTTCAGGAACAGAAGCACAGAGCTTTTGTATTCTGATACTGCAGCAAATCCCAGCTTGATCTGATTTAATTTCCATGCTTGTCTGCTTCTGTGTTTCCTATAAAGTTTCTAGCTACTTCAGGATTGATTTATCAGTTCAGAGATGTATTTCATTCTGTCCAGGACTGTTGCACCTCTGGCTTGGCCATTTCTCTTTGGAACTTGGCACTGTGAAGCCACCCCTGTTCTATTTTGTGCCCTTGAGACTACTTTGTGCTCTCTGAGCCTAAAAGGTGGGGGTGCATGCCCATGAAGCGCATCAGTACATACAGCACTATCCTAAAGGAAAGCTGTCCTGCTTCTAGCTGCACTTGCCTGGACTTCCTTTTTGACTTGTGGTGAAAGCTAGCACTGTTTTGCTCAACAGCATCTGTCAGCAATCTTCGGGTGAGGAAATCTCTACTCAGGAGATACAGCCTGCAGCTGCTCCTGCACTGCTTGCCTCTGAGCTAATCAGATCCAGCTTATTTATGGAGGCTGTGAGCCCTTCTTCCAAAACAAAACCTTCTACAAAGCTATGACTAGGGCGATCATGGACTCATTTTGATGTGTTGACCCTTGAAAAGCACTAAGCTGGGAAGTAGAAAGTTGAACTGGAAGCACAAACAGCTTTTAAGATACCAAAATTGCCCTACAAATTAGCCCAGTGGTGTGTCTGCAGTGGCAGCATCCCAGCCAAACTGATGGAATTGCTTTTTTGCTCCTAATCAATGCGGAGCCACTGATTGCAGCATGCAACTGGTGTGAAGGCAGAGGAGGTGTGCTGCTGGCTCCAGGGTGAGGGCTTTGTGCAAATAACTGGAGCCTGTCAGCCAGGGAATGAGAGCCTGCAAGGTTATTCCTGTGATGGGCTGAGCACCAGATGAATGAATGTTCCCTGCTCTGCCTCATGTCCCTGCTTTGGTTGGAAAGGAAGGCAGAATATTGTGTGTGTCAGATCCCTGGCACACATATTCACGGAGCCTCAGCCCTAGGATGCTGCTTCACTTCGTCCTTCCAGACTGGCTTCCTTATAAAGCTAAAATGCCCCAGTGCAGGAGTGCCAGGGCCAGCAGTTGGCCAAGGTGATTCAGGCAGTGTGGGGCACAGGCACAGCGTATCTGCCTGCTACCCACGCTAACCTGACTCTCCCAAAAATGCCTCCAGGCGGGCAGGCCAGACCTTTCACACACTTGGACAGGAGGAAGGGAAACACAGGCAGGGGTTTTTTCCGTAGATTATAAAACTGTGGAGGCTGGCTAGGCTCACCAGCATAACTTCCTGCATGACACAGGCTGCTGTGAATTAGTTCTTGTGTAAATTAGAGCACTGTTGTTAGGAAAACAGTTGATCTTGAACTGATGCGTCTCAGCTACAGTGGCTGGTAGGTCATTGTAAAAACTACTTTTCTTGTTGCAGTTTGGATTGAGGCTGCATTTCTTTAATTCCTTTCGAGTCAGTGGATCATCTCAACCAGGGAGTGATCGCCTGAGTCGTTAGTCTGAGAGAGAGGACTCGGATATTATGATGAAGCTTTCCTGATCCTTTTTAATGACAGACTGAACTGGTGAAAGTCCCTTTTGCTTTAAGGCATATTTTCCATTTTCCACTTCTTGACTCACATCCAAATCTCCTTATGCATCTGTGTCCTTTGGGACATTGGACTAGGACACGCTATTCTAATTGTGGGAATGGGAGTTTCAAATACAGAGCCACTTTAACCTCTTATCCGGTTACTGCCAGTGCTTGAATGTTTAAATGGAACAGGAACAAGCCTTTTACCCATAAAGTCACATTGGAATTCATGGTTCACTGCTTGTCACTGTGGTCTGCAAGTCCAACAGGGATTCACCATTCCTGATGCACTGTGTCAGAATAAAAGCACAGCCCTGCTGGGTCAGGGCAAAGGCTGGGGCTGTGTCCCGCTGCAGCAGGGGCCAAGCAAGCGATGGAGTAGCACACTCTTTCTGTGAGCTGAGGATGTGGTGCTGCACTGAGCCCTCAGGGTCTTTTCCCCTGCCTTCCAAGTAGGATAATTTTGGCAGGGAGGAGGCTCAGCCCTAGCATAGCAAGTGCTGCTGGCCTGTCTGGGCCACATCTTGGATGTAGAAGTGTGATGGAGGTGGACACGGGTTTGTTCTGGCCCCCTCAAACCTCCCCTCAGTACTAGTCAGGCTCTAGTGCACCTGTGTGGCCCCGCTGCCCCAGGGATCCCAGGGGCTCCCAGGACAACATGATGACTTCATTTCCCTCCAGGTCATCAGCTTTACACTATTTAGCACCACCTTCTACAAACACATCCTGGGTACCAGCTCCACAGGGAGCATCTCTGCTGCCTCACACTTGCCCAGGTCACCCATGAGCTTGTTTCCTGATGCCACACACCTCTGTACCAGCCAGCTTGCTCTCTGATATTTAAGGACATACAGTGCCAAAAAAATTACCATGTTAGTCTGCAGGTTTATTGTCTGTAATCTCTGATGATTGATATTTATATTTCTCTGGTTTAAATCTTTATCAGTACGATCACATATTTTTTGGTCATTATTTTGCATGTCAAATAGACACACCTGTTTACAAGGCCATCCTGTTTACTTTTTTTAAATGCTGGCATAACATCAGCTTACTTGTTCTCTGGAGCTTCTCCAGGCTCCCTTGTCTTACTGAATCTCATCATTAATACTTTGGATTTTTAAAAATACATTTTATTTTTTTGGTTTTGAGATGCAGGATACCCAGACTGCTGAGTTTTCAATGTTTGCCTTATGTAACTGTTGTTTAACATCCTCCCGAGTTACTGTTACAGTGGAAAGCATTTCACCCTTGTGACAGGAATGCTTCATCTGGCTTCCTCCCAAATGCAGGAGAGAGATGTTTATTGCCTTTCCTTCCTGCCCAGCTACCCACAGGCCCACTGTTCCCAGCCTCTATCACACATCCAGCCATGCTGGGTGGTGCCCACAGCCTGTCTTGCTGCAGCCCTGGGCTGGTTTGTCTCTGGAAGATGTGAAGCTCGGCCTGGTGCCACCACTTCCCTGCATCTCTCTGCATCCACTGATCAGCATGACGAACACCTGCTGCTTGTTTGTTCTCTTGTCCTATCCCCAAGTGGAGATGTGCACACTGGCGTCTTCTTTTGTTTAAACAAGCAAAACACAATATTTTTGTTTGGTTTTTTTACCCTACAGATCTTTTAAGTGTATGTCATTAAGCCTCTCCAGTGGAGGTGAAGTACAGGAGGTGTGAGGGAAGTGACCAAAAAGATCAGGGGAACATCAGAGTTCTCCGCTCTCTGACCACAGCTAAGGCAGGGTTTCAGCATGGGCTGTGGGGCTGGTTTTCATCCTACTGCTAGGATGGGATCTCTCTGTTGGAAACATCTGGAACCAAAGGAGAAGGTTTGTGGTGGTTGGGTTGAGAGAGCCTGAGCACTCTCTGATGCTAAGAAGCAATGTAGTGGGGTGTGTGCGGCCAAAAGGTGTTAAGGCAAGTTTTGCATCTGAATTGCTCCCCAAGCAGCTTCACCGGCAGCTCACAGAGGAGACGCAAACACATGGAAACAGCAGCAAAAGGTGGGTCTTAAGGGTCCACTGAAAAACTCAGAAACTTCTGGAAAGTCAGAGGCAAAAACTGAGGGAAAATGACCCAGTGGTGGAAGCAGTCCCCCATTCTGGCTTTCTGCTTTCCTCCCGGTCTCCTTGAATGAGCTTGATGGCCCCCAGAGAGACAGAGCATGTCTATATGAAAGTTGGCGCCCACAAATGAATACTCAAGTGCTTTAGAAAAATCCCATGGAGTTCCTGCTTCCATCTGAGTGCAATAACTCTTCATTTGTCTCAAAAGTAAAATGTTACCACTTTGTACCTCACACAGATGCTGTGGTGGTAAAAGTACATGTTGGAGAAATGGGATGTTTGGATGTATTTGTAATACGTGCCATAAAAATAGTTCAAGCTGATGTAACTCCACAGTTTATTTATTGTCCTTGGGATACTGCAGCTCTCTGGCTGGATCCAGGAACACTGCTTTGGTGGAAACCTGCACTTAGAAATTAATGAAAACCTTCTGCAATTTCCTCAGGGGTAACCCTGACATCAGAGTAATGCAAAGTGTGCTGGCTGGCTCCTCTGAAGGAGAAGCCCATGTCTTTTTTTTAGTGTGTGTCTTTTAAAGAAAGGAATTTACTGCATGCATTTTTCTGACTGACACATATTTTCCAAAGTCAGGAGATCAAGAGCTGTGGCTCCTGCTGCAGCTATCTTGTCACTGCTGCTCAGATTCTGTCACTGATTTACCTGCTTCCCATAAGGCTTTGTTATGGGTTTAAAATCATGGAATTTTTCTTTCATCTACCAACCCTGCACCTCAGAGGAATCACCCTCTGTCT
>JAWWEU010000005.1:11109842-11144394 GCA_035583155.1 Acropternis orthonyx
AACTATAATTCTGACTTGTAATCTGTTTGTGAGTTAGACTCATTCCTCCTGCTGGTTTACCTTTAAACCAGCACAGGCTTCTTCCTTTGCTCCCGTCATGTCCAAGCAGTTTCTGCACTGAATTAGCAGTGGTGCTAAGGTCCCACTTGGCATGAGGCGCCTTTCCTCTGAGTAAAAACTTTGCCCCAGAGTATTTTTGCATTATGTTTTACACTTGCTGGCCATGCTTTGGGCCAAAGGGGCATCAGTGCTGTCTGTGTGTGTTATTTCAAAGCCGCAGCATTTCCCAGGATGTTCCTCTTCTGAATCTAGACCTCCCCCTTCTATGCCTATTGCCAGGTGGCCTTGGTGGGATGTGTCTGTCTCCCACTGTCATGTGCCAGGCTTGGGCTCTGCCCACCCTGGCATGCAGCATGGAGGTGTGCCACTCCTGCGGGAACTTGGCTTTGAAACACACAGCGGGTATTTATGTGGAGTTTATTTTTGGTACTGATGCAGTGCTGCAGTCAGGGTCCTGCTGTGTGTGGGGGAGAGATGGCTTGTATGTCCTGCTCTGCTGCAGCAGCATGGTGGGAGTTCAGAGCACTGTCTAAAGAGCTCATGGCAGTAGCTAATACACTGACTTGTATCATCCCCCCCGAGAAACGCATTCTGCATCAGTGGAGCCGAGGAGTCATCATTTCGGATGTCTTGTTTTTGTACATTTAAGTTCCCATGGGCATCACAGCAGTAGAAACAGCCACAATCATCATCATGATCATAGCATAGCCTGTTTTGCTCCAGTCAGCAGAACAACACGCCAGGTCATGGCTTGATTGCATGGGGCTATCAGGGAGCTCACACCATGTGTATCCCCCACGGCAGAGCACAGGCTGGGCAGGGAGCTGGGCAGCACAGGGCTGTGGGCAGGAGGAGCCAGGCAGCAGGACCTGCAGCCCTGGACTGCGGAAGCTCCACAGCAACTGCCGAGCCAGGAGCCAGGAATGACTCACAGAAAGCCTCTGTGGGTGCGTCCACCATTGCTCTTAACTGTTTGTATTCACTCACATAGGGAGTAAAAGCGATAGGAATTAATAGGAATGCTCCAACTCACATTTTGAGCATACAGCCCTCTTTCCTTTGCTTCTTTTGTGTCCTGTGCTCACTACAGGTCTTGCTGGAGCTCAAGTGCAAGATGCCTATCCCCACACATGCATCCAAGAAGACTTACGATGTTCACCATCAACAACACTTTCTGGAGAGGTTTTTGCAGAAAAAGAGGCCTCTAAGTTCTCTGCCCATTATCTTGGAGCAGTTTACTGCATACCTGTTTCCCTCCAGGTTGTATCTGTCCCTGGGAGAAACACTGCCACCCCTCAAAGTGAGAGCTGCCCCACTGCTGCTCTTCTCTTCCCCTGTGCTCCTTGGACATCCCAGTCAGGTGCAGGAGGTCATGGCACACCTACCATGAATTCTTTTATCCCTCAATTTCTTTTTCCTCCCAAACCAGCATGGATCTCAGGGCATGTACTGTGCTTCTGACTGCACCAGTGGACAACCTTAGCAGAGAAGATGCTGGCAGGCCAGGCAGGACAGTGTCCCCCACCAGCCTGCAGCCCAGACAGGCAGGCAAAGCCCAGCCTCGGCTGGAGCTAAACACGGCCTCATTTCACAGCAAAACAATTCCTCTTTGTGTGGCCTGTTCTCCCAGAACAATCCTCCACTCTGACAATGTCCTTTCTGTGGCTTAGTCCCTGCACAGTGACCAGCAGCGTGCTCAGCCTGATGCCTGGCTGCTCACATCAGTGCTGAGCCACAGCCCCACAGCCCCACAGCCAAGGTGCAGCACCAGGGACCCCTGGCCTGGGCAGCCTCTGGCTGGGACCCCATGGCCACTTCAGATCAAGGCAAGGTCTTCCTAGGAATGTGTTCAGCACAGCTTGGTGCATTTGGGAGGGGTTTTTCTTCTGGCTTTGTGTGCTCTATGGAGCTGCATGGCACTGCTGTACCACGTTAGCAAGGCAGCCCTGGGACATGGGACATGGCTGTGGAGCATGATATGTGAGTGTCAAGTCACCAAATGTGACTGCAATCTCAACTGCCTGCAAAGGGTGGAGGACTCATCTGGCTGTGCCAAGATGCTCTCTCAGGCTCTAGGCAGTCTGGGACAGGTTGTCAGAAATGATTGCTTCAGACGGAAAGGGGATTCCGGGGATGAGCAAGATCAGGGCCTTCCTGTCACCTGTATTTTCTCTCTTCAGGAGTCTGTGGCCATGAGACAGCTTTAAGAACTCCCTTTTTTTCAGGCCCCTACTAGAGACAGACCTCCTATAACTCCTGTGATCTTCTGCCACAGCATACTGCATGTGGACAGGCACCAGTGTTTGCACCAGTAAACAAGGACTCCTGTTGTGCTGCATGTGCCGAAGCTCCCAAACCTCCTGACCCTTTCCAGCCTCCTACCAGTCTGCTCTGGGCCTTGAGCTGGCCCTGCTATGCCTGCTGCCATGCAGACACACTGAAGAATGGGCTTCTCCAGGCTTTTGGTATCCTTGGGAACCTTGCTGCAGCTATGGTACTTCTTCACCCCCTACTCTCCCCATAATTTGGTGGATTTAGAACAAGCCCCATAATTCCATAAGGTTATCTTGTAGGCCACAGGAACAAATAAAGATGCTTTAACAGGTTCAGAGTGGGCCAAGACTTCTGGCATGTCTGTGGAGGTGCCAGGGTGTCCTCTATTGCTGGAGTGATGGTGTCAGCCTGCAGAGGGGGTTGCCAGGGCTCACGTTGGTTGGTAGGCAGCTGACAAAGGTCCCGGCAGGAAACCACAGTCATGTGTGCTGCCCACCCCAGCTGGTAGGCAAGGCAAAGTCCAGCAATTATACACAGCGGGGTGAAAGTCTGCCATCAAAGCTTCAGTGCACCACCACAGAGCCTGCAAGCTTCCGGGTGATGCTTTCACATCCCATTTCATCTCATGGAATGCCTTTTTTCAGGTGATGTTTCAATGTAAAACTACAGCATCATGTTACAGCACGGGTGTCAGCGGGGTCATTTCATGCCTGCTGGCTACAGAAATGCTGTGAGTTGTTTGCTGGTAGCTTGAGGGACTTGTAGGGACCTTGAATTCCAGGAATGAAGGTATTTCTTTTGGCTTAAGGGTAGAAGGGTAAGAGTGATAGGGTAATTGGCCTTTACTGCCAGTATGATGTAACCAGCATATATAACATACAAAATTTTGCCCAAGATGAGTTTCTTAAACTTGATACCAACCATGGAAGGAGGCAGCACATCAGCCTGAGCAACGATTGCTCGGGCATGGCCTACCTGTCCACCTCCATTTGTTGAAATCACAAAGTGATATTATGGCATTTAATGGTCCTTCAGGTTCCAGGTAGTGTCATCTGTCTCCACTTTTAGTGGTCATGAATGCCCTGTTTGATTCTCTTAGTGTACAGAGGTGGTGTAGGAGCATTTCTTGGATGTTTTTGCAATTGCCAGCATAATCAACCTGTCATTTTTTGTCACGGAGTCACAGAGAAGGTGTGTAGCAATGATGTGCAGCTGATAGACAGTGCTTTAAGGTCCAGCCTCAAGGAAAGGGAGAAGGGTTAAACAACATTACAGAGCAAATTTACATTCAGTGTTTTTATCTGATCACACGCAAAATCATTGGGTTTTCATTATTAAAAAGAAAAGGATGGGAGGATCTGTAAATCATCTTTTCACCCCCCAAGTGTAGTAAACTAGCTAAATTTACTATGTATGTCAAATACATTACTGAAAAATTACAGGGCCAAGTGTACTTGTCTAATTTCACTGAATTAATTCAGTCTTTTTATTATCTATTTATTGAATAATGTCAATGTATTACCAAATAAAACTCTCACCATTCAATTTAACAGTATTAAAAAACATCAATTCATAGTTATAAGTTCAGTGAATAAGCGAATATAAACACACTATATAAATCAGACATGAATAAAAATGGTATTTCACTTACCCAGAAAGCCAGGTTTTAAGAGCTTTTATCTCTGTAAAAAAACTGAGAAACTTAAACCTGAAGGGCTGAAAACCCCTCTTCTCCCCATCCAGCTGTATGTTGAGCCTAAGCCAGTTCTCAAGACTGGTACCAGAAAAGCTGCAACACTGAGAAACTCATTACAGCTCATTGCCTCTCTCATTACACACAGAAGAAATTACCATTACTAATCCCTTAGGTCACAACCTCTCATTGAACTTCACGCTTTTTCCATGTCTTTGTTCCTACAGACCTTCCCTTCCCATCTGATAGTCTGATAATCCTCTGCACTGCTGATGGCTTCAGTATTTGTGCCTTCAGCAAGTTACATAAACACATGCCTACTTTTTGCACCAAGGCAGAGCAACAAGGAGAAAGAGAGGTGCACCTGGCCCTGCAAGGAGCAAGGAGAAAGAAGACAAGGACTGATGGAAGGAACAATGGAAAGGAGGAGCACAGAGCCTCACAACCAGCTCCATCTGATCAATCTCCATGTCAAGAAGGATCACCAAGGACCTCACTAAAGCTGCAGTGGAAACAGCGTGTTGTTCTCCAGGAAAAGAAATGGAGGAAGGAGCTCCCAAAGCTTTCCCAGACTGAAGCCTGGCACAGCCCAGGCTGCTTGGACCAAGAGCACAACAGCCAAGTTGTCACTTGAATTGCAGGTGAAGAGTTAATGATCTGTAGTGCTTTTCCTGCTGCAGAAGTGGCTGGTGCAGGCAGGACACCTTTGTGCAGGTGTCTGACAGGATCATCTTCTGGTCTGGCAGCCCACAGATGATCACCAGTCAGGGTGACATGCTTGGCTGGCTGCAAGCAGCTTCTCTCCCAGATTTCAGGTCACACAGGCAGGATTCAAGATGGAAGCAGAAGATTATCCATTAATAAAATTCCACTAATATCTCTCTCCAGGCACTGAGAACATCTGGCTGTAGACAATAGGTCACATCACTCTCATCTTCCTTATTTTCAAGGGATTTCCTTTGCTATGTGTGCTTGTGCTACCCTGCTTCCAAAGATGCTGGAAGGCAGAAACCTGGATCCATAACACACAGAAAATTAGTCATGTCCTTCCTGGAGGTGTGTCCCCAAGGGTTAGGAGGGAACACTGCATCCCTCCCTCAGACAGCATGGTGACACATCCACTTGCCTGCAGCCAGGGTGCTCTGGCAGACCAGGGTCCTATCTCCAACTGGAGCTCTTGCCCAGGCTGCTGCAGCTCCAGGGATATGGTGGGAAGGGGAAACACCAAAGAACTGCAGACACCCACTGAGCATGAGAAGTAAAAAAAGAGCAACAAGCAGACAAAGGTAACCCATCAAAGTGAGTGAGTGTGAAAAGAAGAACCAACTGATGGAGGAGAAATAAAATAGTAACATCTATTCGATGTGTTGGAGAATTAAGGAAAGAAACAGAGGATGCAGTAGCAAGGGAAAACTAATGAGCAAATACGGCACAGAAATAATGGTGGAGATGGCAGACACCACAGGGAAGTAGAGCCCAGGACAGAGAGATGAGAAAGAAATTGCGTTCAGAGCAGAAGAAAGAGAGTGACCTGGAAATTTATTCCAATAGCAGGAAGAGGCTGGGCTGTGCAATTTGGGGCTCATTGTTAGAGCCTGACAAGCCTGCCAGCAAGGGTGGATCCCAAGGAGAGAAGAAATGCTCGGAGAAAGCTATGATATCTGGGATACAAGATGGAAAACAATTTAGTACTAGGGAGTGTGAAGGAATCCACTGGTGATCTCTAATTTCATGACAAACTATATAGCAAGATTTCTACTGAATTGGACCACAAATCAACTAAAAATAGAGTAATGGTGCAAAATAAAAGGAGGACAAAAAAGAACTGAAGAATAGCAAACAAGACCAATGCCTATACTTAACAAGGGAGAAAAAGTGATCCAGAAAGCTGCAGCCCTGCCAGTCTGATGTTAACAGCATCCAGTTAAAGAGTAACGCAGCACACTGACAGGAAATGGGGGATAAAATAAAGTTTATTGTGTCTGACTAACCTAGTAGTTAAAAAAAAAAACCAAAACAACACAAACTTTCTATAAAACTATAGGCCCTGTGTGGACTCTAGTGAGGCAGCTGTGAACCTTGGGACCAATTGGGAACCTAGGTAGATGCTGAGGCAGAAACAAGCACAGGAATTTCACATAGGAAGGAGTGGTTAAGGTCAAGATGAAAGCAGAGCCTGGGGATGGGAGCACTAGGACACACAGAAGGTTACTACTGAGGTACTTAGTGGATGTTTTTATAAATTGGTTTCCTTGAGGGCTGACTGGCACAAATATTAGGTGTAATCTGAGGATATCAGAGTGTTGTGGTGCGTTTAGCAGTGTAGGGGAAAATAAAGGAATGCTGTACTGCCAAAACGAAGCATGAAAGTCACCAGAAATGCAGTCCTTTATAGCCTTTCGGGGGCTTTGTGAGCTGCGAGCACCTGAAGAAGAGAGGTTACAGGAGTAACCAGCCACAGAGTGACACTGAGCTACAAAAGGGGACTGAGAAAGGGAGATGCAACCTTGGCTGTATCCAGCTGGGGAATCCTTACTATATGAGCACAAAGCCTGAATTACTCCTGGTCACCCATTTTCAGGAGAGGAACCTCGAACAGCAGCCCAGTCACAAAAGCTACCATGGCATAAGGTGTAGGGACAGGCAGGCTAGAAAGAAAATGACGGAAAAACTTGTTTAGTCTTCCATGTAATGGCTGAGAGGGAGATGATTGCTGTCTCCAAATACACTGTAGCATAAACACCAAGGCAAGACCTATGAGACCTAAATTACAGTGTTGGCACAGGAGCAAATGGATATTACCCGGCCGTGCATCAAATTAAGCTGGAAATGAGATGATTCCCAGCAATTAGAAGAGTGAGTTCTGAAAACACCATCAGACGAGATGAGCACGAGTCAAAGCCTGGACACCTTTTAGGATGCAGCTTGGCGCGGCTGTGAAGGCACCGCAGGAAGAAGTGCAGCTGGAACCATCATGAGGTCGGAGTCGGGGTCTCTCTGGGGTGTCCCTCCTGGCCTGTGCTTCCCAACGCAGGCGGTGGTTGTTGAGGTGTCACTGGGGGAGAAAACGGGCCTTCGAGCCACCTGTTAATGGGCCCGTACCGGTCTCCCCCATGCCGCCACCCCCAACCTGGCGCCGGCCCTCAGAGCAGCCCCCGACCCTGCCCAAACCCGCGGCCTTTCCCCCCGCCCCGCCCCGCTCCCCTCAGCGCAGCCCCGGCCCCGGCACCGCCTCCGTGGGCGAGGCCACCGAAAGGGCGGTACGCGACGGCCGCGCCGATTGGTCGCTGCTCCTCCGGGGGCGGGTCTATTCGCTCCTGGGCCAATGGGCAGCGGCAAAGGGGCGTGGCCTCCCGCTTTAATGGTAGGGGCGGCCGTGGCGGCAGCACAGCGCGGGTGCGGCCGGCGGTGAGTGCGGGCGGGTGCGGGGACACGGGCACGTGGGGTGGAGTGTGCGGGGCCCGGCCCTGGCCCGTGGCGGGGGGTCAGGAATGCCTGGCCTGTGCGATCCTGTCCCTTCCCAGCGATCCTTTGGAGTGTTTGGGTGGGGATGCCAGAGGTTAGCGGGTCAGGGCTGGCTGTTGGGCTGTGCCGGGGGGGCTTTGGGGCTGTTCGCGAGAGGTGGGTGCGGAGCTGGGGGGTGCTGGGGAGGCCTTAGCGGAGTTCAGCGGCTTTAGGGTGAAGCTTTGCTGGTGGGGATGGTGGGCCCGGCCCCGGGGAGGCCATGTGCTGGCTTGGCACCTGCTGACCAGCCTGGTGGGGGAGGCTCAGTGCGTCCGTGTCCCCGCCAGCCGGCGCGCTGTGTGTCACGGGACGGGGTTGGGTGCTGTCCCCTCGCCACGGGTGGGGGGAGCCGTGGCCTGGTGGGCGGGGTGGGTGTTGTGACATGGGGTGAGCACGCTGGGTGCGGCTGCCGCTAGCGGAGGTTGTCAGCTGCCGGAATGGTGGCAGCGCCGATCCTCGTGGCTGTTCAGAGGTGTGCAAGCCCGCCCGTGTCAGAAGAAGGGAGGCGAATGAATTCCAAGCCGAGTTGCTGAAGTGGGGTTTTCCTAAGGGCAGCAGGGTCCTGGCGCTGTGAGGAGCTGCGGTGCTCCCTGGCTCACAGCCTGGTGCCGCTGCCCCAACACCCTCCATGGTGCCACGGGCGGGTGTCATGCCCTCCTTCGGGGCAGAGCCGGGGCAGGGATGCCTTCCTGGCCAGCCGGGGGAAGGGCTGCCCCCCGGGGCACAGCCACCGCCCCGGCAGGTCTCTGCCCGGCACTGCCTACCTGCTGCCGGCTGGCTGCCCAGCCCGGGGCTCTCCCGCTGCCCGGCTCAGGGACCGGCGGCCGCGCAGCCCCGGGGACGGCACGGGCACGGCCGCGGTGGTGCTTGGGCGGGCCCGTCGCAGCCCCCCAGGCGGCGGAGCAGCCCGCGGGGCTCGCTGGAAGGTGGCTGAGCCCCCTCCCCACGCCGCGGGGCCTCCCCGGGCCCGGCCCGGCCGCGCAGGCCCCGCTGGGCCGCGGCCCCGCTTCCGGGCCGGGCCGCGCCACACCCGAGCCGGGCCGGGAGCCGCCCGGGGGCCCCGCGCTCTCTCCCTCCGGCCCGCGGGGCCGGGCCCTGTGCCGGGGGCGCTCGCCGGGGTGGCAGCGGGGCCGAGCGGGGCGCTCCTGGCCCTGGGCACCGGGCAGGGCAGTGGTCTGGCTGGAGCTTCGCTGCGGCGGGGCGACAGCAGCCCCCGGCGGCCGGGGAGCTTCCCTCTGCACAGCCCTCGGCATCAATGTAACCA
Source organism: Acropternis orthonyx (assembly GCA_035583155.1). Taxonomy (NCBI): domain Eukaryota; kingdom Metazoa; phylum Chordata; class Aves; order Passeriformes; family Rhinocryptidae; genus Acropternis; species Acropternis orthonyx. The sequence goes on from JAWWEU010000005.1 coordinate 11,118,638, forward strand.
TTGAGAGGGCTCTTCCCTCCTCCTCCGGGCAGGGTGGCGGTACCAGGCCTCCCCCGCTTCTGCGACACAATGTCAGCTTTGAGTGCCGGCTCGTGTAGGTGCTTGGCCTCCCTCTGGCCCTCGCTCTGGAACACGGTGGCAAGAGGACGAGGAGGTCACTGTTACCCTGGTGTGGCACTGTGCAGGGGTCTGCACTTGCTGCACAACTGCAGGCTCAATAACCACTGGCAGTGCGTGCAGGGCTTGGTCTGTAGGTTTCCTACATGGGCCTTTTCCTCTGTTGTAATGAGGGGGCAGTTGGGAAAGCTGCTTCTTTTCGATCTTATAACAGGTTAAATAGACATTGCAACAGGAGGGGAAGCCTTGGGAGTGACGGTCTATGCCTCAGTAGCTGGGCTGCTTCCTGCAGGGGGGCTGTCAAGTGCTTTCCCTGTGACTGACCACCTTGGTTCTGGAGTCCTAAAGACAGAAAGAAGTGAAGTGAATATCCCTTCCTGTGCTCAGTGGGCAGCAGGGGATGGCTTACCTGCTAGCGCATTTCCTAAGAGCATCTATTGCCCTCTCAGAGGCCAGGATTGCCTGTGCAGCAGTACATCTATCCTGCTGCCCTGTCCCAAACTGACCACCTTCTTTTCTGCCAGAATGTAGCAAGGGCAGATTCCTAGCTGGATGGTGTTGACCTTCCCACCAGACCTGCCGGACAGCTTCTTGAGAAAAGTTTAGAGTCAAACAGCTCCCTGGGGCTTGAGTGACACTGCTGTGTGTTATCTCTTTCCTAGGAAGCCCCTCTAGCTCCTGGGTGTGAGCTGTTGCTAACAGCCTGTTTCTATGAGAAGCAGCATGTGCCAGCTGTTGCAGCATCTGCTTGCTCCATCTTGCTGTGGAGATTGAGCCATGCCACCCACACAGCCTGGGCCTCTGCAGTCCTGCCTTGTGTTTTATTCTCACTTCTGTTTCCTGAAAGTCTATTGGATAGGGGGATTCTGTGGTCCTTCAGGACAGAAATGTAATATGAGAGAAAGTGGGGTAGTAAAAAGCTCACTCTGATCCAGAGCTGTCTCTCACCACATGTCAAAATAAGGGAGCTTATTGAAGGTGCATAGTGTCCTCTTTCTCTCCTGGTAGAGAAAGGCTTTGCTTCCTGAGGAACCTCTGCAGCAGATGTCAGAAGCAGGTACATTGCTGCATAATTGGCTTGGTGCTGTCCTTCCAGCTTACAGGTGAATGCTTTCCTCTTTTCTGCTGGGCTTATAGCAAAGGCAGCGCGCAGCCTGAGATCCTTCCTCTAGGGACAAACTCACAGGAGGCACTGGGAGTGGTGCCTGTGATGGCCCAAGAGATGTTCTGTGTTTCTGTGCTTTTGTGTTGGACTTAGGTTAGCAGGTGCCTTGCTGGCTGTCAGATGGTGGGAGTACTTGGGCTGGAAAGTCTGGTTCTTGCCAGTCAAACAGGTGAGGCAGCTTGGGCTCCTACAGGGAGGAGACGGTCCCCAGGAGCCAGGACTCTTCCCTGCAGGAGTTGTGGAGCTGCTGTTGCTCAGAGATGACAAGTTACACCTGCCACAGCCCTTTCCTCACCATCAAGCCTGTGTCTGCATGCTATCTGAGCCTTTAGTGACTTGAGGGTGGTGGAGGTCTGATGGCTCTGGATTTCCCTTAGTGTCTCATAGGGTATTTAATTTCTGGTTGATTCTTCCCTGTGGAATGGATCAGGAGGGTAAGCTGTCACTGGCAGCAAGTTCTCCAGCTTTGCTGCAAGGAGTACTCTTACCCTGTGGATCAGATCAGCTAGCTTTTGCTCTCATAGTTTTAATAGATTTGCTCTGTGCACACAGATTTATAACTCGTGCTGTTTCGACTTAACCCTAAGAGGCTTTCCCTGTCTGTGCAGAACCAGCAGTAGAAGCAATAGCCCTGACTTTGAGTGGTCCATCTACACCTGCGTTGAGAATAATCATGCCTCATGCTTCAATTTTTTTGTGCTTGGAAGGCTGTGAATCCTCTTAAAGGTGATCTCTATTAAGCCTTATGCCTGTTGGCCATTAGGTGCATATACTGTGCTGCTGGAGTACAGCATCTCTCATACTGTCAGAGAACATCTTGTTCTCCAGTTAGGAGGTGATTGTGTGTCTGCACTGCCTTCTTGGTGTGGAGGCTACAGGTCATGGTGAGTTCCAGATGGTGATCATTTGTCTCATTGAGAAGTGGCTCTGGGTTCACACTTGGGCTTAAAACAGTCCAAATAAAGCAGTTGGAGGGATTTTGTCTTTCCTTTTTGCATTTTGCTTTGTAGACTTTTAATGTCCATCATGTCTTGGTGGGGCTGTCTAATTAAGGCGCAGGCCTGAATGGTGCAAAGCAAGTAATCATTACTGTGTCATGATTACAGCCACTGTTGTGAGAATGGTGATGAAGCCTTGTATTGAGGCATTTGCATAATGATGGAAATTGGAGATGAGTGCTGTGGTACAGCCTGTTCCACCTATGTATTGGGGTACTGTTTCTTTGCTAGAGGGCTTTAGAAGGCTTGACCTGTTTTTGGATGAATGTTAGAAGCTGACATTCCTTAGTCTAGCCTTGCCTGCCTTCCTCTGTCACCTGCCTAGTTCTGTCCTTCCTGAGTGTGCTCTCTGTTCACCCTGGGGGACTGCGGGATGCCACCACTTCAGAGAGGGAGCCCAGCCATCTCTACCTTCTTCCCCCTTTACTTGGTGCTGCATGAGGGAGTGGACACAGATCAGTATGGTTAGCTTAGAAAGGAAATACCTACAAAAGTGGAAAATAAGGTATCTCACCCTTTGTTTCTTTTCTTCCTTCACTTTATTCCTTTGCTCCTTGCTATGTCAGGCTTTCTGCTTAATGTTGCCTTTTCGCTGCTTTTTCCTGCTGAATGCTGTCATCTCCACTGATACCAGTTCCCTGCATATGCAGATACCAGCATTGAACGTGATAAGGAGTAAGCCTACTCTTAACAGCTTGGGGAGGTGCTGTCCCTGAAAAAAACCGTATGCTGTGCACGTAGACCTTTTACTGTAGTGTGTGCTCTTGTGGGACCTTGCTGTCTGATTGCCTGGCTTGGTTTTGCTACAAGGTTACCAGTACCTTGTTGCAATGGGTGTCTTTCTGTCCCTGCAAGCTTGTGAAGTGCCGCACTGACTGCCCAGGCTCTGCAGTGCTTGCCTGCTAATCTGGAGGTCTCCTCTTGCATTCCCTGCTTCCAGTGAGTATGGGAAGGAGAGAGCTTAATCTGTTTCTAGGATGCTATCCAAAGGCCTCAGGGTTTACAGCCACTGCGTGAGATAGTGGTAGGGTATTAACACACACTTGGTGATAATGGGGAAACTCCTCAACTTCAGGCAGGTCATTTTCTGCAACTTGGATCCAGTGTGCCAGGAGCAGCACCCAGCCAGCGTGACTCCTGCAGCAGTTGCAACGGCAGCTCTTGCAAGAACTGTTACAGGTTTGAGAGTTGGCATCCCTTCTCTGAACACAGACCTCCTATACTGACTTCAGGGTAGGCTGATGCAGAGCATAGGGTACTGGGCTGTTAGTAGGTGAGCTAGAGAAAGTGACAAATGGATGTGATTCAAGTAGGAAAGCGTATCTGGTGGTGTTAGCATCAAGTTTCCTTGCAGACTTTGTAGTTATGTTGTGGAATGAGTTCTGGGACTGGTTGTTCTCAAACTCTGACCAGAATCTGTCCCAAGTCCTCAGAGCTAAGGAGAGCTGCTTTCCTGCTTTGCCCTAATTGGTTGGTATGGCTTTCCACACTTTAAACATAGAAGCTTCTGCTCTCCTGCCAGACTTGTGTTCTGTGAGCTGGTGCCAGACATCTCTTTAGGCTGTGATTTCTTTTGAGAGAAAAAACATGATTTTTAGGAGTATGTGAACAACACTATGTTAGCTGACTCTTCAGTGAATGGCTGAAATCATTACCAGTAATTCGGGTGTACTGGAATACAGTTCTGTTGGTGCCCTTTGCTGCATGTGCTTCAGCTGGTGTCATGAGATGTGGTGTGTGAATCAAGTGTGCACTGCCTGGTTACAGGCCCCTGTCCCTTTCACCGAGGCACCCAGTGGCAGATAGAGGAGATCCAAATACAGTTTTCTATGCTTCACTGTAAACTTCTGTCTTAGTGTGATCCCACTGCAGGATTGATAAAGAACAGGGGTTTGCAGGTAATGGCTGGCTGTGCTACTTTTCTGTCTTGTCTTGCTCTGTCTGTCTTGCTGCTCATGTGTTGTTTGGGGCAGATATGATTTTGTGTTCTTCATCTTGTTGGATTCTCTTTCTGCATAAGCTCAGGAAAGCTGGAGCTGTGACTGTCAGCTCTTGGTGATAGCTGGAGGTGCCAGCCTTGTGTGTGCAGTACACAACTTTGTCTGCACCTGCTCTGGGGCCACCAGAGCCTGGCTTGGTCAGTCCCATTCTTCTGCAGCAGCAGCAGTTGGAAGGTGCTTCTGAACCACAGGTCCCCATAGCTCTACTGGGAAACATAGTCTGGGGGCACATGGGACTGTGTGGCAGCTTTGCTGGACCCCACAGTGACTTTCTGGAGCTCCAGGAAACTGGCAGGTGCTATGGTGGGAAGCTGGGGGAGAAAGATGCTTCTTCCTGAGAGGTTGTGGACCTCAGAGCTGCATCAGGCAGAAAGCCTAGATGCTGGCTTGTAGGTCAGAGATGCAAGTTGGGTTCACATCTGGCTGATTAACTCCTGACCTGTGAGGTCTTCTACTCCCTTGGGAGCCCCACAGTTCCCAGGCCTGCTTTAGCCAGTTCAGCAAGGGCCCTGTGCCAGCTCTCCCTGGGGTGGCAGCTCTGTGGCCACTTACCAGACTGTTTTGGTGCTGCCTTTAATTAAACTAGTGGAGAGATAAGGGTGCTTACTTTCACACTTATTACATGACTGATTTCTGACCTGAATGCTGAGGAGTACGCATGTTGGATGTCTGTGGCAGAGTCTGTTGCTTGCAGATGGTTGCTGTGTCGGGAGATACGTCCCTGCAAGGCTGTTAACAAAACTAACTGGGTTGAGCTCTTGCCTCTGTCGGTGTCATGGATCTGACAGTGCTGTTGTCTGACTGAAGCTGGTCATAAAGGGCCTTGCTGGTGTTGCTGAAGTTGCACTAATTAGCTGTATGGCTTGTTGGAAATATGCAGTGTACACATTGCTTGGTGTAAGCAAGTATCTAATCCTTGATGTTGGTTACTGGACAGATTGTGACCTGATACTCTTTAGTTTGCAAATAGTGGGAACTTTTTCTCTGAGATGGGGTAGTGACTCCCTATTGCTGAGAGACAGGAGATGTGTTGCAAGGTCTCTGTGTATTGTGCAGGGTGTGTTTGGGCCCCTAGGGTTCCTGATGATTTGGGATGCTTAGATGTGTTTGAGTTCTCTTTAGCTCTTCAAGGCTCAGCTTGGAGTTCCTCATCTCCTCCTAGCTCCTTGCCTTAGAAGATCAGGTTTTGGGATGAGTCAGAGGAAAGCAAGTGTCTGCCATGTGCAGAGAGCACAGATCAAACAACTGGACTGTCAACACCTGCAGTGTGTGATGTGTGGTTTAGTGTGGAGTGCCTGTCTGGATGGTGAACCCCTTTCAAAGTAAAGAGGGACATCAAGTCCTGGTGTTTTACACAGAGGAGATAAAGGGGAGTTCAGGTTCCTGGACACTTGCTGCTCTGTGGTGGAAAACCCCTGCCTGCAGCAGAAAGGCTGGCATGGAGCAGTCATGGCTCAGGCAGACCAGTGCACTTCATACCTGCCTGCTTAGTGAAGGTAACACTTGAGCCTGTCCTACAGCTCCACCTTGGCAGCTCAGCTGTCAACACCCCAAGGCCAGTGTATGCCCCTTGTGGAACAGAGGAGAGTGAGACATACCTGCACCTGCTCACTGAGCAGGGCACACTTGGGCTGCTTGCTAGTGGAGGACCATGTAGCATGCCAGTGTGGATGGATGCCAGGCCTTGCAAAGACTGGAGATGTGGTTGCTCTGTTAACTGAATTTAGCAGGATGTTGTTCTGCCTAGAGAAGCTGTGGAAAATTCATAGGTCCTTTTCATAAGGACCTGTAGCATAATTCTGCTACTTCTGTCATGGTAGAAGTCTTGGTGTTTGACCAGAGCCTGTGTTCAGGACAAGTCCAATGCCTCCCATCTTCATGTGGCATGTATGGCTGTAGGAGTGCCAGAGGTGCTTCACAAGACACACCAATAAGAGGAACTTGTTGCTGTTCACATTGGTAGGGACTTCTGTGGTAGTGCTGGATTGAATTGGGCTTTTCCCACTGGTTGGGTGGATAGCTGTCATGGACCCCAAATTATTTTGAGCTGGGATCCTAGTTGGCCAGTGGCAGGAGAGCCTTGGTGGCATCAAAGTTAGCAAAGTGATCTGTAGTGTCTGAGCTGAAGTGTTTCTCTGCAGTGTGAGATGCAGCTTTGAGCTCAAAGGTGACTGATACTATCTCCTCATCCTAGCCTGCCCAAAATAGGCAAGTGCTCTGCAGGATTTTTGTCTCTGCCCTGGACCTGTAGTAGGCCTGACTCACTGACCTTGATAAGATAAACACAGAGTTTAGACAGAATAACCAGGTACCTCTGCTGGGAGCTGACTCTTGAGGGTTCCTCAATCTAGCAAATAAAGGTGTAGCTGTATGTAGTGGTTGAGAGCTGAAAGTAGACAGACAAGTTTGGAGCTTGCTCTTGGCCATTAAAGCAACATGAAGCTCAGCAGCTTTCAGGACTTGTACTTACTGCATTTCCCATAGCTGAAGCCATGAGTGGCTCTCAAGGATGCCATAGCTCCTGCTACACTTTTTGCTGGCCTTTGCTGCATGTGGAGAGTGGATTATCTTGGCAGTGCCCAGGACCTTAAATATTACTTGTATTACAGTGATACTAAAAGTGAGTGTTGCTTGGTATTAAACCCCTTGAAACCTTGGTTTGGGAGGGTGAGCATGTTTTGCTCTGGGTGCCCCTGAGGTGTGGGGTTCAGTCCTGAGTGGACTTTGCCATATTGCTACAGCTGCCTCCAAGATGGCATGTGAAACCTTTCTGAAGCACAGCAAAACATCTTGGGCTCTGTCCTTGGGATGCATGGCTGTACAGGCTGCTCTGGAGCCTTACTTGGAGGAATGGGTCTTTCGGTGAGTGGGATGAAGGGGAAGACCTCTTCTACCCACTGCTCTTACAGAGAGGTTGGGTGGCACTCCCCATTTCAGAGGAACACAGCACGGTATGACTGGGCAGGCACAAAGTCAGCACCGTTGCTGAACCAAACTGATTTACAGGGAGTAGTATAGTGAGCCAGAATGGTGTGTGCCAGGCCCCTGGAAGATTACTGCCAGCGGTGCCTGTCATGTAGGTACATGGTAGCACTGCGCAGGTTGTGTCTGCTGCTGTCCTGCCTAAAGCAAAGGGGGACTTGGAGCTCTTACTCTTGCAGTGAAGCTGAAGGAGCAATGCTGGTGCTGGCTGGTGAGGGCTTGAGATAGCAGTGGCTGCTGAATGCTCCCAAATGGGACCTTACTGGGAAGGGGTTTACTCTGGCTTCAACCTCTTGGCTGCTGGTCAGGAAGAGGTTGCATGATTCCTGGTCGTGGCAACACTATACTTTCTGGGGAGACTGGGCTGGGCAGTCATTTCCCCAGGCCTCTGTGTGGGTAGTGATTTCTGTTCACCTTCCTGGAGGAAGGGGTAGGTGGAGCGTCTGGTAGCTGCTGTGGGGAATGCCTCCCTCGCACGTGGGTGAGTCAGTTGAGGCTGTGCCTGTGTTCTGCCTCTCTTCCTGCTGTTCTGTTGTCCTGTGGGCTGGTGAATGGGTGAGCATGTTTCAAACTTGCCTGCAGCAGTAAGAGCCTGGGCTCTGCTTGCTTTTCTGTAGAGCATCTGCCTAGATCATGGTCTTGTATGTGCAAATAGTGAGGCTGAAGCAAGCATGGGGAATGCCAGTTCTTCTCCCTGCAGCTTACCTTTCTCTTGTGGCTTTCTCCTGTCTGGAAGGGGAGTGGGAATGCCATTTCCAAGCAGGATGCACCTAGCCTCTGAGATACTGTGTTATGTGGTAGTAGTTTCTTGTCAGGAGGTTTTTGTGCAAGGATGTGAAACCAGGAACTTTGACACCAGAAACTGATGTTTTTTTTCTGAACCTGTGGCTTTCCTTCCTCATGCAGTGGGTCTGCCAGTGATGGTGTGCTGCTTCTGTGGTGTGGTTCAGGGAGCAGGAGCCCAAAGCTGGTCACAACGGCACTGCTCTGTGCAGATTGTGGGCCAGCTCTGCATCTCCCTTGGAGACCTTGCCCCAGGGTCAGGCAGAGCAGTGTCAGAGTGAATATGGGTGCCAAGGCTGGTGGCAATGCCATGGTGGCTGTGGGTGATAATGCTTGAGCCTGTACAGCAGGAGCAAGATTAAGGAGCTGGAGATACAGCGCTGAGGTTGGAAGCTTTCCTAGCTGGTTCGTAACGTTGGGATCATGCCTTGTAAGGCCTGCTGGTAGTGGATGATGAGGTTCCTAGCAGAGCTGGGGAAACAGGGACAGGCTCTGCTGTAAATTGGATGCTGATGTGTGATCAGCTGAGACCAATGCTGGGCAGATACACATGATCGTTTCTCTGAAGCTGTTTGAAATTTGCTGATCTGCAGAGCTGTGCTCTGCAGGCTGCCCTACTGCAAAAACAGCTGCCTGATCTGTTCCACCTCTCTTCACAGAGATACCGCCACCACCATGGAGGGGATTGTGACCATGTATCAGGACTTCATGAAGAAAGCAGGTGAGTGTTTGGCTCAGCCGAAAGTGGGGTAGTGCCTTACTGCCGCAGGCACTGGAGCGCTGGGCTGTCATCCCTGAAGCAGTCTGGGTCTGGCTGCATCCTCTGCCCCTACACAGATGCATCTCTGGGGTTTTTTTGTGCTGCCTGTTATGAGACTGTCTTGCCTTGGTGCCTATCCAAGTTGTTGTGGGGCACTTGTGCTCTCCTGGGCAGAAGATTTCCTCGCTACCCTGCAGTGTGGCTTCAGGCTATACCGTGTTGAGTCTGGCTGTCTTCACTAGCCTTTGTGCTCCCAGACTGCTTCCCTACCTGCAGTCCTGTCTTAGGAGAACAGGATTGCCATGTCCTTGCCTCCACTCTGGCAACAGCTAGGGGGAAGATGCTAACAGCTCTGCACTCTGGCTCTTTCTGCAGACCCCCGCATTGCTGATTATCCACTGATGCAGTCCCCATTCCTTGTGATGGGCATCCTTCTGGGATATGTCTACTTTGTCCTCTCCTTGGGTCCCCGGCTAATGGCCAACAGGAAGCCTTTAAACCTGAAGAAGTTCATGGTGCTATACAACTTCTTTCTGGTGGGACTCTCACTTTACATAGTCTATGAGGTGAGTTGTTGGCAGCTTGGTCTAGCATGTATAAAGCAGTGTTTGCAGGCTGCATGGGTGATGGGGAGCCCTTTTTCAGGCTGTTCCCTGCCCTTCTATGCAAAGCTTGATGTGCAGCAGGTGATGTGTTGGGCCTCACCCTGATGATACTCTTGTTGCAGTTCCTGATGGCAGGGTGGCTTACTGGGTACACCTGGAGATGTGACCCGGTGGACTTCTCACAGGACCCCAAGGCCCTCAGGGTGAGTTCTTGTCCTTCTCCTGGTAAGTGGGGATGGGGCTTTAGTGCTTCTGTTTGGGAAGTAGGCTCACAGCCACCTGAGGCAGAGGATTTGCAGTCTCTGGTTCTTGGTTTCACCCTGGGGTTTACTGTATGAAGACTCTTAGTCACTGAACATGTTCAGGCTGAGGTGGGTCTCTAATGTTAACCTCTTCTGTTACAGATGGTCAGTGTTGCTTGGCTCTTTGTTTTCTCCAAGTTCATTGAACTGACAGACACAGTGAGTAAATTACTGAGAAGGCCTTGTCATCACTTGCTGGGAAGGGAGTTGGGGCCCAGTGAACTTGATTTAGGCGCTTTTGCAACCTTTCCAGTCTGACCTGGTAGTGCTTCTGTCTGGCATCACTGCCAAAGAGGCCACTCTGGGATATTGCTGAGGCCACTCTTTGCATGCTACAGCTCTGGAAGCTGTGAGGGGTGACCTAATGTATGATGGCAGTGAGCATGGAGAGAGGGAAGTGTCACTGAGAATTAGTGGCTCAACTGGCTCTAGCTACTCCCAGGGCTGCAGGGCCTTGATGCTATTGGGCTTTTGTTGCAGGTGATCTTTGTCTTGCGGAAGAAAAATGAACAGGTCACATTCCTGCACCTTTTCCACCACTCTGTTCTGCCATGGAGCTGGTGGTGGGGAGCAAAGTTTGGTCCAGGTAAGATGGAAACTGTCCAGTGCATGGCTTGGGGAAAAGGGTGGGGTTACCCCAGCATGCTGAGGAGAGTTTTTTGGCCCTGCTGGGCTCTTAGGAGCTCCTTGTAGTGCTGATTGCTGTGGAGTATTGACTTACTCTAATGAAAGTCTGCCTTAACAGGAGGAATGGGCTCGTTCCATGCCATGATCAATTCCATGGTGCATGTTGTCATGTACTTCTACTATGGGCTCTCAGCAGCAGGACCTGCCTTTCAGAAGTATCTGTGGTGGAAGAAACACATCACAGCCATCCAGCTGGTGAGTCTGTGCAGTGGAGCAGAGCATGTGCTTGCAGCCTTTGATGCGAGGGACAGGCCAGCCCTCATACCTTTGAAAGGCACAGCCAGCAGCTGTAGTTGTCTCCTCCATAGCATATCACTCTGAGTTTTTAGCAGCTCTGGCCCAGTGTGGGCCTCTGATAGCCCTACCAGCCTGGTTAGTGTGTGAGTGCTGCTCAGCCTGCTGCCCCTGGGCTGCAGCCTTGTTGGGAGGGTGAGAGACAACATGCTACCCTGAGACTTGTGCCTGCCTCTTCCAGCTGCTGCTGACTGTGCCTCACCACAAAGACCTCTGCTTCAGAGTGGGAAAGGAGCCTGTGGGTTTCATGTAGAAATATGGTCTCTAGGGGGTTCCCTGACCCTGCTCCCATGAATAACTTGTTCTTGCTCTGCCTTGCTCCCAGGCACAGTTTGTGATTGTCTCCGTCCACATCTCCCAGTATTACTTCATGCCCAACTGCCAGTACCAGTTCCCCATCTTCATCCACCTTATCTGGATTTATGGGACCATCTTCTTCATCCTCTTCTCCAACTTTTGGTACCAGTCCTACACCAAGGGCAAACGGTTGCCCAGGGTGGCTCAACAAGCAGCCCAGCACAACGGTAGCAGCATCCATGAAAATGGCACTGTCACCAATGGCAAGGTCAAAGCCAACTAGAGGGCAAAGCGCTCCCAGAGCCAATGAGAGCCCCGGGGCAGAGGCAGCTGGGACCTGCCCCTCTGTTCCTGGGTGCCACTAGCCAAGTCAAGTGCCTACAGACTGTCGTACCCCTGTGCCCAGCCCTGCTGTCGTCTGTCTGCATGCCCAGCCCCTCTGCTCTGAGCAGCCATGGGCCACTTCTCCTGCTCCTGGGAGAGCTTGTGCTGTTTCTCAGTGTTGCTGAGCAGAGAGGCAGCTGCCTGCATCACAGCTGTGGGGCTGCAGTCCCATTCCAGTGTTTCCAAAGGAACTTCCCCCAAGTGCCTACATCTGGCCTTTCTGCCTAGGGGCCATTTCCTTCTGAGTAGGACCAAAAGAAGAGACCGCTTCCTGTCCTGGTGCCCTTTCCTCTTCCCTATCTCACAAGAGCCTGTGTGGATGAGCAGATTCGTCCCTGGCTGTTTGCCACTGCCAGCTCAAGTGTGAGTGCTCCTGCTCTACGATGCCTTGTGCCACTTTGTTCCATGCCACAGTGCTGTATATCCCTGTGTGCCCAGCTGGGGAGTCCCGCTCTGGCATATCTGTGCCCAAGTGTGGCTGTGGAGAATGTAGGGGCAGTGCATATGGGACTTGAGGGCCCAGGCCTGCCCAGTACAGTATGCATGCCCTGTGCCTTTGACATAGCAGAGTCTGTGACATCCTGAAAGGCTTCCCTAACATAAGCCCAGGTTGCTGTGCCTTTCTGTACCTGGACTGGGTGCTCTGTGTGTGCTTTAGCCACACTTACCTGATCCTTTATGACAGCTGGTGGCTTGCTCCAGAGTTGGGAAGACCAAGCTCAGCCTAGTCTTGGACCACTTTCATTCCTGTAAATTCAAGACCTGAGCAATAATTGCCCCTTGAATTGGCTCCTGGGCTCTGCTGCTTGGGCCCAGCCCTACTCTGGCCTAGCATGAGCACAGCAAGGGGTGGTTGTAGTGTGCCCTGCTGTGGTATAACAGTGAGCACCTCTTGCCTCTTTGGATCTGGCTGGACCTGGGTGAAGGTGTACTCTGCCCTACAGCCCAGCAGTGCAGCAGCTCTTCTGGGCCTGGTGCCCATCACCTGCTCTGGCTGTAACATAATGATGGCCTTGAGGATGAGGTGAAGGAGCCAGGCCCTGTCAGATTGGGCTGCTCTTCTATCACAAATAAACAGGCAGAAGGAGAAATGGCTCTGTCCTCTTGTTTTCCTGGCTCACTGTATGCCGAAGCTGTTCTGGGTGCTTGGTCCTGCCCATTGTGGTTGGAGGCAGGGCTGAGAGAAGGAGCTGGTGTAGCAGGTTTGTGTGTTGGGGGGGAGAGAGTGATAACTGTGTGCTGATGAAGCAGATGGCAGATTGTTTCCCAATGTTTTGGTAGAGCAGTGCTCAGGGCAGGAAGTGTGTCAAGGCTTCTGTTGTGAAAGTGACTCCACCCTGTCAAAGAATGGCTGGGGTGGAGTGTGGGTGCAGGCTGGGCACTGGGCCACCTGCCCAGGAGGAGCTGCTGCTTTTCAGACATTCTCGGGAACTGAGGTATGGCAGAGCAGGGACTAGAGACCCTGGAAACTTGAGTGATTGGGAAACAGCAGTTTGTTGCTTACTGCATCTGCTGAAGCAAAAACTGCTGCCACCTGTGAATGCCTCTGCAGCGTGGATCTGTGTGGAACACAGCTTGGGTTGGTCAGAGGGAGGGTTATGTGCCTCTGCCTTGTGCCTGCTGCAGAAGTGCATCTTGTGTGACTGCGCTTTATTGCCTCTACTATTGTCTCATTCAGGTGTCTCTTCAGTGCTGTAGGGGGTGCTGGGCTGCCTTCCCCCTTACCCTGTGACTGGGGCCCTCCTGAGCAGAGGCCAGCTTGGGTGCTGACTCAGGGCTGGGAAGAGCAGTGGGTAGCTGGCTGGGTAGCTTGTGGCTGTGAGGAATGTGTCAGAGCAGCAGCCTCCAGCTGCTGAGTTTCACTGTAGGCTTGGCTGTGGGCTGGGAGGGCTTTAGTGGGTTGTCCAGCCAAAGCCCTTGGACCAGGGCTTGGTGTGAGAGGAAGCTGTTGCTGATCTTATCTGGACCACTGTACACCTCAGGGCCATGCTCTGAAATGTAGAAAAGCATCTTCAACTGACCTGAACTGGTGTAACTATTGCACATGGCTATCACCCTGTTTCCTAGGGCTCAGTGCCCTTGTATGTATGAAGCCATAAACTGAGATTTGGCTGCTGCACCGTGTAGTGTTCTCCCAGTTGTTGCTGCTGCTCTGTAAGCAAGGACTCACATGAAAGCTAGTCCATGCTGAAGTGGTGTGCAACATCAGTGCTCAGAAATCAAAACTTCAGGAGCTGTAGCTGATGGTTCAGCTGAGATGGACCTTTTCCTGTCAAGCTGCTTTCTCCCCTCCAGCTGGCTCTTGGTAAAGACAGAACTGTCTTTGCTTTTGCCCAGAATAGTAACAATACTTTAAACTACTTATGCTTGGTATGTTAGAATGGGCTGTTCCCTACATGTGGTCTGCTCTCCTTTCCTCCAATTGTTCCTGTTAGCTGTGCTCTTCTATGGCCTGGCCATGGCAGTTTGTAATTAATATACTGTTACACTGTGAACTGAATTCACACCTTATAGGGCTGTGTTTACTGGGCCTACTGGATCAGTGCCCAGCTCCTTCCTCTGGTGCTCCTTGCTCCAGGGCAGTAGGACCAGTATGGGGCCAAAGACACTGCAATACCATTACCCTTTAGTAATGCACAGCTTCTGAGAGGGAGGGGTATGTGCTAAGGAGAAAGAGCCTATATTGCCTGTCTGAGAAAGCTGAGCTTTCACAGGGGAGTGAAAAAAATTACAGGAGCTTGTAGGCATATAAAGCCTTACTTTCAGGTCAGGAACCATTGGAAGGCTTAATCAGCTGTGGGGCTACAGGGCAAATGTGCTAACTCCCAGCACCAAACTGCAGGGCTCTGTGGCAGGGCTTCTACAACAGCAGCACAGCTCTCTGGGTAGGAGCCCAACCTTGCACTGGGTTCCTGCCTGCTTCCCCATTAGTTACAGATGCTGCCCTAGGATTTGTGTCTAAAGACTAAAGAGAGCATCTTCTTTGGACCTCCTGTGATCTTTCCCAGGTGGCAAAGTGGGCTGCACCAGGAACCCTTCTGGAAAGGTGCTGGGCTCAGCTGCTGCAGGCTGTTTTTTAGACTGTGTCCCCCCCATATCAGCAGTGGGGGTGGGGTGCACCCTCACTGGCCTTGGCACAGCAAAAGTTGGTGCTGCCACTGCCCACCTTTGAAGATTCAAGCTGGCTTAAAGCTCTAGAAGCAGAGCGGGTGCCAGGTACAGCATGATACTGGGCTGAGAGGAAGGTGAAAGCAGTTAATAATCCACCGTCAGCTAATCACAGGCTGATGGGAGGCACAGGCTCGGTGGAGCTGCCTTGCACAGGCCAAGGTGCTAATCAGCTGGCACAGTGTCCCCAGCAGCCCCTGGCTGTGCTGGTACAGCTGAAGGATAGGCTCGATGGGTCTGCTGCAGCCCCACAGCCTCAGACACTGTGGCTCCAACATGCAGAGCAGCATGGCTGTGCTGGCCCTTGCTCAGGTAAGGGCTCAAATATGTTCCCTGCAACTTGCACCAGCATAACTCAGCACGGAAAAAATTTTTCCAAGTGCAGGGGAGTCAGGCTCTAAGAAATGTTGGCTGAACCCTGCTGCCTGCTTCCCTACATGCCAGCCCCAGCTTGGCACCAGGGCTTCCCCTCAGCTGGAGGGGAGGACAGAGATCAGGGCTGCTGGAAGAATACGTGACTAAGGGCGGTGCATGGACGTGGTGGTCCTTTGTGAGTTTCTTGTATTACATCCAGGCTGGCTGTAGCAATGTAAACTAACCTTTTGTTTTGCATCCGGCTTTATGCCATTGCCAGCCCCTTTCTGGCCTTTGGGGTGAGTACAGCTGTTACTGTATGTTTCCAGCCCCTCCCCTGCTTTTTTCCCCCAATAGCAATTGGCTCTTAAATTCAGCACTAAAGTCACTGTGAAAGTAGCTATTCTACTCCAGCACCATAAGCAGACACTTGGCTGCCTGTAGCAGAACAAGTGTCTACATTACAGCTCAGACTGCCAAAGACTAGTGCCCAGACTGATCTGGAGCAGGTGACCACTACTGGTGGTTGCTCGCAGTTCCACAGTCACAAGTCAGGACCCAACAGGAGTTGGGGGGCCAGAGCCATACCATGCTTTCAATTGAGCCTTGCTCTTCTCCACCCCAGCTGGCACCAAAGCAGACAGCAGCTGAACAGAGGGCCCTGCCTTCCTTAGGCAGGAGACAGCTCAGCAGTGGCTCACTACACTGGGGAAGCTGAGGCAAGTCAGAGCTCTTTCCTCCTAACCCTGCTGTTAAGGTAAGGGAAAAGTCTTTCAAGGCCACAGTTTTCTCCCATGGGTGAGCTGCTGTGCTTGCAGTCAGCATGATGAGGGGGCAGGTGATGTATGTACCTTGGTTGGGACAGACAGAAGTACAGCATCCTTATCCCAGGACCATGTGGCTGGCTGTGCTGGGCCCAGGCTGCCTGTAAACAGGCCCTAAAAAACATGGGCTCCCTTCCCTTGCCCAGTTCCCAAACCTTAGGTAAAGACTTGGTTCTGGAAGCCATGGCTTTTTTTTCTACCACATTCCAAAAAAAAAAAAAAAAAGTCAAGTTAAAGCAGTTTATTAACATTTAAAATACTGTACAGTGTGTAAACAAAACAACCCCCTCCCCACACCAACCCTGTGCTCTCAGCGGATGCTCTGGTGAATAATACTGGTTTTAGCACTGTTTGCCTTCTCTTTCTCCTTCTTCTTTATGGGGTCCATCTCAAAACAGCGCCAGAGCCTCAGTGTTTCATCAGCAGCTGCTGAGGCCACTGTTGCACCATCCGGGCTCATAGCCAGGTTCAAGATTCTGGCAGTATGACCTGAGGAGAAGGAGGTGTGCAGTCACCATGTGCACATGTATTCCTGTATGCCCCCAGGAGCGCAGCCCCCCCAGCTTGCACAGCTGTCCCCCCACTCTGCTGTGGCAGCATGGATTCAGACCATAGGCATGCAGTTGGAGAAACAGTGTTTCTTCAGCAGCCCACGGGCATCCCTCACTCTAGCAGCATGCCCCTGGATACCATCCTGCATCAGTGCTGCTGCAGGCTCAAACCAAGGATTGCATCTGCCTTCAGCCTCTTGCAGCAACCCCCTTCCCCAGGTAAAGGGCCCAGCCTACCTTGCAGCTCTGCAACCTTGGTCATCGTTGGATACTTCCATAGAACCAGCTGATTCTGTGCAAAGCCATGGCCTGAAACGAACTCCTTGTAGTTTGTTGACCACAGGATAGCACAGACCTGAGAAGAGGCGGTTACACAGGTAAGACGACCTGCTTGTGCTGATGCTCACCAGCCACAGCTGAGCGTGGTCCCCTCCTTTCCCATGCCTCTGGGCCTCAGGAGCCAGCAACTCTGTGTAGGTGTGCTGCCAGAAGGTGTTTTTTTCCAAGCTGATAATCTCATCTCACCTGGGAATGGGCATCAACAGTACTGAGGCAGGCGCCAGAACACACATTCCAGATGCGGATGTGTCTGTCACTAGTCCCACCTCCAGTGGCCAGAACATTCATCTGCCATGGGCACCACGCCACAGCCTGGAAGAGAAGAGTTCATTCTAAGACATGCAAGAGGCAACCTGCACACAGCCAGTGCCCCACCTTTGCCTTGCATATGGACACCTGCCCACAGCAGCCCTGCACTCACCTTGACAGCACCCTGGTGCTGAGTGAAGGTCTGTACAGGAGCGAAGTCTCCACCGCTCCCCTGGGTGCATGGCCAGATGTTCACCAGGTTGTCATTGCCACCACTGGCCAGGTAGCGGCCATCTAGAGACCACTTGAGTCCACACACCTCCTGTGTGTGGCCAGCCAGTGTGGCCACGTGATGCTCAGCCACTCGGACATCATGGTGGTGGATGTGGCCAGTCCGTGCCCCACTGTGAGAGAAGGCTTACAGGGTCAGGCTGACACATTTTCACCAAAATCCATTCTTGTGTGGTTGCAAGACTGCTGTACCTGTCACTGTGTTTCAACCAGTGTTACCAGCATCACCAGTCTGTTGGGGTGACTGAAGCAGCCACACAAGCTCTTCACAACTTCAGCACAAAGGGCAGTACAGAAGAGAGGCCTTCTCTACACAGTCCCAACAGGCAGAGTAAGAATCCCAAGCCAGGACCGAAACTCCTCTCTGCCACCCTTAACCCACACTACTCACAGATCTAGGGCTAGGAACCTGCCAACAACTGGACACTGTCCTTGACCCACCTGCCCCCTGCTTTACCTGGAGAGGATGTAGCTGTTCCAGCTGAGGGATCCCACACGGGTACAATGGCTGGTCATGTTTCGGAGACGCTTCTGCTGCTGAACGTCCCAGAGCTAGAGAGGCAAAGCAGTAAGTTCTCCAGAGGATGAGGAAATCCAGCCCTGTTGCTATGCCCTAGGAACCTGGCATTCAGCTATCTCAGTGTGGGAGCAGAGAAAATTTGTATCTCATGCCTATAATACAGAAGAGAACTCCAGGTACTAAAAAAAACCCCAAACCAAACTCTGCCTTGCATGCTGTAGTTGGCTGTGGACAGTTCCACCCCGCACCAGGCAAAACAAGTTGGGTGCATTGCATCATTCCTGTGCTAGCCAGGCCTTTGTCCCCCTGCCCCACAACTACATCAACACATCTAGTTTTGCTCCTGCACTCACCTGGACTTCAGCACTACTTGTGCCAACAGCAAGGTAGTTTCCTTCTCTAATCCATGACAAAGAGGAAATGTAAACATCTGGATGCTCCATTTGCAGCAGCTGGATAATCTCCCCAGAGAGGTGATTCCACAAGTAAACAGAGTTGTCCAGAGCCACTGCCAAAAAATTCTGGGAGCTCCAGTCAATGAGATTCAGATCTACAATTTGGAAGAGCAACACAGGTCACACTATGCTTACATGGAGAGCCCTGCCCTTCACCAGTGTTGATGCCAGGTCTTCCACCTGCACCAGCTGTGTGCATGTACACATGTGCATACACACACATACAAGTAAGGGGCAGCTTTCTGGGTGTCACTATGCCCAGCTAGTTGGGTCAGGGAGGCCTGATCCAAGTCACCTACACAGCGCTCTGGAGCACTATGAGGCTACACAGCAACACTCCAGAAGTTGTCTGTGCTAGCTTGGGTGCATAAAGTAATTCAAACAGCCCAGTTACACTGTCCTAGGAACTGCACTCCAGTGCAGAATGTTCTTGATGCCCAGCACTCAACACTGCAGCCTACTTACAGTAGTCATTGCGGATCTCTGGTGCATCCAGGATCCGGTCTGGCATGGAGGGAATGTATCTGCTATTCTTCCTGCTGGATCCAGGTGTTGTTTTCTGACTGTAGAGCACTTTTAGGTTATTCTGATAGCCTGTGTGCAGAGGAACAGATTTGGTAACCTGAGTTACTGTTTCCTTCCAACCTAGTGCTGCTCACCCAACTAGAAATTCCTTCCAGTGAAAATCAAGTCCTGAGGGAAGAGATACCCTCACAAGAGTGCAGTGTGCAGCACCTCTGGCAGTATGACCTGCTGAACCAGAGTGAGCTACAATTTCCTCATTCACAGAAATGAGTTTAACAAACATTTGGGGTTTTGCATCCCATTATGTTTAGTTACAGTTAAGCTAGAAAGTGCACAGCAGAACTCTTGCAGGCCTCAGGAAGGTTTGTCACCTCCAGTACATGTGAGCAACTGGTAGTCATTTCAGCTTTTCTAAATAAATTCACTAGAACTGTTACGCCACCCCTCAACCTCAGGAACCCCAAGAAGAGAGTCCAATGTGCATAGGAGCTGTCAGAAGCTGGATGATCTTTCCTGTGACTACACCCAGGGCCTGTGTTGCTGTTCCACTTACTAGATCTTCCCAGCTGATTCAACTCAGAGTATCATACCTTCTGGAGCATTTTGTGGTTTTCCACTGAGGCGGAGAATCTTTGCCTCTTCTACATCAAAGCCATTCAGATTCACTGCCCAGGCTTTCTGTTGCTCCTACGGAGACAAATCACGCTCAGTTCAATGCATGTGAACCACAAAGCCCATACTACAGTTAAAACATACAGCCTGGCCCCCTTCTCCCAGAAACAGGAGGTACACAAACACTGCTGAAAGAGTCAGCAACACATCCACAGGTCAAAGTAGTTTTTCCTCAGATGCTGGCACATTTTCATATAGTGGCAAGTTCAGTGTCATTCCCAGTGGAGAAAGTCACACCCACAAGGGACCAAATGCTTCATGAATAAATTTCAGAACAGTGTAAAACATTCCAGAATTGCTCCCTGTGTAGACATTGTCCTGGAATAGCTACCACCAGCAGTTTTACTGTGCATAGGCCCACAGCTTTGTGTTTTTGTAGCCTGCTATATTTTAAAGCCTTGTTAGCCAAAAGCTGCATTTTGCCACCAGAAGCAGCATAGGCTGGAGTGAGTGACAGGCTCTATAGCTTCCATTTCATGCCAGGCTCCTGAAGCCCAGAGCTGGAAGTAGTGATGGCTGGAGCTTGTCAGCTCCATGTGCCCACTTGATAGAACCTACAATTTACTTTTCTGTAAATGGACAGAAAGGACTAAGTGTTTGGTAGTGGTTGTTGAAGTAATTGTGCCTTAGCAACATGCTCACCTTCTTGGTAGGGGATTCCTCAGCATGGTCATTCTCTTTGGTTAGGAGGAAATTTGCCATCTCCATCTGCATAGTGCTGCGGTTAGGAATGTAGCGATCCCCCCCAGCCCTTGTTGGGGTGTTCTGAATTTTGGATCCAGATTTACCTGCATTTACATGCACAAATACTGTCTTACAGCTGTCTAATAGCCTGTATTAGAGCTTTCACGAGATCAAACTCAGCACTCTTCCACATCACACCCACCAGACAAGTTCTAGACAAGCAGGACTTTGAGACCTCATGTCATCCAGGCACAACTAACACATATTTACCCCCCTGCCCCCAAGCTCTGGTTAGGGACCGCCAGCAGACAACTTGGATCTAGTGTAACAGCTCCAGAATTCACAGATAAGGGGAGGATACAAAAACAGTTACACCACGTAAAGCTGTAAGCTGACAGTCCTGCCCACGCTTGTCCCAACACACAGCTGTGCCAGCAAAGCTCAGATGGGGGATCGGCAGCTCACCCAGCCCCAGTGCTTAGAGCTCTACCCCGGTCACGCTGGGGAGGAGGAGGAGGTGAGTGACTGCCATCAGCCAGGCAGCACCGCCCACCTCCCCCTGGCCGGGCAGCCCGGCACGGAGCGCAGAGCCGCACGGCTACAGGCGAGCAGCCCAGGTGCCCCAGCCCAGCCTCAGCCGCTGGTGGTCCCCGCTCACCGGGTGTCTTGGACGGCGTCTTGCTGGAGCTGTGGGAGCGATTGGCCGGCTTCATGGGCGACACGCCGACGGGGCTGGGCCCGGGGCCGCTCTCCTTGGCCTTGCGCTGCCATCGCGCAGGCGGCGCGTTCGGGATCGGCGTGTCCAACTTGAGCAGCCCGTGCAGGTCCGCCTCGAACAGGAACTGCGCCATGGTCCTGCGGGCGGGCCGCGTCAGCCGGGAACACCGGGGACACCGCCCGGGATGCGGCCCGCTCCGCCGGGCCCGCCGCCCTCCCCACCGCCGGGCCCTTTCCACCCCCCGGCACCCGCTCCGGCCGTTCCCCGGGGATCTCTCGGTTACCGGGCGCTCCCCCGCTCCGTTCCTCGGTGCCCCCCTCGCCGCGGCCTCCCCCCAGAGCCGCCCCTCCGCGCCGCGCTCCCACCTCCGCCGCACCGCCGCCCGCCCGCCCCGCCTCCGCCGCAGCATTTTAAAGCGCGCGCGGGCGCCGCTCCGGTTGGCCGCTTCGAACCCAACGGCCGCGCGCTGCCTGGCAACCGCCGCGCTCCGCCACGCGATTGGCTGAGCGCCCCCCCCGGGGGGCCGTTGGGGGGGCGGGGCTACCGGGCCCCGAGGGGCGGGGCGGCGAAGGAGCGAGCAAGGCGGGTGTTTGTGCAGGGTCGCCCGTTTATGGCGGCGCCGCGGCGGCCGCGGCCCCCCCCCGCGGCTCCCAGCCGCTCATGAGCAGGTAGGACTGGTTGGCGATGTCGGTGCTGGGCTGCCGGCCCCCAGCGCGCTCCGGCGGCGGGCCCGCCTCGCCCCGCGGGCCGGGCAGCACCTCCAGCAGGCAGGGCAGGACGGCCTCCTCCGGCGGCTGCTTGTCGAAGGCGCTGGCCTGGAGGGGGCACGGAGGGGGCGCGGTGAGGGCAGCGTCTCCTCCGGCTGCCCCCGGGGAGGGGCTCAGCCGCGGCGGGCCCCGCCCCACCCCCTCACCTGGCCGTGCTTGCCGCTCTCCTGGAGAAAGCTGCCCAGCGCACGGTGCAGGTCGGGGACGGGCGGCCACAGTCTGTGCTTCACGTTGCTGGGTACGGGGAAAGGGGCATCAAAGACAAACCCCAGCCTGGGGGTGCCCCGACGCCCCCATGCAGGGTGCCCGGGCCTGGTGCTGGCCCTCCCCGCCTGCCCCCGGCACAGCCCTTACCTGTAGAGGGAGGGGAAGGTGCACCGCAGCCCCAGCAGCACCGCCGTGAAGAGCAGCGGCACCACCGTAACGCTGGGGATGATCCAGCCTGCATCGGAGGAGCAACGCTGAAGACCGGTCCTTCCCACACCGGCCACCTCTGAGCCCTTCACAGCCCTGTCACCCTCACAGCCCTGCTCTGGCTGCAGCTCCACCCCTGCCCTGTCCCTTACCCGCATTGGCCGTGGCATCAACCACAACGGGTTGGGACCAGGCGCTCCAGCTGCCCCGGTACCACGGCCCGCTGGGCTGGGCCCGCACCTGGGCATGGTACCGGGACCCTGGCCGCAGGTCCAGGACTTCTTTCCTGGCTGCCCGTGGAACCTGCAGGACCTGCAAGGCAGAGCCGAGCTGGAGGCATAGCTGCTGTGGGATGGCCAGGAGGCAGTGGTGAGGTGTGGGTCCGTCCTGCCTGACCCCGTGCAGGCCATGTGTCAGCAGCAGAGATGGGCAGGGCTGCTCAGGGTGCCCTGGCCAGGCCTCACCTTCCAGTCATGGCTGTTCTCCACAGTGTAGCGGACCTGGTAGTCCAGCTGCTCTGCCAGCACCTCCAGGGGCGGGAGCCACTGCAGGGTCAGACGGCCCTCTGACACTGTTGCCTGCACGAGCTGTGGGGCGTCTGTGAGCACTGTTGGTGTTGGGGATGGGGATGTGTCGCTGCCATGGAATGGGACATGGGATGCTGTGTCCCCTGCAAGCTGGGCATGGGCAAGGGCAGGGGCTGTGGTGGCACTGGGACTCACCAGCCTGGTGCAGCCAGAAGGGTTCCTTGAAATAGCTAAGTGTGGACAGCATGTGGGTCCGAGTGATGTTCACCAGGACGGAGATGGCACTGCCAGTCCTGGGCTGGAAGGTGCAGGTGTGGGTGCCCTGTGCCCCCATGCTCACCTCCTCACACTGCTGCCATGCATCTTCCCTGCATGAGGAGTGGAGAGCCAGTCAGTCCCACCATGGCATCCCCACAGCCAGTGCAGCCTTGCTCCTTCTGCACTTGCCTAGGAAAGCTACTGCTGTCTGTGATTGGAGGCGCAGTGTGGCCAGGAGAGGTACAAGTTTGATGGTGGTAGGGCAGGAGAGAGCAGGGCATTTGCAGGTGGCACAGTGTGGGATGTTGGGACACAGCAGGACCAGTGGTCCCTGGGATGTGCCTGCCTGAGTGTCACATGCCTGCCATGCCCCTTACCTTGTGCCAACCCTGCTTGGAGGCGGCCGGTAGAAGAGTTGGTGGGAGCTGTGGGGCTCTGCAAGGTCCCAGGTCCACTCGCAGCGCACGTGCCTCAGGTCAGGGGTGCTGCAGCAAAGCCCGATGTCTCCTGGGCAGGCAAGAGCCAGAGCAGGGAGGGGGCTGCTTCCCCTAGGCTCCCCAAAACTTGAGTGCTGCACCTCTCCTACCCCAGAACCCCCACCCCTCGCAGCCCCAGGCGTGGGTGCCTCCCTGCGTGGGAGGGGGGACTGCTCACCGGAGGAGTGGGGTGTCTCTGCAGCCACTGCCTGTGACCAAGGCCCCCAGACACCATCCATGGAGGTGCCATCAGGCTTGCTGCGCACCTGGATGTAGTACCTCACCCCTGGCTGCAGGTCCCGGAGGATCACCCAGGTGTTGGCCTGGACCAGCCACTGCAGTAGAAGGGCCAGGCTGAGCAGCAATTGCAGCCCCCAAATTCCCCTGCCCATCCTGGCCTCTCTGTGTACCTGCCCCACTCCTGGCGAGGCTGCAGCTGCCCCAGCCCTAGGTGTGTAGGTGTTGGTGGTTGACTGGATGTCCCCAGGGTGCTCCCCACTGGGGTTCAGTGTAGTATTGCAGGGCATCCCTTGGGAGCTGGCAGGACAGCACTGCACCTCGTAGAGGAAGAAGTTCAGGTAGTCGGTGAGCGGTGGCTGCCATGACACACAGAGCTGCCCTGCGGCCCCGGCCCAGCGGGCTGTGATGTTTGCTGGAGGGGCGATGAGACCTGCAGGGAACGTGCCAGGGTGTTTGCCCTCCTGCTGCAGCCCCTATCTGAGCAAGTCCTCGTCCTGCCAGGGGACACTTTGAGGCCCCTCCAAGGCTGTCTCTGTGCCCAGCATGCAGGGCACAAGGTGTTGCCAGCCCCCATGGCAAGCAGAAAGTGACCAGATCCAGGTTTGGGGACTGTCATGGTGTCACAGGGTATTATCCAGTAAGAGGGACTCACCCACCGCATCCACACTGAGCTCCCGCCAGTACTTTGTCTGGTTTGTGGTGGCATCCAGGACGCGTAGGTGGAGCTGGGTGAAGAGCCGCACGTCCTGGCTGGGGAAGACGCAGACGTGCCGCTTCCTGCCAGCACCATGGTGCCACGTGGAGACCATGCATGCTGTGGGCATATCCCTGAGGAATGGAAAGCGGGGTCTTGCAGCACCTCATGCCTCCTGCCTCATGGCAGTCTGGAGGAAAGGGGACGTGGGACACAGCACCGAGACCTCAGTGTCACCAGCTCTTTTCCTGTGCCACCATCCACTGCAGGACACCATCCCCGTGGGACTGAGGGACAGCCAATGTCTCAGCCCTGCTGCAGAGTGTGCAGTGGCTGCTGTGTGGCTCCTGTGGGTTGTCCACCCTCTCTCCTTGCAGCTGGGAGCCACTGGTATGGCACAGATTGTCGGGGTGCCCCGACCCTGCTGCTCTCTGTGCAGACAATAGCGAGGCTGGGCTGTGTCCCCAACTCCTCCTACCTGCTGTACCAGTAGTAGAAGTGGCACATCCCACTTGTTGCCGCCTCTTTCTCTTTCTCGTCCCAGAAGCAGGTGAGGTCCTCGAAGGAGCGGGAGAAACAGAGGATGTCCTCAGACACCCCTGCCAGCAGTGCAGCGTCTGGGTGGAGTGTGGGCATGAAGCAGCCTCTGGGCACAAACCTGTGCCCCCCCCCCACCTGCATCCTCCCACTCCATGCCTGCTGGCCTGCTCACCCCTGAGGCTGGGCTGTGCAGGTCCTTGGGGCAGCCTGAGCATGGCTATGACACAGGTGCCCTCCACCAGCTTGGCATGCTGGGGAGGGACATGGCACACATGCTGGCTGCTGGCTCGCACTGGGATTCTGCCTGGTGGCAGCACTCCCTGCTGGCCCCACCGCACCCCCCTCGTCAGTACGTGGGGTCCTTCAGGACAAACAAACATCCCGAAATAGCCCTGCGGTTGGAGGGGGGCTCAGGGCCCAGTGATCAGGGGAAGCACCCCTGCCCTGCTCATGCCGGAAGGTGCGCGGAAGTGAGATAAGGAGGAGCAGCACCCCAGGGAGAGGGAAAGGGCCTCGGGGCTGGTGTGGGGGCATGTGGTCCTGAGCAGGGAGGGATGCCCAAACCCTGGCCCAGGGACTGCTGGGGGGCTGTGAGTTTCTCTGCCCCCCTCAGCAAGCCACCCTCCCTGTTGTTGTATGGATGAACTGAAGCATCACATCCTGCAGGATCTCTGTCCCAAGCACTGGTGGCTTTGCTGGCACTTGAGCACTTCAGCACTCTCTTCTCCCCCGCTGCCTCTGCCCTGAGATTACTCCAGCCCTCTGCCTCCTCCGCTTCCTCCTGGCATGTACTGCCTTCCCCAGGGGATGTCCCCAGCTGGGGCACCCAACAAGCCCCCTGATAGTGCCTGGCCCTTCTCTGTGTGCTGAATGTGTCCACTCTCTGCTGTGCACCCCCTATGCTGCACTGTGAGCAAAGAATAAGTGAGAGTCCCCAAATGTCCCTGCCACCTTCTTGGTGTCCTTCTGCTCTCCCTGTTCCTGCCTGGGACAGGGTCTTGCCTGACCCTCCCAGCCCTGTTCCTCATTTCCCAGCCTTGTGTTGCCTGCCTTCCCCTGTCCATTGTCCCATCTACCCCACAGCCCCCCACCTGTTCTTCCCCTTTCCCCCCACCCT
>JAWWEU010000005.1:11144522-11204189 GCA_035583155.1 Acropternis orthonyx
CCCAAGCTCTAAGCACCAGTCGATAAGGTGGGCAGGTCCCAGCAGTTTGGTGGCACTGGGACCCACAGCATTGGTGGGAGGCCACATGGGCTACCAGACCATCTTTGCTGAACACAGGTAGTTTCCTAGGAAGAGTAGCCACTGAGCTCTGCAGCCCATGCCAGCCATGCTCAGGCACAGCAATGTCACAGAGGCTGTGGGCAAAGAGGATGAGCCCAACCCTGACCCTCCTCCCACTGTCCCTATGGAGGTGACTCAAAACGTGCTCCAAATCCCACCCTGGCCAGACACCTGGGGTGGGTCTGGAGAGACGAGCAGGAGATCAACAGGATTTTGTTCAGTTAATGCTTCTTACGCTGTTGCAGAAAGTGTTAAAGGGGCTAAAGAGGCACTCTAAGAAAGCATGAATGGGCCTGAAATATGAGAAAGTTGTGAAGTGGCTCTGCCTGGTGCAGCGAGCCAGGCTGGGGCCAGCTACTGGCTAAGCTGAGGCTGCTTGCCAGGGCAGTAAGATCATGGCAAGGCTGGTGCAGGAGCACAGAGATTAGCCTGGCAGTGCCACTGCATTACTTGTGGTGCAGAGCTGTGCCATCAGATATTAACTTCAATTTCACTCAAACAATCATCACATTGTAACTCCAAAAACTTTTGATGAGTGAGGAGCCCCTCTGCTACCTGTGTGGGACTTGAGCATCAGGATGACATCCCCAGGAGGCCCTGGGGCTACCAAGTCCTGCTTGCAGAGAGCAGGGATGTTCCTTTACTCTGAGCACCTCAGGATGTCTCACAGGTGAGAAGGGCACTCCATTTCCCACCCTGAACAACCCTGTGCACGCCCTCCTGGGATGCCCCTTCCCAGTCCTGCAGATTTTGGCTGCTATGAGGTGCTCACTGCCCACACCTGACATGCCATCTCTTCTCTGGCCCATCCTCTGGGGGAGAAGATAGCTCCAAGGACCTACCTTGGGATGTCACTGGCTCGGGGGCTGACGGTGGGCTGCGGAGGCTGAGCAGGATGGCCGGGATCAGTGAGAGCAGCCAGCCCCAGCACAGGCAGGCTGCCATCCTGCAACCTGTGTGCCGGGGCCACACGTGCCGTGCCGTACTCAGCCCTTCCCAGCGCTCCGGGAGCTGCTGTGACTCCTTCAGGCAATACTTTTATCTGGGAAGTGGTGGCTGTGCAGCTCAGGAAGCCTGGATGGGGGCTCCCCCCACCCCATCACCAGCACTTCCCTGTGCCTGAAACCACGATGCCACAGCCCCTCTGCCGCCAGCCACAGTGCCAAGAGAGACTGCTCCTATCAGATAGGCAGCATGTCCTGTCCTTGTGGCTACCGGCACGCCGGGAGACTGGGGTAGGAAGAAAAACAACCCCTGAGAAACCAGGGAGGCCCCTGTGTGGGGCAGGGCAGGCTGTTGAGGGCTTGCTGCTATGTGGGA
This sequence comes from Acropternis orthonyx, assembly GCA_035583155.1. Lineage (NCBI taxonomy): Eukaryota > Metazoa > Chordata > Aves > Passeriformes > Rhinocryptidae > Acropternis > Acropternis orthonyx. Next base: position 11,145,963 of record JAWWEU010000005.1, read on the forward strand.
GCATGGGATGTTGGACAGCTGCTCTGGCTCCATCCCATTCTGTGCCACCTGGCACCACGGTACTCTGGGTCTGCTCTGCCAGCAACACTATCCCTGTGGCTGTGGTGGGAGGAGAGCTGTAGGCACAGGGGGCACTGCCAGAGCCCACACAGTTGCTAGTGGTGCTGTGCAGGAGCAGGGCTGCCATGGTGGGGTCCCATAGTCATGCTCAGCCTCATGCCAATCCACCACCTCTGCTTGGCATGAATGGCTGGAGATTCTCCCACCCTGCCAGGGCACATCATAGTGGCATAGCCCAGGGGGCACCAGCCAGGGCACAAGAAGCCACTTGTACATGTGTCCCCACCACGCCAAGGCCAGGTTGGATTCTCCTTGCCCAGCAGTGAGGACAGCACCAGAGGCACTGAGCAGCCAGCACCAATTTGCCACAGCCAAATTTTGTCAAATCAGTCCCATTTGCTTTTCCATCTGGCTACTGGGCTTTGCCACCAGGCAGGCAAAAAGCAGAAGGACCTTGGTGTGAGCAGGACTAATGACACTGCCTCAGACACCATTCCCAGTTGGGAGCAGAGGACATACAGAGGCAGTGGCACATGTCAGGCTGTCTGTGACGGCCAGTTCCCATCACTGGTTCACTGGGGACCTCAGGGATGGGGCAGAGAGGCTATTTACTAACAGCTGCAGTTGACACCAAAGAGCACTGGAGGCTAGAATGGAAAATCAGAATGGTATTTACAGGGTTTAAAGACCTTCTGGGAATAAAAGACTCTTGCCCAGAAGGGAAAATGCAAATGCCCGTGCCCTGCCTGTTCCTGGGACAGCAGGCTCTGCAGGAGCCGCTGTTGCTTCTCATGGGATTGCAGGAGACAGTCAGACTGCTGGATGGCATGTCTAATGTGAGCAAGCTGAAGCCAAGAGAGGTGAAGCCCAACCAGTGTCAGCATAACAAACAGCAGCAGTACAGCTGAGGCACCACAGCCTGGGAGAGGATCTCCCATAGGGGAGTCAGTGCAGAGCCCAGGTGATCCATGAGGGACAGGCACATGAGAATCACTGCAGCACATGTTTGAGCAGGCTGGTCGAACACGGTGGTCCCTTTGCAAGACATGGGAAGTTATGTGATGGCTTGGCACAGTGCTGGGCAGGGTGGGAAGGGTGCAGAGCTGTGCAGCCCCACAGAGACTGGCCAGAGAAGTGGGGCCATCCCTGTGAACAGCAGCCAGCTGAGGGGAAACTGCAGGAACAATTTTAAAGCGTGAAAGATGCAGCTGTGCAGAGGAAGGACATAGTCTGTTCTCCATATCCCTTGGGGACAGGACCAAATGTTAAATTGTGTGTGGGAGCGAAGATCTCAGTTGGATCCTATGAAAATCCATCTCCATGGCATGATGAGACCTGGGCCTTCTCTGGGGGTGCTGGGGCATTCCTGGGTATCATCAGAGGACTCCAATGGGAACAGGATTCCAAGCAGTGCCCACCATGTCAGCAGACCACTGGGTGCCCACATCCTGTTCCACAGTGCTGTCAGCAGGGCAGAGCTGGGTCCCCACCACCACTCCTTTGAACTCAGCTGCCTGTTGCATGATGTTTATTGTCTGTAAGGCAGAGCTGGCACCTCCGAAGGGTCACTGCAGAGCTGGAGGCCGTGCACAGCCAAAGCCATCCCTTTGCACCCACCAGAGTGGCCCCATCCCATGCCGTCAGTGATGCTCACAGCCCCGCTGGCACCACTTCAGGCCTGGAGCATGCTGAGAACTGCAGAGCAGGCATCTGCTGGATTTCTGCTTCCCCCTCTTGCCCCGACGCTTGAGCATTTGTGTCCATGGGCTCGGGCAGCAGCACCCTGGCTCCTGAGAGCCCCTCTCCTGTCCACTCTGCACTCTGCTGCTGCTTGCCCTTGGGGACCATCCCAGCATGACCCCCAGCAGTGTGGAGCTGTGTTGGTGGCTGGCACCATGCCAGTATGGCCAGCACATGCTGGGTGGGCAGCCAGGGAGGGGATGGCACAGTCCTGCTGTGGGGAAGGTGCTCTTGCGAAGGGGCACCAGCATTTGGCTGCTTGGCTGTGGAGGGGGATGAGTAGCCCATCATCCCCACAGCACTGCCCCAGCAGGCAGGTGCCAGCATCGCCCCTCTGCACGGTGCTGGCGCAGTCTCACGCCTCCTCAGCAGTGGCATCAATCCCGGCATAGGTGAAGTTCTCAAACAGGGCCATGTTCACGTAGGCCTGTGGGAGAACACCAGTTAGGAGCCAGTTGTGACACTGCCCCCATCTACCTCCCATCCCCACTGGCACACTCATGGGCCCTGTGCCCTGGGAGGGAGGCAAGAGGGCTCCCTACACCCAAAAAGTGATGCTGAGGTTACCCCCACACATGGTGGATGTCACATAAGTTCTGTTGCTGGCTGTCCCGTCCTCGAGCCCAAGGGATGTTCCAGCATGTGGACAAGTCCAGCACAGGATGAGTATCTGTCCTGCTGAGCTGCCACCACTCACCTTCCTGGCCTCCAGCATGCGGATGAGCTGCATGGAGATCTGGGCGAAGGGTGGGCGCTCATAGGGGCGGTCACGCCAGCACTGCCGCATCAGCTCGTACCTGGGGCCAGAGAGTTGTGGGTGACTCAATGTGCACAGGGGGAAAGGGGCTGAAGAGTTCTTTGTGGGAAATGGGGGGAAGCAGGCAGGAAACTAAAGCCCAGGAAGGGTGTTTGGGATGTGGGACCCCAGCTCATCACACAATGCAGAGGGAATCAGGCAGAAGGTACTGCAAGTTGGTGGGGAGCCCTGTGGGGCAGTGGGATCAGAGGGACATGGGTTCCACCATCAGCTGAGGCTTCATCCACTTACACTTCATCATCGCAGTTACGCGGTTTCTCCATGCGGTAACCCTGGGGCAGCTTCTCATAGAGCTCGGCACATGTCATCCCGCAGTATGGCGTCCCCCCTGCAGCCACAGACACACAGCTGGCTGAGGCAGGGATGGTCCCCAGAGTGTCCCCTCCAGGGCTCCAGGAGGACCAGACCTACAGGGACCCAAGTGGAGGCAGGGCACACAGAGAAGTCTTACCCAAGCTGACGATCTCCCACAGCAGGACACCGAATGACCACCTGAAAGGGCCAGAGATGAGGCTGTGACAGAGTGCCCAGTCCAGCCCTTCTGATGGGCACGGGGCAAAGCCTGGGGTGAAACAGGCAGCCAGGGCTTGGGCTGAGCCAGCAGCTCCACAGGAAGATGCATCAGTATCTCTTCGTGCCCTTGCAGCACCCAGAGCAATAGCACTGCCTCACTGACTGTGCCAAGAGAAAAGGAGGCAGCTCCAGCCATGCCCCAGCTCTGGTGCCCCCACCCACAGGACTTACACATCGCTCTTGGTGGTGTACACGCTGTAGTTCAGGGACTCGATGGCCATCCAGCGAACTGGCAAACGGCCCTGGGGAAACAGAGAGAGACTGTCAGAGGTGCGGGGATGCCCTGTGGGTGGAGGACAGCTGTGACCCAGCTTGTCTCGAAATGGTGGGTCCTCCACACTGGTGGTGGGTGTCCTTCCCAACACAGTGGTGCAGACTCTGTGGAGATGCTCCGCTTCTGCCTCACCATTGTCTTCTTCACATAGACCTCCTCCCCTCTGGAGAGGCCAAAGTCAGCAATCTTGGAGGCCAGGTTTTCTCCCACCAGAATGTTTCTTGCTGCCAGGTCTCTGTGAATGAACTGAAAGGGGCCAGCAGTGAACAGGAGCCACATGCTCCCTCCTGCTGGCCCCAGGAACTTTGTGCCCTGATGGGGAGTCCCTAGGCCCCAGGGGAAGGGTGCTCTGAAGGGTTTGCTGGGAATGTACCTGCTTCTCACTCAGGTACTGCATCCCCTTGGCCACATCTGAAGCAAACTGGAGGAGCTGCTGGGAGGTGAGTGTGGAGGCAGTGCCATGTTCCTTGGCAAAGGCTGGATCTGTCTCCAAGACTCGGCTTTTGCGGAGGAAGTCAAGGAGGTTTCCGTAAGGAGCATACTCAATGGCGATGTACAGGTAGCCTGGGGGGAAGGAGGAGGTTGGGCTACTGGGGCTCTCTCCAGAAAAAAGGAATACAGAGCTGGGCAGTGACTGTGGGGCTAGGGAGAGTGGGACAGCCCTCACCCTTGTTCTCGCAGGCACCCAGCAAGTTGATGATGTTGGGGTGATGGCCCAGTTTGCACAGCACCTCCAGCTCCCCGGCAAAGTCCCGATGGTCATTCTCTGAAGCAAACTCTGGAAGCAAAGAAGGGATGGACACCTCAGGCCTACAAAGGCCCCTCCTCTTCTTCTCTACAAGTGATCCCTGACTCTCCTCAGCATGAGCATGACCCAGGATACAGCTGCATCCTTCAGCCCATCCTGCTTGCCTTCCCTGACACTCACCTTTCAGCATCTTGATGGCTGCATTCATTTTCAGACCATCCTTTTTGATCATGGCCCTGATGACCTGCCCAAAGTTGCCCTCTCCGATCATGTCTTCAAACTTGATGTCTTCCCACTCCAGGATGGGGTAGCTGAGGGGCTCAGGCTGTGGCTTAGGCCGGCGTGTCAAGGTCAGGGTCCCTGAGTTGAACTGCAGGATGGTCTCTTCCCCCTGGCAGATGGAAATGGGTGAGGTTAGAGGCACCCGGCACCCTTCTGCCCATGCGGCAGTCCCAGCAGGGCAGGAGTCATGGGCAAGGGTGGTCTCCGCACCCTCTCTGTGTGGAAGTGAGGTCTGGCTGCATCTGGACTGGAGGCTACGGAGCGTGACCTGGATCGGGCTGGGATGTGGGAAGCAGGGGACACGGTCCTGGCAGGGCAGGCGGCACTCACCGAGCCAGACTGGTATGTAAAGGTGCGGCGCCGGTGGAAAAAATTCTTCTTGATGAGGAAAAGTGCCAGAAGAGCAAATAGGATGGTGAGGCAGGTGACGGACACAGAACCAACGATGGCCAAGAGCAGTTGCTGGTCTATTCCTGCCTGCTCAGTGCTCTGGATGCCCAGGCTGGGTGGCACACTCAGCGTCCCTGCCAAAAGGAGGGATGGAGGGTCGTGTTCCACAGTCGAGTCCTGCCCAGCCTGTACTAGTGGCCAAGCACCGCAACAACAGACATCTCCCAGCACCCAGGCACGCCATGAAGATACCACAATATTCTGAGCCTCTGCTGCCACAGTAGCACAGCAGGGAGGGTGTCACTGCCCAGGCCCTGCACCTGCACCCTGATTTCTGGACCTTCAACCACCTTTGGATCCAGCCACCACCTCCTCCCATACTGGCTCTGCTTTGCTCCTCTAGTTCCTCACTCCATATCACCCTCTGGCCAAGGCAGAGCCACTATGTAGGTGCTGTGCTGTCACCATGCCACCCCTGCCCCATCAGGACTAGGAGGAGCAGGCTTTCTGAAAACACCCACAAGAATTTTGGGCTTGGGCTGCTGCTTCAGAGCTACTCTCAGAGGTCACCACAAGCACCTCAGCCATTCTTTGCTGACCCAGATTCTGAGCCCAAGCTGCAGCAGAACTGTGAGCCCCCTGCCTGCTGGGACATCCCTCTCACCGTCTCCCAGGGTCTTGGCTTTCATGGGCTGGCTCCATTCCCCTGGGACATGGGAGTTGGCACGGACACGAAACTGATAGCTGGTGCTGGCATTGAGGCCCCCAATGATCTTGGTGGTCTCGGCGCCACTGTCGGTGTCAATCCACTGGGGTTCACTGGTGCCCCCCACCTGCTGCAGTTCCACGATGTACTTGGTGATGCCCCCATTGGGGTATTCAGGAACCTGCCAGGAGAGCCTGACAGCAGTGTCGGACACGGACTCTGCCAAGAGCAACCGTGGGGAGGAGGGCCCTGGGACAAGGAGAGCAGAGCATCAGTCCCCGAACAGGTCTCATGGCACTGCAGGGGCTGCTGTGAGGACTGGACTCTGTGGATGGCAATGGCAACTAAAGTTGGGCCAGGTTTGAGGGACCTTCAGGGACCCATGCCTTCTGCTTGGTGGAGGTGGAGTTGCTGTCCATGTACAACAGTGGAGCAGGACTGTACTCCCAAATACTTCTGGCCTCAGAGAATTCCAGACTAGGTGCCAGTGTATCAACTAGCCCTTGTGATATTTTGTTTCTTCAGCCCTCCTTCACACTGTCTTCCCACTACCTCCTGTGAGTCTTCTGCCTGCTCACAGTCCTAACCCTGAATCCCCAAATCATACAAAGCTCTTACAATCAGGGAACAGAGGAAACGTCACATCCCTCAAGCCTGACGCCTACCAGTACTCATAACATGTACCAGACAGTGTCATGTATCCCCAAAGGCCTTCTGCAGGCCTTCCCCTTTGGTTGGCAGAAAGCTTGGTCAGGTTGATGCTCCACCTTCCCATGGTCTCCCACCCACATGGGGGCTGCATGCATATGTATGTGTGTGTGTGCTCACAAGTGGGGCTGTAGGGGTCCCCAGGCCCTAGTGGCCATCCAGCAAAACTACCTGGCAGCAGGGTTAAGGTGAACCAAAGGGAAATATTTTGTTCATGCAGAGTATAATTATATTGAGAAACTTGTGTTGCTACAGGGTGTTGTAAAGGCTGCAAGCGTAGACAAGTCTGTCAGGATTTGGGCAAGGTTGCAGAGGACAGATCTGTTTGTGAGCATCACTTGTGATGGCCTGAATGTCATGTTCAGCATACGATGTTTCTCAGCTGCTTGGTGTTGGAGACTGCAGGGTCTAGCAAGGAAAAGAGGACCCATTTTTCCCAAGCAGCTGTTCATGTTCTATCAGAGATGGGATTCAGGAGCAGCTGGACCTGGGGATGCTTGTTGTTACAGGTGTAACTAATTTACTATTGTAATCCCCTGTAATAATTCCCTGTGTTCAACTGGACCTACCTTTGCTGTTGATCATGACCTTATAGGGGTCAGAGGGTGGCCCCAGGCTGGTGCAGTGGTACACCAGCACCTCCAGCCCATACTCCTTGTTGAACTCCAGGTCCCCAATGCGGGCAGAGAGCACTGAGATGGACGTGATGTTTTTCTCAGAGACCAGCCGCCTCGCAGAGTCAAAGAGGTGGACGATGAAGCCATGTGCTGGCTCGTGGTTACTTGGCAACTTCCAGTTGACATGAAGTGTGTTTTTCTCTTCTATGGACCAGCCTTCAATCACAGGCTTGACTGTGGGCTCTGCAATCAAAACCGCAAAACCTCACGGCGCGTCTGGTCTTGGACTTTTCAGACTCTGTGCGTGCAGGGTTAGTGTTAGGGTTAGAGTTAGTGTTAGGGTCAGGTCAGGGTGAGGGAGATGGAGGCTCACCAAGGCACTCAGTCACCATGATGGCTTCAGGTCCCTTGCTGCCCTCCCCACCAGCCCCTGGCCGGCTTAGCTGCACCTTGACAATGTACGCAGTCACTGGCCGGAGGTTCATGAGGGTGATGTTCTCGCTGTTGTCAACTGTGGGCAAAGAGAACATCAAAACCCATGACCCACAATCTGCCTTACCACCAGCATCCTCCTCAGCATCACTACAGGAGGCCTGGTGTGGGGACCTCTGCCCATCCCAGACCTTCACTGGCTGTGACAGCCATCACCTCCCAAACAGGTCCTACCTGTGCCCCCCAGCCCTGCAGACACATACCCACAATGGATGACCACGCTGAATTGTCATCCTTGGGCTTGTAGAACAGCTTGATGGAGGTGATGGGTCCGTCACCAGAGAAGCAGTCCACAGGTGACACCACGAGCTGGCGGCTCTGCTTGGCCAGCAACCGGGGGGGACTCAGGGGCACTGGTGGCACTGCAGGGGGAAGGAATGACACTGCTGTGACCGGGATCAATGAGCAGACTGTGGATACATCTGCCACCTCTTGACTCCTTTCAGCTTTGTGAGGAAAGTCTTTTATAACCACCCAAACCTGTCTGCTGGCATCCTGGCATATGATGGGAGGCACTTGGTCTAGTGCAGGGGGTTTGGTATTGCCACATCGTGTTGTCAGCACCCCCCACCAACCCTGGCTCATTCTGCTTGTGCCACCACCCTTTTCTCACCTCGGATGTTGACCTTGACTTTCCGGCTGTCCTGGCCCCCAGTTGTGGAGACCCGGCATTCCCAGAGCCCTGTGTCCTCCTTCCTCAGGTGCCCCACCTGGAACTCGCAGGTGATCTGTCCTGGCTCAATGATGGCTTTGATGAGCTGCAGGCACAGAGGATGCAGTCAGTGGCCCTGCTCAGCCCCCTGGCTCAACCTCAGTGTCAACTTGAAGCTGTGCAGAAGCCCCTGGGGGAGACAGGTGCTTTTGAGGGAGCTGGCAATATGGAGATGGTGGTGGGGCAAGAGCATGGGGAAGTACCTTGAGCACAGTGCCGTCAGCCTTGCGCAACTCCACGCTGTCACTTGTGGGCAGTGGGTTGCCAGTGGCCACACAGCTGACAATGGGCTCTGAGCCCAGGTTGAACTCCAGCTCTGAGGCCAGCTGGATGATCTGGGGGAACCGGTCTGCACACAGAAATCAGCATTAGGGCTGGCCTTGCTCTTCCCCAGGCACAAGAGAGGCTGGCAGCTTTCCTTGGACCTGGCCACAGCCAGACCCTCGTGCCAAGGGGCGAGGGAGACAGATTCTGCATCCAGCTCTGATCTCCACCCCATATGCCAGGCTCAGCAACACTCTCAGCACAGTTTATCCTGAGTGCCAGACCAGATGTTCCCCTTGCAGTGCCCTGGTTTCCACAGGGTTGAGGGCTGTTTCTGCAGGCAAGGTGTCCTGCTGAATCCAGCTGGTAAGGGCAACAGACAATGGCCCTCCCTCCCACACACCAGTGAGGAAGGAGCCAGAGCCCTCTTGAGGTTGGGGGAGAGAAACCCACCACAGCCCCCTGCCAACCTCACCTGACTTCTCACAGTGCTGCCCATGCCAGCCTGTTGGGCAGACACAGCCGCTGAAGCGGTTACAGCTGCCTCCGTTTTGGCAAGTGCACCCCAGGGCACAGTCGGGGCCATAGAATCCTGGGGGACAGGCTGTGAAAGAGGAGAGCTCGCTGCTACTCCTGGCCATGGCACAGGACCACAGAGACAGAGACAACAACCAGCTGCAGGCAGCAGCATTGCTCAGCCCGTGCCAACCCTCAGACTGGGTGAGGTTTGCACAGGTGCTGCTGGAGAGCAGCCAGGCCTTGGAGGAAGCCTGGGCTGGGTGGGAGAGCTGATGGATACCCATGTTCCAGTACCTTTGTTGCAGTGGGAGCCACTCCAGCCTGAGGCGCAGGAGCAGCCATAGGGGTCCGGCAGGCAGAAGCTCAGCCCCTGGCAGCCCTGGACTCTCTGGCATGTCTCCTGGCAGTTGCGGCCAAAGTGGCCTTCCCGGCAGGCTGGAAAAAGAATAATGGTCTGCCCTCACCTGTCACTCACACATGCACTGCTCAGTGCTGGTTTGGGTGCCCCAAGCCCTGTATCACCACCTCGAGGAGACACAGGACCCATGAGAATGGTCTAGCCCTGCTCCAGAAACAGAGAGCTCTGTGGGTGGGGAGGCACTGGGGATGCACACAGAGTTTCTACCCACAGCGCTCGGGTCTGGGGGTGCAGCAGGGACCCCACATATGCCCTGGGCACAACACCTACCTCGCTCACAGCGGGTGCCCATGAACCCCGGAGGGCAGATACATTCGCCAACATGGTCATGGCAGATGCCGCCGTTTAGACAGTCGGGACAGTCCTTCTCACAGGACGGTCCCCACTTCTTTGCGGGGCAGGCTGTGGAGAGAGCAGAGGGGGGGACAGGGTGGCACCAGGCCAGAGGGCAGGGTACAGCTGGCTGTCCCCACTGCCCAGAGAGCCAGGGCCCTGCTCACCTCTCACAATGAGACGATAGAAGGCACTCAACAGAGGGCTGTCCCCCATGAATGTCGCACTGTAAACACCATTTTCACTGACACTGACACTGGGGAGCGTCAGGATGACACGGTCACCCTGCACCTCACCCCGGTCTGTGGTCTGGTAGTAGGTACCTGCAAGGGGACAGGGTTATCCTTGACCTCCCGTGCCTCTGGGGCCAGTACCCGGCACAAACTGCAAGCAGCCGCAGCCCCAACCCCGTGCCTGCTCTTGGGACTACTTGCCATTTCTTTTCCACATAACATCCGTCTCCTTCCTCTTGAGGATCTTGGCAGAGAAGGTGGCTGGCTCAGCAACATTCACAGACTGTGTGGCCTTCACTGGGAAGAGGTGGGCTGCCAAAGAGGAGGAGAAGGAGCAGGCTGAGCAGTGGTCACCCCACAGAGCTGGCACTCCCAGACCAGTCACCCCAAGACACACACACCCTGGCACACCCCAGCACCCACCACATGCTGCTTCTGGGATGCCATGACACATCTCCTGCTCCTGGGTCCACTCCACCTTGGACCCAGGACCCCCTCAAGCCTCTGCAGGGACAGGGCTTCCTTCCTGGCCCCTCCAGCCCCTGCAGGCCAACGCCAAGGAACAGGATAGGGCACCCTGCCCTCTGACCAGCCCGCTAGTCCCAGCATGGCATGGGATGCTGGTGGCAGCAGTCTGGGGAGGTGACATCTGGGACAAGTTTGCATGGTGCATCCTGCTTGCTGCTGGCTGGGGAGGTGTGGAGTGCTGCAGGCAGGGACAGCACAGGCAGGTGAGGAGAATTAGGCATGTGGGAAGCTGTATGCCACCGACCAGAACCAGTGGCCCTGTCACAGCTGTTTTCCTGATTCCCTAGGTGCTGGGGCATGCAGCAGCACTGAACTCTTGGAGTATTAATGTGAGTCAGCCAGACCCCAGCCTGAGCACAAACAGGGCTATAAATACCTTAAGGCCTGGGAAACCAAGCCCTGGGTGTGCCAGGACAGACACAAAGGAGGACACAGGAGACTGATGGCGTTCAGAGCTTGGCAGTACTCCAGCTTGCAGACACTAGGAGCCATGCCAGGTTGGAGCTAAAACACAGCCAGCTTTGTGTCCCACCCCACTGAGGCCAAGGACCAGGAGGAAGCAGCACATGCAGCAGATGCCAGCACTGCAGGTCACACTTCTTGGTAATTTCCCAGAATCACCTCCCCACCTATCCTGATAGCTGGGATCTTTCTTCCATGGACTTTGTAGTCCCTTGTAAAGGGCACACAGATGTGGCCTCCATTCTGTCTCACTCCACCTCACACTCTGGAACAAGAGCCAACAGTTCCCTGGGGATCCCCAAATACCATGCTTTGTGTTTGTGCACACTGATTTACTTGTTTCTCCATCACTGCAGCCCTCCCAGAGTGCATCTATGCTCTGTCTCTCTGTCACTCTGTAGCACATCCATTGTCTCTCCAAGCAGCTCAGGGATAGCAGCCAGCATGGCTGCTTGCTCAGTTCTTTGTACCCACAGCCAGTGACACAGGTTGCTGCAGAGACCATGTGCCATGCCAGTGGGAACTCCCCTGTATGAAAAGGACCAACTCCTATTCTTGCTCTCCCTTCTCTTAGCCAGTTATTTACCAATGCAAAGACCTCTTCTGCCACTCCCTGAGTGCAGTTTCTCTCAAAGAACCTTTGAAAAGCAATTTTCTCAGTTTTCTCCAGGAATTCAAGCAGACAGAGTCAACTGGGTCTTCTGTAGCATCCTCACTGCTGCCACCCCAGAGACTCTCCCACTGCAGAGTCAGCTGCCTCTCTCTCTAAGGGGCCACATAACCACAGATTCTGCTTTTTATTACAGTTTTTGCTAATTTCCTGGGTTCTGATCAGGGTTTACAGTTCTGTAACTCCCTACCCAGAAGCTTTTAGGAAACGCTGGTGTCCCATGGGCAGTGGCACAGCCTTGCTCACTGCATGCCTGGCAATGTCACGCTGCTCCATTCTGCTATTTATTGTCTGTCTTTTGTTATCAACACTGGCATTTTAGACAGATCTCCCAGCAAGTTTCACCAACTTCTCTGTCGTGCACATAGATGCAAAAATAAAAGAACTTTGATTATCTGTAATTGTTTTTCTGAGTGTCTTTCTGCTCTGAATGTTGTAAAAAATAGTTTGTTGCCAGATTTAAGCACTTCTGAAATTGCTCCTGAGGATCTCTTTGGTCTGCTATACTTTGTTTTCATAGAAAAGCTTTCAAAATGTATCATACTTCCTATGTTTTTCTCCATACATGACCTTTTGGGAGATGCCAACTTTCCTTTAACAGATTTCCCCACCTGCTGTTTCATCACCTTGACCTGCTTTTTTGTGCTCTCAGGCTAAACAGGAGAGATGACACACACAAGCCCCCACAGTGGGTTCTCTATCCATCCCTCCTGCCCCCTTCAAATTTTTTGTTGCTTACTTCCCCCCCCCCCTTACTATTTCCTTTCTTTTTTTATCTTCTCTTCCTGTAAACAGAGCAAGGACAGCTTCTTTGGAAAAGAGACACCTTTTTGGCACTTGTAACTCCCACAGGGGTTTGAACCTAGGCACTGATCAGCTCCTCCACAGCACTATTTGGCCTGGCTAAGTTAACCCAGAAGTGGGGGGCTGGCTAGGAGCACCCCACTCTGGGAAACCCTGTCACACCGATGGAGACCAAAAGCCATCACCTCCACCCATGATTTATAAACAGGGACATCTGCGGGTGCAGAACTCTCACTGTGCTTCTCACCCCCAGCTGCTCCTCACCACCCTCACCCCCATGCCTCCTACACTGTCTCCATACACCTCTGCTTTGCTCCCTAGACACCTCTGTGCCTCTCTGCTTGCTCAGACCAGTCCTCTTCATTTCCAATAGGACCACTGCCGTTTTCAGCTTGAGCCTCTGGCCAAGGACTTAGGCTGGGCCCTGCTCCTTGGGGATGCTTGAATCCCACCTGCAGCCTTGTACCCCAGTTTGGAAATGCCAGATCTGCTTGCTGAAGCTGTGTTTTTACACAGGCAGGGAAACTTGTATTCCCTCCTCCTATTCTCAGCAAAAGGTCAAATGTTTTAGCTAAACTTTCTAAAACAGAGCTAGAAAGCATGCTGAGGCAAACACTTATCACAGAAAATCTCAGTCCTAATAGTTTTGCAAAGTCTCAAGCACATAGGGAGTGGAGGTTGGAGGGGCAGTGTGGGAAAGTGTTGCCCCAGGTAGTATCCCTGCTCCTATCCAGGCCAGGGAGGTCCTTTCAATTTATATAGCCCAAAATGGGAGCTGGAGATGAGCCCAGTACTGTTCTTGGCTACAGTGCACCCTGGCAATGCCTCTCAGCAAGGCTCGCTTCTGGAGCAGTGATATGCTGCCACTGGATGGTGTTAAGCACCTTGGAGGCTGCCAAAGATATGCCCCATCACTACCTCCTCCCTGTGAGCCTGTGGTGGAGACATGGGCTGGCACAGCTCCAAAGGGCTGCCCCCTGCTCTGGTTAATAATTTACAGACCCTACAACCTCCTCCAAGGACACCCAACTTCCTTTTGGACCTTGCCCTGCTCCCAGGCACCATTATGAATCCAGACGGCTCCTCCATGGGGCTCGGTCACGCTCCTCCAGTTGAGCATTGCCCCCATCTCCATCCTACCAGTGCTGGTGGACCCCTAACCTCACATCTGTCCCGCCACCACACCAGCTGGTGCTGGTATTGCAAAGCTCCCATGTGCAGGCAGCTCCCACATGCACCCAGCTGGCAGGCAGAGTGTGCCCACTGCCCCCTTCCTGGGCCACTCACCGTAGTGGTTGTTGTGCACATAGACCACCTGTGCCTGCTCGGTTGGGGTACGCCCCAGGCAGTAAAGGATCCCCACCAGGTCAGCCATGGAGAAGCCCCTGGCCTGGACTTGGTTGCTGCGGTTGTGGTAGTTTTGGAAGCCCGTTTTGGGGTGCGTCATCACGATCTTGTTGTCCCGCTCAATCTGCAGGTAGCTCACATCACGCTCCCCCATGACACAGGTGAGGAAGAAGTCAGAGTGGGATGGGCTCTGCACATTGGCTATCAGGGTGATGTCGAGGATGGCCCCTGGAGTGGGGGAGTACAAGGGCATGTCAGAGCTGGACAAGGGCATGGCCACCCCAGCCCCGCCTCAAGGCCAGTTCCCGTCACCCAAATGTCACCCCCTTTTCAGGACGCTTTTGAACTCCCAGCCCAGGAGGCACAGCCTGGGCACAGAAAGGTGTGTTGCAGATCCATTGGGATGACACAGTGGGAGTTTCCACTCTCCTTTAGGAGATTTCAACTGGCTCGCTCCCCACCATAAGCCAAGCTTGCATCAGAACAGGAGTCTTGGAGTGGCTCCCATGCTGGGGAGAGGCAGGCAAGTGAGGACACTGCTGGCCACTGAGATCTCCACATGGGTGATCACAAAGGGATATTTCCTCACTCCAAACCCTGCTCTGATGGCACCCCTGAGCTCCCACAGCTCTCTCATCCCACCAAGCCTTCTGGGGTCCAGGGCTGCTCACTGGGGCAGAGGGAAAGGGGCAATTTACCTGCCAGGTGTGGGAGGAGAAGCAGAAGATAAACCTGGAGTCCCATGTCCTTGGAGCGTGTTCTGAATCTGGCAGAGGTCAGAAAACGCCCGGCATGTCCCAGCCACGGGGGTCAGAGCTGGAGGCTGCAGCTGCCTAGGGGCTCCACGCAAGTGGCCCCTCAGGGCCCCTGCTCCTTGCCTGTGCCCCCCATCTTGCCTCCATGCTGCTGCTTCACGTCCAGTGCAGCCGTGACTGCCTTCCCTGGTTGCATAGCCTGGGCACGGAGAGAAAGATGCCTCTGTTCCTGCTTGCTCAGCAGCCAGCCAGCTGCTCAGGAGAAGGGCTTGCCCGCAAATCAGTCCCTGTGACCCGGTGGCAGCTCTGCCAGGGCTCAGCCCGCTGCCCCAGCACTAGGGCTTCGTGCCCAGACTTCCCCAAGCCATGCCAAACGCCCAGCCCGGGCAGGAGGTGTCCCAACCAGCTCCCTGTGTTCAGCTCGGAGCGCCTCACGGCCCAGCCCGCTCCTGCAGTAGCATCCCCATCCCTCGGTGCGGCCCCGTGGCTGTGGGAAGGGCTCTCTGGAGCAGGGAAAGGAAAGGAAAGGAAAGGGGCCAAGGGGCCGTGGCCGGTGCTGGCGGTGCAGCCAAATCCTGTTTCCCATGCGGCGTTTCCTGCTCTCCACCCATTGTTTGGAGCCGGCGAGAGCTGCCCCGCTCAGGCCGTGCCCTGGGGAGCGGCGTGTGGCGGGCCTGGGGCCACGGAGCCCCCGGTGGGCCTGGCCTGGCGGGGGGGCAAGGCAGCAAAAAGCCAGCCACCCCACACTGGAGGGCGGCCACTGCCCGGGGAAAAAGACTTCGTGTGGCAGTGAACATGTCTGAGAGGAAGCAGAAAGCAGTGGCAAGGCTGGCCATCCCTGAGGGTTTCCCATGCAGGGTGCCGGCGTGGGCACGGCACAGCATGGCCCACCGAACCTTGTGCTGCTTCACAGATTGAACTGCTCCCATATGTGAGCCAAGGCTGCCAGGGAGCAAAGCCTCATGTTTTGGTTTGTCCTGAGCCCATGCTGTATCCGGCCAAAAATCTAAAGCACACATGGAGAGGAAAGGGAAATGCATTCATCGCTTCCGACTATTTACAGAGTGCTCTGGGGCCACGCAGTGCCCATGGCATGCTGAGGGAGGGATGGCAGCAGGCAGGAGCTCCCCCAGTGCAGCCACCCAGCCACCCCACGGCAGGAGGGATGGAGAGGATTAGAAACAGATGGGCTCTGGATGCAGCTGCCCCCATTTGCCTGGAAAACGAAGCATGGTGCTTTGTCATGGACTACGCGCAGGCAAGGGAGTGTTTTTGGGAGATCGCCCAGGCACTTGAGGCACAACCATAGTGTAAACACAGAGCACAGGGCAGCCCCACATGGGAGGTACAGGGGGTGGGCAGCTGAGGGTGGTCCCTCTTGCTGTCGGTGCCCTCTTGCTGGGCGACCCCACATCCCCATTTTCCTGATCAACCCTGAGCTCATTTGCAAGTGCCTTGGCACTCCTCTGCACACTCAGTAAAGGGGATAGATATGGGAACAGATAAACAAATGGTTTTTTCCCCTCATTCACTGGCTGTAGAGGCCAATCACACTCAGAACCATAAGTGTCATTGCGTGCTTACACATGCTGTGCCCGGGGAAGCAACTCGTTCCGTGCTCCCCTGGCAGGTGTGGGGGAGCATGTAACACAGAGCCTGAGTTTATGATGCACTCTGTGAAATGTCCTCTGGCGTGAGGATCTTTTGGGGGATGAGATTATTTACGCAGAACACACACTCTTTGTGGGAAGGCTTCGTAACTGCAGGCTCTGCAGTGTGCTCCAGGGAGCACAGCGTGGTTCTGACTGCCTGAGGGGAACTCGTACAGTGCTTTGCCTTTTGGGGGAATGGAAGCCATTTGGGGTCACTTTCTGCACCAGGTCATGCCCAGGAGATCTCAGGGATCCCTTGAGGGATCTGACCCAAGCTGATTTGTCCACTTGTGTTTTTTTCTAAGAACATCTGTGCTGTCTAACTGTGCAGATCCCTTGGGTCGGTGGTAGGCTGGGAAGCCTCTCTGGGTAGTTTTGTGGGGAACACTCAGCCAGGACCCTACAGCTCCAGTTTAAGCTTATACATACCCAGAGAGGGAACCAGAGAGATAGGTACAGCTGAGCACAGCCAAAGCAGCTCCTCTAACATGGAAAGCTCTAGTTGCTCAACCCACAGCACATTGTAAACACCTGAATTTCTGCTGAATTCATGGACCTCAAATTTTTTTTTGCTGAATCACAACAGACTAAAAAAAACCACTGAAGACTGACAAAAATACCCCTTTTTGTTATCATTTGCACGTTCTAATGCACAGCACCACATGCCAGAAATCATAACGCACCGATACATTTCCTGATAGGAAATGCAAACGCCCTTCAAATCCACTGATGGACTGGGCTGCCTCAGCAAGATTTTCTAGCCCTGCTTCTCTGAATACTTGTTTTGTTTTACATGCACAGCAGGTCCTGGGGAAGCCCCACGAGCAGGGCTAAGTGCTGCTGCTGCTGGGCATAGGAGCATCCCTGGAGAGCGGGGTGGCCAAGCACCCCCAGCACACCTTGTGGCATTGGCAGGGCCACTGGGGAGCAGGAGCTGTCTGGCTGTGTTGGCGTCCAGCACATGTCTACAGGATGAAGGACAGGCTGCTGGGAAGCCCTTTCCCTGAGGAAAGGGTGGGACGTGTGGCTGTGGAGGAGCCCTTTGGCAGCTGGGCGAAGAGGTGCCTCCCAGTCGCTGATGGGTGGAAACTGTGGCTCCAAAGTGCTCTTGTTGGCAGGCGGCTTCCTGTCCCTGAGCAGGAGTGGGACCAGGGAATAGTTAGCAGGGAAGATAGCTTGGGGCTCCCTCTTCCTGCAAAGGCAAAGCCTGGAACAGGTGCTTCCAGCACTTGCCCTGCCTGGGCTGTGTCTCTGCCTGGGCTGTGGCTCTGCCAGCCCTCACCTATTCACCTGCCCCAGCACTTGTGGACATGACAACACCTCTCTCACCCAACCATGCACCAACAAACACCCCCAAGATGCTGCTTTGGCATGATTTCCCAGACTTTCACTGACTCCATGGCAAGTCTGCATGGGGGTGCTGGAGGATGGGGCACTCCCATCCTCTGGGACCTTCACAGCAGAGTGCTGCTCACTGAGCTGCTGCTGGGCCCAGAGACCTGCCAGTTTGCTGCATGTTTTGAGCATCTTTTTGCCTGAATCCCAGTACAGATTTTGTTTTCCTGCAGGTCATTTTCCTGCTGCCTCAGCCCCAGCTTCTCTGGCTGAGGCTGGCTTTGTGCTCCTGCCCTGGGTGTGTGGAATGGGGGACACAGCAGCAGCACGGCACCTGGGCCATGCTCAGGCTGTTCTCCTCGAGTGTGGCATCTCACGGCAGATGCCACAGAGGTGCTCCCTCCTCCTCTGGCCGCCAGGCACCTCCAGTGTCCTGCTCCCACCCAGGCAGTCCCCACGGCATGGACCTCGCATGGTCCATCAGGCAGATGCTGGCGGTCCCTGGTCACCGATCACAGGAGGCCACAGGGGTGGGAGGTGGCAGGGCGCAGTGGTTAATGTGTAACTGGCACTGCCACCTTTCACCTGCGCCCAGCTCGGGAGGGAGCGGGGCCAGTGCAGCAGCCAGGCTGGTTCCCAGGCTCTCGTGGTCTGCGGGGCTGCGTGGCCGGGGTGCTGGGGGTCGGTGGAGGCCCTAGGCATTGCGGCTGTGGCCACACCTAACCCAGCACAGCCGGCTCTGCCGGCTTCCCAGCTTTCCCTGAAACTTGTCTTTCTGCCCGGAAGTTTACGGGAGCTAAATGGCTCCTGCCTGCCTGCTCGGGGTCTGCAGCCTGCTCTGTGCCTGGGCAGTGGTGAAGGGACATACCTGCAGCCTTGACCACCAGGTAAGGGAGAGGAGGGGGCTGATACGGGCTGCAGCTGGGGGTGGGCAGGGGCACCCCATTCCTGGTCCTGCCAGCACAGCTGGGTTGCCCACGGGGCAGCAGGACCTGACAGGCAGTTCCTAATCTGTACTGCTCAAGAGAAGATGAGCAATGAAAACCCCTGGGAGATGTGCTGTGCCAGTGGCCACCAGCCTCAGGGATGGTTCATCCACACCTAGAGCCTGGCGGTCCTGCTCCAGCCTGAATATGTTCCATTGTCCAGCCTGTTCACCAGAGCACACAACCTGTTCACCAGAGCACAGCACGGCTGATAAAGCCTTGTCTGAGCCGAGTGCTTGGTGCAGGTGCCCACAGCTCTGCAGCCCAGCCCACTGCCTGCCTGTCCTTGCAATGGGCAGGGCTCACCTGCTTCCCTGCCCCAGCTGGGAGGATGCCCTTGTGTCATGCAAGAGCTCCCCATGGGGCTGGAGGTGGGGATCTGGGGAGGAAGGCCTTCTGCAAGCTGACCCTGTATGACAACTGCCCTGTAAGGGAGGATAGAAGGGTGACAACCTGGTCCCTTTGCACCCACCTCATCTGTTTGAGTTTTCTCCCCAGCTCTGCATGCTCCTCTTTTATTCCTTCAGTCGGCTACTCTCAGTCCTGGGCTGTCCTGTTCATCTTTCTCCATTTATCTGGACCTGCACCAATCTGTCAGCTCACATGTTTTTTAAACTTACTTGTGTCTTCGCTTTTTTTAAACTCTGCAAGGGTAATTAATTTGAACTTTTGGGGAGTCTTACTCTAGAGATAATCCCCAGCACAAACAGCCCATCTCAGCCAGTAGCTTTTTTCCCAGGGCTGGGCCAACTGCAATGGAAAGAGCCTTCAGCATGCTCCAAGTTCCCTTCCAAGAAACATCACCAGTTTGGACCTCTCCTTCAACTCCTTGGTCGTGCCCCATGACAGGACCCTCTTGATGCATTTCCCTTCCCTGCACTCTCTCAACCTCTCTAGTAATGCCATGCCAGTGCTGAGCCCAGCAATCTTTTCCAACCTTGGGGCACTGTGCCTGCTGGACCTGAGCAGCTGTGGCATCACCTACCTCCACACGGACACTTTCAAGGGCCTGGGAAACTTGCACACACTGATCCTAAGAAACAACAGCTTGCAAGAGCTTGACGTCCCTTTCCTCCTGCCACTGAAGGCTCTTTTCCACCTGGACCTGCAGCACAATGTGCTGGTCTCTGTGGACACTTGGAGCCTGCAACTGATGGAGACAGTCCCGCAGGTCCGTCTGGAGGGGAACCCCTGGGTCTGTGACTGCACCGTGCGCCCCCTGCAGCAGTGGCTGCAGCGCAGGAAAGGTGAGCAGATGGAGCAGGTGGCAGGAGAGGTGTCTGGCAGGAGGAACCCTGGGTGTAGAAGTCCTGCTTGATCCTTTTGCTCCGACCCCTGGGCAGGCGCTGGGATGGCTCTCCAGGGACCTCTCCCACACTGTTGATGGGCAGCAAACCAAAGAGTGATGAGTCTGTTTCTTCCTTACATTTACATATGATAACAAAGATTTCTAGGAATGACAGAAGGATAATTTAGTCACTCCTCTAGGAAAGGGGCTATGTATACACTTCAGCCCTAAACCATCTTTATGTATCTTTGTGGAGTGACCACATTTTCAAGAGCTGCTGAGGGCTTGGCAGCTCCTCCTGTGGAGCCAGATCAGACTGCAACTATCTGAGCTTGGATCCCAGGGGAAAGCAGTGTGGTTTCTATCAGTATCCATGAATTTGGCATTATTCAGTTAAAAGGAGCCTGATAATCACAGTCACACACTTGCACAATTCCTTGGTCAGGGAATTTTTCCTTGGGTTGTGCCTTACAATATGTTGAAGGCTGATGAGGCTGGAGGGCAGAGCCAGGAGCACTTTGCAATGCATCCCATCCACCCAGGAGCAAGCAGGGATCATGTTCTCTAAACTGTGAGGGGGTGGGTGAAGACCCCTGTCTCACCTTAGTCTGTTTGTCTCCCAGCCATGCAGGTGACCTGTGGATCTCCCCTGGGGCTGCAAGGCCAAGAGATCGCAGCTCTGGATTCCCAGAACTTGGGCTGCCAGATGAAGCAGCGGTTTCCTCGTGCACTCAGCACAGCACAGCAGATCACAGTGACCCAGAACAACAGTAAGTTGTGCAGATTCAGAGATGTCCATAAAGTCTAGCTCCCTCCTGCCCTCCATCATACTGGAGGGACCACAGGCAGAGACCCCCTGCTCTGCCCCACAGTCCCAGGGGCTCAGGCTGCCCTGGGACTGCCCAGCAAGTGGCTTCATGGTCACCACCTGAAGGTGGTTGCTGGCTTTGTGACAGAAAAGTTAACAGGTGCCCCAAAGGAGCACAGACTCCACAGTGATGAGCACCAGTATCAGACAGCTGCCAGGCAGTTTTGCCTTCAGTATTCAGTGTTTATATTGCTCCTAACGAAAGCAATCCAGTGCTGGCTGCATGCTGCAGATGGGCACAGGGCTGGTGGATGGGGAGCACTGGGTGCGCCACAGGCTGACCATGTGCCTTTCCTGCACCACAGCCACCACGCTGCCTGCTGGGAAGGGGGGAAGGAGCTGGCCATACCTGGTGGGCTTTCTGGTGACAGCAATTGGCATCTCCATCCTGATCGCACTGGCTGCTAAGTGCAAGCTTGTCCACAAGAATTTCGCCAGTTACCACCACCGGCCACTGCCCGAAATCAGCTCCATCGGAGGCAGCCCCATGGAGGACAGCAGCAGCTGGGACAGGGGCTCCTGTGGGAGCCAGTCCATGCCTGATGCTGTTGACCTGCAAGCTGAGGATGATGATGGCTTCATTGAGGACAACTACATCCAGCCCAGTGAGCAGCTGTCAGAGAAACAGGAGCGGGAGTTGCATCTCGCCGTCTGAGCTTCCAACTCAGCCACCACTGCTTCAGCATCTTGCCATCTCCATAGCTCCATCCCCTTCCCATCTGTCCTTGGCTTTTGAGCCCACATATCTGGGGGCAGGAGGAAAGGAGCAGAGAGAAGAGAAGATGGGCAGGGAATGGTGATGGAGGCTGAAGGCAGCCAGCCCTACAGTGTCCTAGCATGACACCAACAGGCTGCACCATCACAGGGACACCAAACCTGTTGCTGCTTTCCCAGCCTTGCTTGGATGCTGAGGATGACCCAGATGATGCCTGTGGTGCCCAGGAATCCTGGTGCAGTAGGAAGAGGAGCCTGCCCTGGAGCTCCCTGAGGGTCTTGGGCACTGGTCCCACTGCCCCATGGCACCAGACCCAGCTCTGCTCTGTCCCTCAACGCATTGTCACTTTGGGGTGTGATTAAAGCATGATTTAGCCCTGCCTCTGCCTGCAATAGTTTGTTGGGACTCTCCCAGTGGCAGTGCTGGGAGGAAACCCCCAGCCCCACACTGGGGTGTGGCTTTTTTTTGCATGTGCTTTCAAGGACCATAAATACATTCCTCGTTAACTGCAGCGGTGAGAGAACAGGTCTGTGGCACCAGTGCTCTTGCACAGACAAATCTGTCACCTGCTGTGGCGCAGGCAGCCCTGGTACATTGTCAGAGTGTGTCTGTGCACGTCTCTCCAGCATTGCTTCCCAATGTTGAACTCAGTGACCTCAGAGGTCTTTTCCGACCTAAATGATTGTGATTCCCACTGTAGCACTTCTTTCTTTTCTCTCTTCCCTCTCCAGCAAGACATGCTAAAAGACACTTACCTTTCCCCTGCCAGCTCTGCAGAGCTGAGCAAATTTTTCAGTGGTGCCAGCTGCAGCATCAGGCAGGCACATGCGTTGCGGTGAGATGACCCTCTCCCTTGGCTCTCATTACAGAGTCCCGTGTATGTCTCTAACCATGGAGTTAGAGGAACATTATAATTTTTGCATTCCTGTCATCTTTGTGGTACAATAAACAGCACATGAGACATAGGTAACTGTAAGTTGTTTCTGCTGCAGTTGGTCATGCCTGCACGCGTTATGCTTGAGTTAAAAGCAGGGAGCAGCAGCAATATTCACCCTCCCTGGTAAGTGATTCATAAGGCTGGTACCATCCGGTCAGGAAGATTTCCCAGGGCACAGCCCAGTCCCATCCCTGATAGCTCGGGAATATCTTTGTCATGCTTCAGAATATGAAGTATCAACACAGGGACAGCATTTATTGCAGCCCTGCCACACAGTCAATTCCCCCACCTTCAAAACTCTATTTCACTGCTAACTACCTTTTTATTTCTCCAGTGATTAAGATATTTATAGAGCACAGCATATACAAAAGTAAATAATGTACCTCAGAGACTGTGAACAAAGGGGACAAATGGGTCAGGTGTTGGATGGGCAGTACAGGCCAGAGAGCAAATGTGACATTTGAAACCATGAAGAGGAGGAAGATTTCCTGGCTTCTTTTCAGTGGTCAGCAGTTTTTGCTCTTAAATGCCATATTTCTAAACTGAACTTTACTTTTACAGTCGTTGTCTCATGGTTTGCCTTCTGGGCTCATCAACTACCCATGAAAATACACTATATTCTGTACATTTTGGACATTTTTGATATATTTCAGTTAAGATAGGAGACTTAAATTGTAGGGCTGGGAAAAGGCATTTCAGTTACCTTTTGGAACATGTTTTCTGGGATTTTCAACATGCTCTTCAATCACATTAACTCATGCTAGTTGCAGTATTTTCTTTTTAGTCTTGGTGATGTATTAAAAGAGACTAAAACTACAAGTGCCCAGCCTTATTCAATCAGGATCTCACTCTTGTCCCTCAGCACCCAGTGGTGGGTTGTTTGTCTACTTTGACCCTGCTGGAAGGTCCACACATTTATATTTTAACCAAAGAGACATGGCTGATTTTCATGTGTGGTTTTTTCTGCCCCCTCTCCAGGCAGCTCCAGTGCAACTGGCCAGGAGACTGGCAACTCACATGGGGGGAAAATACATCTGGCACACAGCTGACAATACAGAGTCAGGAGCAGAAAAAGAGGATCCTTCTCAAGGGGGTCTGCCCAGGAAGCTGCGGAAGGACTGTGGCTGAGGCTGGAGACAGGACCAGGAGCAGGTATGCAGGCAGACTGGTTCCACCCTTGTTGCAGGGAGCAGCTGCTGCCAGGAAGCTCAGCGCTGCCACAGGGTAAAAGAGCTTCACTGTAAACAAACAGCCAGTACTGACAAATTCAGGAAGCTTTGTGTGCTCCATGTGAGCAGCTTTCAGGGTCACTGCAAGTCTCAAGGTTCACAGAGTCTCTGTGTTCACAGAGTCAAGGTCTCAGGCTCACAGGTTCTCTGGCTACATCTGGGTCCTTAAACAGAGGGAGAGGGACCTGCATTTGCAGGTGGGAGTCATGTGTCAGGAAATAAGTTTTTGGGGCTGTGGGGGCACTGCCACACTAGACAATAATCCAAAACAGCAGCCACAGGAGGGCCCTTGGGCTGCCATGACTTCTGCCCTGGGCTCAGCCTGAGCAGAGGCCAGCTCTGCAAAGCCCTTCCACCTCCTTGAGGCCGGCGCTCAAGCTTCAGCCTTCAACACAGTGGGTTTCTCTAATACTTTATTATGTATTTCCACACACAACACAGGAACTAAGAAAGAAACAAACCAGTACCCGTGCTGCAGAGGTGAGTCAGTGACTGGGGGAGCACAGGCTGTCCCTGTGGGCAGCCAGACACCCAAACCATCATCTTCAGGCACAGCCTGTTCTCAGACATTGTCTCCTTGGGTTGCTGATGTGGCTAACAATCACCCTTTTCTGGCACAATTCACAGGCACTTGGGGCACATTTTGAAGGGGCTATGGAGGGGAGGAGGATTCACATTGACATGCAGGCAGCAGGGAGCTGCCAGCTGGGCACAGTCAGCATCTTCACAGAAATGCCCAGATGTGCAAAACAGCTGGTGTAGAGGCAGCTGTGGCTTGTCCACACGGGTGGGTTGGGGGAGCTGGGAGTAACTGTTAGAGCAGCGATGCAGGCAGAGGTGGTGCAGCTTGGCATAACTGCACATGCACTGACACACACATGCAGAGCAACAGCAATGGTGATGGTGCAAAACCATCCAGCTCTGACCTGTCCCTCCCTGTGTGTGCACAGTGGTCACCGGTGGACCTGGGGCCAAACAGCTCAGAGGGGAAGGACAACTCTTGGTTTTGAAGAGATTTAACACAGAAGGATCTGAGCTCAGTAACACCCTCTGAACTCTTGGGCAGATTAAGAGAGGAGATGCAGAGGAAATAGGAAACAGAAGTTTAATAAAACCTACAGATGATGTGAAAGTGGCAGAGGAAAATGTAGAAATAAGAGAGATACATAAAGAAAACCCCAAATGATGTACCCATACTTTGGAGAAAACAATCTAAGGCTTCAGGGGAAGGAAAGCCAGTCGGAGCAGGGCAAGAGCAGATGAATACAGACATGCCCTCATGCCATCTCACTGCATCACAGACAGTGTAGTCTGGAGCTGTGAAAGGATGAAGCTCTCATTGACCAGCACATACCTGGTGGGGCTCACTGATGGTGAACCAGGCGTGTGGAGACAGTGACTTGTGCTGTTAGTAAGGGAATGAGCTACCATCCTCTTTCAAATGAATTTGCTACCAGGCACCAAAAAATAATAGCCCAGTCTTGTTCCATTGCAGAGGAAACTTGGCAAAAAATGAGCAAAACCAACATTTGGGGCAGGGCAGCTCACTTGAGGGGGAGATGGGAGCAGACAGGAAGATGAAGAGGAGGAGAAAGTTGTGCAGGAGCAACTTTGCTAGAGGGTTAGGAGCTATGTCTATGGAAAGGCCAGTGAAAGGGTTAATGGGTCTATGAAGTAAAATAGAATTTTGACAGATAAATAAGTTTCAAGTCACAGGAAAAGCTCCTGGGGTGAATTGTTAGTCTGCCTCTGGGAAAGACACCCTGGAGATAGGCACCTTGTAGAGATAAAACACCAAAAAAGCTCCAGGTAAGGCCCAAGTGGCAGCAGAAGAACTTTTTTGCCCTGCAGCAGCTGTAGCACGTGGGAGACAGAAACAACATAGGAACAGGCAGGGAGTGGGATGAGCTGCAGGGCTCCTGGAAGCAGAGATGCCTCTGCTTGGGAAACTTAAGTGGGAGGGCACAGCGCTCCCCCTCACACCAGCAGCCCCAGCCCTGGGATTCAGGCATCCCATCACCATCCCCCAGCGGCTGCACCTTGCTGTTTGTGGCCCACGTGGCTGGTGCACACTGGCGTGATAACAGAGCCCCAACACACAGTCCAGCATGGATAACTCATCAGGGCCCTGACAATGACACCCCTTGATCGCCCCTTTGATAAACCACAGGTGATGGTGGGCTGCAGGAATGTAACACTGAAACAGATCCTGGCATTGCAAACAAACAGCTTTTCATGTGAGGTCCAGCCATGCTGTGTCTCCAGCACAAAGAATCCTGTGCAAATCCCACACTCACTCCCACAGACGCACAGGTGCTTTCTTGGGAGCAAGCTCTGCAGCAGTACGTCCCACCAGGCTCCCTCTGCCTGTGCCTCATGCCTGCTGACACAGGGTATTTCCTGCCATTCACCAGCTGCTGGAGGCTCTACTTTGCTCAGGAGCTGGCAGCCCTGCACAGAGCACAGGGTGATTTTGCACCACCCACAATCACACCTTCTGCTGCCAGGAAAGCGTATGACAGTTCCAGGAACTGCAGGAACCAAGCAAGTACTGGGGTCCCCAGGGGTACAGCACAGGCTCACCTTCACTCTGTGACACAGGTCACAGCCGGGCAGGAGCAGCTGTCACAGGAGGCTTTGCAGAGATAAAACACCAAGCAGGCCAGCACTGCACTCCTGGGTCACAGAGCCCATCCAGGCACCCCGAGTCTCTGCTGTGCCATCAGCCCGGGGCAAAGCAAATGCCAGTCATCTCCAACAGAAACACAAAGCACACCGCAGCTCTTGCCCTTCCTTCTCCTAGGAAAGGCCAGCACTGACAGGCTGTACCCACTGAGGCTCACGCAGAGGTGTCCCGGGTCAGATCAGGTTGGCCATGCTGGAGGTGGGAGGAAGCCGCCTGTTTGCAGCGAGGCGGCCAGAGATGGTAAAGACACGGATCTCGCCAGTCTCCAGGCTCCGAGGAGCAGCCTGGCGGCAGGAGGTACAGAGCAGGTAGAGCAGCAGGCAGAGGAGGATGGCACTGCCAGCAGTCAGGAGGACGACCCCGCTGGTGAACATGCTGGCCAGCGGCCGTGCAGGGCTGAGCTGCATGGTCGTGGTGGAGAGGATGGTGAGCACGACCCCACAGACCAGCAGCACCAGGGCGCTGAGCAGCAGCACCAGGCAGTCCGAGAAGCCCCCGCTCTTCAGGAGCTCGATCTGATCCCGGCTGCGGATGCAGTTCATGTCCTGGATTGCAGAACTCAGCAGCTGCTTCAGCAGCACGAGCAGGGCCAGGAGGCAGAGCGTGGTGCCCACAGCCAGCCGCCACTCTCCAGACCGGCTGCTAGTGCTATAGAGCAGGATGATGCCCCCAATCCCACAGGCCAGGATCAGCACCACAGCCATCCCGTAGCACAGGATGGACTTTTTGGGGTCCTGGAACCACCAGAGCTCCACATGTTCCTCCAAGATGTTCCTCTGGATGTGGTTTGCATCTGCAGGGGTGCGGGGGCCGCTCAGCTCTGCCAGTTCTGGCATGGTGAGCAGCTGGGTGAGAAGGGCACAGTGGGATGGTTGCACAGATGAATCTACACCCTTATAGTGAAGTGGAGGGTCAAGGCAGCAGTGGTGGCAAAGGCAGCTGCATTTCTCCAGCACTGATGTCTCTGTCTCATTCTTTGGATCCTCACAGAGCTTCCTTCTGCAGTGGTGTCACCTGAAGAGCTATGGTCCATGTGCTGAGACCGAGCCCACCACCCAGGCACAGCTGTGGAATATGGTGGAGCACTCCCAGAGTAGCACCATAAGGGAACAACCGGGGCTGTGTCCTTCCTTTCCTGTGTCTTTCATCTGAAAGAGTCAAGAAGAAAAGATTCCATTAAACAGAGACCCTGCTCCCCTGTACCAAACAATCCCCTGCCAAACCCTGTGCCTTCATTGATCCAGGCTGGTCTACAGACCTCACTCTGCCTCCCTCAGAAAAGCCCTGTGCGTTGGAGAACAGATCAGCCACACACGTCTTCCCAGGAGACTTCCATACACAGTGGGGGAACCTCAGCCTGGCCCAAGGGTGAGTCTCCTGCCTCCCCAGCCCAGCCACTGCTCAGAGGCTACTGGCACACTGCTGCCCACAGGACTCTGCCTGCAGCTGGTGCTGGCAGCAGGGCAGGGACAGAGCAGAGGCAGGTCCCTCCTGAGATAAAGCCCCATTCACAGCTTCGGCTTCACATGCTCCCTCATCAGCATCAGCCTCTTGTCACCAACTGGCTCTGCTGCCCAGAATGACAGCAGGAGGTGGGGGTCAGGACCAGGGTTTAACTCTTCCATTCCAGTCACTGGAAGAGCAAGAGCTGCCCTTGCTGTAGGTTCTCAACCCTGTCTCTACCCCTGCACTGCCAGTGGTTTCCCCTCACAAGTTCCTTACAGAAATAAGGTGGTTACATCTCCAGTGGTCTCAAGCACTGCCCTGGAAAGACCCCTCAGACAGCTGGTACCAGGCACCTTGAGATTTTGCTCTCCTCTCTGCTGGTCTGTGAAGCACTTTACCACTGGAGGGGGGCAGGGGAAGGGCAGTGGTGGCTGCAGTGTGGACAGAGGCTCCAAAGTGCTGTGCACAGCTGGGCTCCCCTCAGCACAGCACCTTGTCTCAGCCCACAGCCCACCTTCCAGGGCTCATGTCCCTACTGTCCTGGATCCCCTCAATGTTTCTCTGGGTACGGTTTTACACCAAGAATGGAAAACACTTGCGTTTCTCTCACATTATGTGCCTCCCTGGCACATCAGTGCTCCAACTGGTCCCACAGCACCACAGGGACCCTCTAGAACAGTTTGTACTCAAAACAAGGAGAGGTGCTGAGGAGGACAGGGCAGTAGCATCTCAGGTATGGCTGTACCCTGGAGACATGGGGCAGACCCTGGAGATTCAAGAACTGCCTCTCTGGTCACCTCTGAGACAGGATTCACCCTTGACCATCACAGGCACACACACACAAACTGCTCTGAGTCCTGCAGGAGTTGGTGGCAGGGACAGGAACTGATACAGGTCCCTTATGTCAGAGTTGTCACTTCTCCCAGGCAAAGGGGACAGCCAGTCAGCACCCTGCCTGCTAAAAATGGCTTTCTGTCTTTGTGCCCTGCTCTGTGTGGCACTGGGACTTGGGAATCATTACATACAGGCAGGGACAATTTGTGACCTCCACACATGGCAGTTCTGTACACACCAGGGGTCTTTTCTCCCATCACCCTCCCTGTTCCCAGACAATCTCCCCAGACCCCATCTCCTTATGACAATGCCTGTGCTGCCAGCAAACACCTCAAAATCCCCTTCCCTTGGGGACCAGCCAACATGGGGTGGGAGGAGAAAGAGGACAATAGTGTGGGGGGTGCCTGAACCAGACACCGCCTGACAGTGTCAGGCCAAGCTCCTCCTGAGTCACTCCCCGGCTGTGATGGAGCATGAGGTCACTTTGGATGTGGCTCAGGGCACACTGCCAGAGACAGCACGTGTCCAGGAAGTCTCTAACCACTGTGGGTTTGCAGGCCCGGGACCCATCGCGCCCCATGAGCTGCACACAGGGCTATTCCCTGCACAGCTCCAGATGCTTGGATTGCCTGGGCACAGAGGGGGCTGAAGCACAGAAATGCAGGCTCCATAGGGTGCACTTGCTGGGAGGCCCACGGGAGACCTACAGCTCCTGGCTACAGCCAGAACAATCAGAAAGCATGAATTAGAGAGGGAAAAGAGCGGTGTCTGAGCATGCTGGTTTGTGCCTGCTGGGATTCTGATTTTGCATGAGAGAGCAAGCACCTTGTGCTGTCCACATGTGCCCAGGACACAGGTCCCTGAGAAGGTGAGGATGTCACCAGGCACTTCCAAAGCAGAGGAATGAGAAGATGTTGAGTCTGGAGTTGTTTCCCAGCCTATGTCAATCAGCTTGGTGCTAAAGACTGCTTCCTCCAGCCTTTCCTTCTCCAAGCACAGAGGTGCCTTATCTCCTCCTTACCAGCAAATGGGTGAGTCTAGTAGATAGCAAGTTAGTAGATTAGATTGAGATTTTGGACTAAGAAAACATAAAGCTTGGAGAAGTGCAAAGTCTGTGTCCTTCTGCTACTTGACCCAAGTTGTGCACACAAGTCAAACAGTAACAAAAAAACCAAAAAAACACAACAGCATAAACCACAGTAAGGGAAAACGTGACCAAAAACCAAGCTACATCACTGCATTCTCATGTTACTTTTTAAAATTTAACCATTTTAGTTTTTTATTTGCTCAGAAGAAGGACAGGGAGCAAGATAAAACTGTAGGAGTATCTGACTGAGGAAAAAAATTAGTCAGCTCTATGAGCATGTATTTTCCAGTGTTATATTAGCCTCTATGAAACAAATTATTTGGAGAGGTAAGGGCTTCCATTGAAGTGTGCTTTCATATTTCCTTCTGTCTGATTGAAAATGTTCTGGGAATATAATCTTTGTTCTATAACCATCCACACTTGCTTAGGCTTCTCTAGACTTTGAGGGTTTGTGCTGCTAATAACAGTATTTTTACTCTTAGAATCACAGAATAATTCAGGTGGGATGGGATGTTTTGAAGTCATCCAGTCCATCCCCCTGCTTAAAGCAGAGTTAACCTGAAAGTCAGACTGGGTAGCTGAGGGCCCTATCCACTCTGGTGTCAAGGATGGAGGATCCACAGCCCCCCAGGGATCATTCCAGTGTTAAACCACCCTCACCAGGAATATATTCTTCCTTAAATCTAGCTACAGCTTCCCATTCCTCAGGCTGGCTGCATTGCCTCCCGTTCTCTTCAGAAAAATCTGACTGTCTTTATATGTTACACCAAAGCAGCCCTACCCTGGGCTGTCATCCACCACTCCTTGGAGAAGGGATGAAACTAGATCTCACAGCAGCTCTGCTGATCTGGTTTCTTGGCATTATGCAGCACATCAGCCTGCCCAGACCAGATCGAGAGAAAGGAAGAGATATGGCTGCCTGGTCTGCCAGGAGGGAGGACAGCCTTTCCATGGCTGGTGTTCTCTGGGCTACCTGGTCTCACTGGTCTGGGACAGATCCTTTGGGTGCTTAACCCAGTTGGCCTACCAGGTTAGCCTGTTTGATAGCATGTATCACAGGCCATTAATCTCTAACATTTACTCATTACTGAACCCAGAACCTTTAGTGCTCCCATCTCTGCATGCAAGAGAAAAAGGAGGAGAGGACCAGCCCTGCCACACTATGCTTTATGACCAAAGGGCACATGTCAGGAAAAAACTGACACATTGTCCTTCCCCACTGCTGGCTGGCAGCTGGGGAGGAAGAACAGGAAAACACTGGGAATGTAGGAAAACAAAAATGTTCATGTTTTTCCTTTTTCATTGTGGTTTTTTTTTTTTCCTACTCTGACAACATTTAACTGGAAACTGAGGGTCATCATCAATGGGTTTCTGGCCACTCCTGGCTGCAGGTGTGGGAGATGCACACTGGCTGAATGCCTCAAAATGATATATGCACACGTTTATTTACTTATAAACTGTCTGATATCTGATAGACAGCCCATGGACTATATGTTAATTAGCACTTTAACTTCCGAGCCAGTATGCTAATTAACTCTTTAATTTCAGAGCCACATAAAAGTCAGCTATTGAAATACTCCTCACTTCCCTCCTCTCCCCAAACCCAGGGTACCCCTTGAGACATTCCTTACCCACAGGGTTCAGGAGGGGAAGTCTGGGGATAGGACAGGCTCTTGCAGTGCTTCCTTGTATTTCCAGCCTTGGAAGGGTTTTATACAGCTTTTATGTGGACTTTGTGAGCATCATGGACACTGGGAGAGTCCAGCAGTATTTGCTGTAAAATAACAATACATAAAATAATTTGCATGAGCAACATAGATGAGAGCCAACAGAGCCTCACAATCTCAAACAAACCCAAGCCATCTCAGTCCCCTGCTTCCCTAGTCCCTCACAGCTTATTTCCTTCTTGGCCATGTCTGGCCATAGCCTGTTTGGAATGGACTTGTCAACCCTCTGTGCCTCACAGAAATCTTTGGTCCAGAACAGGCATAAATATTTTCCCATAATTTCATATAATTTTTCCAACTTCCAATGCTTTAGGAAGCATTTCTTTACCAAGAGAGTCAGCCCTTGTTGTAGGTCCCTTCCAACTGAAACAATATATTACATTCTGTCTACTGTATTCTGGTTTGTCTATTCTATTCTATCTATCCTATTCTATTTCAATTGAGGAGGACCTAAAATGATCATCTAATCCAACTCCCTGATCAATTCAGGGCTGACCAAGTTCAAGCATATTATTAAGGGCATTGCCTCTTAAATACTGACAGGCTTAGGGTATCGACCACCTCTTTAGGAAGTCTGTTGCAGTGTTTGAACACTCTCTCAGTAAAGAAGTGCTTCCTAAGCATATTCAACTCTATTCTAATTCCCCAGTAGGCTAAAAGAAAATGAAGCTTATGTATCTTGTTTTATGCCTGAATTACTGACAATGCACGGATCAGAAGCACTGAATGTCAGAGTTCTCAAGGCCTGTCTGTGCCCCTGCGAGAGTGTAGGAAAGTTCCCTCTCTTCTCCTGAGAACTCAGGATGAAGGATGGAGGAACCTGCGAAGAATAGGAGTAATGGGGGCTTTATATGGCAAGTCTGTCACCTAAAATTGTAGCAGGAGATCCACACTCCTTTGACTGCTACATCAACCACCAATTCCCAGTGTTCCTCCTTTTCTGGGCTGCTCAAAATCCATGCAAAGCTCTGCAGTTTAAACTGTATCTCTGGGGAGAGACCACTCTCTCTATCCTGCCAGAGGGATAATGCTTTCCCAGAAGTGAACATCTGTTCCACCAGTGCTCCTGCAACGAGATACCATTTGGGAAGTCCCAGGGAAGCCCTGGGTGATGGTGGACTGTCCCTTTCTTACACCAAACCTAGGGGCTCTGGGATTAAGGATGGTGGAGGGTTTGTTGTAAGAGGGTCAGTGTGCAGCTGCTTTTTACACAAATCTAGATAGTTTTGTCATGCTCCCTTATAAAGTCTCGTGTTCCCCTTCCTCTCTGTATGCTTAACAGGCACCCATTATCCCGACCCTGCAAAGCCTGTCCTGAATACACCTCTGCTGAGGGTGCCTGGCAGTCCCAAAGGAACAAGAAACTCCCAAGTCTTACGCGCTGAGAGGAAACACAACGGTGCAAGGAAGAAATGCAGTGGGTGCAAGAGGCAGGTTCTCTTAAGAAGTGAGTCTGAGGCAGCCCCCAAACCTGCCAGCAGCTACCGACGAGGTAACGTCCCTGCCCGCACAGCACAGGTCCCAGGGAGGAGGGATCACTCACCTGCAGCAGACGCTGCCCACACGCAACAACCCAGCACACTTCCCTGCTCCTGGCTGGCAGCAGCGCTTTTTCTTGGCTTTCCTTCCACTGGATCCAGCTAACAAGGGAGCCCACGGGAAAAATCTCTTCCCTTTCTCCTGCAACTGCCTGCCAAGAAACAGGTGCGGTGCCGGCTCCCCTTCCCGGTGCGACGCGGCAGCACCAAGGACAGGCTGCGAGCCCTCACCTCTCGCCCGGGCAGGTGCATTCCCCAGCAGGGTGGCGTCTCAGCAAACCTGCTGCTGGGCTTGGAGAGCCTCCAGAGCCGCGCCGGTGTGCAGGTGCTACCCCTCCCTCTCTCCCTCCCTCCTCGGGCAGGATCTGGCCTCTGGCCACACACCGATCCTGGAAGGTGGCTCATTTCCTCCCTGCTGGAGGCGAAGGGGTGTCAGAGGCAGGGAGCAGCTCCTAGGCAGCAAGGTGAGAGGAAGCCTGCAGTCAGGTTGGCAGAGCTAGGGAAGATCTGATACATTCAGCAAATATTTGGTATTGAGTGGCATTAAATAAAGCAGCTCCTGCAGTACTGTAGAGACCAGGGCCATCTGGTCATATCAGACCTGGATCTTTCTGTGGCATTAGTCCAGGCAGGCACTTAAGTCAGGCAAGATGTCATTGTGGTGTCATCTTCCCATCACAAGGCAGCTGCAGAACCCCCCTCCCTGGGAGAGAGCAGCACGAGCAGAGCCTGCCATGCTGCAGGAGAGCTGACTTCCTGGTAACCGAGGGGAAAGGGAAAGGGTAACCATTCTGAGAGGAATTAGGGAAACAGAAAAGGATTCATTTAAGAGATGAAGAATAAAAAAGGGAGTAGCAGGAATGCACAAGTCAGTAGAGGAATGGGATTCCCAGGCTGATTGAATATCCCTCCCCCTTTGTGGCTGGGCTTCATGATAGCAGAAGGGATCATTATTGTTAGTCTGAGCAGCTGGAAAATCTGGGAGATGCAGAAAGAAGAGAACAGGATGGAACAACAGCTCTTGCCCAGCAAATGGAAAGGGAGGCTCAGTTATTAGGTCGCATGCTCGTTTTTTAGCAGGCCATGAGAAGGGAAGATTAGGATATACTAATCAAGTAGAAACCAAGTGGTGTGACAGCTTCAGGAAACTGAGAAAAATCTGAGAGATCTTTTGAAACTGGTAAAATATCATCAGTCCAGAGGTTGTTGTCCTAAATATAAAACAACGAATGGGATGTGGTGGGTTTCACTACACAAACACCCTTGAACAATGAGCTTGACCCTAGCCAGAAAAACCCTTTAGCTGGCTCAGTTAACAAAGAAGTCATCTAAGGGGAAACCTTATTCAGCTTTAAAGACAGCCATAAATTCACTTTAAAAAATGGGCTGTAGCTTTATAAGAGCACAAGATGCTTGCCAGCTCTTTTAGGGAGGTACCAAAAGGAGAAACAGAACAATGCAGATCAAGAGGGGATGAAAGAGAAGAGTGTCTTTGCACCTTGAGAGAATTTAAAAGATCATTAGCACACAAAACCATAATCCTATTGCAATTTAATTCTAAAACATTTCTACAGCATATGTGTGGGAGTTTGACCTTGGTCTGGTTTACCCAGTATAGAAGAGGCTTGTGTATCTATTTTGCTTCCAGCAGGTCTTTGATGAACTTCACTTGTAACACTCTGCTGACTTTGAATGTTCCCTTATACAAGTAATGTTTTAGCTGCCTCTTAGCTACTAAGATCAAGTTCAAAATCTTCTTCAGCCTAGTTTGGCAGCTGCCTACCTAGGCTTCTTCTGACAGGCCTTGTATTGCCTTTAAAATCTTTCTAATGAGGGTGGCATGAGAACATATTTTTAAGCATATCAATCACCATTTAGAAATAATTCTTTACCTGTATATGCATATTAGGACAACGTTCTTTTTCAGAAAGACTGATTCCATCTAAATCACTACTATTAAAGCAGTGCATTCTATGATTCTACCACTCCATTTCTTCTGACAGAGAGAGAGGAAAATTATACCACATGGCAGTCTAGCAAATTAAAATGGGTGTGTGCTGAAAATTTAAGAGGGAACTAGTTTCTAAAATATTTACTAATTACATTAATTACATCCTCTTTCTGCACAGGAAGTATCAAGATGATTATATGGGGAGGGGAGGAGGAGGAAGAAAGGGTGTTAAGCTACCCCATTAACAGACCAATTCCATCATAACTTCTTCCTTTTGCTCCTGTGAAACCTATGCTTCACACAGATTAAAGAGGCAAAATGGAAAAAAAACCCCTTCTGATGTATGTGAAGTATTCCTCAGTGAGACTGCGCCATGCACCGACAACAAATGATGAAAAACTTAGTTTTTTACCTCTCGTTATTAAAGAAATTACTCCCTGCCTATTTCTGTATATGAGTACTTTGCGGAGTAACTAAAGGGATTGTGGATGTTGGAAAAAAGACAAGCAAAAATCAATTTATCAAAGTTAAAGGGGAGTTATCACATAAGGTTTGGACTTTATTACAGATTTCAGAGTCTGAAACTGGGCTGCCTTTTCGTCCTACTGAAATTATTGCAGCAGATGAGGCAACACATCTCTAGAAAAGAGGCAGAGGCTTGAGCAAGGGCTCTAGCTCAGGTGTGCTTGAGTCAAAGGTTGCCCTCACAAGGTAATTGTTAGTCTGTGACTGGGTATCTGCTTGGAACGACAATGACATTTGCCTTAAGAGCAGCAGTCCTTTGTATGGACATAGGCAATTCATTACTGGAAAATAAAAGGCTCATGTTGAATTTTGCAGCACAGTGACACCAAGTTAGAATTCTCGTAGAAAAAGTTTACAGAGTTTGACCAGCTCTTCTGACCTAGAACACATGAGTTTTCAAGAGAAAGGTGAGTACCTGCCCTAGCATGAAGGCACAAAGATTAGTCTTGCATTAACATAATTTTTTTTTTTTTCCTTTTGGCTCCTAAGTCTCATGGAAAGGGCAAACTCCAGGAAAGTAGAAGTAGTGTTCAGAGCAGTGAGTGTTGCACAAATGTTTCTAGGGAAAGAGTACAGGATCATGAAAGTCTAATGTATGCTGTTGCATTTCTAATCTTGTAAGGCATCCTTGAACCCGGTCAGTATTGCTGTGTCTTGTGGCTTCTTTCCAGATTCAGCTCAGGAAGATTTATGACTAAATGAGACTGAACTTGGACAGTTCAGGACTTGTCCCTTCTCCTGGATATTGGTCTCGCAGATATTGAATTTCTAGTTGCTGCATTTCTATGATTTTCTCACTTTCCATCTCTGGATTCAACCTCAGGACAGTTGGGCTGGACAGCAGTTCACTGGAGGGAGCTAGAAGGTAAAATCAGAGAGGACATAGCACAATAACAAAGGTCCAGCTCATACAGTTCTTTGGCATGAACAGGGGCAGGCATCTTTCAAGGCTGAAGGAGTAGATCTAAATAGCAAGATTCTGCATTATTTAGCTGCTTAAAGAAATAACATTTGCAATACAACAGGTACCACCAGGCAGACAACCTAATAGAATTGTTCATCAAGGACAAAAAGGGCTTCTGCAATGAGTACTGACAACATGGAAAACACAAGAAGCACTACTCACCTGTGTCTTGAATCACTGTCTTTTTCTTGTTCAGTCGGAGTGCTGCCTGGACGTCGCGCACTGGGGTGTTGGGCACCTTCAGTTCTTGCCGCAAGTCATTAATT
Organism: Acropternis orthonyx; assembly: GCA_035583155.1. NCBI lineage: Eukaryota > Metazoa > Chordata > Aves > Passeriformes > Rhinocryptidae > Acropternis > Acropternis orthonyx. The sequence goes on from JAWWEU010000005.1 coordinate 11,182,449, forward strand.
TCCTTAATCAGGCTCATGTTTTCCTGCAATCAATATGCCATGTAAGGAAAAGCACAGGTACTATCTGGCTGAGCAATACGTGTCTTCACATGATTGAGACAGACACTGGACAGCACAGAATCAGTATCACAAGCAGAAGATACAGGGCAATCAGTACAGTACACAACATTTCAGATAAAGCCATAGTAGATTTGACACAAAACATGACAGTATTCAAAGCACATTAGCTCAATAAACTAATATTTGCTTTGCTTTTCTGACTGCAGCTGCACTCCAAGGTATCATCTTCCTTGTCAATTCCACAGGGAAGCTCAGAGCTCTTCCTAGATTGATCCAATTAATTCAGAATTAATGTGAAGAATTCCCATCTCTCCCTCCAGTGCATATTATTTTGCCTTTCATTTGTATTTATTTGCTCACTTAAATTATCTGTATCTCCCTGCAGTAATTCAAAGCCCTCTTCATTGGTTCTAACAGACATCACTTTTCAGCACCCCTTCCAAATTATTAAGGAATATATAAAATATATGGAGACTTGAGATACGTACTGCTAACATGAGGAAAAGTTAGCCACATATTCATATTTTGTTCTTTTTTAAGTCAGTTTTCAGCCCATAAAAGTTCAATACTCTGATTTTTTAGTAGCCTACCATGAAGCTGAAGGAGCTGTGAAAGCACCAGTAAATGTACTTTACCTGTTGTTGCAACAGATTCAAGGACTTCAGCAAAACCAGTATGGGGTAATACTAGTGAAGGGTGATAAAACTGTTGCCCGTGATTCAGGAACAGGAGCACCATGAACTAAATATTTCTTTTCAGAATTCAAGAGAGAAAAGTGCAATTGTATATTTGCCTCTTACAAAGACCTTATCACGCCAATAACTAAGGCAAATGTTAAACAGTTGCCATTGTACTTGAACCACCAATATCAACTATTTCAGCCACCTGTGGTGATTTTTTTAGAAGTTTTGGAACATGCTACCCTTCCAACTGCTGGAACTTCATCATAAGTGGCAATATTTAAAAAATATAAATGGCAAAAAGGCATACTTTGGGTACCTCACGTAATACCAGTCTCAAGCAGTAGGGAATCCACTAAAACAACAGGAGATAAGAACAAGGATTAATGAAATTTTCCCATGAAAAAGATGTCTTCAAATCTTGTGGGTTTTTTTTTTATTTTTATTTATTTGTAATTTTGGTTGATAATTATGTTGCCATAAAAACATTATGCAAGGCATATGATTCAGTTCCTTACGGCATACTTATAAAAGCATTGTCACCACACAACTGAAAACTGGTTAGTAACAACAGCTTACTGCTGCTATCTGTATCTAGATGCACTTGAGTTCAAGTTGACAGTGTGCAGCAGGATTGTCTATACTTCACACTAAGAGAAGTACAGCAGCTGTGGTCTCAGCTGAATGTCCCTGACTGGAGGGAAGACTGTGGGATGCAACAAGGTCTGAACTTACTGGGCAAGAACAGTCATTCTTGCAGTGGTTATGTTGGACTACAAATGCAGCATGAGTTGGGTGCACTCAGGCAGCCTGCTCTGGAACTGTAATACTCTGTCGACTCTGACTTGTTTAATTTGAACCTTTAAACACAGATTAAATTTGACTCCCTGCATTTATTCCAGAGCTTGATCCTGAAAGGAAAACATGAAGAAGGTAACTTCCAATAATCAGTCAAGGTAATTTTCTTTTGACCAGCTTTCAGGGTGAGGTCACAGAATTTCTCTTTAGGTGTACTTTAGTCATGAACATCTTCATAGGTTCAGTCAAAGTGATTGCCTGCTGCTACCAAATGAAGACCTTGGGTTTGGTCTGTTAGACAATATAATACAGAGGCAATCTGGGCTATGTAGAATTGTTTTGTTTGGTTTGCTGGGTGCTAAAAGGCTGCTGGTTGACACTGATAATATTTTTCTGAAGAGGCCTTCCCTGCAGAGAGATTAGCCTTTAAGTCAATCTTTGCATTCTGACAGAAAGCTTGCACTGCAATGCAATAGTCACAGGGTGGATTAAAATAAATGTTCATGGGAAAACTCATTGTCACAGGATGCTGTGGCAAAGAACCAACTGTTTCAGAAGAGGGACTAATCAAATATACGGAGGATGAGGCCATCAGGTACAACTGCATATGATGTCTGGATGCAATATGCGGCCTAGAAAGTGTCTACAGTGCTGACTTGTCAGAGACAGGCAGGTTATATAGAAAAGATCATCCTATCTTGGCTTCGGTTCAAGCAGCGTTGCTTCAAGATTATTCAGGGCCTCTGCTCTTATGTATCCAAGTGATAAAGAAACCATTACACATACAGAAGGCTGGAGGGAAAACTAATAGCTGTACAACAAGTAACTTGTCAATTGGTAAGAATAATTAAAATTATCTTGACAGTTCTAATCATCTGTTGCAGCAGTCACTAGTGGAACATACCTATGAATAATCATTCAAAGAGGAATGCATAGCTCTGAAATTGTAAGCACAACTGAGGAATAATAGAAATACAGAGTTAGAAGACTGTCAAGATGTCATTTTCTCAAAGCAAGTCCTGACAGAAGTCTGTCTAAACTAGTCTTAAAAGCCCCCCTGTGAAGGACTGGAAGACCATGATAATTCCTTCTGACTATAAAGTCTCATTAATCTACTGGACTTCATAGAATTGATTTTTCTTTGAAGAAACCAGGCTGGTTAGAATCTTTGATATCTTCATCTTCCAGATGTTTTATTAATTAGGTTTTAATCATCATTTCATGTTAGGCTTACTGATCCAAGACATCAAGTATTATCATTATGAACACCATCTGTCACCCTATTCCAGCAAGGAAATTCTTCAGGTTATTTTCTGAAGCCACTTCCTTTTGTGCCAAAGGAAACATCTAGCTCACAGAAGGAGTAAAAAAATTAAAATAGGGAAGGGAAGAAGATCACTGCTGTCTAGCCCTGAAGAAGCAAATTATGAATAAATAGCAAAGAACAGATGACTTAGGAGGGGACTGAGTTCTAATGATCCTGAGGCAGCATAATAAAGTAACGATGAAAGGACTAGTGAGGGGAAAAGGAAATGCTGACTGAGCAGAAGGAGATGATAGTAAGAAGAAACTAGAAAAGCTGTCCTCCTAGGATGTCTGGTGTGGGGCGTTAGATCCTCTTCAGATGAAAACAAATTGGATCTTTGACCTCAGCAGTCATGAGTTTACCTTGCCTTGTCAGGAACAAGGATTCTGAGCAAGAGATTTTAGCACAAATAGGCATATTCCTTGCATATTTCTCACCTTCCTTGAAAAACCTGGATGTGAAAAGCAGAAAATTCTTCTGAATTCAGACCAATAGGCATGGGACTATGTGGCCAAAGAAAGTTTGTTTTCTTTTCTTCTTCCAAAATTAGCTCCTAAACACTACCACGTAGCAAATACACTCAGATGGGCAAAATGACTATGATGGCAATTATAAATACTGTTTGAAATAAAATTTAAGTACATTAATTTCTTAAAAATTATCCAGACAGCAGAGGTTCCTATCTCCTTTTACATTAGGTAGTCGGAGATAAACAAAAGTATCCATAAAACAGCAGCAATTTCTGACTTCAGAGACCGTGCTCTTTTTGTTCAGAATATTTAATGGAAGCACTTGAAAAATTTAGGAATTCCTGGCAAGGAGGGCAACCAAAACTGTTTCAAAGCCCTAAGAAACCATAACAGTAAGGCTACTAAAGTCTCTTTTGTGCAATCACTTCCTTTGTTACCCCTCTGTACCATAAGGAAAAGGTTTATTACCTGCACGGTACGCATGTAAGCAGCTTGGTGCATTTCCTGATCCTTCACTGCCTTCTTTTTTAAAACTGCCAAATTTCTCTCATGATACTCTTGCTGTTTCAGGTATTGCTCCTGCAAATCTGTGTCTATTTCTTCAGCCTCCACCTGAGAGGGCACAGCATTTTGCCTCAGTAATTTTATTACCAGACAAAATCACCTGCAAGGAGAAGGCAAAAGTTCTGACTCACCATGTCTGATTGCTGCACATACTTAGCATAGAGTTCACGGATACCAGCTTTCATTTTTCTGGAATCTTGAATGAAGCCCACACAATTATGAAGATCTGTCTTAAATCGTTTGATGAGGGTTTCCATACCTTGCTTCTGCAAGAATGATATAGTCACATTTTCATTTGGTTCATCAGAACACTCTATCATGTGCAATTTTTTAGAAAGTCTAGTGGAACTGGTGAAAACTCTCCTATCTTTTATTCCCACTTCATTTATTAAAGAAAAAAAAAAAGATTAATTACAAAACCCACATACCCTGGATATGTGAACACTACATATTAAATAGCAGTGATAGATTTTAGCAGTAACAATAAGCCAAGATATTGTATTAGGTAATCTAAGTGCCCATCTAGAGATGTCATCTGAAAACCAGTGGTTTATTATAGATGTTATTGCCCACTGTCCTTTCCCAAACAGCCTACATTCTTATTTAGAAGCAATACACCAACAGTTATCAAGAGAAGGCAAAGGACAAAACTCGTATCAGACACATGCACAACTTGTTGATTTCACATTAAGATTGCCTTCTCATTGGTTTCTACCAGGCCCCTCTGTCTGTTTTCTCACTCCTGCACTGCCTGCTAAGCAAATCCAGCTTTGCCAGCAGTCCCTTCTCCTCCCTCATGTCTGATGTGCTTGTTGTCAAAAAAGGGGTCCTTGACTGCTCCATTAATGACCCCACCTTTTATTTCATCCTACTAATGCCTAGGTGGTATCCTACGTGCTGCTTCTGTTTAGGCCAAGTGTCCCCAGATTTCCAGCTTGGGCAGAAAGGTAACTAGTTAAGCATTTGCCTCATTGTTCTGTTAAAACCCAAGAGAATATGTGTTGACATGTAAATAACTTGGTTGTTTTTCTAGTATCAACTTTCTAACCTGGCTGCAGGCTTGGAAGTTTTCTGTCTTTGTCCCCACTGACCAGAGACTCTCAGTCCTTGGACACAGTACCCCTGAAATGCCTGTTTGCTCACATTAATGCTTCAACAGTGTTCTGTTCCCACAAAGGTCATTCTGTAGGACCTGCACAGTGGTTGTACCCCGTACCTTCTGCCTCTCCTTGTACATCTCGTGATAAGTTGCCTTTAGTTTCTGTTGCAGTTTTGTGATGTTCAGCTTCAAGTGTGTGCTCTCCTTGTGGAATCGTTTCAGCTCCTCCTCCATCTGAAAGGAAGCAGGAGGAGGAAAACAGGACTAAGAGGAGACATGAAAAAACAACACATAACAGGAAAGCCAGAGAGTGGAAATACAGACTTGAGGGAGTAGATCCCTCTTCAGGTTGAATTACAATATGAACAACTTCAATTTTGGAACAACACTGCCCTCTGTCAGAATACACAGAAACCATAAAAATGAACGTGCAGCTCTCTTTTGAGTTGCATTTATTTAAATTATGTGATGCCTTTTCATTTCCTTGAGCTGAACTGGAGCTTTACTGTTCCCTCTGAATAAAGTGGATGAGAGGGAAATGAACAGTCAATACCGGAAAGAGTAAGGGTAACAATAAGTAGAACCTGATACTGAAAAGAAACAAATGAATTGAAAAGCTGTGGATACATACACAGAACATATGGAAAGAAAGTAATAAGGGTACTACAGCATTTACTGCCATAAAATGGTGACCAGAAGAGACAACAGGGATTTCATCATGCCAGTCTGAAGTACATACAAACCATTCATTAGTTTGCATCTTATTTAAAAGGCTGTTCTGAATAAACAGACTTAAGAAAGCCATTGATTAGCTATGTCACCATAGTCCTAGTTTGGCTGAGCTAAGGGTACTTCTATGGAGAGATCATAGTAAGTTTCTATCATAAATAAGTGGCCTCAATGAGTTGACTGCAGCTAAGTATGAATACATACAAATTTCCCATGTATCAGCTGATGAATATAATTTGTCCATGTACCTAACCCCTACGCAGAGTTATGTTTGCATAAATGTGCAACTTTTCTGAGAGAAGAAATTCACTCTCTTCCCCATATCAGTAAAAGCAGTGTCTTGCAAACTCTACAGGACACATGGAGGACAACCACATAAGGATAAGATCTATTTTTAAGCAAAATCTAGAATTAAATACTGAAACAGAAACTTAAATAACTATGTTGATTACTGGTAGCACAATGACAGAAAACTAAACAGCAGCTGTTCTGTGCAAATATTTTGATTGGCTGCAAAGATATTGAATCAGTGCTGTGTATCCTTCAAAGAAGTCAAGGAACAAACAGGGCGGAATCTTTCATGGGACTTGTTGGGTCATCTCTGTATTCAGACAAAGGGCTTAGTAGCAGATGCCAAATGAATGTGTTACTCACCTCATGAATCTGTTCCTTCATTGCTTTAATATCATTTTCACGTGACTCTATTTGCTTTTTAAACTCCTCTATTTTGTAACTCAGTACAAACTTGAAGTTTTGTAGTTCCTGATTTTCCATTTTTAGGTCAGATATATGCTTCTCCTGGAAGAAATTGGTATAGAGATCTGAATCAGACCCAGCACTCTCAAACAGATCCCTAGGACAAGGCACAGATATGGAAGAGGCAAAACCAGTGGTCACAGATCTAGTGGAAAACTGAACTTCAGTTGCAAATCTACAGATGGGGTGGGAGGGCTGGGGGAAAATAATGCAGAGCCATCTACAGATCCCAGAACACTGGATGAGAAAGTTAACATCCTGAACCTGAGCTCTTCAAGAAAAGCTTAGAATGTCAACTGAAAACTAAAATCCCAAATCAGAGATTGCAAATTCTTTAAGTTAAAACTGAGTTGCCAGTCATATATTATCACAGCAAATACCATTAAAATAAATATGTGTATTAAATTAAGGGAGGTGATTTTCATCTCAGCCAATTGTCCAGTTTCTCACTTTGTCTAGGATAGTGTCAGATCTCTCTTTTATCTCTGTCTTCAGTGCCAAGATGTCCTTCTCCAGTGCTTTAATGATGCCTTGCAGCTTCTGCTGTTCCAGTCTCATTTCCTCAATATCCCTGTTTCGATCCTTGAGCTCTTTCTGTAGGCTGTTCAACTAGAGAGGCAAACAAGAACTTAACAGTCTCCAAAAGCTGTGCACAACTTAGCCATCCTATTCTGTAAGATAACTTGCAGACAATGTGGGATAAAGGATATCAAACTATGATATGATGAAGGAGCATCATATCAGTTAAATGCCTGTAACTGAAAAGGGGGTTGAATATCCGTTTTTGCTTTATCTGTATATTTTGACAGAATACCCACTGAACTACAAGGAAGCAAGGACTTTGCATCCAAAAGGAAGAAGGGTATGGATATTATGCCCAAGCATCAGCTGCAAATAACACACAATCCATGGAAAATTCTTCTGCAGTGAACATTTGTCATACATCTCTGACGATGTCAAAAGTAGACTGAAAGGGTGCTTAGTTCATAGCTCTTGCATACCCTCAAAATCCTTGCCTCAGTACTATGATATGTAAAGCCAAGAAAGTCAGAACCAATGAATGGTGTTGGTCAAACTATGAGGATCCACAGAGAAATTCCTGATGTCTAAAAGACAATGAAACTAAAGACAGTACCATGATACTAGAGGGTATGAAAAGAACCTCTGTCTCCAGATAGATACTGAAGACAATGAAAAAGAAAGTGTCCCTCTAACACCCTTAGGCAAATGCCCAGACAATAAAAGAGCTAAAAGACTTTATGTCTCCTTAAAAATCCTGGTAAAACCAATAAAAAATGATGATGCAGACAAAACATGGTGTGTATTGCATCAAATGAAGCAGTAGAAGTATTTTACTAACAAAACAACATATTAGACCTTAGAAAAATCAAAAGGTTAATTTCTTTCCCATCATAGGATGAACAATATTATTTATAATTTAAAACTATGTCGATAAGAAAAAGTGTAGTAATAAAAACACACCTCCTCTATTATCTCTCTCTAATCATATCAGCAACACAATCAACACACAGCTGCTTCTTCTGGCCAAATATTCTAAAACATTCAAACTGACCAAAGGGGCTACTGTTCTCATATGAAATGCCACATATTTACCAAATTAATGGCCTAAATTGATATGCCATTAATCACATTAAATCCTCAGTTAGGTCTCTGTGTACAGGTCTGATTGTACCACAGAATAAAAGATACCCTTTTACTCATGACTCCTATTTCTCCTTTCAGTTGCATGTTAGACTCCTTCTCTTCCAAGAGCAGTTTCTCATACTTGGTTTTGATTTCTGAGATTTCTTGGTCTCCATCTTCATAAATTCGTTTCTGCATTTCTTCATGTGCTTGAAGCTGCTTCTTCATATTCTCCTTTGCCTGTGTTAAGGAAAGCAAACATTAGAGAAGACAACAGTAAGAGACCAACAAAAGGTTCTTTGTAACTGTGTTTTTCCTGGGAGGATCTTTATTTAGCGGCCTCTTCAATTGCAGCAATATCATTTAAGGTAACTTCTTAGGAGATTAAAGTAACTTAAAAAACTGATAACATAGATATTAAAAATTCTTCTCTCTCTCTCTTTTTTTTTTTTAAATTATTCTTAAGACTGGAATGCTTCAGGTTAGGAACCCAGCCTAAATACTAACATCAGCAAACTTGTTCTGGCTGCAGAAATCACAAAAAAGTAACACTTCAGAAGATCTTTTAAAATTGCTGTTTCTGATGCATTAGAACCAATAACCATTCAGGTTTGCCTCTCTTCCCACATTCTTTTCAAGTTGGTATTGCAACACAGGGTTGCAAACAGTAATGTTGATAGGGCTTATTGACTCTAGATATGTAAGTATCAGTTAAAAGACTTTTTTCAAGCCAAATCTTTGACCTCAATGTGCAAGAGTTTTTGAAGTATTCAGGGTATTTATCTTTGTTCTCCAAATTATGCAGGTAGGAACCTCAAGGACTCTGGAACGTAATTCACCATTTTCAAAACGTTATTTCTTCACTAGAACAACATCATTGAATCTTTCTTCAATTACAGTATATGTTTCAACTAAGACACATTAATAAACAGGAATTCTTGGATCTAGGAGAAAAAGAAACAAAGCTAAGAATGCCCAAAGTTAATAATCTTAGCAGATTCCTTAAGGTATGAAGCCCAGAAAAGTTGGTAACTCAGCTGGGTTTTCCTCATTACTATTCTACCTGTCAACATATTTTCCCAAGGTTACAGGCAGATTAGGACTTGCATGGAAGATGTCAACCTCTCCTGTCCTAGGGAACATTTTATCACAGCTGAAGATAAACTTGGTCAACAAATCACACTGCAAATTGAGTTTCCTACCTCTTCCAGCAGAAGAGATTTCTCTTTAAGTTTTTCCTCATAATGTTCTCTTAGCTTCTTCACAGCTGCGCTTTTGCTTTCCTCCAGATTGTGCAATTGTCTCTCATATGCCTCCTGCATCCTCTGGGATTTCACTTCCAGCTCCTGGTATTTCTCATTTTCCGTTGAGAGTTTCTGACTACTTTCAGATTCTGTTAACAGGAAACACACAGAATGGATAAAACTAATAGAAAAGAGAGGTGAATCCTACCCCTCTGCAGTCAGCACTGTCTTATTCTCTGTCTTTTTGGCAGTTGCAATAAATTACAGCAGAAGCACTTCATCACTCTCTTCACCAGATGTGCACAGGCTTTAGATTCTGTGGCCACACAAAACTGACAAATAATTTAGGCATTCCCTTGAGATGATGACCATGGCAGAGCAGTATAAGCTCAACTGTTACAAAGTATGAGAGGGCAACAGACTCAGTTATGGATTGACTTGCTCTTTGGTACTAATTTGCAGTACTTTTATCTTCATTACGAATCTGAAGTCCAGGGATTTCCATGTTGTATACACTGCACACTAGCCTCCTTGCTGAGCTGTATGACTTCACTGTTCTTGTACAGTGAGCCCACGTGCATGTTCTCATCATGGGCATGTGTGTGGTGCAGTTCAGACAAACATTTGGTCTGCAATACTTATATAACTTATATGCACATTTTTCCTTGTACTTCTACTCTAGTAATCCATCCCTGTCACATTACTTGCTATCAGTTTAAAGCATTTCCTCTGATTACAAACACTTATTATAGTCTAACCTAGCTGTTGCACCTCCCTGGCCTGTTTATTCATCAGCTCAGACAGTTGATACTGGTGTTGTAGCTCCTGTTTTTCTTTCTCTGCCTGTAAAATCTGGGGGGAAAAAAAATAAGAAAAATACATTTTAATTTGAAATTAGGCAAATCAATATGCAAATTGTTTGTGCTCTTGCCCATGGTGGGAAATACACACACAAGAAGACTGTGTTCAAACTCTCTCACCAGAATTCAGATGCCACATGTCACTAATACAAGCTTTCCCAGAGATCAGTTTGTTATGACAAATTACAAAACTATGGAAAGCTAAGGAAAAGTAGCAAATGGGGTTCATGTAATACAGGGTACTGTAAAATCCTAATCTAACAAGAAAGGTTGGTGAGCTACAAAAGCTTCTACTACTTTATGTGTTCCTGCTTGAGGAGAATTTGCAGTTCCATAGTTGTCCAGATATTGAAGTTCAAGCTGCTTCCTGTCTCACTTGAAGCAACCTTGAGGTCCTAAAACACCGACATTTGCATAGGATGACATAAACCTAAGCAAGAATGAGTTTTTAATTGCCATTTGCTTAGAATGTCTGAGTACCACTACAAATGACTCAAACTTCTAAAAAGGCACAAAGAATTGGAGCAAGAAAATAGGCAAGAAGTTTCCCAGAAAAGCTAGAAATTGTACCATAGATACAATTTTTTCACTTTCTCCTCATAACTACTGCATGGGTCTTGCATAGACAGAAATATTCTATTTGCCTAATGGATATGACAACTAGGAAGGTTAGTCCTGAGCTTGTCCAAAGCTCTCATTCACTTTAATCTTGACACTTGGACAGGAAGTACAACTTGCCTGCCTAGAGAACTTTTATTCACCTTCAAAGGCATTTGTTTGTAAGCCTAAAATCAACAAGTCTAAAGAACTTTCAGTGTAACTGAGATTATTATAACTTTGCAGCCAAGCACTATTTATCAAAAGACCTGAAGAACTGCAGAAAAAGACCAGCACAGATAAAACACAGGTAAGAGGACTCTACAAGAAGTGAAATGGCTTTCTTGTACAAGGTTAAGTTGTACAAAAAAGAAGAAAAATAGAAAGGTTAAAACTCAGGTTATATAAATGAAAAACCCACAATGAGACAAGCCAAAGAGTCTGAAGAACTACTTGAAGAAAACACTAAGATGAATAATTAAACTTCCTCAAAAAATAAAAATAAAAATTCTACTAGAACACTTGTAGGGCCAAAAGACAAAAAATGTATAAAAGGAGCACTTGAAAATTACAAGACTGTAACATACTAAAACTAGTATTTAGCTTGGCAAGCTTTCATACTGGAATCCTTTATGTGGAGTCAAACTGAAATACTGCTTGAAGGGACTATGTACAACTCAACAAAATATGCAGTAACAAATCAACAGAATAGGACAATATTCACCCAAAAGCTCAAAAAGAACATGAGGTTGACAGAATTGAGTCATGTGATATGTAATATCTTACTTCAAGCTGCCTTATTGCCAGAGAAATTGCTACTGGATCACTTGCCTTCTATATCAAGTCTAGAAATATAGCAAATTATAGAAATCCAGTGTGTGCACCAAGCAGATGGACAGAATAGTTTAACAGACACAGACAAATAAGACACTGGGAAAATTATAATAGCCTTTGCCTTTCGGGGATGTCCTGCTTCATCACCACAAGAAATCCAGGGAATAATTTTTACTTTTATTTTCAAAAAACATAGAAGACACCTCAGCAAATGTTCTTAAAAATCTATGCAGACAGGACATAAGGAAGGCAGCATTAAAAAGAATAACTGTTAGATCCTGCAACAGCTGCAACCTTATATGTGACGGAGCTTTTAAGGCATGGTCCCATTTCTACTACTGAGCCTTGGTCTCAGGCAGTATTTATTGTGCTGTTTTTATTGGAAGATACTCACAGGCTCCCTAGGAGAACTCTTGCATCCCCTCATACCTATAAGATACTTGATTCAAAGGTAGCTTCATGCATTACAAATATCAAGAACATCTTTATTGGAAAGAAATTATTCATTTTTCAGATGCTTTATCGCACACATACATATGTAATGTGAGCTTGAATTCAAGTCTTCAGTGAAAAATTTCTTGGCATTTGGTTCTGCAATATGAATCATACCTGGTGTTTGGCTTTAAGGGAGTCTATTTCCTGAGTGAAACTCTCTTCCAATGCCTTTATTTTTCCAGTACAGTACATGTCTTTGAGACGTAGCTCGTAATCACTTTCTGTCTGCAGATCTTTCACACAAATCTGCAGGTCTAGTATTGCCTGATTCTGTTAGGACATGGATGAGAAGACAATTTTAACACAGAGAATATTTGCCATTAGCAGCATCTTGTTAAGGATGCTTTGTTTACATGCACATGTTTATGAATGACAGCCTTTACAGAGAACTTTCAGACAGACCAAGAAGTTCTAGAGGTAAGATTCCTTTATTATCTTACAAAATGGTTTATAGAAATGCATCTTCTGACTTCTCCACTCCATCTGAAGTGTTTTCAAGAGACTGGTGAAAGTATTACAGAAAAGTCTAAACCTTTCTCTACACTCCCTCTTCTTACAATGCTATTTACAGATTGACAAGTAGCTGCAGCTACTTGCTGTAAGCTCTTTTTGTGATGAAAGCCATACATGCCATATAGGAACAGCTAGTCAAAAACATCATGCAAATGTAATTCATAAGCTGTACACTTGGAATCCTGTGGTTTATGTTCACAAGTTGCTCCTCCTACCTTCTCTTCTATATCTGATCTCATGATCAGCACTTCCTCAGCATACCGAACTTCTTCCTTTTTCAGTATCCCACCTTCTTTATCATACACTTTCCAGATAAATATACAGCCATCCTCTGACACAGTGAGTAGAAACTGATTGTCACTTGTTATTGACATCTTAGAAGGAAGAGACGACAAAATAACAGAAGAGACATGGAAGAACGGACATACAGGTTTATTTTGTACCAGATTTTTCTCCCAACCCATATACTCCCTTAATTTCTACTCTAGAAAGTCAACAGTGGAAACAATAACATAGCCCCACTACCAACATTTTGATTTTGTTCTCTACTCCTGTTCCACCCTGGTTGAAACAACAGGGGAAGGGAAAGAAAAGAACATGTGTAATACTGGATCTGCTTCTGCTCTCAAAGCCACAGGAAGATTTATAAAAACCTGGAACAGAAAAGATGTTCTACACAATTATAGCACAGACAGGCAATTTATATGACAATTCCAGAGGTCTCTAGTGTTTTTCTTTGAGAGGTTGCTTGGGCAACAGATGGCTAAATGTTTCCTTTTGAAAAGAGTTAAAAAAACTTCACCAAAATGGTTATCAAGCGTTGGAACAGGATGCCCAGGGAAATGATGGCATCACCATCCCTGGAGGTATTTAAGATACATGGAGATGTACTGCTTAGGGACATAGTTTAGGGTGGACTTGGCAGTGCTGTGGGAACAGTTGAACTCAATGATCTTAATGGTCTTTTCCTACCTAAATGATTCTATGACAAAATTATCTTCCTCTTTCCAGAAAGAGCTCTATCAAAGTTCTCCATCAGGGATATGCTGTTTCATAACCTGGTACAAGCCACTTTTTAGCCAACAGCTTATTCCATGACATATCAAGAGACAGGACTTCTATGAATGCTGTAATATTCATTCTCTATGTGCAAGCTAAACCTTAGTTTTAAGATATTAGGCTATGAAAGGGAAAGTAAAATCATCCCTAAAGGAGATGTATGCAGCTGGTATCACAGGGAAAAGAAAGTAGTTTATGTTACCTTTGTAACAGCACCTGCATGGGCCTGATACTCTTTGAAATCCTGTTTCAGGGTTAATGGGTACTTCATAGCTCGAATTGTGCCCAGGGATGTACCAACATATATCATGTGGCCAGAATGAGAAACAGCCACAGCAGTATAGACAACGCCGTAAGCAGGCACTTCATGCTGGATCTAAAACAAAACCACAACACAAACCACCACACAAACCCCTCACAATACGTTAAGTATTTGATTATGTATTGCATGATCAACTGACATGCCTCTGCCTGCAGCAAATAATGCAGTTAAAAGAATCTATTTGCCTATAGGATTAAAGCCATGAACAGTAATTAGTATTGTTTTATAGTTTTAAAAAAATGTATTTTACATATAAAATAGATATTTAGATATAAAATCTCTACATTTATTATAGATATGCAGTGTTAAAATTTCAAACCAAGTTTCACATGTTGATGTGTGATCTGAAAGATGTAATGGTTATAACAAAGAAGTTACTACTTTTCTGGGGGGAAAAATGCACATAGCCTAGAGTAGGATGCTTCTATTTCAGCAAAACAGTTGATACAGTATTGCCTAGTCAGTTTGTAAGCTGGATTAGATGATTTCGAGGCAAATCTAAGTAAAATTACAAAAATATAAAACTACAAAAAAATCTCAGGTTTCATGGCAAAGGACATAATAACACAAAAGTGCCAGCAAATATCACAGCTCTCAAAACCAGATCGATTCCTCCTTACCAAATCGATGATTAGGAAACCAAAGCACTACTGCCCTCCCCAGAGAACTTAGCAAAATCCCAGCGTGCCTGTTAGCTCACCAAAGACTCAGAAATTTCTTTAAGAGTTTGGTCAGATCCAACAGCAAAGATAATTTTGGCATCAGAAGACAGGGAAATGCTGCTGTAGATGCAGGTCTTGAGTATACACTCTGACTCTCTTTCACCTGTCAGCAAGTTCCACTCATACACAGCACCATGTGTGTCACAGGAGACAAATTTAGCATCATCTGCACTCCATTTAATTGCATGTATCTGGCAAAAGCAAAATACACCAAGGAGCTTGATGTGTAAGTTATAGACATACAGCACAGAGTCATTTTACTGGTAAATCCATGACAACTTTGAAATCATACTTCAAAGTCTTGCTTAAAAACCCCTAGGTGTTTCTCAAACAATTCTATTTTAGCATTAAAAAAACCCCAAAATCAGTAAGAACTACTTTATGAACACACTGTTGGGAAAAAGTTCATTTCAATACTGAGGAGTACATTTTATTTTTATAACTTATTACTGGGATTTTTTTCCTGGTTCAGCTACCTGCACACCATTCACCTTCAATTTAAGGACAGACTTATTAGATGTATCTAGTGCATGCACACTTTGCCTTCCGACCAAAGAAAACTGAGTTTTGTACTTCTGTTTTTAATTCATGGGGCCATTTCAGATCCAAGATTGTACTTTACCTCTTCAAAATGCATCTTATCAACTAGTGAGTATGCATAGGATTTGTTTACTAACCTTCCCACTGTGTCCTTTCAGATTACTAATATTGTCAAAGGTAATGCTGGAATAAATTTGAATCACATTTCCATTAACTGCAGCAAAAAGATGGCCTCTGTTACTGAATGAGCACTACAAAAAGAACATAAACACCAATTACTGTAGATGGAGTGGATAAAAACATTCATGCATTGAATTTCAATGGCATTGCCTAATATTAAATTGTGACACAAAAAGAAAACTCCATAACATAATTAGTCCCTTAAGTGATGCTTTCCCCTGTAAAATTCAGTCTTTGAGTATTTCTGAGCAAACTATCCCTTCTGCTCTTTCCCAGGTCCACAGTTCTGCATCAGCTTCTGGGTTTCTTTTCCAATAGTCAGAATCCATTTCTCTAAACTTTGATATCCTAAATCCTACTAGGATGCAGTGGAGAAGTTTCTATCATCTGTCATGTTCTTCACCACTCTGCTCCCTGTAACTCTCCAATTTTGTTTTTGCATCGTTCCTTACCTCTCTACATTTTCTCACAGCAAACTCCTTGTAAACATGCATGTCCTCATACAGCAGACTTATAAATCGTAGTTTATCAGAAAACCCAACCAAACAGAAAAGGCCAGTGGGATGAAGTGACACTGTGTATGCTTCTTCCTGATATTCCTTACACAGCTCCAAAGTGCTGAAAGAGAAAATCATTGCGCAGTATGGAACAGCACAAACTTCCTATGCAGCCTTGACAGGACATTATCTGGCCCCTCAAGGACACCTGCAGCTACAGACTGAGTCTGCCTTGTCCTTGAGGAAACGTGTTGTTATTCAGCTTAGTAATGATCACACAGATGTTACAGGAAATAAAGGCAAATTTGACCTCCTGGTTCACAGAGAAGATGTGGAAGGTGCAAGAGCGAATCCTTGTATAAAAAAGCTGCACAAACATGGTCTGAGATTTGTTCTTTCCCCCTCTCACTCCACAAAACCTTAAAAGCTGGAGTCATTATGCTTAAGAACCATGGCTAAGAAGCAGGAGGTGGGACAACAGTACCTGAAGACAAAGTTGAATGAAACTTTCCTGAAGATTTTTTTTTTCCAAAACACAAGAAGTCTGACATAGAAAAACAGCTTAATAGAAAAGGCTTTGGATTCTTTTGGCACTGATTTCAAAGGCAGTGCATATTCACACTCCACAAATCATGCCAATAAGACAATTTACATTCCACACCACAGAAGAATTTTACCAGAACAATACTTTCATTCATATGAGATTGCTGCGGTTGCCTGCTGAATACAATATACAAATAAGCAAGATATATAACAAAGATAAACAACTCTTTACTTTGTCTTGTAATTCCAGATGCGGACAGATCTATCCAGGGAACAAGTAGCAAGAATGGGTTTCCAAATACACGTGTCCAGACCAGTGATGGAATCAGCATGCAATGGGAAATTCAGATATGCAAAATAAGATGTCTTCTCCTGAGAAAGAATGAGAACATTAAAAAAATCACAAATATTTCATTCCAGGTAGTAAGTCAGATAAGAATCTATCATGGGTCTTTGCATACAGTAGTAGAATAGATTTGAGGAAACCATTTAATTATTTAACTACCCTGGTCTGAAGATAAAAATGTTAAAAACATAATAATGTTAGTTTTAACTCTATAATTAATAATTAAGAAAAATTATGCAGGGGAGAGCACTGAGAGCAGAACATAATTTCAGGTGTCTAAAAAAGACAAGTTAGATAGATAAATAAAACCGGACCTGCATGTCAGAGATTGAAATGGTTAATGGTTGTAATGATCATTATTAAGATCACCAAAAGACTTTTGTCCACTGTAGAAAACTGCAAACAAACAGCTGCTCAACTACTGAAGCCCACCACTCCCTGAATACGCCTCTTAATTTGGATAGTGAAAGGACCTTAAGACAAGATCAGGGAGTACTATTTTCCAGCTATCCCAGGCGCAGAAGGGTGTGTGCACCTGAAGCTACAAACTGGATTTTCAAATAAGGGAAGAGACTGATAAGAGGCAAGTCCTGTGAGGTGGGATAGTCCTTCTTGTCATGCCAGTGTCCTCCCTTAAGCAATGTGAAAACCCTTCCTGGAAGCACTGAAGATATTCACACCTAGCCTGAGCTATTCATGTCAGATGACGGACCATAATAAGGCATGATTGATTCAATTACACTGTTAATTGTGAGCTCTGAGGGTTCTGATGCTATTTGAAGGATCTCAGGAGAATGCATCACAGAAAACAACACTGAATAGCCTGTGACATTACAGTGCACCCCTTACTGGATAGGATGGCTCTGGAATGTGATAGGATTGCACTTACCTTTATAAGTTTGGTGGAGACCATAGTAAACATGTATAGCTGATTTTTATTTGTGATAATGACCATTGTTTCCTCAGAGGGACTGAAGCATATACATGTAATGTCCTGTCTGTCTGACTCTTTTGGCTCAGTTCTGAACAGGTCCTGAGGAAGCTGCACCAAAAAATGCATTCCATGGGATATGCCAGGTTTTCATGTTTTGGTAGTAGGCATGCACACACAGATTTTTGTTGTAATGCTACTGTTATAAGCATATACATAATATCAGCAAGACAATTTGGATATTTAATAGCACAGAACTCCTGCAAGGCAGGGAATAGAGGACAAGAGGACAACCTAACTGTATCTATAGCATTATAGCTGAAACTAAGAATCAGAAGACATTTCAGCAGTAATCTAAAGTATTGCATTAAGCAAGAATGAAAATGGTAGCAGAAAAACATCAAGAAAAAAACCTAGCAAGTGCCAGAATGAAAATTGTGATCTCAGAATAATAGTTCTTTGCAGTATATCATTCAAGTTGATAAGATTTATTACAGGCCCTCAAGCATAGAGAAGATCTGACCTTTTAGGACCAGTTCTTAGCCAGAGACTGCAGAAACTCAATGCATACAGCTCACTATAGAACAGCTAGAACAGAAATCTTACTGGATTATTTAAGAATAAGAGTGCACAAGTCTCATGACAGTTCTAATAAATATCTGAGGGGAGAAAAGCTTCTCCTTGGGGAAAAAAACCAAGCAGCCAAGTTCTTAAAAACTGATGTAAACTACTTATTAGCTTCAAAAGTCTCCACAAATAAAAGCTTAAATTAAAGTTTAGCAGCCTCAAAGCACATTTTACATGTGGGAAGAGATCATGCAGAACTACCTGAACAGCAGTCACTGACTTGCAGTGTGACCTTTGGCAACTCCCTTTCTTTCAACATCACCAGCACACTTAGCTAATGCTTACCATGCAATTTAGAGATGTGCTAAAAATTATTATTAATAACTGGACCAGAAGCACCCACAATTGTCTAAACAGGCCTCTGCTGCATAACTGCTTGGAAAAGCTTTTTTCTCCTTACCCAGATTTCTTGACTCTCCTCATAGTCTTCCTTTTCCTTGGTCTTCTCAAACAGAAGTACAACTCCTGGGCTAGGTGAGCATGCAAAGCCTTTGGAATACGCTGCAACTGCAGATATTTGAGGCAAAGAATCACGTTGTGTACCATGATCTTCAGAGGCCAGTCCAGAAGAAACATCAAAAGAGCTGCAAGCACGAAATGCATAAAGACTTAAGAATAAAGACAAATCAAAAAATGTTACTCAGCAGCAACCAAAATCATAAAGTGGACAAGAAGGAAATCAGTCAATGGCCTACAACTAATCTGCATGCACAAGCAGGAAACTATAAGTAAAAATACTTAACAGAGTTACCTCTCATCTTCTTTTTTTGTTGGATCTTCTTCTCGTTCACTGGGTGGTTTTCTGTACTCTAAACTTGTCTCCCAGTGCAGCTCTCCAGCTTGAAACAAGCTCAGTTTGCCTGTGTCAGTGCCACATATAACTTTCTCCTTGGATAGCCAGGCATGGCACAAGTAGTTTTTTGGCTCTCCCCTTCGCAAATTCATCTGCTTCAAAGTTCCTTCACTGTACTTAAAAAGTTTAAAAAAGCCATTTCCAGTGATACAAACCTGGGTGCTATCTTGAGGACTAAAGCTCACCTATGGAACAAAAAAGAGAGAGAAAGGATTTTTTACAACTATGTTCACAAAAAAGCAAATATCATACCTGTTCTTAAGACTTTAAATACCAAATACAGGAAAGCAAACAAGGGAAGACAGTTCCTAGAAACATACCAGAATACAGAAGAGACACTAAGAACTAACCATCGTAACTACATATTGCAGTTTTTCCACTTTCAAAACTGTGTATATCAAGACAGTTGTCTCTGCCCTTAAAAATTAAATTACAAAAGTAAGGCCAAAATACCACTTTACTGCTGATTAGCAAGCTTTTCCAGTAGCAAGCTTCCCTTAAAGTGTGATCATTTGTCCTTAAAGGCCAGGAATGACTTCTATATTTCTGCATTTCAGGCATATGAATTCACATAACTAGGTGTTTATTTGCAAAAATGATGGAATTGCCACCTCAATACCCAACATGAAGGATAGCAGGGGTAGTCAGAGCTAATTTTTTATGCTTAATAGGACTCTAGACAGCAGGAGTCTTTACTGTCACTCTCCTCTCTTTAGGAATTGAGCTCATGAATTGAGCAGTTCACCCAACCTCTGCTTGTAGCTGTACCCCAGAAAAAATTGCAGCTATGGTCCAAAAAGCCCATGTACTGAAAGCATCTTAGCTCTCTAGAAGAAAGAGTCTAAAAAAGGGCATCCAAAGCAGGATGAGAATTTATTTAACCTGCTCCTAGCCACTCTTCTCCTCTGATCTGCACACAGAAGAGTGCAGGAAGAAAAAGGTGCATGAGCATCCCAAGGTTCCGAGAAGTGCGTTAATGACACAATTACTGAGCTGCAGGGACAGAAGGAGCATACTGCGCACTCACTGGCCAGCTGTACATAGACCTGATGCGATATGAGAGAATCTTATGTGATACAACAGATACAGAAATGAGAATGTCCACAATGAGTCAAAGCAGACCTTTATTTAACCCCACGTCTTATTGCTGAGGGAGGCTAACAGCAGATGTCAAGAAAGGTCACAGAAACTGTATGAAATCTACAGTGTGGAGCCCTCTCCTACTCTTGCTCTGGAGAGAAGCCACGTGGCCGCAGGAAAATGTGCTGTGCACATACCATGAACTGTGTGCTACCTGGTACCCGGTACTTGCTGAGCTAAAGTGTGATCCTTTTATCCACCTTTTCGAAAAGTGCAATAATGCTCCCAAAGAACCACTCAGCTGCGACTCAGGTGTTAGGAAGGAGCCGCGGAGGGGCTGTCACGGCTCTGTTTCGGAGGCGGGCGGAGGTGGCGCCGTTACCTGGCAGGGGCCGGTGCCCGGGTCCTGGAGGTGGAGCGCCGCCGCCAGCTGCCGCTTCTCCCAGAGCCAGCAGGTGAGGAGCCCCTGGGGCAGGGCCGTGGCGGCCGCCAGGTAGCGGCTGTCGGGGGAGAAGGCGAGGGACACGGCCTGCCGCGCCGGCAGCTCGGCGGCCGCCAGTGCCCTCCGCCGCCGCGCCCGCTCCGCCGACAGCTCGTACACCGCCAGCACCGGCTGCTCCGCCGTCGCCTCCGACACCGCCAGGAACCGCCGGTCGGGGCTCACGGCCAGCGCCCGCACGCCCCGGCTCTTCTCTGTGCCTGCGGGGAGGAGAGCGGTCAGCGCGGGGACGGGGGGGGCGCGGGGTGGGGGGGCCGGGGGAGCGGTCGGTGCCACCTGGGATGAAGCTGTGCCACTTGTGCTCGAGGTGCAGCCGCAGGCAGCCCGCCCCCGCGGCGTGCAGCACCACCTGCTCCTCCAGGAAGCAGACCCCGCCGGCCACCCGCGGCCGGCAGCCGAACACGGCCACGGGCAGCACGGCCGCCGCCGCCGCCATCGCTGCCGCTGTTACCGTTACCGTGGCAACCGCTGGCCCGCCCGCACCGGAAGCGGCGGCGCACGCGGGCGGAAGCGGCGGCGGCGGCGGAGATGGCGGTGGTGGGGGTGGCGCGGCGCGGCTCCTTCTCGGACGCGGGCTCGGACTCCGAGGACTCCTCGCTGTCGGACTCGGAGGTGAGCCTGTGGCCGAGGAGCGAGCCGGGTGGAGCGGCCTCCCCCCGGCAGCCGCGGCCTGACCGTGCCCCCTCTCACAGCTCCAGGAGGCCTTCGCGAGGGGAGAGCTGAAGCCGGGCCTCAACGTGGTGCTGGAGGAGCGGCCGAAGCGGCGCAACGACACGGTAAGCGGGCAGGGCTGGGCTCCGGGGGGTTTGGGGTGTCAGAGCCGGGCAGCACTCTGGGGATTTGGGGTGTCAGAGCCCCGGGCAGGGCTCCGGGGGTTTGGGGTGTCAGAGCCG
>JAWWEU010000005.1:11204220-11265531 GCA_035583155.1 Acropternis orthonyx
CGGGCAGGGCTCCGGGGGTTTGGGGTGTCAGAGCCCCGGGCAGGGCTCCGGGGGTTTGGGGTGTCAGAGCCCCGGGCTGGCCCTGGCAGGGCTGTGCAGAGCTGTGCTTCTCTCAGGACGGCCTGAAGCAGTGTCTGGCAGACTTCAGACAGCAGCTTGCGTGGGTGGAAAGGCTCGACGTGACTTTGGGCCCGGTCGTGGACCCCGTCTCTCAGAGTGCTTCTAACACAGATGCTGTTGACCCTGAGAATGATTTCCAGAGAGAGATGAGCTTGTAAGTGTCCAAAAGAGATTTCATGTAGGGTCTCGGCCTGCCTCTGTGTGCTTGGCGTTGTGTTTCACCAGTGTGTTGCAGACTGCCATGCTGGCTGTCACTGTGGCACTCTTGGGACATGTTATTTTACACTGATGGCTCTGAATGTTTTACAAAATAACTACAAATCAGTGCTAGTATATTTAACTTGCCTTGTGACTGAAAATAAATAATTTCCCTCCTCCCAGCGGTCTTCCATAATTTGCCAAAAAGTTTATTTTAAAAGGTAAGGCTTTAATACAAGATACTGATTTTTTTTTTGTGGATTTGTTTTGGTGTTCTTACAGTTCTCTTGTTTTGCTTTGCCTTTTATATTCCAACATATAAAACTGTAAGTGGAAATAAGATGAGTGCATATGTGGAAGATACATCTTGATATTGCACTGGCACCTGAAGTGCTTTCAGTAATACTGGATGTGTACAGAATGTTGGTTTAATTCTAGACCAATGCTTGTTAGTTCCCAATATCACGTAACTTGTGTGAGCAGTTGGTGCCAGCGCTGTGAGGTGCCTGAGCTGGTGCTGTGCTCTCTCTCAGCTACCGGCAGGCTCAGGCAGCCGTCCTGGAAGCCCTTCCTCGGCTGCGTAAGCTCCAGGTTCCGACCAGGAGGCCGGATGATTACTTTGCAGAGATGGCCAAATCAGACCAACAGATGCAGAAGGTATGTGCAATGAGTGGCTTTATTTCTTGTGTAACCTGGTGGGTTTAGCTCGTGTTAGGAATGAACATTAAGGTGTGATGTGTGAATACTGACTTTTGTCTCTTTTCAGATTCCTGTGACACTGACTGTGTTTGAAATTTTGCTTGTGGCAGGAGATTTCTTTCTGTTTAGGTGTTTCAGTGCAGTGTGGGCATTTCTGTAACAGGTTGGAATATAAAGTAGAAAAGCATGGTTTATACTTTGTCCTGAATGTGTTTAATATTAAAAATGATGAATTTTTCTCAGTGTGAGTAAGAGTGGTTGTAAAGTTTTTTACTCTTTGTCATAAGACTTGCAGTTGACTGTCTTTTATGCAATCCTTTTTTCTTATTTAAGTGTCACCCTTTGTTTGTAGTCAGTGTGTTCTGGTTCTCAGTGATTTTAGACTGTATGTTACTGAATGACTCTATCTTGGATAGAAAGTGAGATTTGTGTAGGAAATAAGACTTTCATGCACTTGTCTTTTATTGTAGTCTTTGCTCAAAATGGAACTCTATTTTTTGTTTTAGATTTGGAAAAAAGACTACATTGTATAAGTTAACAAACCATGAGGTGGAGTTTAATTTGGAGATTCATGTATGACTTGTTTTGCTGTCTGATAGATCCTTTCTAGAGAAGACGAAGAGTAACAATTAGCTTGGACTAAGGCTTAAGTCAATTCTGCACATTACTGTTGCTTTCTTTTGCTGACTTTGTTTGAAGAACAGAGTTTTTATCTCCTAGTGCAGTCACAGACTGAATCCAGATGATCTCTGTTGAAATCCTTGTTATCCTTTTTAACATGGCATCCTTATAAAAATGTTTGTGAACAAGAAGAGAACAGAAAAGATATTTTGTATGGCACAGGATTATTGACTCTTCTTCCATGCTTTACTTTCAATGGGGACAATACAGAAACTATCAAGTCTTCTTCATACATCTAAGTAGACTTAAAAGATAATCTCAGTTCCATAAGAGCCCATTTGTCTTGTCTCTGAGTATTGTCTTTTTAACCAGGTCAGTTCAGGAGTGTCTGTAATAACTGTTCTAGCCTTTAACTGAAAGGATATTATGCCTTTATAAGCTTTATCTGATTGAGAGATGTTTTCTTTTTTTAAACTCATATATAGTTCACACATACTGACTTCAGGACTGTTCAGCAATCATAAAATTCTCATGTTTGTTTGTTTGGGTTTTTTTTGCAGTACTGATAAATTTTGTTTTTTCTGTCCCCTAATAAGATTCGACAGAAGCTTAAGAGTAAACAGGAAGCAATGGAAAGGTCTGAGAAAGCGAAACAGCTCCGTGCAATGAGAAAATACGGCAAGAAGGTGAGGAGCTACAAAAGGGATCTATCTGTGACAAGAATCTAGAGCCTGAGTGAGGAGCTTGGAAAGTGAGACTGCCAGAGTCTGGCTAAAATGTATACAATTTGTCTAGTCTTCTGTCTAGCTCCTCTGAAGGAAAACAGGGCAAAAGATAGGATAACTTCAAAAAAATAGTTAAAAAAAAAGAAGTATGGAACAACACTAACATTCTGCTTCTAATTGCAGGTGCAAACTGAGATTCTGCAGAGGAGACAAAAAGAGAAAAAAAATATGTTGAATGCAGTCAAAAAATACCAGAAAGGTAAAGTTAACTTGTCTAGGAGAGCAAATGTGTAATGGCAGGGGTGGTGAGCAATGTGAGGCAGTGTGATGTGTGATCACTACATCTGTAGTTCTGGGCCTTGAGCTTGGGAGGCTGCTGTGCAGAACCATGTGCCAGTAACAGTGAAAAGTTTCTCAAGTAGCTGTTCTTTAGTGAGGGTGACTTGTTGCTCTTACTTGCTTAGACTGAAAACTTGTGTTTTCTGAGCTGTGATGTCTTTCCTTTGACAGGTCTCTCTGACAAGCTGGACTTTCTAGATGATGAGCAGACATCGTCTCAGGGGAATAAGAAAGGCAGCGCAAATCAACGGACAAAGAAGGGGTGAGACCAGAAATGAAAAATATTTAAACACTGAATGTCTGATTCTTTTCTGTCTTTTTAGGGGATAATTTTGGGAACATGAAAGCTATTCTGATGACTGACTGTTAAAATAAGTCCAAGATGGCTTTCTGTCCTTTGAGAGAAGGAAAACTGTGCCCAGAATGACATGGAGACTGAAATGTCCTACTTTCTGTGTCTTTGTTATTAGGGAAAAGGTTTATGATGACTGTTGGGAGTCCATCAACACATACACATGCCTTGAGAGCTTCCTCAG
The DNA here is from genome assembly GCA_035583155.1 of Acropternis orthonyx. Lineage (NCBI taxonomy): Eukaryota > Metazoa > Chordata > Aves > Passeriformes > Rhinocryptidae > Acropternis > Acropternis orthonyx. The sequence continues at coordinate 11,207,459 of JAWWEU010000005.1, forward strand.
GAAAGGAATATAGGCAGTGATGCTGTTTGGTTGTTTTTCAGACCAAATGCCAAAAGACGATACAAAAATCAGAAGTTTGGTTTTGGTGGGAAGAAGAAGGGCTCAAAGTGGAACACAAAGGAAAGTTTTAATGATGTATCCAGCTTCCAGTCAAAAGTGGCTCACAACAAAGGCCCAGGAAAAGCAAGAAAAGGAGGAAAAAAAGCCCTCAATGTAAGTAAAATGTTGCATGCAAATGCTCTTGCTTGGCTGGAAAGCCAGCCCTCATTTGGGAGGGAGAGCTGAGTACATGATGGATTCCTCCAGCATCTGGAAGTGATAATGCCTGTCTTTGGGAGCTGAGCATAAATGAGTTGCTGACAGAACTGAGAACAGTGGTCTGGTATCAGCAGGGAAATGAGCAGGGGAGTTAATACTATTTGCTACCCATGTGCCAAAGCCAGATGTACTGACAAGTACCCTCTCCTTGGTATCCTCCCCAAGCTATAGAAATAGAACAAATATTGAGAACATGAAAATAAAGGTCTGATCTTTCTGTTTTTTGCAGAAGAGACCTGGAAAGAGAGCAAGGCAGAAAATGAAGAACCGAGCACGCTAAGAGGACTGTGCTTCCCACTGGGGTTCTTGTGTTTGTGTGTGTTGCAAGATGTGTTTCTGCTGTCATCAAGCAGCTAACCATGGAGCAAGCTGGATGCTTCCAAGTGGCATGGAAAAGAGTCAGTGGAAACTAGTGCCTTATCACTAATTTCTTCTCACTGTTTTGTTGAAGGATTGTTTTCTACTTCAACCTTTAGTGTGGGAACACATTAAATGGTTTACATAGAATTATGTGTAACTCATGTTTAGCTGTTTTATGAATGGCAGCTGAAGCCTGCCCTTTGTCCCCTTCATTCTGACAGCTTTTTTCACTGCTACTGTTGATGTGAAGTTGGTAACCTTGAGTTCTGGGTCATGTTGCTGATGTCAAAATTAGAAGTCTGAAGCCTGTCAAGATGTTAGAGTGTTTCTTTAGACTATTTATACAGATAGGTTTAGAAACAGCAGTGAGATGAACACAGCAGTCTTATAAATAGGTTTATTTCTGTCAGGATTGTCAGGCTGCAAATCTGGACAGACTGAGGTTCTCTCTTCCCTTTTCTCTTACTAGAAATCTACCAGACTCACCTATTAACAAGCAGGGCCTAACACGTTAAGAGTCTATCTGAGTTTGTGGCTTTCCCCCTCTGCTACTGAAGGTTCTTTCCTCCTCTTGGTGCCCCAGGGCAGCCATTTATTTAGTGAACTCGGTTTTCCGGCGTGGGAAGTAGAGTCTGCAGTCAGTACGGTCCACAGGAATCTGGGAAAGAAAAATGACAGTCATGTGCTTTCACTAAAATTAGTAGTAGTAGTGCCTCCTGGGAAGAGTGATGCATGGTGTTCTTACTGCTGAGAAATGTCAGAGTCAAAAACGAGCAGGGTACCACCCTACTGTTCACTGCATCATTATGGTAGAACCTGGGGAAAAAGGCAATATTAACAAATTGAACAGTATTACAAACCCTGACTCTATAAATTGAACTTGCTTCTGCACATGCAAATTTAGTTGCCTCTTCCCTGCCAGTCTAATTCTACTAGCCATATCTTAACACCATAAAGCCCAGCTAGGATGTCTGTCTCTGTGCTTGCCGGGAGTAACTACTTTACTTGATGTGTAATATGAAAAGTTGATGAAAACAGTCTTATTTTCCTATTTATCTTAATTTTCTTTGTAATAGGCCAAAATTAATCAGGTCCTCATTTGCCTTTTTGAAAACACTAATCTACAAAGTCAGTCATCATCACAGCTATTTGTTTGTCAGATATGATTGATGTCTCAGTTTTTTAATCATACTTCTTTTCCTCCTATTTATTCACACTTCCCCAGATGAATCCTCAGTAGTGTATCTGCCTTGGGTATACTTAGATGATTATTAATTTCATGGTTTTGCTTGGAATTTGTTTGAAAGATACTGTGGAGCAGCACGTTACTTTTCACAGTACTTATATATGTCACTGCACATTGCTCACTGCACCATTTCTCATGGCTGAAGGCTTTAGTAAACAGCCATGAGTACACGTGGCTTTTGGCACTATGCTTGAGGTCCATTGTCACAGTACATATTTTTGGAATTCAGGTTTCTCAGGGGAAATCTACTGTTTCTGTGTTCACAAGCCTATACCGGTGTGAAGAGTCCTCCTAGGTTTTGAACAGCTCTGCTCATTCCTAGTCATTCCTGGTTTGTCACAAATTATTTTCTTGCATACGTATCTTTAAGTGTGATGGGCTAAACATCTCTGAATCCTGCAAAGAGCTGAGTCCTTAAGCACCCTACTCACCAAAGGTGTTGTGTTCCAGCCAATTTCTTGACTTTCAGTTTGTGGCTCTGCATATTTCTTTGTTGGCTCCAGTGCTGCACGGTGAAAAAGATTCAGGAACTTGTCTGTTGGTTTAAGAGACAAATACAAACCAAGGAAAGTATGTTTAAAAATCAGTCGCCTGTGGATGTGTGTTAGAATGGGACAACTTAATGCTGTCCAAGCAATAGCAAGAAAGCCAAGGATAAAAGCAAGCTCTGTGCTTCTGTGAATGATGTTGTCAGAGAATGCAGGGTGATGTTTCTACTTAAATATTTCCTGATGCAGTTTCAAGATTTGCCTGATGATAGTGTCCTGTTAATTCTGTCATATCTGTCTACTGTATTGCAGCATCTTACTTTTTCTACACTACATCTGGTATCAACCAGTGCTCCATGACAGCTCTCCTCTTTCTCAGTGGCCCGAGACCTGCAGCCTTTCCCTGGTTTGGTTTTCTCCCTGTCACAGTCCTAGACTAGAGATCATGTTTCCAGTTGTTTTTGTTTTCCCCTGATAAATTCAGATTCTCAAGCAAAATTTTATAGTAATGAATATGAAGAATTTTATGTATTTTTATTTTTAACTAAAAACATGAAGTTTGCATGAATGTGAACTTGTGGTGATAATGGAAAGTAATGGGAAGGGACCCTAAAGTGGGAAAAAACTCACTTTATCTTTAACAAAAATCATGAATGAGTTTAATTTTCTTATATGGGCACAGAGGTGTTTTCCCATATATGGTATTTTAGATTGATTGGAATTATTGAGTCTTATTTATTAGTAATTCTCTTAGGTAATTACCACAAGCTTTTCAGAGATTTTTTACCATCTGCTGGCTCATCTATATTGTCATGCCAAGACATCGGCTTCCTCGTGATCGTGTGAACTGGAAAGAAATGATGCAGGTGAATTACTTTTGATGTGAATGTAGCATCACAGTTAGAAATATTGATTAATGGCAACTTCCTAAGAAGGGAAGGCATGCTAAAGGCCCTTCTACTGGATGCTGCCTGTGTTCACCACACCAAAGTCCCACTCCACCCAAGTGGTGGCCTGCAGAGTGCCAAGTCTCAGGAAATTATTTTCCTTTGGTTTTTTGTTTTACTGGAAAAGCTAGACCTGAATGAATCTACTTATATAACCCATCTGTGCCAGCACAGACTGTGATATTCTGTGACTGTGAATTGGCAGGCAGAAAGCAGTCCAGGGATTGAAGGAACACGGTGCAGTGTTGGGGCTCTGTACCACATCTTAGCTCTGTGTTTGCTCTGGATTTGTAGGTTCCGCATCCTAAATAGTTGACTTATTTCTACAGGGGCTATCCGGGGCAATGGGTCATGTCTCCTTTCTGTCTCTGAGTGTGCAGACCGGCTCCTCAGATGAAAGAAAAGCCCACCGCTTGCTCCTTCCAGCTCTACCCCCCCTCAGCGGCCCTGCTGCCGTTCCTGGGAGCAGCTGCTTGTCCCTGACGCAGCTGAGCGCTGCCGGCCTTCCCCTGCGGCCTCACCGGGTCGGAGCGGGTTCACGGTGTACTGCGTGTTCAGCTTCAGGTGCCGCAGCTCCTTCTGCACCCGCTCGCAGAGGAGCCGGTTCAGCTGCACCGCGTCCGGCCGCTCCGCCCCGCCGCCCCGGGCCGCCATGGCCGCCCCGGCCCCGCGCGTCCCGCTGCCTGGCAACGCCCCACGTGCCGCCCGCGGGGCCGCCCATTGGCCCGCCCGGCGCCCCGCCCCTCGTCGCGCCCCTCCCTGCCTCCCATTGGCCGCTGAGTTAAAGCGCCCGGCGCTGATTGGCGGGGGCGCGCACGCGGCGAGTTCGAACGGGCTGCGGGGCGATGGCGGCGGCAGAGCTGCGGTGCACGGCGGCCGTGGAGGAGCCGCTGCCGGGGGGCCGCGCCCCGCGCCGCCGCCTGCTGCGGGGCGCCACCGTGCTGCTGGGCCGCAACGAACTGCGCCAGCCCGTGCTGCGGGTGGTCGGCGGCAGCGGCGCGGCGGCGGCGGCGCTGAGCTTCGCGCTGACCGGGGACGCCGTGCGGGTCTTCACGCGGTTCGCGGGCGAGGGGCGGGCGGCGGTGCGGGTCGGGCCGGGCGGCGCCCAGGTGCTGCTCTCCGACTGCCCCCCGGACGCGCTGCGCCGCTTCCTCCGCCTCCTGCGGCTCAAGCTGGCCGGCGGGCCGCGGGGCCCGGCGCGCCCCCCGCGCCTGCTGGAGCGGCCGCCGCCCGCGTTCTCCACCATCAGCCCCGTGCAGGAGCGGGACCGGCTGAGCCGCCCCGGCCGCCGCCCCGGCGGGGAGCTGGGGGAGCGCCCGGCCGAGGTGAGTCCGGGGCGGGGGTGGCCCCGGTACCGGCCCCCGGGTGCCGGCGCTGCCCTCACAGCGCACCGCTGATGCCCCGCAGGAGCCCCGCGCCCAGAGGCGGCCCCCGGCGAGGCTGTCGGCGGAGCAGGAGGCGGTGCTGAGCGCCGTGCGGAGCGGGAAGAGCATCTTCTTCACCGGCTGTGCAGGTGCGGGGGGGCCCCAGAGACTCTTCCCCTGGTAAAGCCTTTGTGCGTCGCCGTTTACCTATTGCTTCTTTTTCCTGGAAGGGACTGGGAAGTCGTTCCTGCTGAAGAGGATCGTGGGCTCCCTCCCTCCAAATGTCACCTATGCTACTGCCAGCACCGGAGTAGCTGCTTGCCACATCGGTGGCACTACTCTCCATGCCTTTGCAGGTAATGGCCTGCCCCACAGCGAGGGGCTGGGAGCTTTTACTCCCTTTCCAATGAATCAGAAGCTTCCCAAAGCTTTGCTCTCTTCTCCCCTGCCAGGGATCGGCTCTGGGAAGGCACCACTGGAACAGTGTATTCAGCTGGCAGAGAGGCCTGGGGTGCGCCAGCACTGGTTGGCCTGCCAGCACCTGATTATTGATGAGATCTCAATGGTAGATGGCAAGTTCTTTGACAAGCTGGAGGCAGTGGCAAGGTGAGTAAATGTCAGGTCATACAATTAACAGAAATTAATTTCCCTGAATTTCCAGGCTGCTTCCTTCCTCCTTTTTTGTATCTGAATAGATACAAGGCAGCTGCTGGCATAGGGCTGACTGTAAGGAAGCGTGTAATCATAGTATCTGGGAAGATCTTTATTGTGAGACAGGTTTTGATGATGTCCCTTCCTCACAGCTGTGACTGTTTGGGCTGCTCTTTTCGTCTCTTGAGCCTAAGTGTTCCCTATAGAGCTGAGTCCAGAATGCAGCTGTGCCCAGAAGTTCTCTCTTGCAGAGAGAAGCAGCTGTAGTATAACAGTCACCAAAGAAAGACTGGTAATGACATCTAAGGTGGGTAAGCAAAGCAAATTTCATGTATTAGCATTGCTTAATTACTTGAGCTCTTCTGATTCAGCTTGGGATAAACATCTTTTTAACTGCAGGTGGTGTGTGTTTGAATATACTGACAGATTAAGAAGTAACTTCTGAGACCTGACTATGCCCAGGTTTTGGAGGACATTCAAAACTTCTCTCTTTCCATCGCTTTCAGGGCAGTCAGGAAAAGGGATGAGCCTTTTGGAGGAATTCAGCTAATCATCTGTGGGGACTTCTTGCAGCTACCTCCAGTTTGCAAGGCTAATGAAGAAACCAAGTTCTGCTTCCAGGTACAAAATTGTCCCTAAACTCACTCTCATACTTCAGGTCTACCTCTCACTTAACCATAGAATGATTTTTCCAGGCAAAAAGCTGGAGGAAATGTATACACGTAAACATGGAGCTGACTGAAGTGCGAAGACAGACTGACAAGACCTTTGTCTCACTCCTGAGTGCAATCCGTTTAGGCAGGTGAGGAGAAAATCGTCTCTTTGTAATCCCTGCTCCTCGCTGCTGGAGCAGAAGAAAGAGCAGTTTGCCACTTTTCGCAAAAGCTATAAATGCTTTAGTTAATGTAGACAGATTTCATGCATCCTGTTCTGGTAAGGAAGGACTCTTCCTAGCCTTCCTCTGCAATTTCTGTGAATTAATTCAATGGATCCTGAGCTGGCAGCGGCCAGGGCAGGGCTGGGGCACACACTGGCACTGCGCTCCAAGTTTCTGTAGCTATCTTTCTCTGTTTCTCTGGAGGCCTGCAGCTTGTCCAGACTGATCCAGCTGCGTGGAGGTTACTGCTCCTCAAGACCTGTTCCTGATCACTTTAAAGAATAATTCCCTTTTCCTGGTTACAGGTGCACAGAGGAGGTTACCAGGCAGCTGATGCAGACGGCTACCAACAGGTCTGAGCGTGATGGGATCCTGGCCACGCGGCTCTGCACTCATAAAGATGATGTAGAAATAACTAATGAGAGACGCTTGCAACAACTATCAGGTGAACTCCATGGAGAAAACTGCTGGCTTTGGGGCTGAGTTCTGAGTGGATGCAGTGGGGATTCTGTGGTGGCAGGAGGAACTAGTGTTCTGTCATGTCCAACAGCACCTGTCCAAGCTGTGTGTGTTGGAGTTGAGCTGCTTGGAGAAAATGTTACAGTTTTTTGCTTAAAAATCTGCAGTGTCACTTCTTGGTGTGTAATAGACAGCAAGCTCATTGTTTGCTGGGAGGTGGGGTGGGTCATTTATTACCTCCACACTCCTGTTTTTTCTTTCTATAGCGTCTTAGAAAGACAGTGCTTTATCCAACCATGACTTGAATTAAGAGCTATTTCAATTTATGCCTCCCTGTCTGGCCCTTGTATTTTTGCTTAGTCCCTACTGTGGAGATCCGGTGTTGGCAGCAAGTGAAACCAATCATATGCTCAAAATGATGGCTGCTCAATTCTTACTTACTGCTGGACTTTTGATTCCTGTGCCTTTTCATGCTCTGGGAGTTATATTGGGAAGAGAGACAACAGTGAGCTCTCTGTTGTTAGATGTGACAAGGTTTGTGTGAAGATGTTCTAGCAGCAGTGCAGAATGGATATTTAAAGAAGAATTGCTGTTAGAAATAAATGCTGAGCCTCCTGCCATGGTATATATAATATACTCAACAGTTGCAATTTATTATGTCTTTCTTTCCTTAACAGGAGAAGTGCACACGTTTGAGGCTTTGGACAGTGACCCAATGCTAGTGAAGTTAATTGATGCTCAGTGTCCTGTGGGTGGTAGAGTTGAGCTAAAGCTTGGAGCTCAGGTAAGCATGTGCACATACATGGGTGACAGAATGGCAGATCACATGGCATAAGAAATATAAAGAAATATCAGATAAATATATAGAGTAGATTAATACATAGAATGCAGATTCAATATAGGATGGCTATGTCAGGCCAACAGAAGATACAATTTTTGTATCTTTTCTGCTTGGAATCTTATCCAGACAGAGAATGAGTTTGATTTGAGTGCAGGTCCATATACTGGGGACAATGGTGATTGCTGTGACTTCAACACACTTTTCCAGTCAGGTGTAGAAGCTTTCAGGTAGCAGAAAGGACAGGCAGCTCACAGCTGTGAACTGTGGACACAAGCAGCTCAAGTGAAGTGCTCAGTGCTGTAAAGTGACTTTGTTGGGCAATGTTGGGCACCTAGGAAGGAAAGACTGTGAAATAAATTCAGTTGGAGATGGTGCTATGTACTGCAATAGGCAGGATAGGATGATGTGGCCATATCAGCCTAATGTGTTTATGCTTCCTGGCAAGAAGTTTAGCTGCAGTGGTTGAACAGGCTGTAAAGTCAGTGCACTTGAAGGACTTTTCTTTTCCTCTGTAGGTGATGCTAGCAAAGAACCTGGATGTGTCACAAGGTCTGGTGAATGGGGCACGAGGTGTTGTTGTGGGATTTGAAAGTGAACAGAAGGGTATGTAAGCTTTTTGTTCTGAAGGAAGAGGAAAAATAACAAAACAATTCGTCATTGATGGCTGATAACTTCTTAACTTTGTTTACTGCCTGGTAAAAATAATTTGAGGGAAAGCAGGGAGGAGATCTCTGCAGGCTTGGGGCTCTCACAAGCTGTGATGTCATGTACTGCATCAGCTGTAGCTATCTATGGGCCTCTTGTGTTTGCTTTTCTGTATTCTCTAGATGTGGATGCATTTCCTGCTTGTTCTGTTTAAGCAAGTTTTTGTAGGTTTTTGTTTTTTCTCAAAGAACAACCTTCTGCTACTGCAATGGGAATTTTTCTCTGCATCTCAGCAGACAAATTACCTGACTTGAATTCTCCTTCCTTAAGTAGGTGCCAAGCACCTTTTCAGCACATGTTATTTACTGTCTGTGGGTTTAGGGGGGAAAAAAAGGTGTTCTTAGACTGCTGTTTTCCTGGCTGTTGAGTGTCAGGAATACATCCCTGTTTCTCTCCTGCTCCCATTCCTGCAGGGCTACCTAAGGTGAGGTTTCTCTGTGGGGTCACACAGGTCATAAAAACAGAGAAATGGGTCTTCAAAGGACCATCAGGAATTCATCTGAGTCGTCAACAGTTGCCTTTAAAATTGGCATGGGCCATTTCCATTCACAAGAGTCAGGTGGGTGTTCTTACACAACTGTCTATATAGGCTTTTACACCATCATAAACCTTATTTTCTGCATGAGATTGCATTGCTGGTAAAAGAGAAAAGAAAGGCCCTTGTTGGGGAGGGGAACTCTAGAATATGTGTTTAGCTGCATAGAAGGTAGCATGTCTTCTGCGTGTGATTTCTGTCTGTAGGGTCACAGATGGGCTAGGTACACTGCTGGAGTTTCCATAACTGCCATCTGCACAGTTGGTGTTAGACTATAAAGCAGCATTATTTAGCACTGTGGGCTGATGAGAGTAGTGCTTCTTTGAGAGTCATCAGCATTAGTGACCCTGAGGTTTGCAATGTAACTGAGGTAGCTGCTGGAGCCACAGCTTTGCTCTTCGGGCTAGACTCCCTCTTTGGTGGTGTGTGTTTGGTTTTTTCAATGTTAACTTTTCAAAACGTCCTTTTCCTTCCAGAAGACTTCATATGCTTGATAAATACTGGTCTTGGTGACCTGTGAATTTGTTCCCATGCCACTGCTTAAACCAGGCCAGGTTGTAAATTGTGCTGTGCCCAGGACAGTCCTGCAGACACGGCTGGCCAGGCCTAACCCCACACTCTTTCTGGTCTACCTGAGGACTGCTTGAGAATGACGACTGTTCTACTTAACTACTAGGAGTGAAACCAGCAGGATTTCTTTCCCTGCTGTGTTGATTAAATGGGATTTATGGAGTTTCATGCAACAAGAGGTTTACTGGAGTTAGTGGATCCTATTACTGGCTAGCAATTTACTGACAGTGGAAAACTGCCTTTTCTTTCTGATTCCCATCTTTTAATCAGTTACATAGTAAAACAAAAGACTTTTTTTTTTTTTTTTTTTTTAATCAAGCCCTTACATCAAGGATGGTGCCTTTGACAGACTCACGGACAGGTTAGTGTTGGTACAGCACAGTGTTCTTGTTTGCTTGTTCTGTAACAAAGTTCTCTGTATCTTTGACAGGGCATGTCTTTAGATTGTGTGGAAATCTCCCTGTCTCGTGTTTTTGAAAGTGGGCAGGCTTACGTAGCCCTCTCCCGAGCCCGTAGCCTTGCAGGTCTCCGTGTTCTGGATTTTGACCCAAAGGTAGTGAGAGCTGATCCTTCTGTGCTGCAATTCTACAGACAGTTGAGACGTCATCAGCTTCTAACCCAGGTAAAGAAAAATCTCATGCTAGCAAAGCCTGCCTTGTGCAACCAAGATGAGAGATGTTGGCACTGAGACACTTCTTTTTCTTCCTAAGCAAGATCATTCAAATTAAAACTTGTAGTGGCAGGAGGGATGAAACTGCATACAGAGCATGTGGTGGGGCAGCTTTTGCTGGTAAAAATACCTATGACAGTTTTGGGATTATATAACGCTACCTGGCCCTGTGGGTGAGTGGGATGGGCTGGGATTCTTTGGTCCTCCTCTTGCAGTAAGGAATGAAGGGGAGTGGGCACAAAATAAATCTGTTCTATTTTTTCTAATTTCTTCTTTCTCCCCAAAGGATTCATTACACATCTATTTAGATGCTGACGAGAAGGAGAACTGGAAATGCAGCTGATAATGCTCTTCTGGTTTCTGTGAAATGTCAGCACAGACTGCTGAGATGCAGTGATCTTGCTATTGAGTTTGATAACATAGGTAAAGTTAAAGGAATTTTTTTAGATGTTCTTCATTCAGCTGACTCTGGATATATAGAAATATCTCCATCTTGTGTGCCCGGAATTTGGAAAGCTGCTGTAGCCCCTTTCTGAGCCCACAGCCTTGAGTACTTCTGTGTCACAGATGCAACTCTAGCAAACAAAATGACTGAACAAGGATGTGCCTGAGGGACCTTCCTATGGTTCTATCCTACCTGCTTAGTTGCATATTACTCTTCACATATTTAGTCTGAAACTTTGGCCCTTTCATCAAGTGTACCACTGTTGAGAGGTGGAAAGTGTGTGTCCTCTTTGCTTGGATGGATTGGACGTGTTCACAGGAGCTGCTGACACAAGGGAAAGCAGTGATAAGTATCTGGAATGCAAACTTGATTCTTCTGCAAGCAAAGAGCTGGGCTATCACTTTTCAGTATGCTGGGGTGTTCCAGATGCTTGACATCAGGAGGCTTTGCATAACTTCCTCCACAAGCAGAGCTGCCAAAATTACACATTGCCTGTTATGCTGATACATAGCATTTTTATTAGTCTGTCGCATAAAATGTGATTTTTATTTTTTTAACCTTCTGAGATGAGCTGGTACTGTTTAAAAATAGGAAGAATTCCTACATCTTATACCTATAATTATGGAACTGCAAGAATTGTGAAGTTCTGTTACTCCAGTAGCAAGAAGGGGGTGAGAGTAGATGGGTGCTGCTCCTCTTGTTTAAACACATGAGGCTTGCTCAAGTGGGAGTTTCTCCTGGAAAAAAACTGTCTGACTAATAAGGTGGAAATTGAGTGTGCAGTAGGGAATAATGGTTATGGACATGTGAAATGAGCTGTAATGTCACCTGTTTCAGCAAAAGCAGACATGAGCAGAACTAATACTGTCTTCTTAATTAGGGAGAAGCTTTGGTCTTTGTATTTTAGCACTTTGCTTAAACCTGAAGTAACTTGTATATTTTAAAATGTTTAACATTTTATAACATGAAATAACATCCAGCTGAAACTTGTCTCTTGCAGGGGAATGTTTCTAACAAAACCTCTGCAGTGTGAGTGAGTTGAAGGCCACTTCTTGGCAGCTGTTCTCCTCAAAGCCAGGAAAGGATGTTGACTAGCTAGTGGTTAATCTAATAGGAAACAGATTTTGATAGGCTTTCAAAATGTATATTTTAAGTGAGGTTTGATTTTTTTTTTTTTTTTTTTTCCCTGGACTTGAAAGGTAGAGTTTTGGAGGAATTAATAATAGTAGGCAAAAATGTGGCTGTTGTTCATAGGGTTTCTTAATGTATCAGCACATTGTTTCTTCAAAGGAATCTGGTGGGGAGTGGATAAAAGTACTTGAAGCCGGGGCTGGAGCCTGTGGAAGGCAAGCTCTTACCCCCTTGCACTGCAGGCTGTAAACTTTTTAAGTTATTTTTTAAACAACACCTTCCAGTCCTTTGAGCTGGACATAAGCTGTTTGTCCACCTTGGGGAGGAACTGAAAACTGACTTTGCCCTGCCCACATGCCTGGCAAGGATGGTGCTGGCATGCTCAAGCATCGCTGCTGGTGCAGATGAGCACTGAGGTGGGATTATTTGGCCTGCAGCTTCCAGAGCTTCCACTAGACCTGGGTGAGGGCCTGATGGTATTGCAGCCCTGTGCCCACAGGGGAGCTGCTGCAGGTGCCCCCACCCAGCCTGCAGGCTGTGCCCCCCAGCTGACTGGGTCCCAGTACCCAGGTGGGGTGATCATGAACGTGGGTGTGCTCAGGTTCAGCCCCCTTCTCCTGTGGTAGGACACGGGGAGGGGGAGGTGGGGTGGTGCAGGTATGGTGGGCTGGCTCTAGCCTTTCCTTAGTTACCTCTTGTTCCCCCAGCTGCTGTGTGTCCCCATCTTGCAGTACTCTTGCCCTTTCCTCATGATGCTGTTCTGCAGTGGGTGCCCTGGCTGAGACTCTTCTGTGCCACTCATGTCTCCTGTGTAATTCCAGCTGTACCTCAACAGGCATCCTCCACCTTTGTGTGGGTTGAGTTTTTGCTTTTGTTCACCCCTCATGCCCCTTGTGCAGGTGGTCAGAGGCTGTACATGCAGACAGGGAGGCCCGAAGGGTAGAATCAAAGCCTGTATGCTTGGTCAGGGGGCTGGGATGGGTCCAGTTTGCACTCTTGTGGGTTTTTAGAGATGGGACGCTGCAGTGTGAGGGCTTTGTGTTGCATCAGAGGTTGAGGTGTGAGATCTGAAATGCCCAGAGTGTTAGTGAGTTTTACTGTTGGGGTAGACAACTAGGATGAATATGTCAGGCATGTCCAGTCATACTCATTACACTGATTTATTGACAGGTTGCATGAGTGATCAGGTAATGTAGGCTCAAATCCTTTAACATATCTTAAAATGTTCCTGTACCACTATAATGACAAGCTAATTTAGAGTGTAAGAGTGGTGATTATGTACAATGCAAATAAACTTTTAATTGTAATCTTGTGAAGCAACTCCCTTAATTGTAGCTTTCATGGATTAAGGGACTGAAGTCTTTCCAGCTGTATGGGGCTTTTTGGTGCCAATTTGAGGTTTGAGATAAAACGTGAAATAGAACTTAAAGCTGGAAAAGGTAGTCAATATTTCATGATAATATTAAATATATATGAAATATTGTGGTTGCCTTCTCAGTGATGGAACTGTGGGAACAGAATACCAGTGGCTTTTGAAGGGCTGGCAGCTGTTCTGAGGCCAAAAGGGGTCCAGCTGTGTAAATTTTGAATGTCCTCAGTTCCAGCTAAAGCAGATGTAAGGATGAGGACTGAGTCTGAAGGTTGCTATTTAAATCCAAAAAGAAGCCATCAGGACAAATCTGAGCTGAGCCCTTCCCTTATGGTTGTGATGAAGCCTTTTTTTAACAGAATAATGCTTCCATATACGTGATATAAAAATCTTGTCATACAATAAATATCTCGTCTTCCAAATTTTCTGTAAGGTGTTAATTTTTCTTGCAGAGGGACAGGCTGTAGCTAGAACCCCGTACACCAAACACATGGAATTTTTTTTTTTTATAAAGAGCTTTTTATTGTGGTAATTGTACTGCAAGAACAGAGCTGCTCCTCCTCTCTTCATTAGTCAGTAAAATGAAGAAGAATCTAAAGATTGAGCAGCTTTTCACATGAGGCTGCCACAAGCCATTCTCAAAATATCTGGTGCTGCCATTGCTTTCACCTGCTGAGACTTAGCAGGCTAAATTCTTGCAAGGACAATTCATGTGGCTCATGACAGAGCAAGCACCTGTGCCATTCTCAGCTCACACAAGCTCGAGCTCATGCTTCTCCCCTCCCCCTCTGGATCTCCACAGGCTGGGGTCCTTCAGGAAGAAGTCTGCTCTGCTATGGTCTCTCTGGGGGCTGCAGGGGCACTTGGAGCTCCTCCTCCACCTCTGACCTGGTGCTCCCAGGGCTCATTTCTCACACGTTATTCCTCACACTCTGCAGTTTCCCCCTTCTCAGTATGTTACCACCTTGTCAGTGAGGTGCTCAGCTGTGCCCTGTGATGAGGCTGTGCTGGAACTGGTTGGCATCGGTTGTGTTGGACACAGGGCTGCCCTGGCCTCTCCCCACAGAGATTCCCACCAACAGCTGGGCACAGGCACCTGACACACCAAGTGCAGGAGCATCCTTCAACCTGCCCCACTACCCTCGCCTGCAGCAGTTGTGTGGTTGGATATCCTGGGATGCAGAGGAAAGGCTGCAGGTGCTGGGGGCAGTGACAGGGGAAAGGACCAGCGAAGGAGGAGCTGCCATTGGTGTGGCACAGGGCAGGAGCTGGCTCGGGGTGCAGCTGGAGCCCAGCTCAGGGGAGAGGCACTCTATGAGGGCACATGGTTTGCAGCCAGTGGTTGGGTCCCAACAATGGGGAAAAGGAGGCTTCCATTACTGCACTCCTATAAATTTGGAGAATGAATATTGTCTCTCCACTTTCACAAACTGAAGAGAAAGCATTTAAGCTTGACATTTGCCTTAACTGCAGCTATCATTAAGTGAGTTAAACTAAGTTTGATTCATAATTATTATTTCTGTTACCACAAAGTATAGTCATTCTCTTTTCAAATACATTAAACCATAAGAAATTGCTTTATAACAGCTAAAGCTTCATAATACATTTATGTGTTATTGAAAGCATAATTCACAAGCAGAGTGTTATTAAAACCGTACTAGCTTCCAGTTTAAATCTTTGCACAGTGATTTAATGCCCTTTTCATTCTTTATGTGACATTTTTATAATAATTAAACATAAATGTGTCCTCACAGTCTGTACCCATGAGTCCTGTGAGTGTAGGAAAGGCAGCAATAGTCCTGTTGATCTCGGATCCTGTAATAACATTCTGTCCAGGAATTAGGTCTTCATATCCAGAGTTGCTCTGAATAGATCAAACAAATGCTACTCTTAAGTAATGGAAATACAGCACAGTAGAGGATATGTTATGAATGCTAATAATGTAATTTTTCTCACAGATATTAAAAGTTTCTCATTTTGCATTGTGCCACTCTGTGACATGCAATTGTCTTCTGTTAAATCTAAGCACTTCTATTATTACTCTGAGGAAAGACCTGAATTCCTAGAGATTGCATTTAGATGTGTAAAATCTTTATTTCACTGTTCCCTGTATGATGATTTTATGCTTGTTTCTATTACAGATTATAAGAATGTTGGATGGAATTTTTTAGCTGTATTGACTAGTATATAATTTATGAAATCTGGTTATAGAAGCAAAATAAGTTGCTAACAAGTCTAAGAGTAAAGTTGTCCACTTATAATTACTGAATAGTGGACTATCTGAATTCTTGGTTTTCATTTTTTAAAATTGTCATGGTGTTGTTGCAGGGGGTTGTCAGATGTGACACAGAACCTCTGAGAGCCCTTTTGGGATGGCAGCTGGGGAGGCACCAGCAGCATCCTAACGGGCACCACGTGCCCATGTTCCAGCAACCAGACTGAGCCTGCAGTGTTCGAAATGTAACTGTAACACATTTTTACTAAATGGTTTATTACAATCTTTTTGCAAAAAGGCAGAGCTATGATAAAGATGCCTCTGACAGAAATGTAGTTAAGACTTTTAATTATGATTATTTCTTTTATCATATGGAATTCGGCATTTTAGATTTTTTTTCTCTTGTTTTTCAAAATGTATGGTTTTTGTCAACATGTAGGTGAATACGTACATGAACCACACCTTCCATCTATTGTTCCCAAGTCACTGGGCATCAGTTTTCTGTAGGGTACATAATATTAAATTTTTTTTCCATATTATTAACACCCTGAGAATTACAGGTGGATTTGCCTGGACTTTGTTAGAGGTTAGGAGCTGGTCCAGGTTTTTAAAGATCCTGGATCTTGTTTTGTTTCTTGAAAGATCTGTGATTGCCCATCATGCAATATCGATTTAGAGAGGGTATAATGTATTTTGAAGACAGTGCTAGACAGTAAAATAAAAACATAACCAAAACTTCTTAAGGTTATTGCAGTAGCTAATAGCTCAGGCAACACATATCTTTTAGCATTTCCAGGTGAAGGCTGGGCAGACCTATTAACTGTAATAAATCAAATATGAAAAATGTTTACGTGGATTAATAACTTGAATTAAAAAACAACTTTTAAAGTTTGTAATTAATCTTTCAAGTTGTAATTTATCTTAGAAGTTGTGCATATGATCAACCTGGTTTTAAGTTGTTCTGTAAGAAACATTCCCGGTAAGCTACCTTCATGTTTTTATTGGATTAGTAGGACACATTGTAATAAAATATTTGACCATAATAACACCAGGTACTTTCAACTGACACTTTACAATACAAAGTAAATTTTAAAAACAGATCTTGAATCATGAGCAATGAGCTAGTATTTAATTGCCTGAATTTCAATGCATAATGCATCAAGCAGAGGGATGTTACCGGAACTAATTTAATAAAGAAGGAAGTTTTGAAATTGTTTGGGTTTTACATGCTTTCTCTCCAGATAAGAGAGACCTTGCAATAACCTTAACCATTTCACTTGTGATAGTAGCAAGCTCTGGCTATTTAAACATAAAATCCCCGCTGAAAACAGAACACAATTGGGTCAAAATGACAAACTTTCATGAAATGTTGTCCTTTTGCCTTCATTAGCTATAATTATTGCTGTCAGTTAAACTTTTGGACAAATACTGTCTGTTTTCCTTTTGTTTTAAAAATAAAGGATAAAAATTATTCTGTACAAACAATTTTAAGTTCATGTGAGAGATTCAATACTACTTTTGACAGATTGCTGTGTAGTCTTGTGCATTCTCAGATCTCAAAAACGTACAAGGTCAAAAATACTGTTTGTGATGACCAACATATTTTAATAAAAATATTGTCAAAAGAAATTATAATCAGATTTTGACACTTGTCCTGAAAGTGTCAAGGCCTCCATATAACACCTCGGAAACATCAAAAAGTCATAAGCTTAATACTCATTCATTTTCTTTTCAAAAAAGGGCGCAGCCCCCCTGCCCCCCCCCCCTTCCCCAAACAAACAAAGTCCAACCCAAAAAAACCCCCATTTCTGGCCGTCAGCGTGACTGAAGAGGAGTTTCACTGTCAGCAGAAACTAGGGCTGGAGGAACCTTAAGCACAAAGGTTGCCCTTCATAGTGCCTCAATGAACAAAGTATTCATCACTGTACCAAGCTGTAACAACTCCAAGCAGAGTTCTGGGAGTGAGATACCAAGCATTACTAAGGTGAAAGCTGTGTCAGAAACTGAAGATGAACAAGGCACATGATGTCTGAAGAATTCTGTCTAGAGCCAGAGAAACTGAATCATTAGGAATATGTCCAGCTCAAGGTGTGCAGGCGAAGTAGATTTAGAGTAGTTACCAAGTATATTTCCAGATTCAAAATGACTATTTGCCTTTGGGGTGGTTAAGAGATCTAATCTGTTCCAAAAATGTCTGAAAGAGCAGAGGGAGGCACAAGACTGTCCTTCAGCACCTTTGGTGTCACTGTAGAATGGGTGGAAGTATAACAATAGGGGTGATGGTGCCTGGGAAGGAGGACTAGGAGCAGCACTGAGGCAAAGCCAGTTCAGTCGAGCTTGAAGTGCTGTGATGGGCCCAGAACGGAGATAAGCTCAAACCAAAAGGGAGCTGCTGGCTGTGCCCTCTGCTGCAGAGGAGTTGGTCAGTTCCCCTTGGGGCACCAGATGGATATGAAGTCTGTTCAGAAGCCAATAGGCAGCATTACGGTGAAGTTGGTGCTGAAGGCATACAAATCACTCTAACCCTTGTTAGATGCACCCCAGCCCAATGCAGTACTCCCAAAGAAAGTCAAGACTGGGGGCAGATACATCGCACATGCTGTCCAGGCTACAGAGTAGACAACTTTTTGGAACAGAAGAAAACCTAGCAATGTGTTTTGGTGTATATATTTTGGCACTCATGAAGTACGTTTTACTATGACGGGCTCTTTGAAGAGGGGGAGTGACGGTGGAGAAGGTATTTCTAGGACATTTAGGAAATGACAAAAAAATATGGGCTACATATATAAAACACATGTTATGAGGGTGACATGTCCACAGGCTGGTTATGTATTCATAGATTTCATCCCAAGCAAGTGGAAAAAGGCACAAAAAACCCGTGATAGAACTCACCAAAAAGGAAGACATAACAATTAGTATGGAACCTAAATAGAGGTGCGGATATTGCAAAGGAATTAGATTCTGCAATGGTCCCTTTCCTTCAAAAGAATCTACTTTACTTTTACTGTATGGAGCCATCTCATTTATTTCCAGAGCTCAGCTGATGGAGCACATTTTGTCTTTAGCTGTCAGTTCATAAAGACTTTATCTTGCTTTCGTTGAAATATTTGCTAGAAATCAAGGGTAAGTTCTTTGGTTAGCATGCTGACAGGGGAGATAACTGCTCTATATCTACTTTTTTACCCTTCCTCTAGGGTTTGGCTGTGGGTTTCTTGTTTGTTTTGGAATTCCAAATAGATACATCTCCATATTTCAAAGAGAATTTAGTTGTGCTAAACCCCCAAATCAATATGCTTTCTAGTGAAAAACACATTTTTTCAGTACTTGTTTTGCATATTTTCTAACAACTGACAGGACAAATGGTAACACATATTTGGATAGAAAAGGCTGCAGAGGGAATAGATTTTAAAAGCCAGCCCTACGTTCAGAGGGAAGAGAAGTTGATATGGTGTTATTAAACACTCCAAAGTAAACAGCTGCTGTTCTCTTCACTTTTTTAAAAGTGCAGGATTCTTTTCTGCCTGTAACACGCAATTTCACTAAATAGATGATAATTGACAATAAAAGGAGGGGGACAGTGCACATTTTGATTTCACCTGCTATATAAGTAACATTATGACAGAAAACTGCTGCATTGTCTACTTGAATAGCAGGCTGGAAGCTGCTGTTATTTTCTATCAAATAAGATTTTCAAAAATCAGTTCTACTGTTCATAAGCAGTATGGAGGCTTAATTGTTTCTTTATGCCCCTTTCTGCAAATATACTAAACAACCACAATCAATTAGCTACTAGTGTGCCAGACTGTTTCTTAATATGGAATGTCTGCTGTGTCTTAATTTTTCCCTTGAACAGGTATTTTCACAGTGCTAGCTCATAATACCTTACAGTCTCAGTGTAATCCCAACCAGACATTTTGACACTTAGTCCCTTGACTGCCTCTTGGAGCTTCTTTGCCAAGGGGTTCCCTTATAACCTGTCACAGAATATGACATGCAGCTGGACATGTGCAGATGCCAGTATGAGACAAGTCACATGGAATGCCTGAAGGACGTAATAAATATTGCATGCAATGCAAATTCTATTGACAGAGATATCCAAGGGAGGGTGAAATTCTTATCCAGCTATTTGAAGGACTTTGTATGGAAATGAACTACTGGTAGTGCTCTAGGAATTGCCATATTGCAGCAGAACATAAAGTTTGATTTCTTGCCCTTAGCAGTGCCTACTGTTTTATAATCTGGTTGTTCAGAGAATGAAGGACTACCCTTCTATGAATATGCCAATCTAAGTCGCTCAGAAAGAAGATATACTTGTTCAGGGATGAGGGGCAGACTCCTTGTTGATTTTTTTTTTTTTGCAAGCCATAACCTTTTACCCTGAAAGATGAGATTACCGTATCATCAGAACACATACTCATTGGTACAGCTACAACAGGTCTAATTACTGCACTTTAAAACAAGCAAACAAAGCAAACTCTGCAAATATTTTGTGTCCAGTTTCTGTAACTACAACTGAAGTAACTTTTTACCTGATCTGTCTTAGATTTACTCATCTTCAGTTTATCTGGTATTTTCCCTGTACACCAGCTGAGGAAAAGCATAATTTTGTTACCGTACTTCTTTTTCAAATGCATCAGTTAAACCCCTTTCTTGAAGTTGTTTAATATGACTGGTGTTTAGAAAGATGTGCATTTTCTTGAGCATGGCTGGCTTTCTTTTGAGTTTCAGCTGGGTCCCTGGCTACTGGGCAAGGTGGATCAGGCTTGTATGGACTGCAGCTTGGAGCCTGGATGCACAGAGTAAGCTCTGTTATCTTCAGTCTGGTCAGACACAACCGGTATTTAGACATTTACTTACATTTTAAGCTAAGCAAGCAGAGTCTCAGTGTGGTTTATCCATTTACTGATTAGGTCCTCTGCAAAGTGTGAGTGTTATGACTAAACGACATGTAAACATCCCCTGCAGGGCTCAATGGGAGCTTTGCACAAGAGTTTGCATGCAGTTTTATGATCTACAGTAAATATAAATCACACACAAACTTTAATAGCACTACTATGAAGTTCTTCTTTATCCTAGAGAAAGCTGCTAATTCTAAATATTTTTACTTATGTTTATTTTATAATTATTCCTTTTTCTTCAATTTCTTACAAGGAACACTGAGGTCATGAAGGACCTATAGCCCATTTCATCCACACTTGTGTCAAAGCACATGAGAAGATATATATACATATGAATTAGACTACCAGAATATAGCTTTTTCTTGCAGTTTTCACTAACAGGTGTTGGAAAACAATGAAAACTTAATAGCCAGTGAAAATACAGAAAGACATGAGGAAGTTAGGGCCCACTAAACACAATGCTGATTACATTCATAGCAAGATCACTTCATGTTCAGGAAAGCTTGCTCAGCCAGCCACAGAAAAAAAAAGGAAGAGACAGATATTCAACCTGCCTTTATTTTCAGTACTCAAACCTTGTGTGTTTATACTAAAGCTTTATCGAGATTATTAAAAGTCTGTCCTGGAGAGAAACTCACAACACATTACCACAGAAATCACCCCTGGCTGTGGAAACCTAAATGCCACTTAATTGTATAAATATAGGTGAAAATCAAGGCGTCTACATGTTGCAGCAGGGGTAACTTTTAAAATAACATACTCACAAATTGCTCAGCTCTGGTAACAACTGATAATCAGCACAGCAAAGTGATTACATAAATTTACATCCATCCCCTCTCTATAAAGAACCACAAATGTTGTTCTTTCAAAATGTGTTAATGCAGTGTTTGAGACTTGACTAGGCATTGGTGTGATGGGATAAACTACTTAATTAGGGTTTTAGCATACTAGGAACTTACCACAGTATTTGGCCTGCAGTGACAAGGGAGTAATTAAAGATTATCTTTCCTGGAGAACTTGAAAATGGCATTTCCTTTCCACTTATTTTCCTCTAAGCCTCTTCTGAATATCCTATTTACCTTTTGGAATCTCCTTGTTTTTCTCTGTGTCCAGTCTCCAAGGGGAAGATTATCTTGGAGTTGTTCTCCTGGGTTAAACACATTGCCTCCATCTATTTCTCTAGAGCCAGATAAAAGCCTCTACTTATCTAAAAGGGTTTGAGACTCTATGAACTGGTGCTTTTTCTCCCTCTGCAGTACACTGCTCTCAAGAAGGCAACTCTACCCAGGGAAGCATTGGGAGTTTACTGCTTGAGAGGTTTATTGTGTGGGTCACATTGGGAAAAAAAAGAAAAGAAGAGTTTCACATGGGTGTGCAGTGATTCTCACAGGTTCTGCTTGTGTCCCACTTTCCAGACGTGTATGTTTAAACTTTTCTTATTAAGTGATAAAAGAGATGGAGACACTTTCATCTTAAAAATATTGGATGAGCTACAAAGTAGTTGCCTCTCCCAGTTTTATATTCTACACCCAAGAGAATGAGGCATTTTGCTACTGCTGCTTACTGGTTGTGGTCCAGTTCATTCAGACTATCCCTGCATTTCCAGAAGCCAAACCCCCATCACAATAGAGAAACAGCAGCAGGGCACAGCTGAGGGCAATGGCTACTGTTAAGCAGCCTTGAGGGTGAGGAAGGGTACAGGAAAAGTTAAAAAGAGACTCAGCATTGAATCTCTCCAGCCTGACAAAATAGTATGAAATACACTGCTTCATTTTCACGTGTTTATGGAGATGGTTGGTGCAGTCGTGAGCCAGTTTGACACAAGAGGGAATGTGCTAATTTACAAACCCAAAGCGCTTGTAACATTTTGCTGGTGTTTAATATGCATTTATTCAACTCCTCCTTTGTGGTTACCAAAAGTACCAAGTTTTTTGTTTGGGAAGGAGAAAGAGTAGAGTGTGACATGGTTTTAGTATTTAGTAAGCATTTAGTGTTTTAATACTATCTACACTGCATAATGAATATCACTAGGATCACCTTAATAGAGCTGTAGCTGTCAGTCGGTGAGGCAATTACTAAATGAGGACATAGAAATACTCTTGAATCAAGACACTGCAATAAACTGTCATATTTATTGGTACTAGAGAGAATATATTTTGTAGTAAAGTATGATTTATTATCCTCAGGCAGATTTGGAAATTGCTGAACATCTGGGCAGACAAGTTACAGGGCTGTGGGGGGGGGGACAGTTTGTGCTTTATCTTCTGCAGGAATAGAAGAACAACTTGGTCCCATGTCCAAGGCAGGTTAAATGACGTTGCAAACACTGCTCAGAGAGAGAGATGGCACTATAGTCCTCTAGCTGGGACTGCTAGTAAGGACAAACTGTGTGTAGAAGCTGGAGGAAAACCAGCAAGGTTTAATTGCCAACTTATCCTTTGTATTTATCTATTTCACCTAGGAGCAGTGTCTTCTAAGGAAACCAAGATAATTTCAGAATGGAATAAAACCAGTATGGACTCAAGTGAATACATAAAAAGGCAGGTTGAGGTCCCTACACCATAGAAACATATGGGGAAAAGAGTGCTACATTTCTGCTCTTTCTTAATCCCCCCAAGCACCCTTTATTTGCACTAAAAGAGCTTTCCATTATAGTATTATGTGGTCTGTGATTATCTATTGAAAGAAAAAGCTACAGAACACTCAAATAACAACCTTAAATCAATGCATCAAGTACAGTGGCCGTGCTATTTCTTCTTCTCCATGACTGTTTGGGGTAGTAATGATAAAAAACTTGGCACTTTCTAAGCATTTGATGTCATTAGTGTGCTACAAAAACAATTAATTAAGCTTCCCTAGGAAAAACATCTGTGCCTTTTGCCTCCCACATCCTTCCCTTTTGCCATCAAGTTTTCATCTCTGCAGATCTGGGAAACAGTTTGTACGAAAGAATTTGTGAGAGATTCTCTTACACAGCAGGTACAACTGGCAGGAAGGGAGAGAAAATAGATTTTTGTTAATTTTTCCACTTACATTTTGGCTATAGAATTGATGAAAATAAGGTAAGTTAGAGACTACTTTGGTGTATTACTGACACTGCAGTGATTTACTGTGGGTGGTTTTGTGGTTAAGAGCAGCATTCAACCCTTCCAATGCAGCCCCAGATGTGCCAGCCTTGAGCAGTACCTGGTGCTTTCTCTCTGTAGCAGGAACTGAGGAGGCCTCAATGTCTGCTTTGGAGACAGGGTATTTTCCTCCCATGTGATTGAAGGTCCTGTAACATCCTGTATCTTTCCACAGTGGCATGGGACAGAGAGAGGTGGCAGCCTTGCTGCGAGCAGCAAAATTGTCTTTGCTAAACTTGTATAGTTTCTGAACTTGAATTTGAAATAAGAGTTTATTGTGGTCTCTGTAAGAAAATGCTCAGCTGATGGCAGTATCAGTATAGTTTGATTACCTAAATTAGATTTCAGTTGTCCACCTTGGTTTTATAGCATCTACTGTAAATCAAATGTGAAATGTGATACTGAATGGAGACCCCTCAGTAACCTATAAATGGGGATTGATTTGAACTACATAAATCTAATGCGAAGGAAAGAAGAAGCCAATACATACAGAGAGAGCCCAGGAAGGAAAAGAAGGAAGAATTTGACTGGAGGAAGTGACACAAATGAGATGTTTGTGCCAAATCCTCAGATTAACTCTAACTGGAGTTGGGCAATGATGTTTAGCACAGAATTAAAGCCTAGAGCCCCAGAGATAATTGTCTGATTCTGGTTGAAGTAAATAAGTGAGATGCCTAAATACCTCTGAAAACCTGGTCCTTAAAATGCTTAATTGTGTACAGCTGTTACAGAATTTGTAAATATGTAGGACATGACAAATACTAAACGCTTTCCAGGCAGGTTGATCTGGGTGGCTGATACAGCTGCAACCCAGGTGAGAGTTGTTTCTAATCAGACAGCTTTTCCCTCAGGGTTTGCAGGAGGGCGAGGGCGACTTGGGAGTTACGCTGAGGAAGTGAGGAAGGAGTAGGATGAGCTCACTAAGGTTGGTTTGCAAATGAAGCTGGGTTGGTGAGGTGTTATAATTGTGGTGTTTTTTTTTTCTCTAAATATTGTATGTGCAGTGCTGGTTTTCTAATACTAAGACATTTCAGTATATCTTTGCTTGT
Source organism: Acropternis orthonyx (assembly GCA_035583155.1). Taxonomy (NCBI): domain Eukaryota; kingdom Metazoa; phylum Chordata; class Aves; order Passeriformes; family Rhinocryptidae; genus Acropternis; species Acropternis orthonyx. Next base: position 11,231,722 of record JAWWEU010000005.1, read on the forward strand.
GCGTGCCTTGCTGTCTCTCAAGCAGGCCATGATGACTGCATGTTTGGGATACTGTAGGCATGCTGTATTTGTTTCCTTTCTTGTTTTTTGGAATAATTTTTTTTCCTTCATATTAGAAATCCTTTCTCTTTGTTTTAAATCTTTGAACTAATGTGGACCTTGAAGTGTTTTGAGGATTAGCTTAAGTATTTTTACCATGCTTGCTTTGAAGATGCAGAATACTACTGAAGTGCTAAGATTTAAATACGGGCTGTGAAGAAAGTGCTGCTGATTGAGTTTTTAGAGGCAGCATGTTAGGTAACTCTGCATTTGTTATTTAAAGGTAAAATGAAAGCTATGGAGAACTGCAAATTATGAATGCTAGAGAAAACTCTGTAATGGCTTTGTAGAAAATAGTATGTCTCTCTTTTATGGATGCTTAAAAACCTTTAGGACTCAATATGGATTAGAACATGTAAGTGTGATAGGAACAGCAGTCAAAGCCTGTCATTTGGCTTGGGACTATCTTGTCTTGCTACGGATGCCAGATATAGTTTGCATTTTTTAGTGTTTTGTTGTTTTAAATTTTAACCCACGTGTGCAAAACTAATAGAATAAAGAAAAAAAAAACATTGCTATGTGCATTACAACTCAGAGGACAAGGAAATAAAGATGGACAAGCCTTTAATGGAAAAGTTATAATTTTTCCCATGAGGTAAACACTGTTCTGTAGAACAATAGGGTACAGATACAAATGGGTTAATGTGTTCTGTTAAACATATTATCAAAGCTCCAGAAACAAATCACAATTTAATTCCAGTTTTCTTCACGGGAGGGGGGTGGGGGACTGCAAGTATGTAGATTTTTATGGTGTATTCTATGCAGCAGGCATAAAACCCACTTGGCAATTTTTCTTTCATTAATAATTACAATGGAAACTTAATCTTATATATGTATAAGGATTCACGTGTTTCTAATTTTTTCCTCTTTAAACAGTGACCATTTAAAAGTCTGCATGAAAAATAGTCATAATGACTCTTTTGCAGAACGTGCAATAAACATTTAAAGGGTTTCCTCTGTTAGCATGTTATGCAGACATTTCAGAAGGTTTAAAAACTTCAAGCATGAAATGCTTTCTGACTTGAGTGGGGATTTGTTTGTTTGTTTTCTCCCCCAAGAACTGAGAATATTTTTGACTAATCTGAAATGAGGTTTTGTGTCCCCCAAGCAAACTGCAATATCAATTATTTGCATAGCCTTAGTCTCCCTGTGTATCATCTGCTATTGTGTGTCCTCAGGAAGACAGTGCTCCTCTGATGTCCTGGCACTTTTCCAAACAGCCTAAGTGATAGCTTCTATCAGTTTGATTCTGTGATTTACTACATCAACATAAAGATGGAAGCAAATCTATTTTCCACTTGTTTCAGTAAGAATCTTTGTTTTGCATAAGGGTATTTTACTACATTTCATCCGAAATAGAATAATCCTTGTAACCTGTTCTGAGTAGGCTGCTGGAAGGATGTTTTATATATTCTCAAAGGGACCAGCATTTCTAAAGAGAATGCAAGGCCAATGAGTAGTTGTTTAGGATTTCTCTTGCCTTTTCCTTTACCTTTCTCAAGAGATTTTATAAATATTTTTGATAGAATACAGTTATCAGCACTGTGAAACACAGAATGCCTGTACCTTGCCAAAAACGTGATATCATGGTGCAGAATGTATCAGTAATAAGATGTATTTTCTATTTTGGAGAGCTCCCTAAATCATGGCACGGAGTGAAAAATCTGAATTCTTGATTCATTGCAGGCCTAGGCATAATTTCAGCACTATTTTTGCTGATTAGCTAGAGAAACAGATGCATCATGTGAGAGTGTGCTGGGTTTGGAGAACTTGTAACTGTGGTAAGAGTATTGCTGCAGGACAACATCCAGGGATGGCCAGCAGTGGGTAGGGAGTGTTGTACAGGGTAGCAAAGCCAGGCAGAAAAATTAGGGCAACTACATACAGCATGTGTATATTGTGCACTTGGTAAGCTAAGTTTGGATCTTTATGGTATGTCGGATATGTTTCGTACAAATAGGGAGTTCACACTTCCTTTTGATTTCACTGCAAAGTATCAGTTTGAAGTTATGAGTCAATACAGCCCATGTAACTGGCTGTGCTCGGCATCTGGCTGGGGAGGTGCACCCTTCATGAGGCTTTAGCAAGGGGTAGCCGGAAAAGGTGGCCAACCTTGGAAGTCCTTTTTATGAACTGCCAAGAAGTTTCATGTACTGGTTGAAACTGGCTGGTCTATGGCCTGCAACAGTGACAGGAGGGTACCATCATGGTAGATGGGCAGCAGTATAATTGTGGTTTGGTTTTTTTCTTTTCTCTCCCCCCCTCCACCTCCCACCCAGGACCTTGATTGGCATTGATTACCTTAGTATTTGAGTGCTGCTTAAACATTAAGAGACTTGTATGCAACATGCATTGCTTTGCCAGCTGGAGCCACCAATAAAAGCTCCTACTGGAAGCAACTGGAGGAGGAGGAGAACACTGTTCAAGCTTCCCTGATGTATGTGGGTGACTTTTACACCCATCTTAGTTCAGCTTTCGAAAGTAAAGCAGGTAATCTACAAAATTGCTTGTTAATTCAAAAAATCTGCAGAAACACCTACCCACATTAATATGGTACAAAGAAGCACAGTAAAGGTGAAGAGGGTATGAATTTCTACTGTTCCTTTGCTTATTCTGGTGCAAGCCATTGCTATTTACTTTCCAGCACAAGCATGCTGACCAGTAGACAGCATTGTGCCATTCAATTGCTGCAGGTGAATTTTAGCCTATCTGTGTTCATGTTAGTACATTTAGGTAAGACTTGGCCATGTATGCAGGACCAGCAGTTTGTAGACTTGTTTACTCACTTGTAAAAATGTTTATTTTCTAGTACGTGTAAAAAAATAATGCACTGAGATTCCTGTAGTGAAGACCCTTCAGGGTTAAATGTATGTTATTTGAAGACAGGGCTGAGAAAGGGTTTGAAAATAAAACATCTTATCTCCTGGACAGAAGGATAGGAGGACAGAAGGAACTGATTAATAGGGACAGTCAGGAGCCATCCTTGGTTTGATTTGAAAGTGACAGGATTTACTAGGAAGGCAGATGTTACGGGTATACTCCCATATGGAATGCAATGTTAGTGCTTGTAAGCCTGGGTATGAAGTATTCTATAAATTGCTTTAGTGATGGATAGCCCTAAGTTAAAAGGAAAGTGTTAAGGTGGAAGTCAAATCAAGTTGGCAATAGCTCTTATAGATGTATTGGCCTTCAGGCCCAGAATAGGAAACCCTCACCAACAGAGGGTTACCTTCACTGGTAGCCCTGCCAGACATGGCCAAGTTCAGCATGTGAGATAGAGAATGTCCCCATGTAAGAATACCCTAAGGGTTGTTCACATGCTCTTTTTGAAGGTTGGAATCCTGATTCCTACCAGATGTTTTGGATTATACAGGAAGTAGTCAGAAATACCTCTTTCCCCCCTGTTTTTAATGAAACAAATTTTCACAAAAAGGCTTCTAAGTATCTACCCTTGTCAGAGCGTGGCTGCAGAAAGTGCTTGTACAAGACCTCCAAAGACATGGCTTAGGAGGTTTTGCAGCAAGCAAAAGGCATTGTTTTAGCTAAGGGTGAGTGGAGTCATTAAGGACAACAGAAGCATACTGATTTCTGCAATAATAACTGTCCCCATCCACCTTCATTCAGGAGACTAACATTAGTCAATTCAAGGCCATTCAGCCTCTCAAAATAACACAAAAACAAGTAATTGATTTAAAATATTATCAGGCAACTCAGTAGTGTAGGAGAAGAGAAAGTGTTAGGGTTCTGTCTGAGGCTTTGCTTTATGGTAATGTGAACTTGATTACTGAGCAGCATAAGAGCTATAATAGGTAGAGGCAGTAATCTTCCCAAAGAAATAAATTCTGTCAGAAGCTTCCCTATGAGGTTCTGAGCATTAAGCTTGGGGAAAGGAAATCTCAATTAGTTATGTAAGTATACGTGACTATTCTTTCTCTGCAGGGAGTAGACTATAAATGGAGTCGCTCCAGCATGGCTCAAAGGCTTTTTTATTTTGCTTTTATCAGCTTGTAAGGGTCACTTGTGAACTCACAGCTTCAGAGAACAATCACGTGGAGGGTCTCTGGCAAGCAAGGGAAGACAAAAGTCATGGATCTGGAAGTGTTCATCCATGACAGCCTATTTCTGGTCTGTTCCTTAAGAGGACAGGAATCTAACTGATTCAAAGTTTCACTCACCAGGGTGTGTGAGGAACAGCAATGGGGGGAACAGAGAGGCTATTTTTCTCAAAATCCGTCCCAAGGAAAATGACAGAAAGAGTTAGTTCCAAAGAATAACAATTCCAGTGAGGTAATTCACTCTTCTTCAAGGGATTGCCCATATGTATATTATGAACGGCTGCCACACCAGGACTGTGAGAGATATTGGGTGTAAAGCCCAAATGACTCAATAGATTAACTTAGAGGAATTTTAAAAATTAAATTAAAAAAAAAAAAAAAAGAAAAATTAAATGGAAAACATACAGAGACAATATGAATTATCTCCTTTGTGTGAGGAGCCAGACTAGAGCATTACAAAGGAGTGGTACCGCCTTCCTGCTCCTCTTGCATCATGTTTGGCAAGTCACAGGCTATAGCATTGCCATGATTTGTATCCCACAATTCTGCAGAAAAGGCAGTCATTCTTCAGAAACTGAAGGATCCAATTTGAAGTGTGACTCTAACCATTGAAATCTTATTTATTTTAAGTGCATGCATTTTTCTGTGGTTTATCTCCTAATAACTGCAAATATTTTAGTGGAAAACATCATCTGTTTCTAAGAGTTCTCTGAACAGGAAAATTCAGATAGACAAGGCCATTTTATTATTTCATTCCAATAAGAAATAGTAGATTGGCTCTTGGTCCGTATTCAACATGCTCTAGGATGCCCAATGTCTAGTATTCCTTTATTTCTCTTCTTCTTGAGGCTGACTTCAAAGTAAGACAAGACAGGCCCAGGTGATCTTGCTTACCTCAGTGTGTCCCACACAGTCTTTGCTTTGTGATCTTCTGATTGTATAACATGATGTGGTCCATACCACTGAATGCCAATAATAGTGTTTTATTGTTATTATTTTTTTTAATAAATAAATTGCTTGGGTCACACGTCACATAAGAATACAAATGCAATGTCTGATTGTATTTATTATCTAGGTTTGTGGAATTCATTGAAAATCTAAAGATACATAATGTTTGACCAAATCAGGCTGAGTTCAGGTATTCTGTGCCATTAGAGTGCTGCACTTGAGACTAGTGGAAAGGAAAGGAGAGCAGCAAGGTCACAGAGGGCAAGTTAGAAAGCTCTGATTCGGAAAAGTAATTCAATCTTCTCACCTGGAGAATCACTGTTAAGTGCAATCATGAATTGCTCTGTGGTAGTTCTGAATGGCATTTAAGAACTGTAGCGAGCTGTTGTACCCAACCAAATACCATGAAGGGGAATGGAGGTCAGTGTATGTGCTTGGGTGCCTTTTGAATTTGTCACTTTAAAGTGTACATTCTCTGAATACTGCTGAATGCATGCTCTCAAGCAAAAGCCTTCAGTGAAAATTGGAGGGCTTGATGCTAACAAGTTTATTCTGTGGTGTTATTTTATGTTTCACTGCCTTGGCTAAAATATTGACCAAAATGCACTTCCCCCCTCTGTGGCAGTGGTTTACCTTTGAAGCCCCAGGAGGAAGGCCATGGCTATAGGAATTTGGGTTTGAGCGCTCTGTCTAAAAGCACAGCATAACCCCATCACAAACAATCTTCCACGGGGGTCATTAATGCCAGACTCCAGTATTGTTCTTGTGCTTTGTTAGTGCTAGAGTGCTGTTTGACTAAAAATTCTGTTTGTTATACTTTTGGGAAGGTTTCTTTCTTCTTATTTTCCAAAACAAACAAATCTAAGTGTTCACTATATAAATTCTTACCTCATTACGTGACTAAGCCATTAAAGTCTGTGAGAGAAATACCATAAAATAATTTTGAGGGCTAATGTGAAGAATTTTAAATGTGTTCACAGCCACAGAAAATAAGTTAATAATATGAGGACTTTGTACACATACACCCACAGACATATGTGTGTGCACAAAACACAGACATGTGCATAGGAACCCACACTAACTATGTGGCTAATTATGTTGTAGATCATTTAATAAGCTCGTATCTTTTGGATCCTTCTTTTCTTCTGGGCTGCCGTGTCCACATAGGAATTTCTGATGTGAAATTTGCCAGTCTTAGGTGAAGAAAGAAACCCTTCTAGCCTGTTATGACATGCAGCTAGAAATATTTCTGTTATGTGATTCTCATCTGTATTTCAAGTGCCAAGATATTTTTAAGTAAAAAGAATCAAATGTTTATAGCATCTTCTCTTCCATAGTTTTCTTCCTGTCTGCAGAACAACAGTGGTTGCAGTGTTGTGTAGATGCAGATGTTGTGCTTTCAGAGCTTTGTTTGGTGTGTCTGCTGGGTACTGTGTTGCACCACATAGACATTGTGACCTGCTCAGCCTCTGGTCAGCAGTCCCTGCACTGTGACCCAACTATTTCATAACAAATCAAAAATCTATTATAATGCCACTTCATTTTTATTTTACAATTATTTTCCTATTTCTTTCCAGATGACAGATGGGATTTTCACTGTGACTGTGTTACAGTTTCTTTCTTGTTCTCTTAAGTCCATAAGCCAAAATTTGATCTTGCTGAAAAATCAGTCTTGAAGATGAAAGCATTTAGACTAGTTCAAACTGTAACAGAGGAAAATTTTTCCCCATAAAAACCTGTAATGAAGTTGGTTCATCTTGTATGTATGGAAAGACAGTTGCATGCAGTTGCCAGTGTACTGTCTCTGTGACTAAAGAGAGCAATTTCAAGTAATACAACTTTTGGATAGAAAATTGAGCTGGTGTAATGACAAGTACAGAAGGCTTGGATCAACTGTTTTCCCATGTGTGTGTTTGTTTTGGAAAATACCCATTTTTCTTTAAAATGTATAGTTCTATTTATAGATAGTTATTGGTAGTACTATGTGCAAGAAATAGGAAACAAGGAGCCTGTTCTGTCTGAGTACCATGGATAATCCCAAAGAAGAGTACTGCATGAAAACTAGAGCACACTTGAAGTTAGGCAGAATAATCTCTTAATGGGGGTATTTGCTGCTGAAGACAAGTGGCTCTCCTGACAATAATATAACAGCTTTTTGTAATAAGCAACCCTGCCAACTATACACTTAGTGAAACTACTTGCCCTTACACAAAGTATACTTTGATGCCTGTGAGAGCAGTTGCCACCATTGCTTGAATTGCTTTATGATGCTGTGCAGGTAACTAGATTGCAGCCCAGTCAGCGCTGCTTTTCAGCCACGGCTTGAACAGTCAGTCACAAGTAATGGGCAACAGTACTGGTTTGGCATAGTAGATGGTTAAATAACTTCTCTTACAGGAGAATTCTGTTCTAGCAGTGCAAACTGCTGGAGTAATTTGTCATTTACCTCACTAAAAATGCACATACTTACTGTAAAAGGAGGGGTGGGTGACACGATCACCTAGTGGGGCTTATTTTTTCAATGTTTAAATAATTTGCTTTTGGAGTAATATGTTCCAATACTGATGCTGCAGTCTGAAGTGAGAACTGAAAGAGCTGCTATAAACCTGGGCTCAAAGAGATGTGGGTTGGGGTTTTTGTTTGTTTGGGGTTTTGTTGTGTTTTGTTTGGTTTTTTTTTTTTGTAATTTCATCACATGCAATATAATCAGCCACTGCATTTAGTGTCCTAAGTTCCTAACCTGTTTGAGAGCAGATCCTGATTACTGTGAGTAGTCACATCACTTTATAGCATGTCTAGCAACTTCCTGAGCAGTTCTTGGTATTTTCTTTTGCAGTCAACTAAATCATAAGAGTGTTCATTTGCATTTCAGTCACAACTTGGAGACTTTTAGACTGTCCCTGTAAATAGATTAATGTTTTGTTTGAGAATATTTTCCACTGATTCTCACATATTGTTGAAAATTCTTGTGTAGTTTTAGAAACAAACTGCAAATGAGTGCTAAACATTGGAGCAAATGCCTCCTGGAAATAGAAATGAAATTTATATAGAAAATAAATTAAAATATTTAAAATTTTAGATTTCCACCTGTGTCATGATGAGATCCAAGTGTTAACAACCTTGTCTCTTGGTCTTCTCTTTCTCAGGTTCTTCCTCTCAGACTTGCAGAGTTCTGATCTAGTTCTGTTTTGCCTCTTGAAAGTTTATTCACTACTTTTGTCAAATGTAACAAGCCAACAGTAAAGCAGAAATGTTGACTTTTGTAGATTGTTGCTGATATAATTTTCTCTAACAACCCATCTCCCCTTGCTGTATCAAAGTTATTTTTTTTCCAGCGCTTACTGATTGACCCGAGTACATGACTATGATACTACAGGGGCAATCTCTAATGCTATTCTGGTTTGGCCATGGTCAGCATCCTTGCTACTGCTTTGAGCTGGATTGGAGAGAGGCTAAAGGATGAAAGAGAGCAGGAGGGGACAGGTGGAGGGTTGGGGAGAATTCGACATACCTTTCTGCAGCTATTCTGAAGGAGAGACAGAATAGCATGATGAAATTCAAAAAGCTTTGTTCAAAGTAAAGCAGAGCTACTCTCTGAAATAAATTCAAAGGTAAATTCTCCTACCCCTACAGTGAACTTACTTTGTGTAACAGTGTATGTTTTGATTGTGCAAAAAAAAAGCTTCAAGCGATGCAAATAATGGCCTTCTTCTGAAACCCAGATAGAAATAGACTGGGCATACTGTAGGAATGTAAATGTCACTAAAATCTCAAGTGGGTTTAAGATACTGCTTTGAAAATTCATAAATTGCTCTCACTTAGCCAGGGCTTCTGTTTGGGAATCTATGCTTCTAAAGTGAAAAAATCTCTTCCTTTAAAACAGTCTCCATTTCTGCGTGTGGAGACAGAGTTAAACACAAATCTGCCAGCTCTTTACCCAGCTCTGATGCCAGTCTGTTTAACTATGCCAGTCAGCGGTCTCATCCCTATACCCTTCTGATACAGAGCTGCTGTCGTCTTGGATGCTTCACTTTGTGGGATTTAAAATTAGTAACCAGGGGAAGGAAGGAAAGAAAGAAATGCTCTTGAAATCCCAATAGGGGTAATTTTCTGTCTGACTGCCATTTTTCTTTATCCTCACACTGTATTAATTATTCCAAGACCTTCAGTCCTGACTGGAAACCTTACTAATGCTACAGCCCTTAGACTAGAGCAACCACAGCTAACTGCAAGGTTCACAGAAGGAGAGTGTGACTGAAAAGGAGAGTGTGATTTTTCCAAAAGGAGAACTCTTTACTGATGGCTATTATATTAGAGTAAGATTTTTACAGGACCACAACAATGTTCAGTTCTCTTTATTTTCATCAGGAGAAGGTAACATAGATGTTAACTTGGAAAGCAAATTGTCTGGAAATACTGACTATGACAGAACTATGACTTAAAAAGCTGTCCCTCCTGGCACTTCCGAACCAGTTGCCTCTCAGTTGTTCATAACTTGGCCTGACAGTCAGGTTTATATCTTCATTCTAAGGAAAACTCTCAAAGGATAGTGATTTATACCAAGAAGAACATAAATAGAGTCCTGGACAAAGTCCAATGGATCTGGCTGTTTCTCCTGTGGCATCCACTTTTGGAATGATGCTCCATTAAGGGAATTAAAGGATAGGATTAGTCCAATATAATGAAATCTCCCTCTACCCCAACTCCAAAGCTGTGCACTTCTACTTTAGGAGCCTTTAATTGCAAAAGATAATTTTATTTCAGATTAATAAAACAGAGGAACTCTGTATTTTTAGACAGGTGTTGCATTCAGCAAAAAAAATGCAGGTAATCCGTGTACTCTGACACTTTCTGGTGTTAGCAGCCATCCTGTTTGCCTGTGGACTCTTGGATTTTAAGGACTGTTTAAATTTAAATTCCTAATTTATCCTGTCCTGACAGCCTGCTTCCATGACTGTGATACAAAATGTCTAAGTGGGCATAAAGTCAATCTTAGCTAATAGTATATATTTTTTTCAGAGTCAATGAAATCTGGCACTGCTGTTTCTCCAAACACTGTTGTAAATTTTATTAAAATGGAAAGCCAGACACAGTGAGTTTATCTCCAACTATAAAGTATTTTCTTTATCATGGACTGCAGCATTATAAAGAGACAACTGAGCTATGGGAAGAATTATGTCACATTTAGATAAGGAAAATACTAGAAGGCTTTGAAATTAATAAAAAAGTTATGAAACTGTATTATGGTGTGCATGATAAATCATAAGCTATTTTTAACTTTGATACTTGCTGGTGGATTAGCAGAAATACTGTAGTTTTATTGAGATTAATTCTAGTAATAAATCTCTGGGAGAAAACTAAATGAGGAATGTTGCCCACCTGAGGATGCCTAAAATTATTTTCTTTCCAAAATGTTTTCTATTTAAAATGTCTCCCCATACTTATTTTATCCCCTCCTTGGTGTTGACAAGCAATGTTATTTGCACTTTTGTTGTAAAAGAAACAGGGTGTTGCGTGATTTGCAAACACTGATGGTTATGCTGTCTATAATAACACACATAGAAAAATTATATGCCGATAGCCATCTTGAAAATATAGGGGCAGGAAAGCTCTTTATTTGTCATGCAAAAAATCTGCATTATGAACACATTTCACTGAGATGTTCTCAAATGTGGTTGGCTCCAAGTTCTAATTCCCTTGCTACTCGGATGTAGGCTGTAATTATCTGGCAATATTAATACGTTTATCCTGAAGATATGGAACTTGCTTCCAGTGAAAACCTTGCAAATTGAATTATCTCTGCAAAACCTGTACTTTACACTAAAGACCACTGTGTCAATAAAGTCCCTTACTGGCTTAGAGTGATGTACAGCAGGATTGAACTGCTCAAAAGAAAGGACTTTATAAAAATAGTCATACCATCAAATCTTTGAGTTTTACTACTATAATGGATGTATGCATCTTCCACTTGCAGTTTGGAGAAACTGTTAACAGGGGGCTTTATGACTTTTTGAAAATTCAAAAATGACTTTGAACAAAACATCAGGGCCACTAGAAGTCATAAACCACCAAAATTAACAAAAACATCACTTCTCTACTTGTTGAAGGACCACTGTATGGGCTTTATTTGGACCCTAAATGCACTTACCTGAGAGTGCTTGTTTCTTAAGTTATTTGGACTCTTAAAACAACATGGGGTTTTTAGGTTGTTTGGGTTTTTGTATTTTTATCCCCTTCTCAAAGTTGGAATAATAATGGTATACATTCTTTCTCTAGTTTCTAATTGAGAAGGAATACAGTGATAGGGACAACTCAAGTTGTAGCCTGTTCAGTGGCAGAGTTGGTGGATTCAGCAGTCAATATTAACTAGATTGGAGTTTGCCTTTCTTTGCTGCTTCCACCTGTCAGGGAAAGGACGTGTCTTGTACTCTAGGTCTAATAGTGGTTGCATTTGTGTGAGTTGGTTTCTGAGGACTGGATGGTTCTGGAAGTTAGAAAACTTTACAGTGGCACAGACCAGGGTTGCCAGTAATGGCAGCAGATGGAATTTGTGCCTCTGACTTCTGGGATACAAAACCACAAATAGTATTAAATAAGAAACCTAAACATTCAAATTTTAAAATGCCAAGGTGATTACTTCTGCACTCAAAATTATTATTTATTATTTAAATAAATAAATAAAAATCATTATTTAAATTATAATTTAATAAATTATTGGTCAAATTACCTCCTAAACACAGTTTTAAATTATGTGATTAATAACATGATTTCTGATCTAGTGCTCCTGACTTGTTTATGTGTACGGGCTGGCCAGACATAGGTGGAGAGCAGCTATTTAATATCCTGTTTGCTGCACCATGCCCAAGTGTGGCTCTGTGCCACATGTTACTTCATGGCAGTTGAAAACATTTCCTGAAGACAGGTTGCCTAATTTCCTAATGGACACTCTTATGCCATTCACTGTAATATGACACATCCACATTAAAAATTATTACTGTTTTATAGGAAAGAAAGTGAGTCACAGGAAAAATAATTAAAGTGTCCTTTTATACTGCTGTCCAATATAGGGTGCCTAAGATTTCCTTTTTTTTTTCCCCCCAACTTCAGAGTACTTAGCATTATGTATCAATTAATCTGCTCAGAATATAACTCCTCTTACCTTCAATTGCAGCTGCAAGTACCCACTGCATTGGTGAATAAGCCCTTATGGTTTCAAATTGCGAGTCCAGAAAATGAGGGAAAATTATACTAGTGCCTAGCTATTAAATCAGAGAGCATTGCAGTGAATTTCTGTTAGAGACCAGTTCAGAATCCACTTCTTCACAGCTGCTTTCAAAGGCTTGAGTCATCAGACTTCTGCAGTTTTTCCTTAAAACCGTTTCTCATTCACTATATAATTTTTTCCGGTAAATGAAGCAGTGGTCCTGTAGGAAACAGCATATTCATGTAATGCTGATTCACACTCATTTTCTGGAAGTTTCATCTTTTGAATTAAAATAGGGAGGACAAATTAAAAGAAAAAAACCTAAACCAAACAAAAAACAACAAACCTAAACACCTAACCAAACTTCACCCCAATTAAAAAAAAACAAACCAAAAACAAATGAAACAACAACAACCAACTCCAGAACTTCCTTTGGGAAAAGAATGGTGTGATGATGTAATTTAAACATTCTGAGATCTTCATAACCAAGCTGAATTCCTGTATTTCTTTACTCTTGTGTTCATTGCTACCACTTCAATTTCAAGGCTGCTGATTGTTCCAATAAGGCAATATTTACAGGTTCTCTAACTCATTAAACACCTTAAATCCCCTTATAGCTGCATCTTTTATCTTCTAGTTCACTATTACAGAGTAGTGTAGAAAACTGTCAGAGGCAAGGCTGTTGTCAGTTATAAACTTGTAAAACTGTTAATTCAAAGCACTGCAGGGAATAGATTCTGTTAAAAATTTGTATGATAGCTGTCAGATGTTTCAGAAAATGTAAAGGCATTTTTCTTGACAATATAAGTTCCTCGTTTGAGAAGGACTCTTCAGAGTACAGCAAAGTTTTTTTACTGGCAACTTTTGTGTGTGAAAGTAACTTTAATAACAAGGTGGATATTTTCTTCTCTTTATATCCAGTGGAACAAAGTCTGAGGACATTAGCACACAGCGTGATGGTTGGTTAGTGCCTCTGAAGGCTCCAAGGAGACTGTGCATTTAACAGGACAGTAGGGTAGCAGTTCATTTGGGTTCAGAGGAGTAAAGCTTGTGATTCCAGGTCTGTAAGCAGCTTTTAGTGTTTCTCCTGCTGTGGTTAGGTAGAACTTTTAATATGCCAAGAACAGAATTTCATTGAGAGAACTTTAATGAAAGCAGTAGAGCTGGATTTCAGTACAGTTCGATTGGTTTCATAACTCAGGAATCAAGTAGAGAATGAGGTTTAAAAACAGGAATAGGTGGGTTCTAGGGACTTTCTGACTATCTCCTGTAAATCTCTTCACATGACACCTCTGTTAACAAGAAAATGTTGCTTAGTTTTGTGGTGTATATATATGGATTTTTTTTTCTGGGTGTCTAAACATTGAGGTGGTAACTGAATAAAATACATGCAAGACAGAAAAAAACCTGTGAAACACTTTTGTATTCCTAAAGAGCAGAACCTGCTGAGCAGTAGCTGCTGCTCAGAGCCCTGTTCCTGCCAGCCAGAGCAGGAGAAGACCTCAAAGAGTCCTCAGAGGATGCTGGCAGTGATGGGGTCTACACAGTTCCTAAAAGGATGATGTCTGGACACTGGGTAGGTGAGTGCCAGGGGTTGTCATTCCCCTATCTCGCTATTTTCCAGCTTGTGAAATAGAGATGGATTCCTGTTCTTCACAACCTTGCCCCTCCCTGGCAGAAACAAGACTCGAGTTCCTATCCCATTCCCAGAATAAAGATTTATTTATTTACTTACTTATTTGCCCTGGACAGCAATTTCTTCATTCAAGACCAAGAGGGGCCTTTGGGATTCAAAGTTTTGTGATGGTGTGATGTGTAGCAGGATGCTGAACAAGGTAGCTCAGATCTCAGTGTGCCAGCGCTAGATACGTTACTTGAGAGTGGTCAAAAAAATCCATCCTTCCCTTTGCCACAATTAATTCACTCCTGAATTAAATAAATTTGTTTTTACTGCTGTGCTTTTAAGGTTTTCCTTTCAAATGCTAAAGCCTTGGGAAGTGATAAGGCAGGTGGGTGGGTTTTTTTGGTATTTTTAAGACAAGCAGTTGGGATAATGATGGAGCTTAGCCCATAAAAACAGGAGCTGACTGGATCTTTGGAGTAAGCATGGCAGGGAATGTCTCTCCTTCTTTAGTTCAGGAGAAGGTATTCTCCTAAACTGAAATGCTGGATTTAAATTTTCTGTTCCAATTTAGGGCCTTCAATACCATGAGTGATGTTGTCACTTGTTCCTTTTCATAAGCTCCTTTGATGTGAACAGCTGTATTCTCCAGGCTAAAATCTCATTAGAGGATAAATTGACATGGACATACCTCAGTGTGAAACAGCATTCATGTTTTTTTAATGTTACTTTCATGTCATAAAAATAGTGGGAGTGTAAGGCACTGATAATAGAGCAAAATATGTGTAAAAACTTAGTAGCAGAAAAAGTGAATACATCACTGACTGAAGAGCTTGCAAGAAATACCCATCAACCAACCATATTCTCTAGTCAGCAGTTACCTTCAAATGACAGTGCATTTTCAAACACATCATTTAGCTTTTGAGTGCCCTTCAGAATATTACTGGTGGGTTTTCTCCTCCTGGAGACTGCAGCAAGTTATAAATTTGTTTATCTTACTATTTTTATGCAGGCAAAACATCTGGTGGAATAAGCAGACACAGCACTCTTCAGAGTTGCTTAGTCGATTTTAATTAGAGAAAAGCTGCCTGGGACAGACAATGTTCTCCTCTAAGCATGGGGTTTGAGTTTTTTTCCTACATTTAAAAAAAATATCAATTTTTTCCTGTTAAAACATTTACATTTCATGTAAAAAAACACAAATAACAGATGACAGTTTTTCATTAATATAAACCCACACTTCAGTTCAGTGTAAAATGATCACTGTTTAATAAGCAGCTCTGAAGACAGAAACCTGAATTTCTCAGATGAGCATGCATTCAAAATAAAATTACAACAGCCTGAGAGGGTTACTGATCTGTAGGGTTTGCTTTTTTTTCTGCTTCCAGGAACTTCTACAGACCTTTGTGTTTTAATCTCTGAATAATCATGCACTTAAAAATATTGTGGGCTTTTTATTTTCTTTGAGGTCATAAATATTTATTGACAACATTGGGTGCTTCATATAAATGTTGTATATTACAGATATAGGACAGATGACATCCTTTATATCCTATATACATAAAATAGCATAGTATTTACCTTTTCCAAAGATTTATCTTGTGTTAGAGAATAAAGGGAATTGTTTTTCCTGGGTGTGGCCAGCACTTGATTTTTTTTTTTTTTTTTTTTTTTTTTTACAGAATGTTTAGTTGAAAGAAAGGTGGGAGGCCTGGAGTTGAATGTGTTTGTATGTATGCAATAGAAAGGGGCTGGGGGAAACTCCAGAACATGCCAGGTCTGCAAGAGCTGTGTGGCTGTGCTAAATTGTTACCATGACACTGAATAATAGTGAGGTGATGAGCTGAATTTCTAATAGCACTAATGGTGCCGAGGCATCCTTGTCTCCTGCCAGTAAAACATACAGAAGTATTCCATTGAATAAACTTTGTTTGTTTGTTTGGTTTTTTTTAAATGCATCATGGTTGTCCTGCAGCTGAATCAGGTACAGAATAGTGCTGAGAAGGAAGCTGGGCAAGGCAATATATACTGGCTTTTTCACTACTGTGTACGTGGCATGCTTGTTCTAAGCTGTGAGGATATTCTGAAAAGTAACAGTAGAAATCAGGTTGTATCAAGTCCCATGTCCTCAGCTTCTGGACTCCAGAATGCAGCAGGAGTTCACCTCTAAAATTTAGCACTCCAGCCTTTTTTGTTACCTGAAAAGTCAGGATCATTAAGTTTTAAATTAAAATTCCATGTAACATTTGGATAGATCACATGACAAAATTTCCTGCTGAAATTGTAACCTGCTGTCTTTTTATCATCTCATCTTCTGCTTTTGTCATGACATTGGGCTGCTGAGTAGTTTATATTACTTACCTCTAGTGGTGAGTCACATGAGATAAGGAAAAATTGATACAGAAGGTTGGGAAGATGAGACGTCTGGATAACAATAGAGCAGATCTGTTACTGTGCCACTGACTCAGGTTGCACCTGAAGGATGAGAAATGCCATCTTGTGTCATCCCTGTCTGATAAAATTTGTAGTAGCATCAAATGTAAAAACAGGTTCTTCCTTTTTGGCATACTTTCAGTGCATGAACCATGGTTTCAATGGTTAGTGAGAAGATGATAGCTTTCAGAGTTTCTCTAAGTGTGCACTTCTAAAAAACAGAGTGTGGTACTAACAAATTAACTTAGGTTTGCCACCTGTCTGTGAGAGTTTGGCTTTGATTTCTTATCATAGGTGAAAGAGCAGCTTCATCAGTGACGTGGTGTCCATTCACCAAACAAACCAGTCAAGCAATATTCATGACAGAGCCTAGCCCAGCAGAACTATCCATATACAGAGAAACTCTTGAATGCTAGTTTTGTGTGGCTGTAATCTTTGCAAATTAAGGCTTAATCAGCCTTCTCCACAAAGGACTGATTTAGTACGACAGAATTAGGTTTTAAGATCTAGAATTGAAAAGTGTTGTTGCCCAAACAACCATATTTTCCCCCAGGTAGCATTTCCATAGGAATGTATTGGAAAGGCTTGAACTGGATGGCAAACATACAAAGTCTTTGTCCTCAGAACTGTAAGTAGTGACTTTGTGTGGCCTGCCACAATGACTCAGACTTGAAAGGCAGATTCGTGCTGCCTTTGACATCCCTCCCAGGCAACAACAACTGTGTTAATTTTGGACAGAAAGTTGCAGGCACGACTGAAATCTGCATGAGCTATGTTTGACCTAAAGCTGATTTCAAGAGCATTATAAGTTCAGGTAAGGCAATTCATGAGGCTCATGAAAAAGAGGTGTTTACAATGGCTGTTTGCTTTTATCATTTGGTGGATGCATTTCCTCATATAGTTTCTCTGAGGTGAAATCAGGTCAGCTTAAGGCTGGACTTCCTGTTGCTGTTTGTGGTGACCTCAGCTAGAGTCACACCTTCAGTTCTTGTCCCTGGGAAAAAATGAAGTGAAATTTCACACCCTCCTGAAAGAAAAGTGCATATTTGTCTGAAAGGCATGAGTTTAGGTTTTCTCTAAATTAAGTTCTGGAAGAAAACCCCCAAGTTTCACCTGTATTTGCAGAAAACAAATCCCGTGTTTCACAAGGCTCACTGGGACCCAGCAGAATGTTTTCTGAAACAACAGCAGCTGCTGCAGGGATCCCTGTTGTCTGGGAGTGGCCAACAGGAGCTGTGGGACCCTCATGGGCACTTAGAACACTTCTAGTATTCCAGAAAATCTGATTGTCTTTCACTAAACTAAGAAAATTTAGAGAGGCGGTAGTTGTTTTTCATACAATCTAAGAGATTACTTTTTTTACGCTCTTATAAAGGCATCATGCAAGTATCTCAGCAGGCAGGTGAATGTGAACTGTTTGGACTGTGGTAAGTCACAGAGGGTGGGAAGGAAGGATGGCTGTTGCAGGTGTGAAATAATGTTGAAGTATCTTTAAGATAAATGTCAATTTACAAAAAGTCTAAAAGTTAAAGGTCACCACAAATTTGTCTGATATGATGTTTAGAATCAAAGCATTTCACAGAGGCTTAAAACAAGACACTTACCCCCATCTCTGCCTTTCCTTAAGGAATATAATTCACTGGAAATCCCTCAGTGCTTTGGACATGCTGAAATGGTTGACCTTTTCAGGACAGTTTCTTTCCAAGTCTCATCCTCTTGTTCTTTACAGAGTTGGTAAGGTGGGGGGTGGGTGGAATATTTCTCATTTGTCTTAGGTGAAAACTTCTCACACAGGTGAAAGGAATATTTTCAGTCCCAGAAAAACTAAATTCTTGACTGCTGGAGAGAAAAATAGAGAATTATTTTTTTAATCAGGAAAAATGGATAATTTATTTCTCTTATTTAATAAAAAATAGAGCTTTGTTTCAGAACTCCTTATGAAAAATTAGTACTGAGAGAGGTAAAAACTGCTACCCAGAATGATTGGCAGTAGCTTCTAATAAATAAAAAAATGCCACAGAGCTTCCCTTATAACCTTCTTCCATTGATTTGTGGTTTAGGTATTTCCTTATGTTAGTCAACATAGAAACTTCAATTAAGGTTTGTTTCATTAGTCTCCCCAACAACACTACAATTTTCAGCTCAAGAGCTTTGGTTTGTGGCTGTAATTGAGCAAAAAGGTGGATTTCCAGTGGTGAGAGGTGCCGAGGAGTTTGCAGGACCTGTGAGAAACTACAGCAGCCAGGAGGTGTGGTGCAAAGGCCAACAAACAGTGGCATCTTCTTTGGAAATGCACAGGAAGGCAGCCAAGGAGTGTGAGCTGCAGAAATCCTCTCCAGTTCCTTTTCTGTGCTGCTCTTGGGGATGATTTGCCCCTGCATAGAAATGAGGACAGCTAGTTCCTTTAGTTTCAACCTATTTATGGTCTTGAGGGATTGCACCTGGGTAGCAGAGGCTTGCCAGGCAGGGAACAATACTGGTTATTAAATGTGCAGCACACCACTAACCCCTTCTGGCCTCCACATATCGAGGAGCTCCATGGTGAGCAGTTTCAGAACACGAATGGGCTGTACTGGCTGCATGCAAACAGGTACCCTGAGTTGCTGCAGAGTGGATGAAGACACCCACTACAAGGAATTTATTATGGGAAAGGGAGAGTTCTGGTGTGTATTAAAGCAGCAGGAATGAAGCAATGTGGCACAAAAGAAATACAGGGAAAGTGCCAAGTACAGAAAACGCAAAGGGTTCCAAGATAGAATAATGAGAAGTACTGAGAAAGTGTGAAAGGGGGAGAATGGGACTGCAGGAGAAGTGACAGATATAAAGCGAAACCTTTATGATATAAAGGGTATGTTATGTAAGGGAAGAATTTGAATTTGGTGAGATTATGTAAAGTGAAACATTTCCTCAAGAGCTGAATTTATTAATCTGCACTTAGTCCCACTGCAACATATTGAAAGTCCACAGGAAGTTCAGAGAGCCTTTATCAGACTTGCACAAGTAAAAAACCTCACAAACCAACCCATACCTTTCTATTCCCTGCGATGGATGCCAGCCCCTTACACAAAAAGGCGTGCACAGCACAACACAAGCACCTCTGGTGGGGTATTTGTGTTGGTTGCTGATAATGATTATTTCTCACAGGGCAGCAGTTCAGACAAAGGGAAGGCTGCTGTACAGCGAGAAGGGCTGAACACAGAACAATGCTGCACTCTAACAAGCAGCGTAAGGATTTTTAGAGCCCCAATAATAGAGAGAGTTCGGACTTTTCTGCCCAACCGGCAGCAGCTGCCTCCCGAGAACACTCAGAGAGCCGCAGAGGGATTAATTATAAACACGCAGCTGGACTCGCAGCCATTGCAAAACTTCTGCAAGGTATGGATTGCCGTTTGCACGTATAGCACTGCGCGAGAGCGTCCCGCGGCTTACGAAAATCCATGCTGGAGCCATGAATCAAACGCAGTCATGTGATGGAGGGGAGGTGCTGGGCTGGCCCCCAGCCAGTGGTAGGAGCTGATGGGAGGAACAAACGGGGCATAAAAAGGCTGATATGACTAACGGATCCTGGATGCGCGGTGCCTTCGTTTGGATCTGCAGGAATGTAGGCTCCGGCAGTTCTGCAGCTCTACCAGCCTCTTGCCTGACACTGGAACTGCTGCTCACAAAGTAGAACCCTGCTGCTCTTGTGGTAGGAAGCATAGAGAAAGAACATGGCCTGCATTTTGAAGGTAAATCTCTATCTGTTGCTTGAATGCATTGTTAGAGAGCCCCTCGCTGCTCACAGGCAAGGATTCGGTGTGGTCCTATTGCATCTTCGTTGTCTTTTTGAATACTGGCTTTGTTTGGCAAATGAATATGGAGAGATTCTGCAACTTACAGCTGTGCTCTGCTTCCCTCTGCCATTCTTTTTCCCTGCATTGTCAGAACTGTGAGCTAGTGGGAAGGGAAGTGTGTACTAAATAATAGGAGGGGGGAAGAAGGGCTCTGGTTTATTCAGCGGACTTTGTCTACGCTGAATTTCTTCAGGTACAATAACATTTGTGCAACAGACTTCCAGTACAAAGGGCAAAATGGAGAAGTTTCTTCTAACCTTGCAAGATTTACTGCTTTTAAAGCAAAGGTCGCAGATGCACACAGCTGTCCCAGTTGCTCCTTAAGCACACACTCCCCTGCTGAATCAACTCAAGATCCACATGCTCCACACAATTATACTTAACATTTTACTGCATTTTCTATTTAAGCAGCCTATTTGATAGAGGGTTTCCCCCCTTCATGCCAGCAAATACAAGCGTAAACTTACCGTGTGATCTTGTGCTTTGCCCAGCCTGCTTTCCTCACCGGGATAAGGGTGTTTGGAGCCCGCCTGCCGTGTAGGTGGAGGGAGCATCCCCAGCACCGAGCCTTGAATGGGAGGGGAGGAGGCGAAAATACGGCCAGTGGGAACAGGCAGCGTTTGTTTCCTTGCAGGGCTGTCACTTGCAGGAGTCGCTCTCCTGTACCTGCCTTGAACGTGGTTTGTTTCACATCCGTTTGCTTACCTGCCTTGCTGCTGCTTTCTGTGTGTATTCTGAGTGTGGTTGCACTTTGTTTCTTTTAGTAAATGAAACTGATCTGTGAGTTCTTTGTTATTTTCAATCTGATCTTCTAACAAAGAGTTGATTATCCCAAACTTTGGGATGGCCTCTCACAGTAGCTGCCTTCAGCATATCAACAGAGTGGATAAATTGCAAAACTTCAAAACAGTTTCCAGGTGGTAAGAGTTCCCATGTCTCCAGGAATACAATCCTTAACAACTTCTTATTTTGCTGCACTGTTTTCTTCTTTTCATTCATTCCTTCCTCGCAGGTCAGTGGTACACGGATGTTTTTTGAGTTTTCTGTCATAAGCATGTAGGTTGTGGCATCCTATATTAATAAATACAGCAAAGTCTGCTGCAAGTGCAGAAACTTCCCTCAGCCAGCAGGCTCTGCTTGGAGATAGATAGTAACAAACTTCTTTAATGAAACAGCAGTAATGCAACTGAGAGTTGTGACCTGGGATGAGGACATAGGAGCTCTGTGAATGCAACCTGTTTTCACAAAGATTAAGTGTGTGCACTTCTTTTTAAACACGCCCTGAATGATTTAGCTTGGATCTGCAGGTTATCCAGAAGGCAGAATTTCTTACTGTTTTTACTACGTGGAGAAATCACATGCAAAAATCTTCCCTCTGGCTGTAACAGTTAAATAAGAATGTTCTTTTAAACGAAAACTCCAGTGTCTCCTCCCTTGCCCCCCGCCCCGAGTTGTTTCCTCTGCACAGTCTGGAGACACAGCCTGCCACAAGCATGACTTAGAGTTTGAATTATAATACAATAACCATCTTCCCTTTGCCCAGGCCTGAAATTCCATTTGGGTTATTCTGATAGTTAAATCAATACATTAATTAGTATTCCTTGATGGACAGCCCTCTTCCAGCTTAATTCCTAATCTTGTTAATACAGGCAGGTGCAGGGATAAAAAGTGAAACAGATATGAGAAGATTAGCTTTGCCATAAGACAGGCTGGATTTTCTCAGACAGACATCCCATAGGAGCAGTTTAAATGTCTAGATCAAGATACTTAATGGTGTTTAAGTTTTTAATGTGATGTCTACAGGTACTCCTCAAGCTTTTTCCCTACCAAGGAAATTCAGAATAGTATGTATGTTTTGATATGACACCAGGCTAATTCCTTCCTGAAAGTATAAACCTGTTAAGTACATCCTCCTCCTTTCCCTTAAGTTTGTCCTGACTCTGTTTATTCAGTCAGCAGTTTGTGTGGACACAGGAAAAAAACCCCAAAAAGCTCAAAAATAAGCATCTGTAGGTATGGATTTGAACTAGGTGGTGGCACATTGGATGGGAAGGCAGAACAACTGTGCACCCTTGCCACTGAGTGTTTCTGTGGCTCTGCCTCATGCCTTGCCCTCTTCTGCTCCCAGGTTTTTACCCCCCTGCCAAAGACACTGAGGCTTGTTGAATGTTGGAGTTCTGCATGAGTGAGAGTTTAATGTAAATGAGATTGGATAGAGGTGTCTGTAAAGTGCAAAGAACAGAGGTGGCTCTTAATAATTAACTGGAGTTACTTAGGGCAGTTAAGAGCATATTAGAAGAGGTGTATGACCTTTAGCTATCAAGATTTCCATTTAATTTGATTACTGCATGAAATAATCTGTGTGCAGCTTGTGCAGAAAGGATTGGGAAGGTGATTCTTCCTAGGGTGCCTACCGGCTCTCTGGTGTTTGTTGTGCACTCTCCCTGGGTAAGATTGATGGGACTGTCACTGAGCGTGGCTCCAGAAAATTTTTCTTAATCAGTAGTGGGACATTCTTGATAAAACCAGTGAAATTCTTCTTCTGAGGAATTCTCTCTTCTGTTAAAATAGAGAAAGAGGCAAGTTGCAAAATGCGTGATGTGGTTTTATTTTCTCCGTCATGACTTCAAACAGCATGTCAGCATAGCTGAGTTGAAGTGTAGGCAATTCTTGGAAGCAAACAGTTGATCTTCTGCTTGTTACTATGGTAGCTACATGTCACCTTGCCAATTACTAGATTAGCAGTGATTACTAGTTATGTAGTCACTATTATCCCTAATGATATTGAAGCCCCTAAGTTCCACTGTGTCAGCCACTGACTCTTGAAAATGGGTGACAGATGTTAGTCAATAAATTACTTCAAACTCCACTTTTTGCATAATTGAAAAATGATACTTCAAAGTACCTGTCATCTTACAAAAAAACCGACGTGAATGATAATGAGACTGTAAAATATTGATATCCCTCACTGAGGACTGGACCATGATATTCTAAGGCAAATAGAAACAGGTAACTTAGTTTGCAAATGTTGCCCTTTGCAAGGGATTATACCTAACCCTATTAACAAACTCTTTTTTTAAAAATGGAGGTTTTGAAGAGGATGATGGAGGTCTATTATGTTGTCATCATAGTACAATTTCTAACTGTGTAGGCTTAATGTGGTAGAATTTAATAAAACAAAAATAATCATAGGTGATGGGCCTGTACAGTGAGGAGTAAGCATGAAATCTAAAAAGACGTTTCCTTCTGGTTTGTGTGCTGTGTATTTACTGTGCAGTGAACAACAGAGATTTCATATGCCTAGAGGCTGGCTGTGACCTTGTACTAGCAGAGATCACAAGCGAGTTGAAACCTTCAGTAAAACTCTATGGTCTAAACAGTGTATAATGGGATGCAGTGTTCTCATTACTGCAGCTGATTGAGAATTCTCTCAAAGTAAGCAAGTGACCAACTGAAATCCACACCTTTAGTATTTTTAAAGTCTAATTCAAAGATTGAAAGAACTGTTTTGCAAAACATAACTTATGGGTTACAAACAAACAAACCCCTTCAAGAACATGCTTGTAACTGTTTTCTGCAGGGTGTTGTCGAAGTTGACCATACCTACGTGTATATATCTATGATCTTTCTGCATGTTTCCTCTCCATGATAATCTCTACTGATTTAATTAAATTCACAGGTTGTATTTTTCCTTTAGTTCACGTGGTGAGCTGTTTTTGGCAGGAATTTTCTTTGAGAGTTTTCTCTGAGTGTTCAGTGGCCTGTGTCTGATTGGGGTCTTCAGACACTGCAGTAATACAGATAACACTACTATCTACAGGCATATGCTCCATCTGCACTTTTGAGATGAAAATAGCTGTTCAAAGGGGAGAGGCAGAAGATCTGAAAGGATCTGATCCTGGTGTTTGGATGCTTGTAATCCTGGATATTTAGTTATTAATTTGATTTATTTTTTTAAATCTCTGTGTACATTGCAAAAATTGTAGGTACACCCTCCAAAGCTTTTACTCATCAAAAGCACATTATCTGTTTCAGTCTGCTGTGTGTGCAGAGTAGGCTATGAGTCTCACCATAATTTCATTCACTACTAGGGATTTGCAGGATGTGGACTCTTCCATGATGACCTCTATATCCTGCTTGAATCAGGTCCAAGATAATTCACATTCTGCCTTGACTGTTAAATTGACTGCAGAAGTGTTTATGCATGGCATCCATCCGTTTTCCTGTGCTGAGAATGGTACTTGGATCCTGTTTGATTTCTCATGCTGTTCTTTGTCCTCTGACATGACAAGAGATGGAGAGATCCCAGGGAAAGGAACAAAGGTGACCTCCCCTCCTTATGGGAGGATGCTGCTCTGATGGTTCATTTCCCAGCACTGGCTGAGTTTGCTGGAGGTTTGCTGTAATGTGAGCTCTCCTAAGCCTGTCTTAACCTGATGATCAACAGTTTTGTGGGCTGTAGTATTTCCGTTGTGACTGGAATCATTCCTAGGACTATGTGGTTATATCTCTAGGGAGGGAAGGTATAAATATGGAAAAGTGCCCCTTACGAGGTATGCACAAATGAGCTGGAAAGTAACAGGTGGATGCAATGAGGAGTTACAAAGAAGAATCAGGATTTCTGGTAGAAACCAGGTTTCTTGTGGGTCACTCCATCCTTATTTGCTATGTGTGATTTTTCCCATTCTCCTACCCCACTAAACAGATCTGGCAAAAGTCAATTTTTTTTTCATTCTAATGCTACTTCTACACCGGAAATTTCTATTTGGATAAATTTCTTACAATTATTCTGTTTCTAAATAATTTTTTTGGTTGCTCTGCATTGTTTACCTCTAGCTTGCTCCAAAGTGAATGAAGCTGCATTAATGAACCCTGCAATGTGCGAGGCTAGGATTTGCTATATCATGGTCCAGTGGCGCTTAATTACTATGTAAGATTTTTATGGAGTGTGGTACATGGAATTTTGTCATGTGGTTTTTATTATGTTGGCTTCTTGAAAATTTAAGGCAGATTAAGTTCCAGGAAGTGTGAAATCACTTTTCACTCTTGCTTGCAATGACCTTAAACTAATTATACTTTAAGGATCACACATTAGCACCCTTCCAGAAAGAGACAGCATTCTAGTCAGTCTAGTCCCAGAAGAGAACTTGCTTTGTTGTTCAGAGCTGTTGTTTGTTTGTTGCTTTGTCATACCCATTTAACTAAACCAAGGAAATCTCCAGTATAAATGTACTTCAGTTAGTTTGAAACTTGGGGTTTGCGTCTGACTTAGAGGTGTGAAAATTAAAACCACAAAACCAGTGTGAAATTATGAATTGTCTCATACATTTAAGCAGTTACATGATAAAGCAGGAACGGGGGAAAGGTTTTTGTTTTGCAGTTCATCTTTAAGCAATGAAGCATGTGTTATCCAAATGTTTTAGGCTTTCCCCTCCCCAGGGATACACTGTCCTTGTGTGCTGTTTGAACAGCCTGGTCTAACAAACGGTGTCCCTGCCCATGGTAAGGGAGTTGGAACTTGGTGATCTTTAAGGCCCTTCCAACCCCAGCCATTCTGTGGTTCTATGATTATCACAGGTATGCAACCACATATTAAAGGGAGGCATCTCAAAATCCAGCCTCTTTGTAGACTTGTGCCTGAGCATCAGTGGTTTTTATCTTGTTCATTTTGTTCAATTTTCATTTTGAAGTCAGGAATTCCAGTTAACTTGGCGTGTCATAGTATGACAGAAACTATCATGGAAAGCAGCAGATTCCTATACTTTGATGTAACATATCAAACCCCCTGAGGTGTAGGCCGGATGTGCTCTTCCTTATTTCTGGTGACATGGCAGCCAAAAGAAAAGCATACCTTGTTACTGACAGTAGCCAAACATTCATGATTAATTTAAGGGAGTCTGAAATGCAACTTAAAAGATCCCACATTTGAGATTTTAATTGCAACTGTCACAATATCTGTACAGTTAATTTAGAAAGGCAGAGCTTTTTTGTATTTTTTCTGTTCCTTTGCCATGTTTCATCCCAGTAGTACCTCTGTGCCTTCCAGAAGTGTAGAACTGGACATGATGATCTGTCCAGGGTTTGTTCTTTCATCTTTGCCCAGGAAAGGAAAGGTCAAGTGTTCACACATGAAATGGAAATTGAATTTCTTTATCTTCCTGGTGGCTATTGGATGAATATAATTTTTGGACCAATCTCCTCCCCAAAGCAGCTTCTATCATAAAAGAAAGAGCTATTCTGTGCAAGAAAAATTGAATTATTGATTGTAAATTTATTTTAGATTTTTAATTTTATTTTCAGATATTAAATAGATAATTTATTTTGTGTTTGTTATCCATGGCACTTTCCCAATACTTTCTTCTGCCTACCAGCTGCTCTCCATCCATGGTCTGATTCATAGCACAGAAGGCTGGAACTGTGCACATACATAACAAATAAGAGGTGGAAGTATATTTTTTCTTACTAGTGTTTGAGATCTCTCTGAGAGCTCTGTCCAGGAGCTAGGAAGGATTGATCTTTGTGGGGATCTGTGCACAAGGTGAGCAGAGGCAGTTCTATTTATTGGATGTATTTGCAGTAAACAAGGCAAAACTGTGCCTTGGGCCCTGTGATCTCTAAAAGCTGAGGGAGAGGTTGCTTTGCTGTTGTCAGCATCAAATACTCACATGGGATGAATTTGCTGTTGGAGGAAAAACTGCATCTGCTGCATTTTGTGTGGTGGTTCTTGTAAATAACCCATGGATTGCTGAGGTAAGAAAGACCACTGCTTTTCCAGTGGCTTCGCTGGTTTCTACAGAATGGGAACATGGACTATAAAAGGACAATGTGTGACTGTAATGCATGGTGTGTTCCTGAGTCAAAAGACAGAATAAAACAGGACTGGATGAGGTGTGAATTGCTCTGTCTTGTCTCAGAAAATGGTAAATATTGAGCTATTCTCTGTCCCTTCAGGAAAACCCTGTGTTTTTGCAAATATTGCCTTTACGTGGTTAAATAAATGCTTTTGATACAAGTTATATCGAGTAGGATATTCTTATACTGGTGCATTCATATGATTTGCAGGAGCTGTATAGGTAAACTATTTTTTTTTTTATCAGACAACCAACTAAAATTATGTTATTAGTACAAAATGTATATAAATGGGATTTGTATTTAAAATAATGATAGTTATTTTGCTTCTGATCATTTTAGCATAAGCAGGTGGAAAACATCACAATTTTTGGTTTCTATATTTGAAAGTGGATAAAATACCTTGCTGGATATCTTTTTTTTTTTTTTTTTTTTTTTTTTTTTTTTTTTTTTTTTTTTTTTTTGGTCTTTACTATTGAGAAGAACAAAATTGAGGCAGGAACTGAAATGGGAGGGTTTAGGACATGAGATCTTGTAAGTGATTCTGTTCAGGAGCAATGGCTTGTGTTATGTAAAAGCAGTCCTGTTAAGCAGTTCTTGTCTACCTGCATAACATGTGACATTTTAAAATGAAATGGAAGCCCCACATTTTCTAATAATTAAATGAAGTGATAGCTTCTGATGGAAGATACATTATTCAGCAATTTGCATTAAGGATAAGCAGTGGATTACCAGCCTGGACAGGTAAGATGGCAGGTGTGGAGAAGTTGGAAGTAATCAGCAAAACATGTTTATTTCATGGGAACAGCAATTTGTACAGACGATATGCAGAATGAATTATTTATAGTTCCTGTCTCTTCTAACCGTGTTTTCCTTGCATGTTGATTTGGTGTAAAATTCTTTTCCTTGAAGTTATATCTAATGTCACTACTAGGAAAAGTTTGCTGGGGGTTGGCAAAGAGAATGTCCCCTTGAGTGTGTGACAATGTAAGACTTGGTGATTTAATTCTAAATACAAAAAATCAGAAACCAAATGCCAATTAACTTTTTTTTTTCATAAGTTTCACAACCTTTGGTTAGTCATCAACCTTTAGTTTCCTCCAAATCTATTGTTTAGCCAGATTTGAACTTAATTGTTTTCTTGCAATGATGAGATGACATTACATTTAAAAAGTAACAATGTGTATCTAGTAACTCTTTAACATACATATTGGTATTACTACTACTACTACTGAGGCCAGTAAAGTACTGCTTGGTGTATTTTGAATAATTATTATTACATTGTTTTACATTAGATTGTGAAATGTTGTGCTTTTGGTTTACATATGTACTCCTCAAAATTCCTACGATCCAGCCCTTCTTCATAAGTAGAAATCACTTTATCTTTTGGATTAATTCAGAAAGGCTAGAAGGCTTTCGTGTTTTAATGTGTTGTGTTCTGCTGTGGGATGGGGTTACACTACAATAAAATTCCTATATAATTTTGTTGGTTCTGATTTGGCAGGGGAATAAATATTTTAATTCCAAGTTTCGTGTGTCCAAACAGAGGCCTATATGATTATTGAAATTTCTTTTAGTTTTACTAAACTTCTCTAGCTCAGTCCTCCGAGCCAAGTGGATAAGTTATTTACAAGGTACTGTATGTTGGGTGATCTAATTTTCCTGTTTGCATTCACAGCTGTGACAAGCTGGTCAGGTGAAAATCAGCTGTTAACAGAAGAGAGCTTTCTATTAGTGCTTCTTCTGTGGAGAGGAAAGAAAAGCATTTTAAAAAATGGAATGGAGAATGAGACTGACTCATTCTGTGGGATCCTTGGGAGCTGTGTAATGTGGGGAAAAAGCTAGTTGAAGACACATCTTTGGTAATTGGAGTATGGAAGTTTTGCCAAAAGAAAAGCTTTTGTAACTTTTTTCCATATGATTACTGAGTGAATTTCAGACAGCTGTCTCTGCGTGTCTCTATCACTATTCTGTCCTTCCTTCCACAGGGCATAAAAATGTGTTTACAGAAAAACTAGTTTTACCTTAGTAAATGTTTTTCTTGAGAAGGGAAGTGGGAAAAGAAAAGAGACACTGAACATGCTAAACAAGAGAAAACAAATGGCACCTTTTGGGAACAGTTCTTGAATGGCATCCTTTCTTTAGTGTCCATGTTCTCTCAGCCAGCACGAAGTTCTCTGTACTAGTTACAGCGACCTAAAGGTCTGTCTCTGCAGTTCACAACTTTTATTATGAAATGCAGTTTATACTGTGTTTTTATTTCATGCTTGCTGCCACTTGCCCACTCACATTTCATTAAACCAATTAAGGTATCTTAGTGCCAGGTCCCCTTAGGTGAAAACGGAGAGCCTGGAAATGTCACAGAAGCTTCCCCCATTCTAACCACACTTCCTCTTGAGAATCCTAAATGCGGAGACCTGGACACCTTGTCTGGAACTGCTGCCTCAACCATGAGAACAGGCTGGGATCCCAGAGCCAAATGTGTAATCCAAGAGGCAGTCAATGTGTCATCCCAGGGAGCAGCACATCTCACCCTCTCCTCAGCATAACTCTGGCTTCAGAGACTGGAACCTCTGGAAAGCCACCTATGGCTACTTGCTTTCTCCTGTGTGGTGCCAGCATAGCTGTGTGTGGGGCTGTGGTAGCATAAGCCAAAAATGGAACTGGATTACAATAGCTCTTTTTGCTTTCTCGAGGGTTATTTTTAGGATGAATTAGTTTCCTGAGTATTGCAGGATTGCATTTGGCCCAGCTGAGGAGGTGGTGCAAGTACGAGAGAGTAGCCTACAAGGAGGCAGGAAATCTTTATTTGGTTCCTACTACCAAAATACTTCTGCTGCTGTAGGAGCTCATACTGTTTGTTAGTTGTCTGCCCTTCAGTAGGATATTGCTTGCTAATGCATAGGCAATAAGTCCAGACTGGATCTAGCCACTCTTTAAATGGGAAGAGAAGCTAAATGGGAATTTCAGTAGCAGAAATGCAGCTTTATTATGTGCATGTCCCACTGCCCTGAGTTGCAAGGCCTCTTGTCCAGTCTGATAAATTGGTGCCTGTGGAGCTCTGGAATATGGTTTTAGTGTGCCTAGAATGGGAAAAAGGGAGTGTTTCTTACTTCAGCTGATCCTGATGGAGATCAGTGTTTGTCCTGGACTTGTAGATACCTCTGTAACCTTTCCCAGCTGAGCTGGCTGCATGTGTCTGGCTTTACAATCTTTGCACAATACCCCTGGACCTTCTCCCTGTCTGTATGTGCCACCACCTCCTCACTTGTCCACAGACTCCAGGTAGCACAAAATATTTGCATTGCTTAAATTCTACACTTGGCTGTATGTAAGCCTGATTTATTTAGGAAGCAGCAGTGTATTCTAATAGCACTAATGCTACAGTTTTAGATAGTAATTGCACTCAAGTGGCTTAATAGACACTTAAGTGACAGTGTGTGTTCAATTTATGCTTTAAGGCTCTTTAGTTTTTCAGATATGGTCTCTTATTCAGCATTTGAGTGGATATATATCTATATCCTTAACATGTTTGTGTTCCACAGATTTTCTGCTTCCTATTTCTGCAGATCATAGATTTTATTTCTACCACTGTCCTCCAGTCACGATTTTCAAATTAAAAGAATTATTACCCATTATTGTATCAGTCAGGTATCTTGAAGGCCTTTCAGCTCTGATCATCAGTTTGAAATCTGCCTGAGGCATTTGCAGCGAGGAACAATTGTACAGTGAAAAGCACATCCCCCAAAAGGCAGATCTCATGCAGGTCACAGATAGGCAGAAATGGATTGTAGTTTTGTTTTAGCTTCAAAATCTGCAAGGGAACATTATCAATGACACTGAAAAGAAAATGCAATTTGACAGTGTTGGGTATTTTTTAGTTTTCTTTTTGCTCTGTTTGCCAAATCTTGCTCTCAAAAGGAAGTCCTAAGCCCCTCATGAATAAGGCCAGAGACCTGAATTTCCTTCTGGGTCTCAAAGCAAGGTTCCATGGCCTGTCACGATTTTGCTAATGGCACTATAAGACACTGTTGTGTTTGCAAAGTGTCTTGTGAAGCATTGCATGCAAGTGCTCTAACACAGTCTATGGAAAAATATAATCCATTTCTGGGAAAAAATCATTCTTGAAAGGAGAAAAATGGAAAACTCATCAGTAGTTTAGATAAAACTGTGGGAAGTCTACTTGGGCAGTGTCTGGGTGTAACTAAAATATAAGAAAAATCTGAAAATTCAATTGATTTAAAAATTATTTACTGGGAGGAAACATATTTGTTTTCTTCTACAAAATGAAAATGAGTTTTGAAAGTGTTGTTCAGTCTTCAAGTTCTATGTCTTTAGCGGACTGAGATGTGAGATGACTAGTTATGTTTCTTCAATCAGTAGAGTTAGAAAAACAGCTGTGCACTTTATTAATTGTTAATTCTATTGTTTATAAGTATTTTATGACTAACAACAACAAAAGCCATTTTCATAGAATCATAGAATGGTTTGGGTTGGAAGGGACTTTTAAAGGTTATCTCATTGCCTGGACCAAAAATGCTATGGTAACATTGATCTCATATTTCTATTTAGCAGACATAAGACTGATTTGATTCAAAATAGTCATTAATCATTTTATATAAACAAGTTATGCTTTGTTTTTCAAGTCTATGCTTGTGATCTCTCATCCAAATGAAATGGGAAGAATTGCTTTACTTTGATAGCGCTACCCTTACTTTACTTCATCTTTCTTACCACCTGTAGTTGGAAAAAAAGTGAGATTATAGGATCAGTATTGAGTCATGGGTATGGTATTCCAGATGACTGGAAAGACTGGAGCTATTTTGCATACTTCTGTGACTACTAGACAAGTAGAGTACAGAGGAATGTAATTGGTAACCAACTCACTGTCTAGATGATGTTCTTTAATACACTCTTGAGTAAAAAGTATAAATTATTTTAGTGCTTTAATAAGCTTGTTTCCTTTCAGGAATTTAAAACTACTTATAAATTCAGTAGGAAAGGTATTAAAAACTTCAAGGAATGAGTCAGGTTTTGCTGATCTTCTGTGAAAAGTTCCTTCCTAATATTCCATTTATATGATTGCAGACTATGATAATAACTTAATTAGTGTGATACATGTACAGTATTGTTATGTGTATGTAATGTAATGTACTTGCTTAATAGTTTCCTTGGTTTTGTACTTTTATTAGTCATTTATTTGTCATGCAGTCCATGAGGAAAGGTACTGAAATATAATAAGGGCTGTATCCAAAGCTGTGGAAAGAAATAATTAAACTTAATTGAAGTAATTTCTTTGAAGTATAACAGCAGATGCAAAGGACTAATTCAAAGCAGATTAAGGCAATGAATGCTTTGAATTACTAGCCTGCAAATAGATAAGTATTACCATTATTTAAATAGAGTTATATGAAAGTGTCTTCTGGAACCTGAGTCTGGGGATCAGGTCTAAAAATAGCCAGTTGGGTTAAGGCTTGATAAGGGATGTCACTTCTGTTTCTTAATTTATTACACTCTGCCAGTCAGAAACGAAATCTCAAAAATGCTGTGTGCGTCTTATCAAACAACTGCAATAGAATGGGGAATTAGCCTGGGCTTTCCCTGAAGGTATTCTCTCATGGTAACTTAATCATCAGCTGTGACAAGCCCTTGGCTGGAAATTATAGGAAAAACTACAGTAATGACTCTGAAATAAAATCATAATGTATTTAGAAATATTACAAGAAAACTTCTAACTTCTCAGGTATCTTTGTACTGTAATATTCTTACAGCTTTCAAAGGTTCAGGTGGTTTTATATTAGAAGCTTAAATCAGGCTTATTTGTGCAATAAAAAGGAAAACACATGGGTTGCTATTGCATGAGGGACTGAATATGAAAGTTGCATTAAAATACCCCAGGTAAGATAAAGTTAGCTTTTACAGCACACGTTTTATTTCTTTGCAGAACTCATGTAAACAGGAGAACATTAAACATCAATCTGAAATTTTGTTTTCTTACTCTTTAGAGGTTCAGAATTGGTTATTTCTTTCCACTGCACAGTGATTCCAAATTAAAAAAAAGAAAAGTCAAATATGTCAGCTGAATAACTGCTCTGTCAAGCTCCGAAGCAGCTAGGTGTGAATACATCCTTTTCTCCCCACACTCACAATGTGGGGGAAAATACACGAGTGAGAGCTGTGAAAGACAACGATCCTCTCAATCTGGCTGGTGGTCCGAGTCTGGTGGTAGGGACTGAGACAAAAACAGGGGCAGTCCCCTGGCTGCTTGTGGATGGGGAGATAGGCTTTTCCAGCACTGAAGTGGTAAAATGAGATTAGCCATATACAGACTGGAAGTTGTCCACCATTACAAAGAAATAACAGAATGATAGTCTGGGCTTTTTTCTGTTTTAGTTTTGTTGTTGCTACTGAAGGGCTAAACAAGTGTGGCCAAGTGCAGCAAGATTTACTGGAGAACTGTGCGAGGGACTGCACTTTGAATGTTTTCTTGGGGTTAATTTGTATCTCAGGCTGTTGGTAATTCACGGCACAGGTGGGATTTTATGACAATGTATGCATCACGCAATAGTCTGCATCACCAGGGGTTTTCTCAGCTCTTTTCCTTGTAAGAGGAAGGAAAAGTTGGCTTCTCCTTTCTGTGTACAACAGTGTTTGTTTTTTGTGTGCTGGTTGACAAAATACAAATCCAAACATTCCGGGGGGGGGGGGGGGGGGGGGGGGGGGGGGGGGGGGGGGGGGGGGGGGGGGGGGGGGGGGGGGGGGGGGGGG
>JAWWEU010000005.1:11265836-11279364 GCA_035583155.1 Acropternis orthonyx
GGTTTCAAAAAATAAAAACCAAAAATTTCCGCCCCCCCCCCCCCCCCCCCCCCCACTTTGTTTCTTGTTCTGCTGAGAGAAACATTGTTCCATGAGAGCCAGCTGTGGGAGGGCTGACTGTGTGATATGAACGGGTTGCCTCCCAGGCTGTGCTCTCCTTGGCCAGGGGAGTGGGACCAAGGGAGCTGCTGCCTCTCTGAAAGCCAGCACTGGATGGCACCTGGGCTGGCTGAATAAATGAGGTGCCTGAAGGCATTTCCTGTAATGACAGCTTGTCATCCGGCTTAATTAAGGCCTCTTTTCAAAAGAGAGGTCTTTAACTACTCTATGGGTTTTTAGAGATTGTGTCTTCCCTGGTAAATGTAGGCACCCAGTGGAGATCAGTGCTTGCCCCTGTTCTTTTCGTGCCATAGGCCAAGAATAATTCTGAAGTGTGGCAAAGGAGATGGAATGGACTTGTTGGATGCTAGGCAAGTTTGTCCCCTGTCCTCATTCCGTAGAAAGAATAGAAAGTGCGTCTATGGGAAGTTGGGATGTCTGTACTTTCTTTCTACAGCAACTAAAATTAGAAGTGAAAAATCCCAAAGTCTGAGGTTTCTCCTTTGCGAAGGATAGTGGGAGGCAGATAACCACGCGCTAATGTCCTAGTTGTTAGAAAATAAAACTCTTAGGCGTCTGAGGGAACTGGGTTTGCCTAACCTGGAAAAGCAAAGACCTAGGGAGTAGCTTATAGCATCCTGCTACCTCCAGAAGACTTGGAGAAGATGGAGGCAGGCTTTCCTCAGGGGACCACAACGGGAAGAGTCATGAGCTGCAACAAGGAAAATTCCCACTGAATATAAGGAGAAAAAGTATACAGCAAGACTTGAATATTACTGGCACAGGGGCCTGGCATAAATAGCCTTCAAAGTACTCAAAACTCAACATGACAGGGTCCTGAGCAATCTGATGTGACTTTGAAATTAGGCTTACTTTAGGCAGGAGGTTTGACAAGGTGATCTCTAGAGGTCTCCCAGTCTTAATTATTCCACAATTTTATGATGTCTTCAATGCTGCTGCAGCTATTCATAACATTAATTGTAGTGTACCATATGTAGTGGGTTTATTGGCACAAGTCTAATAGCTGTGTTAACAGAGTCATCCTCACTGGTGGGCTGGCCAAGAATTTCTGGTTCTTTCATTAATCTTGCTGAGTTAGCATAATGTTACCTCCAGAAGGGAGTTTGATTTATGTGTAGAGGGGTGGATTGAAGAGCTGGAAACACTGGCCCTTTAGTCACGAAGTAGAGGAACCATGTACCAATAGGCTTAGGGCACAAAGGAATTATTGACTGGTTATTGATAGTGTGGTGTTCTTGGTCCTTTTAAGGTCACTACAGTTAAGTGCAAGCTTCTCGAAAGGAATACAATTTGCAATACACTTAAGAATGCTTGAAGGATTGTATTTGGCAGAAAACTTTAATGTGACAGGTTGTTTTTTGTCCTAGAGCCTAAATTTAATTTGTTCATGCATAATGCACTCAGTTGAGAATTTTCTGAAGTGGTGGAGTGTAACTCTTTCTGCATGTGTGCAATGAGACAGGAAAATCTAACTACACTGGTAAGTTTCTAGTAATTTGATGGTTTGTGAGAGAGTGAGTGCAAACTCAGTCCCATCTCTTTTCAGCTTTTTTTTCTGCAGTTCATTGACTCATCCTGCCCTGTTTTTCCCAAAGGGGCTCTATTTAAAACCTGTATTCAGGGTTAACTTTCTTGGTGAAAAAGTTAAGATTTATGTAATTATACAGGAGAGGCTACCTGCCAGAAGGTGTATAGCTTACTATTGATATGAAAATTATAGGGGTTTTTTTTGGTATTAAGGTTAAGTGAGGGAATGTTTGATACATATGCCTTTAATAGATCTGAGTATGATAAACAGGTGTGATTTATTCCAGCTGTGTTTCTGCTGGAAGCCACACCTTTCCTTGTTTTCTCAAAGGTTGTAGTGCAGGCACAGGCACTTTGAGTTCTGCTAACCCAGGCTTGCATGGTAAGACTGTGCTATTTGAATTTCACAACATTATTTTTACTGGAATGGTAGAATGCACAATGTTTTTCATGGACAACAACTGCTAGATGTGCCCAAACCTAGTCTTAGAGGTTTCAGAGAAGTTAGAGAAATGCTTTGTTGTGTTCTCATCTTGCATTTTCTTGAGGATTATGATACAAATGTGTTGTCAAACTTCTTTTTAAGATAGTTTAAAATCAACTGTCTGCTAAAATGGTTACTGGTACAAAGTTGCAGAATGCTTGTAGGAGACAAAGGCCAGTCCAGTGGTGTCTGAAGTGAATTTGTTCTAACATTATGGTCTCAATTCTTTGCTTCAATGCGGTTTTGGCTCTCCTGCTAGCAATTCCTATTTGTCATCTGGAAAGGTTCAAATGACCATCCTCTGGCTAATTCATTGCCATGTTTCATCTTTTTGGATTCAAGGCTAAACTTTCTCAGTCAAACTGTGTACATGAGGGGAGTTGTATGCTTTGCGTCCTCTGACTCTGGAAGTAAATTAGTTATTTTTGCTTTGGCTCAAAGACAGAAACAAACACACAAGTTCTAGAATTTATTCCAAGCACCCCAGAGATGCAGAATCAATTTTATTAGAGAGAATAATATTTTGCAGGCCCACTTTCAGTGGCAAATATTCACTATTTGAACTAAATTGCTGTTTGTAAGACTGGCTTAGATTGTGTGTGTTTGCATGCATATCCACATTCTGGTGGACAGATGATAAGGGCAAATGTCATTACTGACTGTGTCTCTCATATTGTCTGTCTTTCTGGATTTAGCTTCTGGC
The DNA here is from genome assembly GCA_035583155.1 of Acropternis orthonyx. Taxonomy (NCBI): domain Eukaryota; kingdom Metazoa; phylum Chordata; class Aves; order Passeriformes; family Rhinocryptidae; genus Acropternis; species Acropternis orthonyx. Next base: position 11,268,671 of record JAWWEU010000005.1, read on the forward strand.
TTTTCAGTACTTTTCCCAGTTCCTAAATTTTCTCTCTTAGATATTGTCTGATACAGACACAATATTTTTAGTGTTTTCTGAGTTAGATACACTGGAGGCCATAAGTGGATTTCTACACTTGGCTCAAATAAAGCTTCATTTTTAGCAGTTCAGGCCTTTGTATTCAAGAGCTACAAAATATTCCAGATTTTCCGGCTGAAAGGTCTGTGTTCCACCTTACGGAAGCTGTAAATAAACATTTCTTTCTGTCAGTTTGTTGGTGTAGTTGCTGTTCTGTGTTAAGCAGATCAGAATTTTTCCACTCTGATTTAAGGCAAATGTCCCTGTTAGATTCTCTCTTCTGGAGCTGTAGCCAGACATTTTTGTGCTGTTTTACCTCTCTCCAGAATATTTCAGTACCTCCTTTAATAAAGGATATAAATGAAAGGACCAGTGAAACTATTGCCTTTGCTTACACCTGGATTGAACAATACTGCTGTCTCCTTTGGCACCCTCTGGTATTTTTATATATAAATTTATATAATTTATATAATTACAAAAAAAAAAATTAACAGAATAATAAAGAGAGACTGAACAGAAGTCAGAATAATGTCCTGTCCTAAATCCAGTTTATTGTCTCCTGTTTGGTTTTTGTCTAAGCAAACAACGGTTTGGTGCAATTTGCTGAGTTGTAGTAAGTGCAACTCTTAACTTGGCTGTCAAGGATACTATCTCAGAAGGGTCTTCTTGAATAATCTGCTGCTTTCTGAGCCATCTAGTTAAATTTAGAATCTGGGAAAATAAGAGACTGCAGATATTTTATTTTTACATTTTTATTTTCTAATGGAACAAGGCATTTTTTCACTGCAAATGATTTAACAACAGAAATTTCTGATCAGCTAAAGGAGTTTGAGGTTTTAGTCTCTTAATTTGAGTTTTTCTTGTTCAGGCTTTTGCATAGTTCTAGGAAACCTGTGCAAGGTCAGCTCTGACTGCCCTCAAATGGGATTAATTAGCCTGCTTTCTGTGAAGCTTGACCTGTACTGCCCAGAAGAAGGGATTTCATGTCTTTCTTAGGCACTGCTTTTTAAAGGAGTGTCATAACAGAGCATTATTTTAAGTTTGTACTCTGATGATTTATTAAAGTCTGTTGGATTGTCAGAATTGTCTTACTTTGACTTTCCAGGGCAGACACATGAAGGATTCTTTAGTTTCAGTAATGAGACTGCTTGTTGTCCAGATATAGGGAATTAGGTTTGCCTTAAGCATTTTATTAGCCATTCAGGAATTTGAAGCCATTTTATGTTATTTTGTTGCTTTTGAAGCAAACTGTGTTCTCCAGAGGACAGAATGAAAAAAACTATTTGAAACAGGAATAGAATAGGGAGAGAATCGTGCTGGGACAGAGAAACAAATACAGCAAGTAATTTGAGCAGTACTGAGTCACTCTAAAGAGGTGTTGACAACAGGCTTACTTGCTTCTCTAAGTCAGAACACATTTCCATGGTATAAGAGATGCAGCACAGAGCTCCTTAAAAATGTAGAAGATCATTGCTGTACATATTTTATCTGCTACCAATAACCAGAATTCTGGGTAACATGGCACAACTTTATTAAATCAGCAAGGGTTCACTGGAGTAAGAATGAACAGAATTGGATTCTGCAGAGCTTCTGCTCTTATTGAAGCTGCAGAGTAACAAGCTAATGCTCTGCACAGCATTTCCAAGGAAAAAAGCATAGCTTAATTGAAATCAGATGTAGTGACAAAGCTGTGTCCCAAGGCCAAGGTGGGTGGTGGTCATTAGTCAGGAAATGTAACAGTGGTTGCACCTGCATCTTCTATTTGGGGACATATCTGACATTTGAATAATGAAAAATCAAATTATTACATGCAAACAATAATTTAACAAAACAGAAAGAAAGTGTTTAACACTGCCTTACTTGATGGAGAAAATATTTTTTTTCTGGTTAACTTTTTAAGCTGCTTGAAAGTGCTGGGATCTTGACCCTTTAGTCATATCATATTAAAAGTACTGGACCAACTCATTTTCTTGCACTGGGTCCCAAACACTGCTCACTGCTAAGGCATAAATACATTCTAGAAACAGAAGGTAAGCTTTGAAAATCTGCAAGTGAAATTAGCGAGTCTTAAGGTAGTTGCAGAAGTTCAAAGGCCTGTAAGAACCAGCTCCGTGTTTTAGAGGATCCTTCCAGGATGAAAGAAAGCAGGGATTTTGCTCTGTGAGTCCCCAAAGGCATGGTGCTCATGTGGTGTTTCTCTGCCCCTGCTGTTCAGTCCTGGTGGATATCCAAGTGAATGTCCTCTCTGCTGTTTTCTGTGTGAAGTCAGGGTAGCCTATAAATTGTTAATACATTCATCATAAGCTATGAAGTAGTTATTGCAGAGAAGACGGGTGCTATTTCAACTGCTGTGAAAATGTGTTTGTTTTGAGGGCTGTGTAACTCAGAATAAATGTTTCATTAAATGTGTTATGAATGATGTATTTAACAACTAGAGCAGGTCAATAATCTTTGGAATTAAATGTAGTGGGTTTTTATTAAAGGTTGCCTATTTCAGTGGTGAATAGTTTAGTAAGCACGTGGTGCTATAAACAAATGCTTCATATGGTTTGTTATGAGTGCTTTATTAAATAGCTAGTCAATAGCTGCATTTACCAAATGAACTTAATTTATTGTATTTACTTTTTCCTAAGGGTTTCACAGTTCATTATAAATGATTTATTGAACATATGTAAACCAGTTTAGTAAACTATGTTCTGTCTCTTAAAATGAATACATTGCTAGTAGGGCTTGGTATTGCTAACACTTTGTAATTGTTTGAACAGTGTTTACAAGTTACTGAAACATCATGAAAATGCTTATTTATCCCAGTTCCTTGGAAGTCCTTTTAAATGTTGTTTAAACCATTACATTCAGTCTATAGAGTATGATGCTTTCTGTAGTTCACATGTACTGGTAAAAGCAGTTTGTGTGGATTTGTCCCATATACTTTAGTCTTGTTTTCTTAGGCAGCAACAATGAATTCAACATTGCATGAGGAAAAGATGACAGTAAAACCTACTTCATAGGAAGGTTGCATCTAGGAAAACAATGCATGTGGCACTATGATATTTTCAAAGTTATCCTGCCTTATATCCCAGCTGAAGGTGGGTGATTGATAATTTTTTTTTTTTTTTAAGACTTATATCTGGAGATGGGTTGTTATCTTTCTCTGTAAATCATTTCCTTTTTGTTTTTTGTATAGCATACCTGTTGGCAAATTAAACAGTTTCTCTGCTTTAGTGACCGGAACAGTCTTCAATAGAGAAAGAATAAATAGAGTGTATTCACATGTTCACACTGATCTTCATGGTTGTGGCTTATACTCCTGGTAGCTGGGCTATGAATATCCAAAAGAGCTAGTTTGTCTGGCAGAGTTACACTGGTGAAGGAAACAAAAACCTGGAGCAGAAACACCACCCCCAGACAGAAACCCAAGGAGAGAGTGGGACTGGGAGCTGTGTGATCATTGCTTTTCGGCCAAGGTCCTTATACCATTCTAGCACTCATGCCTTTTCATTTCCTTTTCCAGCAGGGTCATGAATTAACAAATTTAATTTTTGTATTCGTTGGCTGACTCTCAAACTATTTTGGTCCTCAACCAGTTGGTCTCATCACCCTACCAGGGTGCCCTCATCTTTCTGTGGAGGCTAGTGGAGTCTGATTAGAGCTCTATGAGTGGGATTGTGTATGCAGGGCTGGCATCTGGAACAGGGTTTTTAAACATACTGTGGATGCAGAAAGTATTTTTATTGATATCATAAAACCCATGGAGAGGCTTTGTCCAAGGCAAGGATATGGGACTACAGAGCCGAGTATGGATATTTATAAGCAGCCTACAAAACAGGAAAAAAAAATAAATTACACTTTATTTTAATTGCTCTTCTGCAAAATGGTGTATATCACACATGAATAATTTATGATTTAAAAGCTTAGCTGAAAGTACCTTCAGAATGTGAAGCTGCATGGGGATTGTTCCCCTAGTTGTTTAGTTGTTGGGTTTTTTCTTTTTTCCCCCCTAAACAGTATATGATGGAAAATAATTTGGAGTTGTAGTACGGGAACAGAAACAAATGTCAAAATATTTTCTCAAGGACTGTATCTGGAGAGAGCATACAAAATTGGAAGCATAAGATGCTATACTGTTTGCATGACAGAAGAAATAAGAGTAAACATTTTCTCTATAACTCTGCCTTGGAAGTGGAGGCAGAGAACAGTGATAGTGTTGGAAACATCATGTATTGCACTGTTATCGTTACTGAGAAAGAGCAGGGAAGCGCAGGAGGTGGTTTACTCCTTCAGATAGAAGTGAAGATGCTTGTAGTGTCAGGTTATGTTTGAACACAATGCATAGATGGACAGGATTAATTCATTTCTGCACACCATTCAGTGCTCAAAAAGCAGTCCACAGTCCATAAATTTAAGCTGAATGATGAGGTATTAGAGATTTTTGCCTCTGTCCCGTGGTTTCTTAAAAAGCTCCAAAACCAAACAAACCCCCTTCTAATTGCGTCAACTAATTACTGTGTGTTTGTAGTACCTTTTTCTGTAACTTCATCTTTAAATTATCCTTCTTTTTTGCATTTCCCACAAGTATTTGCTGTACAGTGTTGATAGTACAAATTTTCTGCTCCCTTTGTTAAACTAAGCACTAGACTGTGTCATCCTGAAATCTACATGCAGAAAAATGCTTTGAGTACAATAACATTGTAAAAGACTGGATTCCTCTTCTAAGTTAATGAGTTACCTCAAGCATGGAGGAGAAATACACTGTTTTATTCAGATCTTTCAATTCTAGTTTAACTGTACTATGATGATATCTTAGCGGTGTTGTAAGCACACATGAAATTGTTAGACCTGTTGTTGTTTGTATTAGTCATAATTTGAATTAATTAATGACCTCCTGTTAAACTCCTTGTACACGAAAACAAAATGCCTAGCTTTAGAGATGATTTTATACTGAGTCTGGTTATACATATGCAAGGCTGGCTTGTTCTACCCCGACTCTCTTCCCCCTGCCCCTCCCACTGGAATGTAAAGGCTGTGTAGGTGACTTCAGTGCATTCAGAGTCTTTAGGACTCCTTATTATATTTTAGTGTGTCAATTACTGGCTGAATAGCTCAGTAATTTGGCTTGTTAAGTCCAAAATTAATTCTGTCCCTTCTCCCAGCTATTTTCTACTGCTGTTAGCAAAATCTGCTTTCTTTCTAAATCAGCAAATTGATATGCCAAACACTGAAATAATTTCCTCTTTGGACAGTGACAAGATAAATACTGCAAAATATGTGTTGGCCATGACAAGTAAGGGCTCGAGCCCAGAGCTCAAAAAAGGCAATGGAAAGAAGCTCATTGACTGGATGGGATCTTAACTCAATCCTCTTGCTAGCAGAAAAGGAAGTGAGCTCAGTGGGATAAGAAGTCATGCATGTCTGATGTGGCATGAAAAAAAATATTTGTGCCTAATATATTAGGAGATTTGTCAGCTTATCAGCAGTGTCAACATGACTGTGTGTACACCATTCTGAATGCATTGATGTTATTTGGGTTAGATTTCACCTTGCCTTATATACATTTCTTTGCATACATATCAGAAGCCTCTGATCCTTGTTTTAGGCTCCTGCCTTGCTTTTCTCCCCTTTTTAAGATGGTGTGGTATTGAAAAATGTTACAATAAGCCTCCTATTTACTACAGATCTATCTGTCTTGCAGCTGTTTCCGCTTTGTTTGACTTTTCAGCCACCCTGCTCTTTTTCTTGGATCTGGTTTGTCTATTTCTTGCTATGTTTCTGTCAAAACCAGAATCCTGCTTTTTTCACGATGTGGGAATTAACAAGGTTGGTGGTGAACTGGAGAAAAGGCTCTTTGATTCCTGATGGCAAAGATCACACAGAAGCACAGTGATATCCATTGTGTGAATGCTCTTGGGTACCATTGCATACAGTATAATGCTAAAATCTGTGTTGTTCCTCTCTTTCCAGTCTCCAGTAGGTGTGTATCTGTGTCACAGCAGCTTCCCATCTGCTATGGAATGGCACAGGAGATTGCTCTGAGTGGTGTATATAGGACATACTTCATAGCAACTGAAATCTCTGCATGTTGTTGGCCTTTTTTCTCCAGTAATCTGACAGCCGTTTTTACCCAACAGTCTTGATACCAGAACATGGATGGAAGGAGTTGTGGGGAGAACGAGGGGAACGAGTTTGTGGTTTTTTTCCTTCTTTGTGAACCTGCTTCTGCCAGTCACACATCTATTGCGGTCAGCAGAACTGGAATCCAGGTTCTCAATCTTATAAATTAAGAATATTGACCAAAAAATGATAATCAGTTCCAGAGACTGCTCTATGAATATGTTTGGGGTTTTTTGTGGTTTATTGCTGTCTTTCCCCAGGGAGCCTGGTGAGAGGTGTCTGAGATGGTGGGTATCCAAACCCAGCATGCACTGTTAATCAGGCAGCTGAAGAGGAGCCACATTCAGATTGCTGCCAGATGTTTTTTTCTGCACAGATTTTCAAGCTGTGAAGCCAGGGCCCTGCCAGGACTGATAAGGCTAGGCACAAAATATTGGAGATGGCATCATGTTGGCCCAAAGGGTAACATTTCAAGACTGTCATACTCAGGATTTAAAAAAATTTACAGGATTTCTGGAACTCAGTCTTATTTTTGAAAAGGAGTTTAAGCATTTGGGCACACAATAAGAAATACACTTGGTGCCTGATTTCTGTTTCTTTGGTATCAGTAAGAATTTAGGTCAGACTAAGGTTGTGTGTTATTTTTAAGGCTTGCAGGGCCTCTGAGTTGCTTTTCAAGTATCTTACCTGAAGTGGTGTTTATTTTGAAGGAGGTAGTTTAAACAGGTACTTATAGATATAACTGAGCATTTTATACCTGCTGTGTGGGATGCTCTGAGCAGTGAGATGTAGAGATCTGAGCCCTCCCATTCCCACTTCTGTGCAGGTGCTTCAGGGCTACCAGCAATATCTTAAGCAGTTCTAGTCCTGTGCTTGTCCAGCCTGATGCTCTGATCCTCATGAGAACTTTGGAATATCATTGTAATAATAAGGATGGAAATTACACTAATGCACGTATAAGCCTGCCTGTCAAAGGTGAGACCAAAGGCCTACTTGGCAGAAATAAAAGACCAAAGTAAGCATCACACAGTGCTTCCCTTGCACTCTTCCAGCTCGCAACAGTTTGTGAGGGCAAACCTTCTGAGACAGCAGTGGTTTCTGTTTACTCCATAACCCTTAGTGAACTTATTTCATGAACCTCTGCAGTCTTCTCATGAACCCACAGAATTCTATTCTGTCCTGTGGCAAGGACTGCCACAGCTTAAATAAGCCACATGAATAGGAAACACCTCTAAATTCACTTTCTGTTCTTGAAATGGACAGTAATAAACTATCCCTCCTTGGCCTCTCCATACCACTCTAAATACTATTTCCCCAGCTACTTGGGGAAGGAAGATAATCAGCATAGCTTTTCAGTGCATTCTAGAGAAGTCTGACATTACCTGAAGATAAGCTCAGGTTGTTTTCTTAAATGTGAGACAATACTCTTGTATTCACTTTTCTCACTTAAAAATAATACTGTTTAAAGAGAAGTATTTTTTTTTATCGTAAGAATCAACCAGCCAGCATTTTGTCAACATGTGAAAGCATTCCTTAAGTAATTTATCTATTGCTGATTTTTTTGGTGTATTTTAAATATTAACACTTTTGATAATGCTTATGTTAAACTATTGGCATGTGTGGCTGCATTAAAAAGACCTTGCAGTAAATTGTAGAGCACTGCAAAGGCAGTTTAGATATTAGAGAATATTTTAAAAGTTATTACTCTGAGTACTTTTGCAAGTAGTGTCTGTAAACTTCAAACTGTTTTTTGAAGTCCCATTTTGGTTAGGAAGATGAAATTTTGGTGTCTCATGGATATAAATGCGTCAGTACTGGGCACAGTAAATGAAGAGATGAATATGAATATTTGTTACTTGTGAGCATCAGTTCATGGCCTCCCATTGTCTAGAAAATACATTTATATTTTCTCACCACTTAAAGTCTGACTTTCTGATCTCTTAAGTATTCCAAAAGCTTAAACTTTCTAGACAGCACATAGACATTATTTGGCATATAAGGAAAATTAAACTCTGCTGTGAAATCCCTTATTACCCACTAGTGGTATTTAGACCACATCGCGGGTAGAAGAGTTTTGTTGATGAAAAATACAGTCCAGAAACAAGAGTGATGGGAGTGTTGTTGAAATAATGAAGAAGGGCTGTACTTAACAGATCCATCTCTATATATTTTGAAACTCCCTTGTCCACAAAAAACATTCTTCATTTCAGTTTGATAATGCTATATAGTTGTGCATTTATTTTAATGCCATAGTGAGTTTAGGTTTATTAAAATATAATTCTAGACAAATGAGCAGCATCCTTCATTCCCATTTCTGTGGATGAGGTCCAGTGACTTGATCTTTCTTGTTCTCACAACTTTTATCTTCTGTCCTTACTGGAGGACAATGCTGAGCTGAAAAAAACCACCACAAAACCTGAAAAAACAGCCAAACCACCATCAACAACATATAAAACCAAACCCCAAACAAGCGTCTGAGAAGTTTTGAGGGAATAGCGAAAGATCAGTATAAAGTAATTGCTTCTTTACATCTTGCTTGTGAGCAGATTGAAGATCTTTTTCATAGGAGTCTAGATGGAGTGACATGGTTTAAAATAGTATGGAACACATCAAAGTCTTTCTGTCACTTAAATGTCTAAGCTTTTTATTGCAAAGTGTGACTTAGATTCTTCACTTCTTGCCTATAGCAAAGTTTTTCTCTGTGCCACGTAAAATGAGAGTTCAAGAAAAGCTGCCCCATAACCTGTCCTTGCATTGCAGATCCCTTTTGGAGGAGTTCTGGAGATGTTATAGGCTTTCTGATGAGAAATCGTCATCAGGATTCTTGTACTATAAAGAAGTACAAGGAGAACAACAGGCTCTATTGTTTTGCTTTCACATGGTAAGCAGAACAACTCTATGCTGACAATGAGGAGCCTTTGTACCTGTTATGCTTGGAGCTCAGAGCTTTTCTTTGTTCCTCTTGCAGGGGGATGGTTTTGAGGTGCTATTTTTCCAGCAGAAAAACTTAGATAGCTGTAGGAGGGTGCCCTCCCCCTACTCCAAGCATCTATAAGCAGATAACTGTAACTTGTAGGTTTAATTGGAAATTGGGGACATGGTGGGCATGGCATTGTTTCCATATTTGCTTAAGAATTTTTAAAGGTCCGTCGGGACCAGTTAGGACACTTCTGAATAATTGGGACTTTCAGTTACCTTGTTCTGTTCACCTGCCAGGACAGAGAATTCTTAAACATACTCAGAGCACTAAGGAAATTCTAGTAGCTCTAATTTCTGAAGGTGTGATCAGTGTGGGATATGCAATATCCATGTGGATTTGTAGGTCAGATGGAGCTTTGTGTTCAAAGAGGTTGAGCAGAGCCTGTTCAGAGCAGTTCCACAGAGTGGCCTGTAATCCTTTATGTGAAATGGAATTGGAAGGTTTTAGGTTCCTGCTGCAGTAGGAAGGAAAATTAAGTAATGCATATTACCTTCACTTATTGCAACAGTCTCACATTGCTTTTAGACATTTGCAAGGCCAGAGAAGACCTGTCTGTAACAGCTGTTTTCTGTCCAAGTAGAAAGTTAGTTACTCTGTAAAATACTGGATCTAATTCTATTAATCTTGATATTATGTTAGAAGTGGTCTTGGTGAAGCCTGTGATCACTGTGATAAATATTTACTTACAGCTCCAAGATGGCAGCATTGATTTACTTATTTATTTACCCTGCAAAGTCTTCTATTTGTTGTTTCAGGACAAATTCTCAAAGGAGTTTGCTGCATGTAGGATTTGGAACCTTATTTTCCAGGTAACTCTTGTATTTCCACTTGGCAGCTTTAATACGACCTTTGTCCTAACCAGATCTTAAGCTTTTTTGGTAATTCTTAACAATTGAATGTTTCCTTCTTTGAAGCCCTCTGACTTCCATTCAGTTTCACTGACCTAGATTTTCCTGGTTGAGATTGATTTCTGGGATGATCCTAAGCTGCTGTCTACTAAAGCCTTAAATTCTCTCCTTTTTATAAAGTGAAAAGTGTTTCTTAGCTCCTTGTTCAGAGTATTTTCATGAGAAACAAATTCAGATGGTTTTTTAGCTTCGATTTTCATTCCTGGGCAGGTGATCCAGCTTGGATTTGGCTTAGAAAAGAAACAAATAAAAGTACAAACTGGATTTGCTGAGACAACAGACCTGCAAGAGACGTGACGGGTCTGTGCCTTCCTGAAGCCAGGGAAATTGTTCTTCAGGCAGTTGGGTTGTTAATGGGTGACAGTGATGCTGCTGGGCTTTAAAACTGTTAGAGGAAAATAGTGGTGGGTGCTGCTCGCAGTGTGCTGTCAGTCCCTGAAGTCTTGGAGGAATGCTATTGTGGGTTTGGAGACAGTCCAGAAGTGCTGTGTGTTGAGTTTGGATTCCACCCACCCCCCCTCCCCCCTTATTTTCTGTACTCCCCCCTTCATTTTCTATTGCTGAAGGTGTGAGGGGATTTTTTTTTTTGAGGGGTGGTGTTTGCTTTTCCTTTGGTGTTTCCCCACCTGCTCCTTGCC
>JAWWEU010000005.1:11280198-11296028 GCA_035583155.1 Acropternis orthonyx
CCCGCCTTGTCTTTTGTCCCAGGCTGGAAGTAGAAACAGGAAGGCATTGTGGAGGTATATCAAAATATTGCTGTGGCTCTCAGATGATTAAATACCTCTGCAAATAAAATCTGAGAGTTCTGTGGACATGATTTACAGTTTGGTAAATGGTTTGGAAAAAAGCAAGATGATAAATTCGCTAATAAAAACTGAAGTTTCACTTTTTTGTCAGAAATAATTTACGTTTGCCGTTATCTGCCTCTCAGTGTTCACATAGGGAACAGTAAATGTAAATATTTCCATGGCCTGGAAGAGAATAAGTAGTAACAAAGGAAGGATATGTGTATGGGAGAAAGGTAGGTAAATAATATGGACTGATTCCAGCTGGCTTCTGGCTTACTTACAATGCTGAGGATATGGGTCATGCAGTTTTGTCAGCATGTGTGCAGAACTAATTACATAAAGATTTACTTCTTGATATCTGAGAAGAGACAAACAAGAGACAAAAAGCATTTAGTTTTTATGAATAATAATAATAAATAAGAGCGCTGGAAGCATACTAACCTGACTTCAAGTCCCTTATTAAGTGTCTGCAAAGGGAAAGATGTCACTACAATGAAGCATCTTCAATCAAATCTGGAGTCTTGTGTAACAATTTAGAGCCTGCTGTTAATGGTATTTAATGTAATGGTGTGGTGACTGGTAAACTTTTGAATGACATCTGTTGGTAGAGATTCTGTAATTTTAAAGACTTAAATGTTTGCTGGGTCCTAATTTGTCTGCATTTTCAATTGTTTCTCCATTCATAGGATAATCAGGCTGCTCACAGTTGCTAATTATTACCGCTGTTGTTTAAAGAACACAGAGAGCAAAACCATGGCTGTGACCAGATGCTTTTAGAGATGTAAGCATTAAGATGATAAAGCTCACAAAATTCACAGCTCATCATGTGTGGGATAATGATTAGAGAGCAGCTAAGCCTTTCTTGTCAACCTTCTAGCTAAAAGGAGAAAAAAAAAAAAAAATCTGTGTTTGTAAGCAACGTGATAGCATTTTAACGGAGATGAATGTCAGCATTTCCATAAATCTCCAATTTAGAAAATTAAAATACTGTGGGGACCATAAAGGGTTGAAGCTGACGTCTAGTTTCAGTTCTGTGCTGCTACGGAAGACAGGCTGTCAAGGACGTTCAGTTTAATTGCCGGGGGAAGGCAAGCACAGCATTAAAAGAATGGGTAACGCAAGCGGTGAGGGTTTCATGTTCTATGTGGATTCAACTTGTAAACTCCTTTCCTCTCCCTTTCTTCTTTTATCTTTCTACCTTCACTTCAGGTCTTTCCATCTGCCTCCCTCCCTGTTTGCTTTCACCCACTCTTCCTCAGTAGCTCTGAGGCTGCTCCACTTTTGGTAATGATGGCAGCTTTAACAGGCAACATGTGCGGTTTTCTTAGTAAATCTGGCTTTGCTCTGGCTGCTCCCATTTGGGGCTTTTAATGAGCACCTGCCAATTTGCAATCTGTGGCATTAGTCAATATGTTACCTCCGGGCAAGTGTCTGAGATACGTTTCGGTTTTCATCCTCCTCTGTGCCAAATTATGCTTTCCTACCGACATCCCAGTGTAAATAGGCCATTATTTTCTGAAAATTTCCAGTTGCAGACTGTCTGATTTTGAAGATGGACAATGAAAAGCAAGCTGATTCCCCTTCTCACTCACCTCTCACAGTTCTAATTACATTTTTTCAGTTCTCTCCTCTCAGCTTGAGAGTGTTGGCTGATACTTTCTTATTATTTTTATTAGGATCTAGTACGTGTCAGTGCTGCAGCCTGGAGGAAGTATCACTCCTGCAGAGCTGAGTAGGGAAACAGCAGAGGAAACTGTATGAGACAAGGGATAGATGATTTTGCACTGATTTAGCTTTGACTTTGCCTGCTCGTGTGTCCATGAGAATAGAAACAGGTTGGGGGGAAAAAATTACCTGTCCGAAATAGGCAAAGTTACGAGGTGATAGGAGGGAATGTAATTACGTTGTTGCAGACTTAAAACGCGCTGGTGTTTCACCATTGCACGCAGGCTGGCACTTCTCACACAAGAGGGCGCTCCTGGAATTTTAAAAGAAACATAGGCACTATTAGGACCTTTTTTTAGATGCATGTGTGTATTTTAATATGCCGTTTTCAAAGCTGTGATGCTTTACTAAGGTTCAGTCTCAGAGCCTTAGAAAGTGGTGTCTCCCTTCTATATTTACCTTCACAGCAATTAATACAAATAATTATTTGTATTGCAACTTTTAACCACAAAATCCACTTGATGAAAAGGAATGATTGGCAATGTGTCTCAACAGCATGACCATGTAGATTTTGATAACAGCGATATAAATAGCAGGTGATAACTTTTATGTAAGATGAAATATTTGAGTGATGTCAGTCAGAAACAGGATGCAATTTCACTTTCTCTCAAAGCATATCCTTGTGTTGGAAAAGTACTATTACACTCTAGTACCTAAAGAAGAAGAATCTGCTTTTAGGCTAGTGTAGGAAAAAAACCATTGAGAAACCAGAATCTCCACAGAAAATCACAGTAGGAGAGTGGGTCAGTAAGGGCTTTTGTTTGTTTGTTGTTATGGGGTTGTTTGTTGTTACTATTGTTGGTTTTGCTTTGCACATGAAAGTGTGTTCAGCTGAGATCACTGTCTTGGGTACAGTCAGAACAGGGTAGGAGATCTGGTCTGTAGCTGAGGAACTTGAGAAGGCAATAATAAAGTGTGGTGATACATTTGTGAAAGCTGGAAATTCCATTTCTTCCTGAACGCATCTCATGTGTGTTGTCACTTAGGTATGATGCCATTTGAATGCTCATTAACCTGTTCAGAATTCAAATGGGATGACATGAAGCTGAAAGGCAGTGTAGGTCAACTAGTAGTCACCCGTTTCTTATCAGTTTCATGGTAAGAACTGTTAAATGTTGGTGAGAGAACACCAACTTTCTTGGAAGATAAATGTCTTAAATCTGGTTCTGTAGGTGTTTTGAGCTTGTGGGAGCTGGTTCTTCCCCTTCCTTGGAAATGCAAACCCTTTCCCATGGGTTTGTTACATTCTACCTACACTGTCTTTAAAGGGAAGACACTTACTTAGCAGAGCACAAACCATAGTACCACAGATGTTAATGCATTAGTTGTGTGATGCAGGATTCTTCTGAACCTCTTTTGTGAGTATTGAGACAGGCAATATTTTTCTCTTAATGTCTGGGTGTGAAGATTAGTGCTCTGTCTTTCTGGACAGGAAATTGTGGAGGCAATCAGTCTCACCCTCACTTACCTTCGCAGTGAACTATTATTTGTTTTGCAAAATTAACATCTAAACAGCCATAAATAATTACAATACTAGTGCTATGGTTGCACAGTCCCCGTGAGTTTGAGGATATTTTTCAGTGTCTATAAAAATGAATGATTGCTTTTAGTAAGGCGTTTAACATTCAACCTCTATTTTTCTCTGATAATGAGTTCTGTGGCCTAGTAAACTAATGTGTTGAAGAGTATTTGCTGTTAACTCACTTGTTTTGCTTCTTATCTTCTGTCTTTCAGATTCAGTGACTGGCCTTGTTCTTCACCTGTTCATAGCCTCACAGGTCTGGGGAGGACCTCTGTGATCACCCCTGTGATCTTGCCCGAAGGCAGGATCAGCTATATTGGTCCTTTGGGCTGGTGATTGCCTAACTAGTTCTTAACACCTTCAATAAGCCAGACCTTGCGGGCTAAAGTGCTGTATTTCATTACAGTCTGAAAATGTTGTCCTTATCGGTCTTGCTGAAACTTAATCCCTTTACTACTTGTACTTTTATGTATTTGAAGCATATCATGTTGTCATCTCTCCTTTGAATTATTCCAAATATTTACCCTAGCCTTTCCTCATATTTTTTAAAAGTCTCTGGTCTGATCATCCTCATTGCTGATCATTCTCTGGATTCCCCATTTCATTTCCATTTTTTTGATGTGCGGTGCTCAAAAGTGAGAATATTTTAACTGGTATTTTACAGGCTTGCAGTAGAACAAAAGTATTTTGCAAATGTTTCTGTATAGAGATGCTACATGAAGCTTTGGGTGTGTTTTTTTTTTTTTTTTTTCTCTTTTCCCCCATGGCAGAGAGGCATTTTGAATTCCAAATTGCTCTTTGGATCTTTAATACAAGTAAATTTCACTTTTTCTATTTTCATGCTCTTAATCAAACTGCCAGTCTAAGTCATCTTATGTTTCCTTCATAAGCAAGCTAATTCCAAATTTCCCAATTGGCTACATGTGTTTCTGTCACAGAAATCCACTTTTTCCTCTTTGTTCTAAAATGGGCATATCAGAACTGACTTCATACTGTTTGCTGTCAGTTTAACAGTATCTTAATACTTTCAGTAGATGCCACTCCTTCACAGTGGAAATCGATCCCTTTATTTATCTTTAATCATTAATCCCCTGTGAAGAGAAACTGTAAAATCCAGGATTTTGTTTGGGTTTTTTTTCTTTGTTTTGTTTTGTTCTCTCACTGTAGTTAACCTGGACAATAGCAATAAGAGTTTGAATTACTCCTTTTTGCATATATTAGACTCCTTAAAGTTTCCCTTCATTTTGATGGGGTAGAATTGACTTAATGATTGAAATTTCTTTAATATCTAACCATCTTCTTTTCTTAACCTAAGTAATTAGATGTTTTATTTACATGTTGCTGCTCTATTCTTTACTTATAGTAGTGTTCTCCCCTTTTCAATGGAGTTTTGAACACAGCAGTGAGCACAAAATATATAGATTTTTTTTTTTTTTTTGGAGAAGGAGAAAGTTGAAGGTTTTTCAGCTTCTTGATCTATCAGATTGAAGTGGGTTAGTTAAAAAGCAGCTTGCCTTTTCCTGTTTGTTTTACATTACCTGCTTTTCACCATGAATTATACCAGGTCTCTTTTAATTCACGTTTCCTAAATCTTTCTTTTATATTTTCTGATCTGAGGCTCAGGCAAGCACAACATATGAGAAACAATCAAAATGTTAATGTAATTTTGAATTACTTTAAGTCCAGCCCTGGTGCTCCCTCTTCCTAGAGAATGACCTTCATTTTTGTCCCTGCAGGGAAGAAATCTTCCTTAGGCAACTGTAGGCCATAATATGCTAGTGGTTTTTAAGCAGAATTCCCCATTGATTTCTTCAGGGAGTTCCACTTAAAATGCGACATCACGGCAGAGCTCAGTTTAGTTACATATATCAAATGAAAGGATGCAGTTCACATACACTTTTGAGTCCTGTGTCTGAGCTCCAGTGGCCACTAGAGGGAATGAGAGATCCCAGGCTGTTTCCATTTCAAAAGAAACATTTTTTTTCTCTCATTGGTTTTAGATTAATCTCTAAGAAAAAACTGCTGATCTGTATTAGCTATTTCTTTTTGATTACAGGAACATTAAGCACGGACAAAAATGTTTGTGATTCTTAACTTCGCTGTGTGTTTTCTAGCTCTTCAACAGAAATCACGTTGGTCCCACAAAGACTTGCAAACCATTGTACAAAAATTAAAAAACCAAAACAAAGGAGTTCTGATTAAGGAGATGTCTCTTTTCTCCCTCATACAGCTTTAGAACTACTGGCAAAATATTGGATTAGTGCTGCAAACTGTCAGGGCGTTCGCTTATAATACTGTCAGGCTGTTTATTCTAGCTACTAATGACTATGGAAGAGTAGGCATTTTATGTTACTGAAAAAATCTAAATTGCATTCCAGACAGGTTGACACTGATGCTTCAGACTGCAGGTTTGCAAGATGATAATTCCTAATGTCAATAGAAAAGAGGTGTCAAATTCAGTTTTACTAAGGGACTGATTATACTTTGCCTTTTAACTCTAGAATGGTATAGAAACAGTCCAATTGATTTGGCTCTAAAAGTGTTTTCCCTTCATGTTTTCTGCCTGTACATAAGCATAGTGTGCATGAGCTTCTGTGTTCCTTTAAGTTTCTAGCTTCCCATTCTCTGTAAGCATGACTCAATCTTACACAAGCTCAATATTTTCTGTGGTTTAGCTGTCGTTAATCCTGAAGGTGCAACAGGAATTGAGCATGAGGATGCTTGAAATAGATCGGTGCTCCAAGAAATAGGGACTTCCTTTGGGGAGTGGGGAAGAAGTGTGTTTTAGGCTTGCAGAAAGATTGAAAGAAAAATAGGCACTTTCTGAATTGAAATATAAGACACACTCAAGTCTTTCTGTTTCTTTGTTTGAAGAAACTGGGGGAAAAACTAGGAATGTTAGAGTAACTTAGCGTCCTCCCTGTATTTCCATAGAAGGTAACAGAAGCACATGTGTGAGTAGAAGTGACAAGAAAAGCTGTTCATCAGTGTGGAGTCTGTCCTTCACATCACATATCCAGAATTAAATATATTCAGAATGGTACTATGCTAAGTGGTGTAGGATCCTAAAAAGACATAAATTAAAAAAATCTGATCTTATGGTCTACAACATCCATTGAGGTTCATACAAATTCTTGTGCCAAGTGCTTTAAAGAGCATCCTAAGTGTATAATACAGCTAACACAAGGCAAATTGTTTTAATACCCCTTTTGAAAAGGGGGAGGAGGAGTGACATTGGTGAGAAATTCCCAATAATGAGATCTTTTGGGGTGTTTTGATAGCAGCTAGTGTAATCATGAAAAGTGGTGAGCATGCTGTTACAGCCTTTTCAAGATGAATAATGTTACACTTAAAAAGAGGCTTAGAATGAATTTACTGATAAAGCAAGCTTTTATAAAATCTTCAGTATATACAATACTTACTGGCACTGGACCAAATGATCTAAAAGAAATAAGTGCATGCCCTAAAATAAATAACTTTAGGCTGTCTTATGACTTTCAAAATACATACTAATTTAAGAAGAATAAATCTAGATGTCTTTTGCCCCGAAATACCTTTCCTAACCTCAGTATTTGTACAGTGTATATTTGGATCACTTGTGAATATTAACATGATCCAAATTGTTACCCTGTGCAAACATTTACTAAGGCAGTGTGAGGTAAAGTCTGTAGTTTGATGGAACTTAGAATGCCAATTAAAAATGATGACTTATTTAATGCCAACAGGCCATACCCTGCAGTGCTTACTCAAGCAAAATTCTAATTGACTCCAGTGGGAGGTTTGCTGAAGGAAGAACAGTGGAGAGGGGAAGAGGCATAAGCAAAGGCACGACCTCAAATATTACTCCAGGTATCATAGCGGGGAGCATTTTTTATTCCCTGGCACCGGTGAGGAGCCTGCCTTGCTTACAGAGATTGGAAGAACAGGGACTTCTCGGCATATCTGGAGCTCCCTGCAGTTGTAGCTCGCTTTAGAGAATGTTTTTGCTCAAAGGTAACTTTGCACTGAAAACTGTTGGTTTAATGACGGTGAAATAACTCATGACCTGGTATGTGTTTTCCCAAATGGGTATGGGAGGATAAAACTGGGGGGTAGGAGGGGAGACGAAAGTACCCACAAAAGTAAACTTTTACAACAATCTTTTTATTTTTTAAATGATTTAGAGACAAGATATCTCAAAGGAACATAACAAACAGTCAAAAAATGAGATTTCCATCTCTCTTAGGCTTTATTTGGGGTCTTCTGGTTCTCTGTGTCCTGCTCCCAGCAGCCAGAAAAACCTCTGTATTTCATCATGAGTTAGTAAGGTATAAGGAATGTCATTCAAGTAATTGTTGTTCTGTTTGCTGTCCTTTATTTATCCATTGTTTGACTGGTACTTTTATGTGCTTTTTGAACTCAAAATAAGCTGCCTGTGCAAGATTTTGCTTGCTATTACTTGAGAAGTGTTCACTAGACAGACATGTTGGAAGGGTTTCCTCTGGCTTCATCACTGGAGTTATTCCTAAGTGTTTTTGACAGTACCAAAACCCCAGGAGAGCAGACCTGATTGATTACTATTGACTGACAGATTAGTTGGTTTGTTTGGTTTTTTGCAGGCAGTAAGTTACTCTCTATTCAGCTATAAATTACACTGGTTTAGTTACCTTTATTTTTAATAATCCTTTAATTTAGTATACTTCTTGCACAATTTTCCTACTACCACATTTCAGTCAGCAGAACAACTTTATTGGAGACTGATACATATTAAGAGGTGTGTGGTAAGATGCTGAACCAAAATAGTAAGAAATACTAGAATTTTTGAAAGCTAAGAGAGAACAATTTAATAGACTTGGCTTTTTATATCTACATATTTTTAAATTATAGAAGCTTAAATGTAGCCATTTGTAATGTATTATATACCTCTCTAGGTACCTTTGTTTTACCTTCTCCACTTTGTTCTCAGAAAACAGAAATGCCTTAAGAATAAAGCAGAAATACGGTCCTTTTGAAGAGATCTGCCATTTATTGTCAGAAACATTGGTTTTTTTCCTACTAATTCACTATATCATTGTGAGCAAATGATGTGTTACTCTGATTTACCATTTTTGTGACGTTATTTTTAGGTTTTTGAAATTCTTGAACTTTGCTAATTATCCTGAGAGATAAGTAGATGATCTGTTTAGGGAATAAATAATTTGGTGTTTAGTTTCAGCAGCAGAGATGTCAGCTGTTGCCTTGGTGGTAGAGGATTTAGTAAGTTGACATGGGCATGTCAAAGACTTGGAAAGACACATGTTCAGTGCAAATTAATTTTTTATCCTTTCTAGTCTCCATACAAGAGGAAAAATGCTAACTCTGCATTGGAGGGCTGAGCACTGAATTTAGAGATGGAGCAAATATAAATAATAACTCTGGTTTTTTTTTTTTATATGACATCTCCACCTCTGTGGTATCTTTCTAGCACAAAGATTATTGAAGCTCTCTGAAACTCATTTACTTTTGAATCTTGGGGGTGTTCCTCATCTTTGTGATCTTGTTCTCTAAATGACAGATTTCAGAGGAGCATTCAGTTGACGTAGAGCTCTTTAATCAATGCCATCTAAAACTATGTTCAAATCACTGGAAATTTTTGTATTAGACTTTGATATCAACAGTACTGTATTTTTGCAAGAATTATACTCTGGTAAGACTTTGTCCTAGATCAGAAACGTTGTTACCGTAAATTATGTTTTTCTTTCGTGGTGTGACACTCCATTGTCATACTCCATTGTGACTAGGACAATTGTCACAATACCATATATCATAGTAGCAGTAATAAATAAACTGGACAATAACCCTGTATAGATTGTGTGATAGGAAACTTCAAATTTTCATGGACTATTGAGAGTATTTTCCAAACTATGAGGTATGCTGCTTGTATTTCATAAGAAGAGGTTGGTTTTGAATTTCACCGTCTAATGAAATTTGGCACTCTAAATACAGTACACAAAAATGCAGTACTTTGCTGATCAGTGAAAAGAAAAAAATCCCCCCTCACATGGCAATTTAAATTCATTTAAAAATGTGAAGAAACTCACCAACAATTTGTTTGTGGTACTTATTCAGTGTTTCCTTATTAAATGCTTTATACTAAATGTGTGTCTTAAAGGGAATGACAGGTACTAATTGCATGCAGGCCTTTAACTTGGATATAATGTGATGGTGGTGGTTCTTTTGTTCTGTCACAAGTGAGTGTCTTAACATGGAGTTGTTAGGAGAACTGACAGCTATTTAGGTGGCTCATAATCAGGAAATGTTTCATGTAACAGATCTGGTTTTGTAGATCAATTTTTCTATTGGTTTTTGCATTCTGTATCTGAAAATTTAATTTATTGTATCAAAAACTGATTTAAATAGACTTGAAATTCAGGGCAACTTTGATCTGTCTCTGACTTAAAAACCAAACAGCTTTATCTTTCTGTCATTTCATAGGTACATAATAGCTTCAAGTGCTTAAAAACACCACAGTGATTTACATATTCTCTTTCTCCTAATCTTTTTTGTTGGTTCCCATAATTCAACAGTGCAGGTTGAAATGATGAAAACTGCAGACTTTTTTATTTTTTAATGGTTGACTTCAGCGTAAACTGTATGAGATTTTTTTGCCTTTAGCTATAGCCTTTAGTTTCAGCTGATTTCCACTGGTGTTCTCTCTGGAGGCTGTGTTAGAGTGCATATTCAAAGACTGAACCATGTGCTTGGGTGTCTGCAGGGCAAGTGACTTCTGCAGTACTTCTGCTGACATTAGAGGCCTCCAGTGATCGTAAAACCAGGGGCATTCAGAAGTGTGTTCCAGGTCAGGAGCAGATGTTTGTGTGGGCTGAAATGTATCCATGATGATTGGCCAATATTTCATAAACAGGTTTTTTTTCCCCTTAAAGTTGGCCTCTTGGTATGTATCTTGTGTGTGTGGCCCTTATAAAAGATGTATTTGTTAACAAAATTGGCTTTAAATCAGTTTGCACTCCTGAAAGTCAATCTTTTTCCAAGACCTATGCCAACTGAAACACATCCTACTAATTACAACTGTAGGGGAGACCAAGCAAATAAAAAATTGAACTGTGCTTGTGGCAGTCATTCATCACACAGGAGGACACACATGGAATTTATTCTCATTATTACTTTCCCAGCCTGGACACTGGTGACTGTTCTCTTCTGCTATGGTTGTGCACTCTTGCTGTTTGAGCTTTCCTGTTGAGCATACTTTTATGTTTCTTGGAGATTGTAAATGTTTGTATTCTAGATTTGTTCAGTTTAAAGAATAATAATTATATTTGCTTTGTAGTAACTGTGCCATCTAATCCATATTAAACAGGGCAACTATACATGTAGACTAGTTTCCAAGGAAACATCATCCCCTCTCCTGCCCCTGAACCCCTCCTGGAAATTTTGAAAGCAAAATGTCTCACTTTAATCACACCCTGTTGTTGCTATCCTAATCCTGAACTCATATTCCTAACAAAATTACAGCTTTTTAAATGTTTGCAATGCCGTTGTGAAGTTTACCATGCATTCCAAATGATTTAAGATACTTAAATGGTATTGGAACAAATTACTGCCTTCATTATGACAGACAACAGATGAGTACATTATACTACTTAGTCTCAGCTTCTTTAACTGAAATACTGTGATTGTTTTCCATCTAGTAGTTCTGTAATTACTCTTTCTTTATGTTCACTGTAAGGATTAAGATGACACTTTCCCCTCTCTTTAAATGGCACAATCAATATAAATCCTGGGCATTGTTAAGAGGATGATCAATTATTTAATTTATATATAGCTCTGGGTAGAATGGTGGTTTAAACTGGGTAAAATTTGGCAAAGATACTTTGTTACTTTTATTGCTTTGATTCCATTGAAAGAATTCTTTGGTAAATTTCAAGAAGTTGAGCATATTTACTGGGTTACTGCTAGGTTCTGGTGGTCAGATATGAAGTATGGCAGGTGGTCTGCTTTATGTTTATTGGTATGTTGACCAAATTCACATTAATTTTGTATCACCTGCAAATAAACCAGAAAATTTTGCCTACTGTACTGTCTTCTGAGAGAGCCAATAAAGACATGGTGCCTAGACAGCCTTTATATTTTATTTGTTTAAAAAAAAAAAAAAAGGCATAAAATTAGTTCACTGATAAAAGATTATTTTTGCGAGAATTGTGATCTGAATTGGCAACTCTGAAATAAAGGATTTGGAAATGAAATTTTTCAGATATCTTTATATTTCTGATGAATTGTTTGGAGTAACCACTCCGTGCTGTGGCAAAACATCAGAATTTTATACATGAGGAATCAGATACCTTTGTGAAGACAAGAATTTAATGATGTACTGTTGGTATTTATTTTACTTTCAAAAGCGCTCCCAATGAGGTAATGCACCTGCATACAGATGCAGGCACAGTGGCTGTCTGAAGCAGTTGGTTCTGGCACCTCTTGTTGCTACCCCTTGATGCACGGGCCGTGTTCCTGCTGGAGCCAGCTTCTGGGGATGTAAGCATGGGAAGGTTGTGGTGGAGAAGGGAATGCTGCTCCCCTGGGATGCTGAAATGACCCCATGTCATCAAAAGTAAAGTGTTTTCATAGAAATATTGCTGAGAAAAGAAACTGCTACTTACTGTAAGCATGTCTTATACAGACTACAGAATATAGTGATAAATGCCGGAGCTTTGCGCACAGAAGTTTCCAGAAGTCTGATAAAGTCAAGCACACTTTTCCAAGGACTCTTTGCCATTGCTTTGAATTACTCCTAAGGAAATCACTTAGAGGACTTGGAGAACCGAGATGGTAACGAATGTAGTGCACAAATAATTGATCCTTCTTGTTTATTAGGTTGTGTCCCTGTTGTGGAAGTTTTGTCAATAACAATAACACTGTAGAGGTGTCTGTCTGCAGTTAGTCTGTAGCTAGATCAAACATTTCATGGAGTTCTAGTTACATGACTTCTCCTTGAAGAAGGTGATGTATTATTCAATTTGTAACTAAGTCCTGGGACATCTTGAAGCACAGCATTGTTATTTATCTTTGCTATTCCAGGCAAAAGTCTACTGGTTATGTACAGCACTAGCCTGAGTTTGTGAAAATGTGGCTTGCATAGGGTTGATAAAGATTTTGGAATATTTTCAGTGCGGAATTAAACAAGTAATTTTTAGATTTGATTTGAAAGTGTGGGGTGTTTGAAGGAAACATTTGAGTGGTGTTTACTGAGCTCATGCCTGTAGTTCTTACACAGTCATTTGATTTGTATTTTATAATTTTTTGAGTTGCATTTGCTTTTAAATACCAACCTAGCACAAGGAAGGTATGTTGTCAATCAGTACCAACACTCCCATTTGTTTTCTCTAATGGTAATAAAGACTGGTTTGCCTGGGTCCAGTGCTGAGGTTCTGTGTGAGCTCACAATTAGCATGCAGTCTTGCTCAGGGTTCTCTTTACAATTGTTTGGACGCTGGACAGTTAAATTGCTCCTGTGTTGACATACTAAATGTTTCAGCCACCCTATATAAAAATCTGTTGCTGCAATTGGTATGCTGGTCTTTCTGCATTAGTCACATCGTGCAAAGTAGTCTCTGATTTCCTTTAGTAACCTTCATACGGTGAATTAAACCTTGAGTTCTAAGTATCTGATTCTAGTGACCTTCACTTCAAGGAGGCTTTCTATTTAAGCTTTTAGCCTTCCATCAGACAAGCATGATCGTCAATAAAAATAAAATAAATGCGTAGTGTTTCACTCTCTGCTTACTTGAACAGAAGTGTTCATAAATGTATAGCTCTTAGTTTGGCAAATACAGGCAGTCTGTCGACTACATTTACATTTTGAAATTTACTGCAGTGGGGGTCATTTCAATTCAAAAGAAAGTATTTGGTAGATGGCTTGGCAAGCAGAATGACTTTGCACTGTTTAAAGGGGCTCTGCCAAGAACTGGCTGAAATGTGCTTGTTGTCTGGTTGTACTTTTTGAAATGAGAAGGCAGAGAAGCCATTTGGCTTTTGTAGAATAAAATATATGAGACTTCCTTAGGCAGTGAAGGAACTGCCATATTCTAGTATGTAATTCCTTGTGATCTCTGCCTCTAAAATGTGAATGAAGGGAGAAGAAATTTGATGACCAATGGCAATCAGTGAGAAATTGTCTAATAAGGGACACAGCCATACAAGAAAGTTACTCTTATGAGTTAGGCAGTTCCAAACCCCTTGTCCTGAAATACCTGTATAGTGTAGGCCATATAACATTCAAAATAGGCTATGAATAGTTTGGGACCGTATTCAGGAAAGTCATCCTGGAAATCAGGAGATCCAACGATAGTGAGAGTCCTGGGAGTTTTTCTCTCACTGTCAATCATACAATCATGGGCTGCTGGTATTTTTACTAAAGTGTTGCTCTCTTAATCTTGTCTTCTTGCAAGTGGGCTCTGGTGAGCTCTGCTTAGTGCAGCACGTTCTCAATATAGTTGATGCTTCATTAGTGCAGTTGAGCAGTGGGGCCTCTGGGCCAATATTTGTATGACACTAGAAACAGCAATCTAAAGGAACCCGTTGAACTGTGTCCAGTTTGGATCTTGTAGGAACTAGAGGGTGAAAGTAATTATTTACATTTGTTTCAGATTAACTTTTTCCTGCCCTTCCTAAATGAAATAATCTTTCTTCGTTTTTTCCTTTGTACAGCCATCTATTTTTCTTAACTCTTCCACTTTCTAAAAGGAAAAGAAAAGTAGGAAGGAAAGAAAAACCTTTGCTTTTTTAATGCTTGGGGCGAGTGGAAGCCTTCATGACATGGCTGAGGAGAGTACTGTCTTGTTATAATTCATGATCTACATCCAGATTAATCAAAGAAACTCCAGGGGTAAATATTCAAGGCTCTTTGGGACTAGAGAATATGATGTGGCCCAGAGGTGAAAAACCTTCCCAGAAATTTCCCTGCCACAGTCCTCTGCCACTTAAAGTAAAGAAAGTTTGCTTTTAATCTGCCATTGTGCAATTGGTTTTTTCTTCATGAGAATTTAGCCTCACATTTTAGTCTGGTTCAGAGATATCTCTGTGGTCATACTGGCAAAATACTTAGTGTAAGATTAAATTGTTACTCAGTAGGACTTTTTTTTAAAATAATTAAAACAAGGTAGGAGATCTCTGTGAAAAGAGTTGATAAAAAACCAAGGTTTTTTTAGCTATGTTGTCCAGTCCTGATGATTTTTATGCTTGAAACAGTTGCTGGTTAATATCTGACAGTAAATAGTAAATCTATGTGTGGTGACTGACAGATTAAGCACTAGGGATTCCAGCAGAGATTAGACCACCCGTTCTGAAAGTGCAGATGTCAGTACTATTTTATGTCACAGTGCTCAGTTTAGCTGCCTTATGTTTTGCATACAACCAGGGGCTGTTATATCATCCTTTCCCCCCTTTTTTTCTGTTTTCTTTTTTTTTTTTTTTTTTTTGCATGTGTCCCATTTTCTCATTTTAGTTACTTCACAGTGGTGCTTTTGGCACTGTTCATCCTTGCAGAGATCAAGTGATAACTGATGCAGCAGAAACATCAAAGACAATATAAGGCTGTGAGCGCCACTACATGAGTTAGGTAGGTGGCCCTTTGGTTGAATCTGAGCGAGAGGACAACAAGGTAGAGGATTTGGGAGTGGGAGTTGAAGTGAGGCAGTTTAATTGTAGAATAAAAGTAGGGAAGCAGAGATGGAAAACTGAGACACGACTTTGGGAAAGTTGTATCATTGTGTATGTGATACTTGTAAGAGCTGCTGCCTTTCAGCTGGGTTCTCACAGTTTGCTAGCACTCATGTAGTTTACTAGATAATGTGTTTATGTATTAATCTCGGATGCACTTTACAAGTATACTTATGAATTCATGTAGAGCAAGTGGAAGTCATAAAATAAGTATTTCCTGCCCTGAAGCCTTAAAATCAATGTGGGGAGAAGCAAGTTATGTGCATAAACCCAGCAAAGTGAGAGAATGGATTCACTTTCACCAACTAAGAGCAAGAATGCAGCCAAGTCTGAACAGAACGATCCGCACGAAACTGATCACCACTGTTCAGTGGTGTTGGAGCATCTACTGAACAGGAACAAATGCTCCTAATAAGTCTAGTAATATTATTAACAGGCCTACCCTTTGTAGAAAACATGTCATTAGTGACTCTTGTTAGTTTTCACTGCACTCAAGGGATGGAGTGTTGGAACAGTGCCTTAGGGAGACAATAGCCTTGCATCACTGTGAGATTTTAAGGAGAAATTGTCTGCTTCTCTTGAGATATCTATTTTGCTCCTGTTCTGGGAGATATTCGTCAGTGTGTTTGTATTGGAGGTGTGCAATTAAAGGTTCCTTGGCCTGTTTCTTTCCTTCCATGAACCCTGAAAGAAATTAGCTTTTAGTATGTATAGCTCTGCATTAATATGATGATTATATTATATTGCATACATCAGGGTTTCTGCTAATTGCCTGCCAGGAATGAATTCT
>JAWWEU010000005.1:11296128-11316732 GCA_035583155.1 Acropternis orthonyx
GCATCACTGTGAGATTTTAAGGAGAAATTGTCTGCTTCTCTTGAGATATCTATTTTGCTCCTTTTCTGGGAGATATTCGTCAGTGTGTTTGTATTGGAGGTGTGCAATTAAAGGTTCCTTGGCCTGTTTCTTTCCTTCCGTGAACCCTGAAAGAAATTAGCTTTTAGTATGTATAGCTCTGCATTAATATGACGATTATATTATATTGCATACATCAGGGTTTCTGCTAATTGCCTGCCAGGAATGAATTCTTTTTCTGCACTCTGCCTGTTCCCCTTACATGTTTTGATGAAATCAGGGTTCCTTGGGAGCATCAAAACCAGGCTGTAGCTGACATCTGGATAAGAAGTAGGTCAGGTCAGTGTAATCTCCAGAAAGCTGGTGCAGAGAATTCCCTTTCCTCTCTTGGCAGTGATTTGCTTACAGACCTGTGATCATTCAGGTTTTTTCTCTGGCTTAGCCTGGCAGGAGCTCTGGGAGTGTTTCCACTTTGTGCTGCAGAGCTGTGGTTTGGCTTTTGGAACTATCTGGACTTCCTTCTGCTCATTAGGTCATTGAAAAGGCTTTGTGTAACGGTGCTTTGGCTTTTTCTGTTCTGTAGGTACGGAAGGCTAGGTATGTAATTCCTAAATTGAAATACATAATTGGTGCTTTAATGGCAGAAAACCTATCTGCTTTTGAATGTGCTAATCCTTCAGAGTTTAATTTGTGTTAGGAACTTCTTGTGACCCAATGTTTGTTTATTTAAGTAAGTCTGAGTCTGATATGGGCATAAAACTGTTTCAGCTGAGTTTGTCAAGATGAAGATTTAATATTGCTGTTGAGCTACCATGTTTTGATGCTGCAAGGTTGTACTGGATGGGAATTCAGTTATGTATATATCTGTCTTTTTTTTCTTGTCATAACTTTCTTGGTTTTTTTTTTTTTTAAGCAGCGTTCTGGTGATTTATGATCTTTTCAGTAGAGTGGTTTCCTGTCCTTGAACCAAGCTTTTCACATGCAAACACTACTGCAAGACATTTCTTTTCAATCAAGTGTGTATTTTAACTCTGGTGTTAGTGACCTTCACACAGGAGGTATTGACTGTCCCTTTTATGGGAATGATCCTTCAAGCCCCATCTCACTGGCCTCACATTATGCGATTGCCTTTTCAGTCACATAGTGCTTCAAGGTGGGATGATTGTAATAAGTTTCATGCTATCTCTGATGGCTGTATCAAGTTGAAAGAGACATAGGCTGCATCTTTATTTTGCATCAGCGGCATCTCTCATAAGGACACCTTGCTTGTTTTATCATTGCTAGGAGCACCCATCCTCTTGTTTTAACTGAAGGCAGTGATTTTGTTGTCTGTGCTTTCTGAAACTTCACTGTGTGTATTTATTCTTTGGTGTTTTTTGTATATAATAGTAATCTGTGTACTTCCTTCAGTTTCATGACTGTTTAATTCAGTTTGTCTGACAGTAGCTTTGCATTATTTTCTTGTGTAATTCTGAGGAAGTTTGCATGGTGTAGTACATGAACTAAGGTTCATATTGCATTCAATTGTTTAAACTTTGTGTACTTGTGTCTTCTTTTCTATACCTGGTATTGTTTTTGCTTTGCAAACAGGGCACTGCATTAATGTTATTCATACAAAATGTGATCTTCCAAGCCACTGGTTCCTGTTGCTCTCTGCTTCAATATGGTTCGTTATTTCCTTTACCACAGTCAGTGCAAATGACCCTTAATACTAACCATTGCTTTACTATCTTGGGTATTTTGATTCTGATTCCCACATTTCTTTATAGTAAGTTCAGCTGTGTTTTGTACTTGTGCATTTGGTTTTTGCTTGCTTTCTTACTTTCTGAGGTACTGGATGAATGGACTCTAAGCCTGTACCACACATCATCTCTGTTTGAATGGGGTCTTCCTCACTAGGTTTGCGTGTATCTGTGAGTCTTAACAGAGTTCCTGAGTCTTCCTCTATGCGTTCTATATTTGTATTTCCCCTTAATAATCAAATCATGTTAGTGAATCTTTTTAAGATTTCATAATAACATGACTTGGCCATTTCACACAACTTGACAACCGAACAATCTATTTTTTTCTCCAAATTCATTATTATGCTTTGTTGGTATATGACAGAAATTGTGGATTGAAAATGCTTCTAGAGTTCTGTAGAGATTTTCCTGGTTTATGCTGAAAAATCCAAATGCTGTTTGTAGCTTGTGGCAGCTGTTGCCCATTACAGATGATAACGTGACTGCTCTTATTCCAGTTCTCTCTGTCTGGCTTCACTGCAATTTTTCATTGTGATCAGGAGGATTTCCAGTTTCTAACTAAATTCTTTTCATGTCTGTCTGCCCAGGGACAGGACTCTGGTCCATTGTTATGATCAGTTTTTCCTTTGTGTGTGTATGCAAGAGAGAGATTCAGTATTCTTAGCTGCTGATATCAGGTATCTGAAGGAGCGGATTAATTTCTTTCACCAAGTTCACTGCGGAAGAGTAAATGGAGATGGAGCCAAGGAGTCCTAACATGAGCTTTTTTGCCTTTCTGTTTGTGTATATTCCCATCTCACTTTTAAAATGCAGAGCTTTCTGGACATTGCCTCATATGTGAATATGCTGTAGAATTACCTATTGAGTAGCAGTATAATCATAAAACTGCAAGCTTGTGAAACTATTAAGTTTTCTGGTGGGTTTGGCATGTTTTGTTTGTTTGTTTGGATGTTTTGAGGGGGGTTGTTTTTTTTGTGAACTCATCTGAAAATGAGTTGGACAGGGATTGATTACCTCAGTAATGGACATTTATATAATCCTTGGAGACTTGTGAATGAAAAACTTAATTGAACTGCAAAATTGGTGGTAGTGATGGCCATCTTGGTTCATCCTCAGCTTTATTTATTGCAGCTGCACACTGAGTGGTTTCCCCTGCTTGCCTGTACTTGAGCACTTTCTTCTCTGCACACAACAGTCTCAACAGCTTGCATTTTTTAAAAGAACACAAATACCTTGCTTGTTTAGATAATTGTCTGTGTAGCTCATTGCTCTGTTCCAGTAACAGCAGCACTCTCTTGTAATCCCCAGCATACACCATCATTGACTTTAGGATGTTAGAGATACATTCCTGCCTTATTATTATCTGTTGATGGACTAATTTTGCAAGAACTTCAGAATTTCTTCTCCTTTTGCTGTAAGATATATTGGTTGAAGCTTATTGAACTGCTTTAGTATCTGTTAGCCTGTGCACCTGCCCTTAAATGATCTGCCTTCTTTTGCATTTGGTATTATTTGCAGTGCTCACTCATTTATGACCACCGGGTATTTTTAAAGTCGAATCTTTTGCTCTTCCAGTTATCCATCTGATACTGATGCCCCACTCGAAAATATTGATCCTAATTCCACAGAACTGTTGGATCATGTTGTGCATATGCTAATCTCCAGGAAGGCCCACATTTTGCTCAGCAATTCACCTGAGTGTAAAGCTGGAGACTGTTCCAGTGTCTGTATCCACAGGGTCCCTAGCAGAGTCCTGCCCATAAGCTGTTCCTTGCCCTGCTGCCTGTTCTCTCTTGTCAGTAGTTCCTAGACTCTGTCTTCTCTGTGCTCACCCAGAGCTCTCACAAATTTCAGATTCAGCTCTTCCTTGGATTGAAGGCTGACCCTATGGATTACAGAAGCTGCTCTGTAAAGATCCTTGTGCCCAGGTGAATGAGGGTAAGGCATCTTCCATAACGATTGCAAGAAACATTTGACAGCTTTGGCTGGAGGGTGGTCCAAAGTCTGTGTTCCATGTGTAGACATCCTGATCACAGTGCAGCCAGGGGGAGAGGATTCTTTATCTCTGCCTGATCCCTGTGGTTTCCCACTGAGAGGGCTGTGTCTGTATAGGTCCCCTTCCACTTCGGTCATAGGCAGGAATGGGAACAGAAGAGATTTTTTTTTACCAAAAGTTTCCTTCATAACTTTTGGCTTTTCTGTAAGTCTTAAAGCTAGTTATTTCTAAAAATAATTTCGTATCCTTGTAATTAAGCTCTCACCTTAGAGCTCACCTCAGAGATGTGTTTCTTTTTTTTGTTAAAAAGAATTGGTTCAATTATGTTGTAATTTTCGTCTTGGCAGTATCCTCAAAGAATCTCAATTGATCGGAGATGAGGGGTTTTTTTTCCCCCTTCTGGAAATACATAAAATTTGTTTTAATCAAGCAAATTCAATTTCGTTGCTTCTTTTTTTGATCTTAAGAGAGCACTTTCCCTTTACTCAAGTTTGTCTAAACTTTGTGGTTCCTTAGGGCATATACATGAGCTTCTGTGTTAGAATTACATTTGTTGCTAACTCTAGGATTCTTCTTTGGCCTGAATCTGTTTATAAAATGTCTCTTCTGAATTCTATGAGAGATCTGGTATCATGACTTTGTGCCCTTCTAGACAGGTATCCCCCTACTTTTAAATAGTATCTTCTGTAGTGGGTTAGAAATAAACTGGAATTGTCTTTTTTCTCACTGAAGATACTTATTTAACCTAAGCTTTTAAAGTAAATATCTGTGTTTTGTAAAGATGTCTTAGTTAAAAAGTGTTATTGATTATGACTGCAAAATTTGCACTTAGATGTAAGTATGTAAATATCATTCATAGTTCTGGATTTCTCCCACCACATGTAGTACATGAAGTACTATATTTTAAGTATTATATTTTAATGTTCTGGATTGTAAGGTGAAGCTGTCTACTAATTTCATTATGCTAAGGCCTTGTCCATCTAAACTGAGGTGGTGATAAAAATCTTAGAACCTTAAGAAACTAATTAAGGACAAGAACCTCTTAGTCTTCAAATAAAGAGCAAGGAGAGAAGTGCTTGTTCCAAGGAGCTTAACA
This sequence comes from Acropternis orthonyx, assembly GCA_035583155.1. Taxonomy (NCBI): domain Eukaryota; kingdom Metazoa; phylum Chordata; class Aves; order Passeriformes; family Rhinocryptidae; genus Acropternis; species Acropternis orthonyx. The sequence continues at coordinate 11,300,981 of JAWWEU010000005.1, forward strand.
GCAAACTTTATACCCATAAGTCCATTTTTAAATGGATTTAAACTGTGAAGTCACAATATGAATTTCTCAGACAAATTATCTTCAGAGGAATACAAACGTTGGGCTTCTATGAAAAATATTTTTCGAAGATGAGAAACTCTGTGATATATTTACTCTGGGGTTTTTTGGTTGGTTTTGGGGAGGGGGTTTGTTTGGCTTGGTTTTGCTTGATAGAGAAAAATCATTTTATGCCTACTCCTTGGACTGAATCACTTAGTCCTGTGCAGGCATTTAATATTGAAGATGCTATTTTCAGATTTGGTCTGCATCTTGCTTATGTTATCAGAAGAGTTACATGCTGTCACATTCCAGTGCGTGCAGGCAAAGGTTTGTACATATGCCTTTGTACACAACCTTGAAAATTGCCACTTTGGGGGGGTATTTATTAACAGAAAGCGGAAAAGCCAAAGGGAGTGCAAGTGTAGTTGAAATAACCTTACTACAACTGAAAGTTGCGAAGATGTGGCTCATATTAATTATTGGTGGTGAGGGAAGGGCCATTGGAGGATGATATTTTTTGGTATTTGACCTCTGTGTAAAGACAGAGCAAGAAATGGCAGATGGGGAGTACTGGAAAGAAAAGGAAGATGTTTTATTTCTTTTCTATCAGACGAGGCTTTGCAGAACTGAAAGCTGTGTGGAGTCTTAAAGACAATGAAGTGATGGTCAGATGAACTTGGAGTGGTAACAGAGGGAGTGACCTGCCAGTGGCTTTTGAAAGAGAAGCTGGGGTGAACGTTGCAAGGAGAGGATGAAGCTGAGTTCTGCAGGGTGTAAGAGTAGCTTCTCTTTATTTCAATGGAAGGGGATCCAATGGAAATAATCAAAAAAATTTAAAAATTGGGGGAAACTAGAAGATAAATTTGGCAGCAGCTCTTTGGGGGCATTTGAAATGAATATGTTATTAGCAGCTGTGTGAAGGAAAAATAATCAAAACTGAAACAGTAGAGGCCCAAATTAGTTTGTACTGATGTGCACACAACACAAGGATGTGCTTTGGAAATGTTATATAGGAAGTAGCTTCTAGACACTGAAGCTTTCCTTCTTGAGAGGGAAGAGTCAAAGACGACCCCTCTGATGATGAGCCCAAGTATTACAACTGCAGCAATTGTTTGCAGAAATATCCTGCAGTATTAACCAAGATCTATCGATTATTTCTCACACGTGTACTGTGGATTCAGAGAGCAAGATGAGCAAATCCTTGTTTTTCCTCTCAGCAGAAATGTCAGGGAACAAACATTGGCTACCTTTACTAGAATTTCTGCTAGCTAAAATAAAAAGCAGTGCTGTAAGGGAATTGGAAAGCTCTGTAACCTAACTAGAAGAAAATGTCAGCCTTTTTTTTGTTTTTGTTTTGTTTGTTTTTAATAAGGCTTGTTTTATAATTATTATATATGCCTGCATAGCAGTGTCTTTTTTTTTTTTTTTTTGAAATGACAGGTAACAAAGTTGGAAATTATGTTCAAACTCACATTATTCTGAATGTACATTTTATTATCCTTCCATTTTCCTCTACTACTATTCTCATTGCAAAGAAAGATATTATATTAGTTTGCTGATGGTATTCAGGGCATGGAAGTGAAAGGTAATCCTTGAACTGGTTTGTAGATCATGATAACTTTATTATTTCAACTAGTTTGTGTACCATAAAGGTCAATAATGCACTAGAAAATGATGCTTAATTTTTCTTCATAGTTAAAAAAAAAAAGTAGTGCTTTTTCATCAATTAGCATCAGGAGAGCAAATTATAGTTATATTAAACGGTGCTTGCTATATAAATCATAAATCTTGTTAGCAAAGAATTACCATCATAACTGGTAATTTAAAAACTGCCTTTAGCTCTGAATAAGGATTGGCTGTAGACATATTTTAATGGTATTGAAGAAGTAAAAATAGATCTCTCTAGAATGAGCCTTTCTGGTGGCAGTGAAATTAATTATCTGCTCTTTTATGAAGTGGTAGTGTCTGTCTTATTTGTGAAATGGTAATGTGCTATAGAAAAAGACTGGCTATCTTTTCCCTGATTTGTAGCCCTGATTCTAGATTTAAAAGAAAAACTTCTCTTTTTTAAATAATGGAGAGACTGGGCGGTATCACCAAAGGACATAGACTTCTACTTTTCTCACTTTTGTTGGCTATTCAGGTACAGATGCATGAAAATTGCATGATTTCTCAGGTAAGGAGTAATAATAAGGAAGTCAAGGAGAGATTTCCTCCAACCCCCCCCACCCCTCCAGCATATCAAATATGTTTGTATGTTTCTGAGACAACAGACAAATTGCTCAGTTGCACGCTCCAAGACTTTACTCCTGCTGGCTAATGAAGTAGAACAAGACATAGAAGAAAAATACACCTTTCTCATTGGTTTGCCCGTATCTCATTAATTATCTTGTAGTTTCTTTCAGTGTATTGACAACCTCAAAACGGAGCCTAGGCAAGCAGCAAAATGTGGTTGGCAGTGTATGTTGTGCTTGGGTTTTGGTTTTGTTTTGGGTTTTATTAGGGTTTTTACCTGAGAGGGCAGGAGAGTAGTGTTATACATGTTATTAATACAAATTAAAGACAGTCCAGTTCACTGAAGACATTCCCCTCCTATATTCTCTTTGTGGTTATACTCAGTCTATTTTCTTTCTGGCCTCATGTCCATCCTTCTCTTCACAGTAGATGAAGAGCACCTCAGTGTTAGTGTGAGTCTTAGCAGGTTGTATCCTCTTACCCTGGGACTTATCTAAGACAATTCATGCTCATATATTTTGGGGTGCTCATAAGCAGTTTAATACTATCCTCCCTCACTATTGCTGGTAGCTTTGGTCTGAGACAAATGTGTTGTGCAAGTATTTTGTTGCTCTTTTGTAATTACTACTAATTACTACTTAAAGACTCTACCCAATTTGTTGCAGCTAGGCTTGATCAAAGACTGATATAAACAGACATTATGGCTGGACACTTGTGTTTATTAATCTCTCAGAGCTTAGAGGACTCAATTAGAAGAGAAGTACACATAATGATTGTATGCAATGCAAAAGAATAAACCAAATAATTTCCACAACCTCTTTAATTTTTTAGATACTTTCCATTTGGTTAACAGATGTGTTGGTCTGTGGTTCTTCAAGCTATTTCACATTCTGTTTATACATTTTTAATGTTTCTGTAAGCCACAAAGTGTAGACATTAAATACAAAATTCAGATTCACTTTCTGGATGTTTTAAAGGAAGAACCCCTATTTTTCATGTCTCTCTTTTTTGCAGTTTTTGCCTTAACTTGTTTAGTCATTTGGAAAGTGTTTAATGCAGCCTTTGGAGGGATGAGAGAGAGCTCTGAAGAAAGATTAACATTAAAGTGACTTGGACCTTTTTTCCTTTGTCAGCAATAAAGAGATCTGTAGCACAGACTATTCCTGCTAGCATTTGTGGGGTCTCCCTGATACTGTATCAATCCCAGACAGCCATAATGTGTTGCACTGGGTGTGTGGTATTCCAGAGCAGGAACTATGTCCTTAGTAGATCTTTTGAGGGATAAAAACAGATATTTAAAATACTTTGTTATGTAATGCCTTGTATTTTCTTATATACTTGGCTGTGATGTATCGAGTTAGTTTTTGGTATGATCTTGTGGGATGCAAGAGCTTTCCTGAACCTGCCTCCCAGAAAGAACTGATAGCGTTGGAAGACACAAGTTCTTAAGCTGCTAAAGTAAGTGGATTTTGAATACTAAATGAAGTTGGGACAGGCTTAGCCTAAATTAATTTCTACATATTCTGTAGAAAATATTTCAAGATCCGTTTTCAATTGTGGAAGTTTTATTTCAACTTAGCTTTTCCTATTGTTTACTCTTCCTGTGACATTTAATGTTCTCTGATGCCTTTGTGTTCCTCTCTAGCCTGCAGTAGGATTTCTGTGTTCTGTCCCCAGGTTCCCTGGGCTGGCAAACAGAGTCTGTGGCTGAGCAGCGAGAAGGGATGTGTAGGAGAAAGTTGCAATGTCTTCTGCAAAATGATATGTTTTTTTTGTTGTTGTTTTGGTTTGGGGTTTTTTGTTTGGGTTTTTTGGGGGGAGGGAGTTGGTTTTTTGAAGGTGGGCTGGGAGAAGGGGAATAATCAGCATAAAAATATTCTGACCCGTGCTATACCTGTTTTGTGTGAATTTGTTCTGTTTCTCACCTGTTGCATTTGACACACATGCATGTCTACTACAAAATTTGAGATCCCCACCAACTAAGAATTCTACAAGCATCACTGAACCTCAAATAAACTGAATTGTGATTACCACACTGTTTATTAGTAAACACTTTGGACCAAAAATATTTAGTTCTGTAACTTACAGAGACATAAATGGAACGTTGATATTAAAATACTTTTCTGGAATGGGGTCCTTTTCTTTGCTATTCTATTGCTGCCTAACTTCTATTTTTGTTATTTTTTTACTTTTGATTGTCAGAGCAAGTATTGATAAAGGAGCCTTATTGAAACCACAGGTTGTTTTTTCTTATTTTTTTGTTTCCCCTGAAATTTTCAGTTCTGGATCACTTGTAAAATATCATTAGCCTTGCATTCCTACTGTATGCCTCATCTTTTCTCATTTATTCTCCTAAGATATGTGTGTCTGTGTGTGTTTCTTCACATATATGATTTCTTTTGAACTACTTTATGGCTAAATTTGCTGGCAGCCTTAGCCACAAGAATAAGTTGACCTCAGAGATCATCAGTGTTATGGCACTGTTGTTTATGATCCCACATTAAGAAACTGATGCAAGGAAGTTTTAAATGATACTGCCAATGACAGACTGGCATTGACAGTTTTTTGTTACTGGTCTGCAACTTGGGCTCATTGTCACTTCTGAAGGATTCCTGGGTGGAAATCATCCAGTGGTGCTTTGTTTTAAAAAAAACATGTTTAATTCTACTGGGGGTTAATGAAGCCTTTTCTATTTGCTGGGTCTAACAAAAAAAAAAAAGTAATCTGTTATGCCATTTTTCTTTATTGGTGCACATATATTATAGCTGCTTTGACATTTATGTTTTCCCTGCTGATAGATGAATGATTTCTGTGGAAGTAAATCAATTCCACCAAAACTAGTAGCACAAAGCACCAGCATCTCCCTGGTCTAAAACAACAGAGCTTTTGAAATATTTTGAAATATGATTTAACACATTTCTCTTCCAGAGGAGTCTTTTGGTTCTAAAACACACGTGACAATTTTGGAACCTGGTGTTTAGTGTAAGTGTTCATCCAAATTGCAAGGAACTGCTGACCTTACTTCTGAGTAGGAAATTAAGATACTTGCTGATTTCTTCCCAGACATTGTTTTCCTTCTTTTTCAATTCACCCCACTGTCTTCTGTCTGAGTATTGTAATCTTAGTTTCATTTTAACATTCAGTTAAACTATTGTAATCATTTTTTAAAGTTGATTTCTTAAGTAATGCATATTTAAAATATTTTCTTGCAATCAGTTATAAAACAAAAAGGCAAATCTTGTAGAAAGAATGTTTTAAGAATCATAAAGATCTGAGACATAATAAGGTAATTCAGATTAGATTAATTTCATGATTGGGAGTCAAGAAAAAACATTACAATGTATTAGGACAGAGTTTGTAGGTAAGATACTTAGAGATTTTGAAAAATCTATACCACCACTTTTGATGAAAAATTTTGCTTTCACACCACAACTTGAATAGCAAAACATTTACTTGGTTTCACTGGCTCCCTGTGGATTCCCAGATGATTATTCCATCTTCCCTAACTGTGAAGCAACATGAAATACTATTATTATAACAGTCTACTGTTACAAAATAACAATGACTAATATGTAAACTCAGCTGTACAGTGAATTTATAGAGTACACCAATCTTATATCTATAAGCTTGATATGATCTTTGTGGGATCTATCCTTTAAGACAACAATGGAATTAAACTGTGTACCAAAGTACCTAAAGCTCTGAGGTTCCTCTTCGTCTGTCCTGACCCAGGTGCTGAATTTGGAGTAGATCTTATCAGACTGATAAAATACTTTTGCTTTGGGAAGGTCTATACTGAGCACTGGGATTCAGTTGCTTCAAGTGCTGCAGTACAGGTGTCTAATGCCATTTCATGTGTTGTGGGACAGGAGAAGCATGAACGCTGGTGGGTATGACAAAGCCTTCTTGGTTAGTCAGCCAGAGGCCAAGGTTTGTGAAATGGTGGTAGACACGTGTGTTTGGGTAGCTGAAGTTCAGCTGTTCTGTCTGGAGCATTTGTCAGAACAAAGACTGGTAATGGAAAACAGCTGACCAGAAACTCAAAGCTGATCAGTCAGCTTTGGTACAGTTGTACAGTTGTCACAACAGGCAGTGCTGATCTAAGAAGATGAAAAACAGATTTTGATGTCTTCTGTGGAGTGGGAAAGAAAAGGGTAAAAGAACAAAGAAGGCCCTTTAATAAGTGTTTTCAAAAGAGGCATTTTCCTTACAGGAGCAGCTTTTTATTCACCTTTCCTTAAGGTTTCCCCTATGAAAACATTTCTATGGGAAGGAAAATGCATAGAAATCAGTAGGAGTTTTGTTGATTTCAAAGAAGAAAGCTTTGATCACTATCTATAAACTATCTACCTGGAATGAAGAAGTCTGTCCCTTGCCCTAACTTGTGTGCCCTCATGAGGTATCTTTGTTGCATCTGTTCACGTAAAATTGCAGGCTTTCACATGAGATGTTTAGAAGTATATCTTTCTCTTTATGGAACTGACATCTCTATGACACCTGTTTTTTTTTTTTTTTTTCCAGATAATATTTATTCTGATGCTTTTTTGGTTTGCTTTTACCTAAAGTGGACTGGTTTTGGGCACTGGATGGCTAGTTTCTCTGTTCCAGAGGTGGCTGGGTTTCAATATGCTGTAAGAATATAATCTCGAAAGCAGTTGGGGTAAAGATAAATACATCATAAATTAATGTATATTATTCCTGTTGTTCTATCTGAAGACTGCTCAATGACGCAAAGATTTACTAGTGAGAATCTTCAGTGGTGAGGATTATGAAAATATCTGAATATCTTACACATTTAAATACAGGTTTTTAAATAGCTATTTTTCACACTAGCTAAATGTTACCAATCAGGGAAGTGAAATGAAAGAATGATTCTTAAGCTAATGCTCTTTGCATTCTCTATCACAGAAACTTCTGACATAAGTACTGCAGCTTTCAAAAAATCTTGTTTACAGCTACATTATTTTCTGAATTAACTTTCTGCAAATGCTATTTTCTCCTTAAAAGTGATGGCAATGCACCTTTTTCCTGTGGCCTATTGTTACAAGTGTGGCTTCACTGATAGCCATAAGGGATTTTCTGAAGGAAGCTGACACCAAAAGCAATGAGCTGCCTTGTGTTGTTACTGTTATTCACAATCTTTAATTCAAAGGCTTTGCAATAAGATAGTGATACCATCAGCTCAAATAGCATTTTGCTTATTCCCTCCTTAGGAGTGTTGTTGACCTGTGGGAAAACTCTGGCGTGACTGGGCAGTTGCAATACTACATCCTGAAAGGCCAGAGTAGTAAAACATATTACTAAATGTCAATGAATACATTTAGGCATTGGGATGCAGAAAAGGTGCCTTGTTTTCAAGACTCAGATTGAAGAGAACAGAAGGCAGCACACAGATCTATGGCAGAGACATAGATCATTGGAGGGCGCTTTTTAAAAATGTATGCGTCTGTAAATCCTTTAAAATGTCTTTTGGAGGACTGGAAGAGATAATAATTAATTTTGCATTGACTGTTTGTAAAATATACATAATTAAGGGAGTGTCTTCAACCCTCAGGTGATTAAGACTGAGGGACTGGAACAGGGCCATTATCCTATCACTGATGGTGTGAGCAGAACCTGTGTGTGGTGTCTTTGTCAACATGGAGTTTGTGAGAGGAAAGTACCAGTTACAGAACTGGAGCACAGTTCCAGGTTTACTAAAACCTCCCAGGGGATTATATTCTGCTTGCTAAGGGATGAACCTGGGATTATGGATATGAAACAGTTTTATTCACTTAGTAATAGCAAAAATAGTCTTCCATTTTTACTTTGGATTCAGAAAAAGGTCTTATTTTGTGTATTATTTGATGCCCAAAACGTGCTAAGTGCAATGGTAAAAATAACAAGCAGTCAAAGATTTTTATAATGATGATAGACCTTGACACAGTAGGTAAGAATAGCTCCAGCAGAAGAGAGAATAGCAGAGAATAAGGTTTTTAAACTACTCATTTGTGCATGATTTTTTTTTTTTTCAGGGTGATAAGATGAACACTCTGTGTTAGGTGGTGAATTAAGCCTTGGTATTTTAATGAGGTCCAGACTCCCAAAGTTTGACAGAGGAAGAGCCAAAGTTTTGTTTTTGCTGTTATTTCTGGATTGCTATGAGTAGTGCAACATCCCAGTTAAAGGCAAGACTAACTTCCAACAATGCTGCTTCTTCATTAGTAAAAAAGAGTTTGCAATTTCACAGAAGTGAATGTCAGCCAAATTTTGTTGGTCAAGGTCTTAAATGCTAGTTTCTTAGTTCTAACTCTTTCTTAGATTCATGAATGTCATGCCAACTTCTTTCTTAAACTCTAATTTTTTTCTTCCTGATTTTTTTCCAAGGAGCACACTTGAATAGGAACAGATGGCACCTGATACTGTCAAACATGAGGGGTTTTCTATAAGTGATTTATAGCTGTGGCTCTTTCTGTATTTTGAACATGTAGCTTTGCAATTTAGATATTATATAGATTAAGTCCTTTACCTCAGGATCCGCAGCGTGACCACACTGTCCTAACCACTGTGTGAGTTTGTGCAAGGATACAGTTGCTCTTTTGAAGTGAAAAAGTTTATTACTGTACGTTGCTTCTGTTTCAGCAGAATGGAATATCATATGTCATACAACACATAGGTGAATATTTAATTTGTTTTGGTTTATATTGTTTTTCACAGCTTTTGTAATCTTTTCACAATTTAATTTTACCTTCACTGTCTAAAGTCATGCAGCTCAGTAACAGTTGTGCCTGCACTAAATGGCTGAGTTAAAAGGCAATATTAATGCTTGGGCAATTCACAGGGGTATATGCACATGTTCTTCTATTTGGATTGCATTAAATGAGTTTTCAGAACCATATGGCAACGTACCTTAACTATTCTTTCTGAAAGAGCCTAACTGTTGTAGCCTTCTGTTCTAATTAGTTACATCTTCTGAGCTTTACCAATTCACTGGAAAAACTCCACACTTAATATTGCTTAAATTTTACCCAAATGCATTTTGTTCTTGTGGGGGTATTTTCATACTGTGTGTGTGAAATGCAGATAGCTTCTTAGTTACTTGCTTTACTTTTAATATCTCCCCAGACAATACATCACTATTTTGAAACAGTTTCTGTTGTTTGTTGCAGTCAGAAGAATTTCTGCTAAATTGCTGGGATTTGATAGGTTGTAGAAATCATAAAAATATCCATTCTTTGAAACAAGAAGGAGATTTCATGGCAGAACTGTGAAATACGTTTGCTATGTCCATTTCAACCCCTTGGGGACAGGAAAGTGGAACACGTGGGTTTCAAATGGGAGTGTGCTTGCCCATCAGTTCCAGATGTTTGAATATTCTTTTGGAGTATGTTCTTCTTAGCGGACTTCATGTTACATAAAGAATTGACTATCTATTTAAGTACTTTCTAAAAGCAGTCAAGTAATTCTCACTACATGAGTAAATTATAATAGGGTTTTGCAAACTTTTCTTATGCCCTTTGTCTTTCAACGGCAAAGGCAGCCAGTGTGTTCTTCACCACTGAACTGTACTGCTGCATGCACTTTTCATTAGTAATAGTAGTGCAGTTTGCACTATTCAGTCTATTAGAGGTGGAACTGCCCCACGTGTAAATTTTAACTTGCATCTTAAATGGGATTATCAAATTTATTGGTGTGGTTATCCAAAACAGTTCAGGAAGTGGAAGAAGCACTAAAAGTTAGTTAGTGAACCTGAATTGCTATATTTTTCTTATTTTAGAAATTGGTAGGCTTTTTGTGTTTGTGTGTAGAAAAGAAGAAAATACCTACCATAGACCTTTTCATCAGTAAAATCTCCATTCTCTTGTTCCCAAAGACACTGTGCAAGTAAGAATAATATAGGCTGTAATATCAAATCAATCACATTTACATTTCAAAAGCATCTTTTGTAAAAGTGCCCCAGAGGGCTGAATTCAGCTAATAAAAACACAAATAAAATAAAATATTTAACAAGCTATATCAAGCACAGGTAGGTTGTGCATGTTTTGTAAGGCTGACTTTAAAAATGATCTATGAAAACTTGAAAATTTTTCAATGAAGATTTTAAAAATCAGATGTCTGTAAGTAGGGACCAAAGAATACAAACACACTGTGCAAGGAATCGATAACATCTGCTCGTGATCAGAAAGGAAAGCCACTGAGACTAAACAGAGATATTGGCCTGAGCAAGAGAGGAAAAAAAAGGTCATGTGGGTATGTAACTCCACAATGCTGCATTGAAGAGCAGTTTTGCCTGGAGAAAAAAAAAATAGACCTTTTTTAATTGTTGGTTTGATATAGGACTAAAGTTGTAGGACAGACTCGCAAAATGCAAACACTTTCTAAGTGTTTTCCCAGATTGTCATAACTGGGTTGTACTTTGTTATGCTTTCAAAGGAAATGAATGAAGAATGGAGATTTATGTTTAAATAGGCAAGGGCAGGTGGCCTTGGATGGCTTTTGATCCAAGGACATTTTAAGCTGGCCTTTTGCCATAAACATTTTCATGCTATTGCTTTTCTTTAGCACCAAAAAGGCTCAATTTAAAGGGTGTAATGTTACTGATTCTCCTTAGCTTCTTCAGAGCCTTTTGTGTTGCTCTCCAGGCTACTTTATTTGAATATATATTGTTATTTTTAGTTTGGAATGCAGTATTTTTGCCCTGTGTTTTTGCTTATAGATACTGTTCTGATTTGGGCTAAAATTATTGCTGCCAATGGGGAAGCAGTAGTTGCCCTTCATCTGGGAATACCGTTATGAAACAGAGATGCTCTTTTACAGAACAGATGGTAGAGTGATAGCAGCTTCCACTTCAAACATGAGCAAGCACAGGGTGCATGTGGGCAGAAGGTTTCATTGCATATGATTTTATGAAGCCTTGAATATATAGGCAAGAGAAAGTAGATGGAGTACTGGAGCAGGGAGAGAGGGCTGTATTTGAAGCCTCGGATGTAGTCACAAAAGTCCTTGGCAGACAAGTTCAGAGGAAAAGCCAAAAAATCCTTCTGGACTAAATGTCAGCTAGAAAGAAGTTTGGTGCTGTGTGAGTAAAGAAAATATCTCATTTATGTAATTTTACTCTAATTTCTGTTGCATTCAAAGCAAATCTGGGTATTTGAGGTCTGTTTGTTTTGTTTTGTTTTTTTTTTTTTTTTCTGATTGGTCAGAGGCATTGTTGGGTTTTTTGCTTGTTTGTTGTGGTTTTTTGTTATCAGACAGAACTGCATGAGATATTTCATTCTATCATAAATTTCTCATCCTAATCAAAATCAACTGCAGGACTCCCGAGTTAGCTAATGAATTGTGTCAAAAAGGATTATCAGAAATATCAGTTCTGTTAATTTGCTATCACGTCTCGGGGTTTCTGTAAACAAAAATCTTACACTTTCTCCATTGAAGCATTTTGGTTCCTGACAATAGGTAATGTATTTATGCAAAAGCCCTAGTAGTCTTTTCTGACTTGTGCCTGGTCCATGATAAGCCTCGGACTGGTGAGCTGTATGCACATGATGCCACCAGAATGTCCTTTGTGGTGGCCAATGTTGAACAGATATTGCACTGCTAATAGGAGTCTGAGCACTTGTGACCTGATGCAGACATTGAAACACTTTTACATTGACTTATTTGTCTTAGGGACATATCGCCATCTAATCCTCCTAATGAATCTCTCTGTTCTGGAAGCAATGAGAACAGACACCAACAGACTATCTAAAGTGAGTTATTTAATGAGTAAAAAGACATTCCATCAGTAGTGGAATTCATACAAGCTGGTTGCCTCCGGATGGGAATCTTATGTCATTGTATGTTTCCCTTCCTCCTTCCACATCACAGTGTCTCTTGCTTTTCTGGCTGCTTCTTCATTGCTTTTATAAAACAGCATCTCATTGCCATACCTCTGACTTTTTTCCCCTGGTGTTGTCTAATTCTTTTCCTTAGGAGCAGGGCTTTCTCAAATCAGCGCTACGATATATCCTGAGTTACAGGAGCCCTGGGTACCTGGCTAGTCTGTGTATTGATATTGACCAGAAGTGCAGTGAGTGTAGGTAACTTTTGAGTATACCCTCAGAAGATTTTAATGAAACTTGCAAAAAAATCTGACTATTGAGTTTGGTGAATAGACAGGCATGTTATAGGCATCTCTGACTTCTTTTCTTAGAACAGCAGGCTAAAAATAACAAGTGAGAAGGAAGATGCTGGCAAAATACTGGAATGCTGCTCACCACTCTTAGTGGCCCTTCAGCTGAATCTCATGTGTTAGTGCAGACTGAGTCAGTTCCTATTTGCTTCACACAAGTGTTAAGAGGAAATGACCTAAAGTTGCACCAGGGGAGATTTAGATTGGATATGTAGAAAAATTCCTTCACTGAAATGATTGTCAAGCATTGGAACAGGCTGCCCAGGGAAGTGGTGGAATCACCATCCCTGGAGGTAGTTAAGATATGTGGATGTGGCACTAAGGGGTCTGGTTTAGTGGTGAACTTGGCAGTGTTAGATTAATGGTTGGACTTGATGATCTTGAAGGCCTTTTCCAGCTTAATTCTGTGCTTCTGTCCACCAATTGGCAGTTAATGGCTGTCCTTTTTGGGCATCCTTTCCTTCTCCCCACTGCATGCATGTATTTCCTTCTCTGTTTTCTGATGGTATCCTAAATTTGTATGTCAGCTTCTTTATTCCTCAAGCTGACTTTCAGCTTAGTTTCCTTTTTACCTTTTATTTGCATGTACATGTGCAAATTCACAATAGACGCTACCAGTGAATCTGTGCCTCCCCCTTCTGAAGGTGGTGTTTCATTTGTATCATGATTTTGCCCCCAGGACTTCTCACCCTGTATGCGTATGTCATTGCTGTCAGCTCAAACACAGACATTAGCAGCAGGGAGTTTGCTACCCTGGAGTGCTCTTTTGGTGTTCTACAGTATTCTAAACAACATCAATGTGTAGTTTGTGTGTCTGTGTTTGACTCCACGGAATATGAAATGTTCAGGCCTATTAAGTTTTTACAGCTGTTGAATTTTTTTGGTGGGGAAGTGGTCTTGGGTATTTTAAGCAATATAAGGATGGGTGTAAATTGAGTGGCATTTTGAAGTTTTCTTTCACTTGAAGTCTCATCTCAACTGAATTCCAGCGAAATTGTAGCAAAACATTTCATCTAATTATTAAACAGTTCAAAGGCTGAGCTTTGTTTTAAATGAAATTTGTAGAATATGATACCTCATCAAGCAGCCTTGCTGGGCTGAGGCATAAACTTCACTAGCAATCATTATGTGGTTTGTAAAAAATTGGTTTTGAAACAATTAGAACCAATTGATCCGAAGTTATCTTCCACAAAAGACTGAAAGTTTTGTCTGAAATTAGTTGGGAAAAAAAAAGTGTCAGAGGATAGTGTTTTCTTCAATTTATCTTGCTTTATAGGAATAATGTAGCCTTTCCCACTTCCTCTGTAATTTCTGTCTCTTAGTATTTGTTTTCAAACCAGTGAAATTTCAGAACAGCTTTTAAAACAACAGTGATGAAAAGTGGTGCTGTGAAGTTGGAAGGGACACCTAACTGACTGAACGCACTTCAGGGTGACACCTTCAGAGTCAGCCTGCTGTGCTTGCCTCACGTTTGTGTAGATGAAGTACTTCTATACTGGAAAAATACTCATTATCAAAGTGTTTCAGTCATAGGAGTTCCTGATTGGGAGTTACAAGGCGGCAGAGTTGGCAGTGAGTTGGTCTTTGACTTCTGAAATAATTGAATGTTTACTTGCTGGATGCTGTTTTTACTGGCAAACTCAAGCTTTAATGAGAGGGCTGTCCTGAAGTATGGTCTGAAATACGTACATATTTTAACACTGCGTTTTACCCATTGATTGCTTACTTTTTGCTTAAACTATTTTGTTCATGTGCATTAACTTGGCACTTGAATCTAAACACTTCGGAGAAAATAGGATTGAGTGGATGGTGCAAAATCAAGATAGATAGATTTGGCCCGAACATGGTCCTTGTTTTGACACTTGATTTCTGTATACCATAGGTCTTTCTTGAGAACAGGATACAGGAGGGAAAATACTGGCACTATGTTCATCTTTGACAAACATGGAAGAAATGTAACATGAAAATCTGTATGTTTTAAGGGTGTGGAAACATGTCCTTACTTTTTCAATAAGGGATGCATTTGAGGTGATTTACTCTTATCTCAATGTGAAATACGTGAAAGAGAAATGAAAGGATATTCATTTCATAACTTATCTTTTATCTACTAACAATATCCAAGGGTTTCTCTGAACAGTTGGAGTGTTAAGTGTTTCAGGAGCCTGCCTTTCTCTCTCTTTGCTAGGTAGATATAATCTGAGTATTAATGAAAGTGATATTAGCCTGCATAATAGATTTTTACCCTTCTTTTTGCTGTTTAGTTGCCAGTCAACAGTGTTACTATAAAGCTAGAAATTCTTGGCCTTGGAAAATATAAACTGTGTTATAAATTTTTGTTGTCCTGCTGATGAACAACTCGGGGATAGCTCACAGCAAATTTATAACAAGATGCTGTTTGAATTAAGTAATTTCAGACTCTGGGCCAAATTAAATTTCAGTGAAGTGGGCACAGTTTTGGCGGAAGTGTACAGGGTCCATGGTGGTTCTGGCATGTGCAGTTATGCTGAACATGGTTTAGATGGGCTCCAGGCAGAAACTTGGGAGCAGTTCCTGACTCCAGATCAGCATTCTGATTCATTGCTTTGACCTGAATTCAAGCCACAAATGTTGAGAAACTGGAGATCCAGGATCCTTTATGCATCCTTCATTTGTAATTGTTTGCATTCTACTAATAATTGCAGTGCAGAGGTAGATGCTGGTTTTCCTTGCCAGTCTCAGTTTGGATAATGAGACTAACAGGTACAGTAGTCTTCTGGGGTGGTCTGCAGCATTTGTCTTGCATTTGACCACAGGTTAGTCTCTGATTTCCATGGTGTCCCCGTTTACTTTAGGAAATTTATTATTTGTCCTATGAGTGTTCTAATTTTTGAGATACTGGGAAAAAAAAGAGCACAGTCATATATTTTTAGTTTAAAGACAGCATGTGTCTACAAATACCTGATTCTGGCTGTTCTGAGAAGGGTGCATTAGGTGCTTATAGTGATTAAATCCAACATAAACAGTGGAAAATGCTGAAACAGGGCTTGTAGTAGCTATAACTGGACTGCAGGAGAGCAGCCTAGTGGGAATTAGAGTACATTGCTAACATGCTAGCTTTTGCTCTGAGGGCAGATCTTTCCCAAAGGCATATTACAACAATGCATCTTTAAGGCATCTAAATGGTTTTGAAATTTCTAATCCCAGTCTGCTTGCTGCAGTTTAGTGCTATGTCAGGTTCAGCAGCACTCAAAGACCACTAATAAGAGCTTTTATGCTGTTATGGGTTTAAAATCATGGAATTTTTCTTTCATCTACCAACCCTGCACCTCAGAGGAATCACCCTCTGTCT
>JAWWEU010000005.1:11316832-11437919 GCA_035583155.1 Acropternis orthonyx
TAAACTATAATTCTGACTTGTAATCTGTTTGTGAGTTAGACTCATTCCTCCTGCTGGTTTACCTTTAAACCAGCACATATGCATAGTGGTGAACAGTTATTGAAATGTTAGTGGGATTTGTCTATCAAGGGTATGCAGTCTAGTCCCATTTCTATTTAAATCACAAGATGGGAAACTAAGTGATGTGGAGAAGAGTATGGCTTGCAGGAATGGAGATGGCCTTCCTTATCAGCAGAGCAGATGAATCATCTTTGCTGTGGGACTTAGTGTGGTAATGTGATTAATACCATTTAGTCTGGAGAAATTCGTGCAGATGCATCTGCTTAAAGAAAAAAGGAAAAAGAATTAAAAAAAACCCTGTCCCACCAGCAGTATATTTCTGAGTATTTTCTTTATTTACTTTTTTTTCATAATCAGTTTGATGAAACTGAGAATCTAATACTTGTCAAGAATACAGAATTTGTGCACAGCAAGGAGGGATTGGTATCTGGTTCACACAGCTACAGTTTTTTACTATGTCTATGAGATTTAAATACAGCAAATAGTTCTGCATGGCTGCATGCCTTTACATTTTATGTTGCACTGCCCCATATAATTGTAGCTTTTATATGCTTTTGATTACTTATGGAATAGGGTGCCAGTATGCCTAGCCACAGTACACCTAGTACACTGTTGCTTTTCCTTTAGTTTTCAGAAGCTTAAAAAGAAATCATTGTCTTGATAGTCTGCACTGCTGTTTGTATAGAGTACTGCTTTCGATTTTTAAGACTGCAGAACTAGAAACCATGAGAAAATTCTGTGGGGGGGGGAAAAACCCCAAACAAACATGAAAATGTCTTTGGTGGCAATAGAGAGCCTGTGTTCTGAAAGTAACTAATAGAGGTACGCTCCTTGAACTTGGGCAGTAACGACCTTTAAAAGCTTGCTGAGTCACTTTATAGAGATGCTCTTTATAGGTTATGAGAATGACATGACACTTCATCCTCCTCCTCATTCACCAATTTTTGATTTAGCAAAGACACTTTACAATTTTTTTCACCTCCAATGGGAATATACACGGGAAACACTGCACAGAAACTAGTCCCCCACTGAGGAACAAACAGCCCCAGCAAGCAGTATTCATCCCTGACATCAGACCTTCCTTCCAAATATAAGATGCTTCAACTGTGCTTTCTCTAACCTAAGTGCTGTGGCATTAAAAGAAACTGTAATGCTTGGAGCTTGTCTTTCAGACAGCTGATGACAGCAAAAAAAGGCCAAGTTTATTTAACGTGTCTCTTGACAAATAATAAATCAGTTTGAGCTCTCACTCAGAAATCTAGTAAAGCTCCTTTCCTTGGTGCCTTTGAAAGCAGAAATTCTCCATCCATAAACATGGTGGAGAAAATTTATGACTGCAGTACTTTCCTTTTAATTTGAAAAACAGCGGAACAATAATATGAAGGGGCAGTGAGGAAAATATTCTCTTCTTCCTTGCAGTCCATGGCAGCAAGTTCACCTAATTGTGTTTTCTATAAAAATAAACATGCTATTGAAGTATCAGTATAGGTCAAACATCTCATTTAAGATCAGTTGCCGGTTCCAGTAGTGCTTTCTTGGTCTTGCCTCAGGTTCTGGCACCTGAAATGTGAGTGGTGCAAGTGGCAAATAACTGAGGTCCCCTGATATCCACTAAGGGCCCTGACTGCATGTAAATGGTCCCTGTGCTCCAGCTGGCACTTGCTAGCCCCTAGGACACATGGAATCCTGATGGTACAGGGAATCCTTTAAGGCATTAGGAGACCAGCTGGCTGAAGGTCATTAATAGCAGCATTTGCACCTTATCCCCAGTGAAGGACACCAAAGCTCTCATTTTCCTTCTGAAATGTCTTGCATGGTGTGCACACACAGCTGTTTCCCTGGGGAGGAGCTGAGACTCAAGGAACTGCAAGTAGCGTTGGCTGTGCCTCTTAATGTGCACCAGGAGGGTCTTCATTTACTGCAGCAATCATGCTGGGACAACCTGTGGGGAGCAGAGCGATGGCATGGCTTGTGTGCCACCTTTTCTCTCTATTATGCGGAGGGAACCTAGTGGCTTATGGAGAATGCTGGGAGAAAGTAAGGAATTTAAAAGCAATGTCCTTGCTCTTAACACAGTAAGTTTAGGTCTAAGGCATACTGTAGTAGCTGAGAAGCAGAGCTAGTGGATATATAAATAGGTGAATACTTAGATTAGTGACTCTGCTCATAGACCAAATAGCTGAAGGAACTAAGATTTAAACCTGGTTCCTTCTGCACGGCACTATGTAACAATAAACTAACTCCATAACATGCTGAAATCCGGTAACCTCAAGCAAAAGCTAACCAGGTACCTTTTGAGAGAACAGGCAGAAAGAAAAGGAGGCCTTGACAGGAGAAAAATAAGTAAAAAAGCAAAAATAAGACACAAGAGAATAAAACTAGAAAGCATGAAACAAAAGCAAAACCAAATCCGCTAATAAGAGAATTGTCAGACAGGAAAAAGAAAAAGAGAACAAACAGAGAGCAAGACAGAAGTAATGAGACAGGGGGGAGATCGGATTCAAAATGAAATCTGGTAATAAAGGAACTGTCAGACATAAAACGAGTCAATGTATGACAGAGAAAAAAAGAGCCAAGGAGATGGAGCAAGGCAATCTTTGAAGAATTAAACTAACCAGATGTGTCCTCCAATGGTAATTGGTAGAAAAGTTGGTGCTACTCCTGATTTCTAATGAAAAGCAAACTCTAAGACACACATTTCTTTTATGCTCTAAGGAAAAAGGTGGTTTTTTTTTTTCTAATAAGAAATTCTTCAAGAAAAATCAGAGGGTTTTGCATTACTTTTACAAGACTGTTTTGCAGCTAATGCTACAAAAAGTTAAATTAATAAAGTGTAATGCATGTTGTTCTTTTGCTGAATCTGGTGTACTCTGTCATCCCCCTTATGTCTATTCCTTAACTCATCTGCATTGCCTTATTTTTCTTCATTCAGAATGCAGATTGTAATATAAACACACACATCACTAAGACAAGAAGACTGGAATGGAACAGAATTTAAAATTTTCATAAAGCTTTTGGTTGTGGGAAGAATTTTTTAACTTTCTGTAGAGAATCTAAGCTTTTCTTTGAAGGCAAAGATTAAAAGAAATCAGTGGAGAACCTGGACCATCTTAATCAGGCAGAATAAACTCATTGACTTCAAGGAATCTATGATTGACAGAAAGACCATTGATTTAATAAACTAGCTCAAGAAACCCCCAAGTCAACTTAAAAGGCTTGTAATATTGAAATTAAGACTCCTTATGTCCAAAGGAGTATTATACATAAAAAATTAAATGCATATATTGGCAGTGCATTTTCCAGATACATCTTGCCTGCTTCACACCCACTGCTTGCTTACTAACACCAGTGTTATTGGTGATTGCCTGTGGGAACAACAGGTTAATGCCCTATGGAGCAAATTGTGTCTTTACTTACTGAGTTTTGGATCAGGTCCTAAAATGGGTTCAGCTGAGATGTTATCAGCATTTTCATTCTTGAATCTTAGAATGCTTTCTCTATTTCACTTTAAGAGATGTGAGGATAGTTTCAGAAGATACTTTTAACATTGCACTTGCTTTCTTTCACTTGTACCAAATACAAAGGTTTTTCTTCCCGTTTGAGGCAAACAGTGATTTCTCATCTCTGCTGATTTATCAGGTGGTCCTTACCAGGAGTTCAGCAAAACAGTCTCTTACTGGATATATAGTATTCCTCTTGATAACTGCTTGTTTTGGATTGATTGTTTTTCTCAGTTAGGTGGTTAAAATTTCTCAAGTAGAAATAGAAACTAATTTCAATAAAGAATATGCATATTTCCTCATGTCCATCAATATAGATATTTGCTGAGTGTGTTGCTGTTTCTCAGATATTAATTTTGCATATTAATCTCTGAAATGACAACTGAATCTCTAATACGGGTGAACTGAGCAGGCAATTATGGACAACGCAAGATCAGGATTGCTGCAGAAAGACATCAGTGTATGCCTTCCTGTGCACTTTAGTGACCTTTGGAGGAAACTCTTTAGAGTTCTAGTGATGTTAGAAGTAATAATTCATTCTACCTACTTTTAGTTTTGAGGATAACATAGAAGGAGGTACCAGCTCTGTGGATACCACTGGTGGGTTTTTGCTTGTTTTTGTGGGTTTTTTTCCCTTTCTCTTTTCTTGTTTTCCTTCTTTTTTTCTGTAGAAGAAACTAATGCATTTTCTGTGTCTGTGGAAATGAAACATATACACTGGGATATACTTGAAACAGTCTTTTTAGCCACATGTATGTAGCTATGTGCAAGTTAGTGGGAAGGTGACATTTGGAGAACTCTTCTGAGAGCACTCAGGGTGACAGTAAGGAATGAATAATAGAAGTGGTGCTTGCAGAGTTTTCTCTTGTGAGATTTGTCATGTCCTAAGTTATCATGTTTGATGCACTCAGAGTAGTAAGTTACCTCAAGGTACATCACAATTAGCCACAATTGTAGGTTAATCTGCCTGGAGTTTGGGGAAAGGAGTGGGGGTTGGGCAGGAGTGTTTAGAATATTTGGTCAGCTGGAGAGAAAAATTTGGAAGTGTGGGTTGAAGTAGATTCTGATAGGTAAATGTTTAGGTTTGGAGATGCTTTCTTGATCCTGCTTGCAGTTTACAAAATGACACTTGTCTACAGTACAGCCTACAAGTGAAAGATTGTTTCACAGAGCTCTTGAAAAGAAGCTTGAATATTAAAAATTTGGTCTCCCCAATAAAGTTCTAGATCTCAATTTCTCAAGTGGAATTCACGTCATACTTGGAGATGAAGGTAATAACTTATATAACTGTATTGGAATTAAGCTACCTAGGGTTTCATGTGCTTATAAGGAAACTGCATGCAGAATGATGCCTTAAGGATTAAACTCTTGAAGGTGGCAATAAATAATGCAGAAAATTCAAATATTGAATGCAGAACAGACTTCAATCAGGCAGAGCCTTGCTGAGATTTCTTTTCACACTGCTCTGTTCATATTCTTTCCAGTGTTTGTTCCTAAAACCACCAGGCCTCCTCTTGAGAATTTTGTCATGAGCCATATGTATGCTTTGGTGCAGTTTAAAAATGAATACTCAACTTGAAAGCAAATTGAAAATGCAGGAGGATGGAACCCTACCAGGGTCAGGTCCCAGGTGAACCTCTGTGCATTTCACTGAACAATTTCTACCCTAAGTTATCATGTAAATGATAATAGAATAGTGACAGTCCTGTGGGATTTAAAATCAATGACCAAGAGTAGAACTGCAGATTTGTTGCATTTGTTTTTAATTGTTTTAAAGAGGGGAGCTCATTTATTAGATTTTTATCCAGCAAATAGCACAGCTGCTTTAACGGATAGTCCAGCTAGAAAGTTGTGTAAAAGCATTAAAAGGAAGATGCAAAGACAAGAATTGAAAAGCTGAAAGATCAAGCAGCCACAGAGTTGGTGAGCTGTGAAATCTTTAACTTTGTATTCTTCTGGGTTTCCTTTCTAATGGAGCCACTATAACCTCCCTCTACCTGTCAGCCATTATTGTTAGCAACAAGAACGGGGCTCAAAGTCTGGAGCGTCTGTGTAGAAACATGAAATAGAATTATTTTGTGTTCCTAATGAGTAACCTGGGAAAAGCTTGAGCTTGCATGATGGGTTATATTCCCCACACACACACTGATAGCACAGTTTCTGACTTTTTAATAAGTGCATTTCTGAAGAACCTCTTTATAACTGTAGGGATAAAACTGATGGCTAGGATTTAGAAAACACTGTAACAAAGTAGATCATTGCATCAGAAGACAGGCAGCCATAGGAATGTAGAAGCCAGACATCCCTTTTCTAGTGTCCAAGTCTAGTCAGTGCCCTTCTCAGAGGATATAAGGTCTTTTTTTATGCTACCATGTGGTCAAGCCTCTGGGGAAGCCCTGTGCGTCTGTGCAGGACTTAAACAGATATGCTGCAAGTGTACCAGACCATTTTGTTTGGGGTGGGAAATGCCTGAACAGGTAGTCGATTAACAACCTCCTCAGCACAGTGGCATGCATGGTTGCTAACTCTTATGAGAAATATTTTGTCTTACAAACAAAAACACTCAACTGCAATGAGTATTTTCTTTTTATGAAAGCATGTAAAAAACATGGGGGGAGTGGAACAAAATCATCTTTAAGGACCCTTCCAACCCAAACCATTCTATGATTCTGTGTCCAGAGGTCAAAGTTTAACTCTGTTCATGACTTTCTAAAAAGGCTCTGAACTTTCATTTGCTGAAAGAGTTCAAAGCACAGCTGACAAATTTTCTACAAATGTTAATCAAAATATTTCTGTTGTTGAAATTTGCCATAGCTGAAACAACATAAATTTTGGGAGGGGCCCCCTGTGTGTGGCTTATTTACGTAATGTGAATGTAAGCGTCACTTTTGTTGAAATAGAGTAATTTACCTTTAATGTTCCTTTGCAAACAGTTATTATTGCTGTTTGGTTATTTTGGATACTGTCTTTAATAAATTTTTTGCCTGGCATTGGAGCATAACCCTTGTAACACAATGTACCACAAAGCAAAAACACAAGGCAGAAAGGGCTAAAAGTGAAGATCTGACCTTTCCAAGAATCTACCTACAGGCTATAGCTGACTGCAGCTGCCTTGGAACACTCAATTTTGCAGTGCTATGGCTACAAGAGGACTAATGGCTTTCATTTGGTAGAAGAAGGAATTCTGTTCTATCTGAAGAATTATAATGGCAAAAAAATCTAAGGGACAAATTCTAGGAATTTCACAGCAAAACACTATTTGCCTATAGAAAGAACTAAAAAAAATGTTCTTTTCAGTGGTAGGAGCTGAGGAGACTGGGTAGTGTTGGAGTTTAAAAACATGTATTTTGCACAAGAATGCTAAAGTAACAAGTCAAAAACAGACAATTCAGAAACAGTGTTATGAAAAAGGTGTCTGAGATAAAATTGCAGGAGACCAGGAAGGAAGCTAAATGCCAGGCTTCTGTGAAAGACAGGATATTCCCATTCCTGGGAATAGACTCTTTAAGGATTTTAAAATTATAGATTGACAATTTCTTACACAAAGAACACATTTTTTAATTTTGGTTCATAAATTGAAAGTGAGATTTGTATGGGAAATAGTTAAGGAAGCTATTCATCTTAATTTGAATAGGAGTCTGTGCCAGGAGTTTGTCATAGTAGAAACTATTTTGAACTTGCCAATGTAGAAGCAAATTCTCAGGCTGTTTAACTGGGAAAATATGTAGCTGGCTTTTTTTATCAGCTACAATCAAAAGTAGCAAGGGCTGAAAAGATTCTGTGGTGGTTTAGTTGGATCTCTATATTTGAGTTGAAGCATTGTTTGTTTTTCAAGACTCAAAATACAATCTGGACTTGAAACAAGGATGTTGCTATTCCATCCAGTGCAGGTGGGTTTACTGAACAACAGCACTCGCAGAGCAGCATAGCCTTTTAAACAGATAATCGTGTTGATGATGAGATCATTTTGAGAGCCTTAGAGCTGTTGCAAAACAATGGAAATTGTGCCACAGAGTTCAAGCAATACAGTCTATTCCTGTCCAATTGCTATACACAGAGCATGGGCTGATCAATGAAGCTGCGGCATTTCTTCCCAAGGGAAAGAGTTCCCCAGAGACAAGCCATTGAGAATGGAACTAAATGCCAGTAAAATGAAAGGTGTGAGTTGGAATCAAAGCAGGCTCTTCATACAGATCATTGACACAATGGCAGAGGAAGGAGGTTTGCAGATAAACTGCTAATTTTGTGCATATGCCAAGAATGCTGCCATTGGAAATGCTTTTAGGGTCCTGTGTGAGGGGGAAGCCTGTGGGTAACCTGAAGAGGCAGTAGAGGATACACCTTCAAGACAAACACTGACAGGCTATTTGTGCTCTTCAGGAAAACTGTAAGATTCATGGGAGTGAGGTTATTACAGCATTTGAATTCTAAGGTCCAAGCTATTTTTCTTATTTTCCATTCAAGTAACAAAGCCAGGTGAGCTATCCAAGGTGGTTTAGCATTCCATCACGGCAGCAAGTACCCAAATCCAGGGAGATGTTAGAACCCAGGTGTGCTGACTCTTGAGTCAGTGGCTAGATAGTGATTTCACCTCTTAACAGAAGAGTCACTGGAAACAGAAGGTTGTCTTGGTACAACCTTATGTTGGATATTACTGATGAAAAAGGAAGAGCTGCTTATTAGAGAAATAGGAATAAAACCTTAAAGCAGAAGGCTTGTTTATTCAGTTTGTAGAAGGCTGTCTGATATCCATGGTATGTATATGTTTTGAAGGCCCATTACTGTCAGTGTTTCTGGTTAGATATTACAGGACGTTCCTGCAAATCCTTACAGTGCACCTGCAAATTGTCAGTCTTCTCTGTGCATGTCCATTCTGTGGTTGCTGTATTTGGTAAAAACTCTTCAGAATATTAAGGAATAACTGCAGTTGAGTAGCTTGGATTGTAGAAATGCTATACTTTATATTCACGCCCCCAACAGATCTAATCCTTCAGTATAGTGAGATACAATTTGCTTGTGTGTAGATTTAGATGCCTCACCTCACAAATCAACTCTAAATGTAATTGTCCAGTTATTCTAGTTAGGCTCTGAGTAGGACACAAGGACACTGCATTACCCAGCTAGTATGGTGTAATATGAAGATAGTACAAAGGGATTACTTGAACAGATCCTCAGTGCTGTAGAATTCCAGGCACCTCAGTTAAGTCAGTTGTAGTTCACTATTATTTATGCCTGTTTATTCACCTTTTTCTTTCCCATATTTTCACTTCTTTATCACTGTCAAAATCTGACATTAGCCTACATGTGCACTCAGAATCACTGGGGCAGAAATATTCAACATGCTGATTGTGGAACACATTCCAGCATCACAGCAGAAACACGGATGCCAGGATAATCGAAATTTTAAAAAACGCAAGTACAAAATTCTTTCTCTCCTTAAAAATAAAAAGAAAAAAATCTCCTTTAGTGATTTGTGCTGGAAATTATTGACTGCTATGTAGGCTGAAAGCTTGATTCACTGTTCTTTGCTGAGAAAATTACAGCAAGTTATCTCACCATCTGTGATACTCATGTGGATTCTTCAGAGGAACGGCACAGTTGTTATCAATCAAATTGCTTTATCAAAGAGACCTCTGCACTCTACACTATCAGAAGAGTGTATTCACAGGACAAAATAGAGAAAAATTATATAATGTATTAGTCTTCCCTTTTCCTTCCTAATATACTTGGGTGCTTGATTTACTGCTGTCCAGGAAGGCAGGTTTGCTGAATTCATGTGTGTAAAACACTTGAGGTGCACATTCTGTGTGATACCCTCAGAAAATGCTTTCACTCAGTGATGCCCTCCAGCAGCTGTACAAATCAGAATGTAAGTCTGTAGGTTTTAATCCTTCAAGACAGCTTTCTCAGTCTTCTGGGCTGAGCTATAATCAGGCAGCGTTTCTGGAACATCCCGAACCAATCAGGAGCAGACATTTTTCCTACACATTAAATGGACTTTTTCAAGATGCTATCATTAAGATCTTAACCCAAAATGTTAATTGAGCAATATCAGATTTTTGCACACATCTATCTTTTTTCCTTTCTTTAAATTGAGTTTAACAATAGAAATGTTTCTCAGGCCAGCTAGCCAGTGTCTGGGAATGCAGAACAGTTGTCTCTAGTGAATCTTTTCTGTTTTTCTTTCGTTAATTAAATATTCAACGTTGTAGCATCCTCATTTCTCTCTTGTTTGAACTGGATCAGCTTCCATTCTCAGAACATTTCATTGCACCAATTCATTGTAATCACACTGCTGCCTTGAGCATGTATTTAATCGCATCCCTGGGAATAGAAGCTGTGTAGTTCTATACACATGCATTGTACATCCTCAAATTTCAGGACTATTTTTTATTTTTATTTTATTTTGTTCACCTCCACCTCATCTCTGGCTTTTTGTTTAAGCTTTCCATGCACACAAACCTCATGCAGTGTATTTTGCTCTATAGTGAGATGCCAAAATAGCATCATTGTCTAACTATATATTTTTGTCTACTTATCAGTTTGTAACTTGCACCATTGGTATAAAAAGCCCCACAGTCCAATGAAGACCAGTGACTTACTGAAGTTCTGCTGTATGCATTTTAAGCTTCTCATTTAGTTCATGTGATTTAAAAAAATTAATTCTTTTCACAGTGACGAAAAGCAAGAATAGTTCAATTGATGTGAATTGTAATACATCACATTGGCTGGTGTGTATGAAGAGAAAATCAGGCTCTGGCATTGTAGTGTGGTTGTGGAACTATTTTCTTGCATGATTTAACAAATATTTGCATTTTCCAGTTTGGTTGCATTAAAACATCTTCTGAAGTATATTTGAGGTATACATGCATAATGGCATACAAGGTTCTTCTAACTTCAGCTGGTCATGCCTGAGGAGCTACTCAGAGAGTTTTAGAATTTCTTTACAACATTGTTGATACTTGAGTAAAGCAGGTTTTCCTCCGTGAGTGGTGATTTCACGTGCCCTTTTCCTCCCTGTACGCTCCTGCTGTTTCTGTACTCTGAGCATGCAGGATGGCAAACGGTCTGTCAGGTGTGGAGCAACGTGCATGCACTGGGTAGCCTGCAAAATGTCAAGTGAGATGCGGAATAGCTGACCTAGAGTGGGAGTGCTGCTGTTTTTCTCTTGGGAAGTCAGTTACCTGTGAGATAAGAGACCAGCCTAGCACTCTTTATGATTTTGTCAAAATTGGCAAATGCATACCTGAGTTACTAGGGGCAGAAAGAAGGGGTAGCAGACAGGTAAGTCACGTTAAGCTTATAACAGAAAAAGCCCTCTGTCCAAGACCACTACCAACAAAAAAAAATCCCACCACCCCAAAACCCCAATGTTAGTGTATTCTCAGCAGTGAGTTCTTATATTAAAGATGGTTACTGCCTGCAGATCTTACTTTTCATCTAACAGTGAACTAGTTAATGCTTATATGCTTCCAACAAATGAAATTAAAATTGTGTAACATGCACTCATTTTTGGCAACAATTCAAGAAAAATCCATTTTGGCTTAAAAAGATTAAATTCTATCTTAGTTGCTTTAAAATGTTTTGCTGGCCATGCTGCTCAGTATAGTTACAACTGTGAATCCCTGCATGGTCCTGGATTTGCTAGAGAATTTACTAAAGCCAGAAGGATCCAGAATTAGAGTATTTGAGCCCACTTTATTAAATAAGTCTCTAAAGGCCTTTGTTGTTACATTGTATTTAAGTGCTAAAAAAAAGGAGTAATCTGACTCTCAAAGCTGGTTCCTGTCTTACTGTCTTTGTAAAATGGAAACTTGTCAAGAAATGCTCATAAATGCCTGTGAAGAACAGGTAGAGCTGTGATGTCCTTTCATGTCCTCAAGTTTATAGATAAATAAGACAAATCCATACTTTAGAAGTTGTTCAGTCTGTGTTTTTGCTTATCATTTATTTTAAAATTGTGATATACAAACCCACAAGGAAATTAGCTGGAAGAACACTGACTATTAAGTTTATGTGGCCATAGTGCTTATGTGCCTGTTCATCTGTCTGTCAAGTCCTCTTCTCCAAATAACTTCTGCATTTCCTGATTGTCTCAGAGCTACTTATATTCCTAAAAGCTTTGTGAATGTTAGCAACTATTTAGAAGAGGAGGATCCAAAGAAAGGTCCCAGGTGAAGGAAGGGCAGGCGAAGCTGACCTGCAGTACATACTCTGCTTGGCAGCAGCTGCCAGTTAATCAATGCATATATAATTTGTTAATGATTATAGTGTACATGGTCTCTGGCCTGGGGAGAGTGTTTTAGAGGACATAGTTTTGTTATTTCCATTATTCATGGAACATCTTGTAATGCTAAATGACACACAAGCAGCAGGACGATGGAAAACTCATTTCTGTTTGATCATAAACTGCTGAAACCTCCAGGGACTAATGAGTGTAATACTGTTTCACCAAGGCCCAATGACAAACAGAACGTCCACAGCCAGATGCATGTGAGAAATCATCCATCTGTACTCCATCTTTGATCTGACATTACAATTAAGTAATTACACAGGGTGAGTGGTGTCTGTGGGCACTCACATGCACATTCATACATGGATATCTCAGCTCTGGTACTTGTTTCTTAAATTTATAATCCACACACAAACTGAGAGGATGTCTTACTTCCATTAGTAATGCTATCATTGCTGTTATATTCTGGACAAATGCACTGTTTGTAGTGATACAAAATCTTTCCTATGAGACTTTCCTGTTTGAATATCCTCCTTTTGTTTGAAATAAAAGACGCTTTAAGTTTCATTTTTCTTCTGCCTTCTTCAGATGTTAGAGAGTAAGGTATCCTATTAATTCTGCTTGTAGGAATTCATACCACTCTCATAGGACCATAAATGCATTTTAAACTGTGCACGTGTTGGGGGCTGGGGGGTATCCTCCTTTGTTCTCTTTATTACTGTGTGCCAAACTGTTCTACTCCCAGAAAATGGAACATTATGCCTACAATATTTTTATCACACTATCTATAAAAGACCAGCCATGAAACTAGTGCATCAGGAAGATACAAAATCAGAATAAGGGCCAGTTGTTTTACAGCAGCAATGTGTGGTTCTATTCAACGCCTTTTAGGTTTGGTTTCCAGCTTTCCTTCCACTTACGCTTCTGTTGAAAAATGACCCAGGGAACAAATCCGTATGGTCAGCTCTGGATGATGAAAGCAGGCCAAAAAATCAAATAAAGAGCAATGAGGACATGAGTTTAAAAGAAAAATATGGAAAGCAGGAGGTATGGATGATGAGTTTCTTAACCTCATCTGCAAGCCCCAGTTTCAAATTCCTTTATACTGAACAGCTGAAGTGGGCTATCAGCAATATATTACTTTTACTGGAACAGTCTCTAGTGAGCTCAGATGTCTGTCAGAAGTTAGGAGAAATTTTCTAGTTCTTTTGGTAAGTCTATGAGCCGATTTCTGTAGTGCCTGCTTACTCTACCTGCAGATTCCTGCATGCATGCATGCAGGCTCCTGGAGTTGCTGTGTGTGTTGCCACTGGAGTCTGGACAGAGACTGATCTTGCACTCATGCAGGTATTTCTTCTCAAAAAAGCAATCATGCAACAAATAAGACATTTTCAAATGCTTCTATCTCTTTATGTGGCTTGCTCTCCATTCATCTCTTGGTGCCTCATGCTTAATAGCCTCACTAATAAAAAAAAAGAAAATCAATTTCGCTTGAATAGATTTCCCAGAGAGATAGCAGAAGTACAGGTCGTGTTATTGGTGGAATTCGTTCTTGAAACTTTGTTAGAAAAGAACTCCAGGCCTTACTGAATGCCACACCAAATACTTCTGACTGGGGATCAAGGGCCATACTTGCAAGGTCCTTCTTCCTCTGACCCTCTGCTGCACAGATTTCATTTGAATTTAGTACATTTAGCATCTGTTAAATAGTCTGTCAGAAACACACAATTTCCCCAAGAAAGAGTGTTCTTGCTTGGTGCTATGTCATAAAAATCATAGCTGAAGCAATGGTGTTTTTCATGTCTGTTAGTGTGCACTACATAGGAGTTCAAGTGGGGAGTCAAGGAACGGGAAGAAGATTCTTTCTGTTTGTTCCACCCTTTCCTTGTTTAGTCACAATGTTATAAATGTACATCTAGTCAGGTTGATCTTTACTGAAGTCTTGGGCTGCATGGGTTTAGGTGTTTTGGTTCAGTGATCTGCTTTTGTTCTGCTCTGTGTCTGCGTTAAAATCCTAGATGGTATAAAACACGACACAGGAATCATCGTGTAAAGCAGAACAGCACATTCCACCCGACTGTGTTTACAGGGTGTTCCTGGGAGTCTGTGTGTGCGTGAAAACAATTCTGTGCTCTGCTCAGTTCTTTAAACAGAACATTTTGGTAGCCCCTCAGTATATTGTAAAGAGGATCTACAGGTAAGAGCTCCATCCATCGCAATGTAAAACATCTTAGAATTTTACTATCAGACAGACAGTGCAGTGTGACATACAGCTCATTGGAAAACAGAGTGACTAATTCCTGTTGAAAATCTGCATGTGAATACAAGATTCTAATCTTAGTTGCTTCATGTTCTTTGTTTAGTGAATGTTATTGCTGCCATAAAGACCTTACAATTAAATTTTTGAACCTAAGGCCATCAGATATATGTTTGGAAGAGATCTAATCAAGAGTCTGTATAAATGGATTTGACATGATGGAAAGGTGAGGAAAAATAGCAAATCCATCCTTAGGTATTGTATTCATCTTCCTTACTGTATGCATTTACTGCTAGCTACGGCTTAGGGTTAAATATTTGTCCAGGGCCATACACTTTTCCAACAGAACAGGTTACAAATTAAGTGCCTTGTAAGATATGTTCTTTAAATGAGACCCCATTCTTTGAGTGGCACAGTCCTTCTCACCTTGAACTTCTAAAATTTAGAAATTTTTGCTTATAACCCCTTCTAACTTGTGGTCATGTTAAGCAATATTACACACTATATATAACAACAACAATCTACTTGGGTTTTTTTTTTTTTTCCTTCTTCTCCTTCTTGCAGCCCTCCAGGGTGTTGGAGTTTCCAGAGGATGATGTATTCCTAGTTAGAATTTAAGTCTAGTGTCTGGAAGTTCAAGGTTTGCATCTGCTCAGAATAATATTCCTGGACTATTGCCTATTAATTATTCTCTCACAATAGCTTTGTAAGCAAGTATCATGGGTCAGGATGATTTACACTTCCTTGAAATTAATCTAATTAATAGATAATTTTACTACTCTACTTTCAAAAAAGATGATAAAGTTCAACAATAATGGACTCTACTATGGATTTTTCTATCTATTAATATCATTATACATCAAATTTGGTGATCAAATTAAATCACAGATGGGTATTAAAAACCTTTGATGAAATAGTAATTTTTTAAAATCTCATTCCAGTACTATTGTAATGTGCTGCATAGGAGGAGTGAATAAAGTAAATTAAAGCTAAATTATTCATTTTCAGACAACAGCATAATTTAAAAAAATATCAAATTTTACTTTCTTAGTAATGTCATTACCTTACCTGGTTTGATATTTAGATAGAGTAATTGACAAATTTTGAACTGCTTTGCATTTTGATTTTGTGCCTTAGTGAACTATTATGTATCATTTCTTTCTCTCTTATTCTATTTTTAATGGGCTTTTAGTTCAGCTTATTGAGCAAACCATTTACCCCTATATAACAGAATAACATAACATTTTCTCTGAGTCAGCAATGTTGCCTGCCTTGCTTTTTCTGCAGGTAGCAAAGTGGGAATTTTTAAGGTCTTTCATTTTTTCATGGTGCAGACTTGGTTCTCTAATGGAGCTTGTGTACCACAACTGGTTGTTTAATTGCTGCAGTTGGGTTTTTTTGCCTCATAGTTCATTTGTGAAAGCATCTCTGATTCTCCTTCCTCTTAGGTTTCTGTGAAGTAAAATAGTGCAGCATTTTATCCATGATTTTTCTTTTTATAAGTATCACGTAGACAAACTATCCTGTGGTCAGGGAAGACAGAGAAAACTGAGAACTTTAACCAGTGCAGAGCTTTCCTATAAGTTTTAGTATTCTTTGGATCACCAAAGTGAAACATTACTGGGGGCATCCAATAACAAGAACAAGAGACTGAAGTGAAAGACAAGCAGGAAATCTCTTTCTGTACTTATTGTTATTTAAACTGATTTTATCATCCCCAGTTTTATGATACCACAAAATCTCTTTTTCCTTTCACTTTAAAGGGATGTGTCATCTGCTGTCTCTTTGAGGAGACAGTATGATGCTTTTAGGAGATGACAGCTCTAGTGTAAAAAGGCAGAAGGGTGAAATAAAATGTTTGTAACCCTAGTAGTTTGCTTCACCCTCTAATGCTTTGTATACTTTTACCCTTCAGTGGACAATATATGACATGGTTGTTAAATCTTGGTCAAAATTTGAGAGGCTGAATTATTTAGTGTCAAAATTTCTCCTAACTCTATTTAAAAACATAGCGAATATTCCTATGTAAAGTGACCAGACTGTGGCAGATTTTCTGTCATGGTACAGCTTGTGCACCTTGTGTTTCCTTGAGATGCTTCCTAAGTAATTAAGGCTGGCCATTGCAAACTGTTTTTGAAGTAGTATCTAAAGACTTAAAAATAGACATGCTGTTCCCAAGGCCCATTTCTGTAACTTCTCTGTCAGAAAGGGGAGAGCGCTTTCCAAAAGTCTGACCCTAAGCCCAAGAGCTCCTGTAATTTCAGCTGCTGCAGCCTCTTCTGTCCTGCCTGGCATTACCAAGACCTGAGTATTTCTGAAAGTTGTTTTGTAAAAGTTTTCTGGAGGTTGTTTCTCTCCTGCAGTTGATACCAAAGCTAGAGTAACAGAAGACTCTGTGAATGTTCTGCAACGTGAAAAAAAAATACAAATAAATCAATTGGACAAGCCCTAGAAAAACAAAGGCTCAAATGGCCACAGTGCTTGATATATTGGCAGCCCATCAGCTGGAAGCAAACAACATAGGACTCATTATGGAAATCCTGATAACTCACAAAATGATCAGGAATCTAAATAAAATGGAACCATGAAATACCTTCGTTCAGGCAAGTTTTATAGCTGATACACGCACACTAGTGAGAACCTTTTGAAAGATTGAGTTTAATACCAATGGTCAAGGAAGATGACCTGAAAGCAGAAGAGCAGAGGTTGAGAAGCTCATGTGTCAGGAGAATGGGGGGACCTGCTTATTGGAAGATAGAAGAAGAATTTGGTTCAGTTAGCTTGCTAAATCTTCTTGAGAGAAGCTACATCAGAGGTCTGTTTCTGAGAACGGATAGGACCAATTAGATACATTAAATCCAGTCTGTTGTTTAGAAGACTGCTTCTAATCTAGTGATCTTTCATTTAGAATAATACTTTCTAGGTAAATGTACAAATCAAAAGGTGGAGCCTCCAGCAATCCCCCAAAGCACTTTGTTTCACTACAGTGTTATGCACTCCCAACTGTACTTCCTGTCCTAGAGGGCACTTTGAGGGGTCTAAGTGGAACAGTACTTTCTTTTTCTTAATACAACACCAATCAAAACATCTGGACCTCAGTAACAAAGGCTTAAAAACATTAACAGGGCTGAAATACAGTAGCACATGCTTGTTGCAGCAACCACAGGAGTGGTATCATTAGAAAAATTAAAGAAAAAGAACTACAGAAAAAAGAGGCACATACAGTGCTCTGCAGGAGGAAAGTGACTCTCTTTCCAGAAAGAGAAAGGCTACTTAGTAGGATAAAAAGAAGAATTAATATGAGATGACAGATGATGTTCTCAGAGGGAATTTAGTATGGAATTAATCAGCTAGACAGAAGAGGATGTATAGATGAAGAATTAAGTACAAGATTCTTAAAAACAGTTATGAAAGGACAGACTGACAGGGAAGTTCGATTTAAATGGGAAGTTGGGGTATAACTACAGACAAAAGGAGGAAGGATTAAAGAGTTAAACACATCAATTCCTTAAAGTAACTAAAGGAAAAGGATTTGAAAACATTATTGTTCAGTAGTAAGAAGTTGCTGAAGTAGAAGCACTATCCAGTACAGCAAAATAGGGAATACTATGTGACTTTTGGAGGATTAGAGTATCTAACAATGGTCAGAGGGTATCAAATTAGATGTTCTGATACTCAGTGAGGTGATAACTTTCAAACAAAAGTAAATAAAGTAAGACCAGCTGAAAATTCACCAATGATGTTTGTGGTGAATGCTGAATAATTAAGAATGAGAAGTCAAAAATATTGGGATTTAATGTCTTGAAACATTAACATCTGAAGTTGAATTTTGTAGCCATAAAGTTCTGGGAGTCCCAACAGACCTAAAGTTTAAGTCAATTAAATCTGTTTTCCAGCACTGTGGGATTAGTTACATGTGCAGGAGCAAGGAAATTGCAGATAAATATTCTGATTGCTCACACGCTCTGTTTTTGATTTAATGAAAAAAGTACAAAAAAAATCTAATGAAAAAGGAAGGGCATCATTAATTTTGGCATCTAAAATCAAATGATAAATGATCAGCTGATTAGTGATGTGCATTTTGTTCTTTTAACTTCTTCAGTAATGTGTGAATGTCACATTATATAACACTTAAAATGAATAAACCTGGAAATCAAGTAAGTTAGGACACATCTTTTTGTTCCTCCCCTGACTGGTGGACGACTTGTCTCATTGTTTAGTGGTGTTAATTTAAACAAACAGCATTATTTGTTGAGATTTATGGCTGAAAGACTTAGAGGTTCACTGAGAAAATCTTAGCTGCTTTTCTCAGACCACTGGGATAATTTTTATGGCTTGTAGTGACTGGAACAAATCACAAAGTCTCATAACTTTTAAGGACTGTACAAACTACTACAGACCCAAATATTCTTTCAGAGAATGTGGGCACAATGAACCATGGTTGGTAGCATGTAGGCACAGAACAGTGGGGTACTCCATCCTGTGCTGATTTGTACCTGTATTGGTAACTGCTCTTTAAGCCACAGCAGGATAAAGGTAGAGATAAAAACTGATAGCTAGTGCCTAAAAATGAAGGCCTTTGAGGAAAAAAAATGAAAAATACTGAAAACAGATGAAACAGTAAAAATAACGTTCCCACATTCATTATACACACTTTTTGAATATCATAACCGTTGATGTGTCTAGGATCTATTTTTAGTGTTAACTGAGTATGATTCTGGCTCTAAATGAACTTCAGGAAAACTCAGCTTTGCTTAGTACTTCCAAAGGGTCTTGGGGCACATTATTTAATCTCACTGCTGTGGCAGCTTCCCTGAGGGAAGGGAAAAAACTGTTGTGTAACCTCAGGGGCGTTTTGATGAATTCATTAGGGTTTGAGTGACCTTATTCTACTGGTTTAGATCAGAGTGGTGTGTTAAAGAGAATTGAAAATATATGGCCTCTGGGCTCTCGGTGTGTGGGAGATGTTTATATCCTACAGAAAGGTTGTGGGCAGAACCTCTTTCTGCACCAGCAGCAAAACTGAAGATGAGAACTTGGTTTCTGTATCCAGACTTGCACAGCTGGCACCTAAGGAAGTTTCCTTATGGCTGTCAGCTACAAAGATGCAGTATTTGGTCCCACAGACATCAAAAAGAGCATTCACAAGCTGAGTTTGGTGATGCCAAGTGGGAGTTGAGGGATCCTGAGTTTGTAAATTTGGGATACACAAAGGTCCTGGGAGGGAATAATAATAATAACAAAAATATATTTCTCTTACTGTTGCTCTTCAAATTTAGTTCTGCTTCTAGCTTTCTCCTGCTCTCCTTTAAATCAAGTAGAGATACCTATATGTGAAGGAGGAAGAGAATTCCACAGTTGGTTTTGTTTGGTGCAAGTAGCTAGATACACTGGCATAGAACCCAGTACCTGGACAGTATGTTATGTCTTTATTATGTCTTAGACAAAAATTAAGCTCAATTTGAATGTTTTGGGGTCTTATACTACTTTTGGTTGTTTGTTTCTTGCATGGAAAAGAAATACAATGTGTATGAAGGGAACCAGGGCTTTGGAATAATTTCTGATATGTGACAATCTCTCTATATTTGGTGGACTAAAGGATGGAAAACTGTGCTAGGTGCACAAGTGTGTCACATGTCTTCCATCAAAGTGTTCTGGATCAGCTCTGATAGACTGGCTAGGAGTGTTTTGTTTTAACTACAAGAAAGCCACAAATAGGATATATTTGCATTTCCAAATCTAGCACTTCTAGCTTTTAATATAGATTCATGTCCAAATGTGTTTTAATCTAAGGCTTATTAGGCAGAGATTGATAATCTTCTGAATGAATTTTTCATAGGGATTTTCTTGTGCATATGCTAGTTCAATGATGCATTTTCATTATGAAACCCATAAAGCTTTTTAAGCAAAAATAAAAGCACAGAAAATCCAAATCAGTTCAATTACACTTGCAGATTAAAATAAAACTGTAATATATATCTATTGTATTGAAATGCTAACTCTATGAATTTTTGATCTGCTTTAAAAATGTAAATCTTGGATTTGATTAGATTTGCTCTGGAGTAATCTACACTGAATAAATCTGTCTTCCTTTCATGTGATTTGTCAGTGTTTGTAGTAGGTTCGTACATACAGCTTTCACCATTATTTTCTAGGCAATAAAAGCAGCCATGCAGAAAAACCACCCATAAATGTCAGAAAACAGAGATATTTTGTTGCATTCCAAGGGCTTTGAAGGTCAAGTTCAATTCTGTTAGCTCACCCACCGTGAGAGGAGTGTGATATGATGATAGAATGTGTGTTTGGGTAGGATATATACGTTACTGTCCCTCTACTATTCTATCAGGATAACAGATCAGTGAGAGATTAAACTTTACTGCTTGGAAGAATTTCTTTTGGAAAACTATCAATTTTTTATGATTTTCTCTAGCTCCTATTGAGGTGCTCTGCAGAAATAATGAATCCAAAGAATTTACAGCTTTTATCACAATGGAAATTGACTTCTGATTGTGGCTTTTGGGTGCTATTCCACTGCAGGTATCCCATCCAACTGTATGTGTTCACAAAATAGGTTTCAGATCATGGATTTTATTGTAAATGTGAGCTTGTGTTTTGTTTCCTTCTGATGAAAAGTAGTTCACCTAAACTTATTTTCCTACTTCCTAGAAGTGAAAGGTCAGCAGTAAAGGCAAAGTTTGTCCACTGTGGATTTGTCAGAACAGCCAAGGAGTCTGTTCTGCGGATTCCCATCAGGCCTTTCCAGGAGCTCAGTGCTTTGTGGATCCCTCCCACTGCCCTCCCCCACTCTTTTTTTCCCCCCCCTCCTTCTTTTAATAAAGAGAAGACATGATCAATAATGCTCATAATTAAATTGAGGCCACTACCTTGATCAGTGCTTTTACTGAGTTTCAGTGCCCTGATTTAAGGAGCTCCCTAGTTACCTGAGGGATATGTCATCAACTGCTTGAGCAGTATGTGATCAGTCATTACGTTTTGT
Source organism: Acropternis orthonyx (assembly GCA_035583155.1). Lineage (NCBI taxonomy): Eukaryota > Metazoa > Chordata > Aves > Passeriformes > Rhinocryptidae > Acropternis > Acropternis orthonyx. The sequence goes on from JAWWEU010000005.1 coordinate 11,337,880, forward strand.
AACTATAATGCTGCATGTTCTTTGCTATCTGGAGGGTCTCCCTTGTGGCAGCTTCTGATAACCTCTTGCACATGTTACCCAAGGATGAATAACGAACACACTCCTACATGTTGAAGGAATACAGTTGTACTGAACGAGCAAGAAATTTCTCATGTAAGTTCCTGCTGATTTGCACCATTTTCCTGTGATTGTATGAGCAGAAGTGAGTAAAGCATGGTCAGATCATGCCAGTACTTGAAAGAAAAGTCTCTGCCAAAAATGTGCAGGCCATTTGTCACTCTCTGTTGGCACAGACACTGTAGTGCTCAGTGCAGCCCCTCCTATGAATAATATTTAAAGTGTAGGCCCACCTTCTATTTTTCATTGGGATCATTAAATGGTTGGATGTGCTGCTATGAGCATGGGGTGCTTAACACAGCTGATCTGCATCCTAGATGAAAAGCTCTGTTCTGTACTGCTGTGATAATAATATGACTGTTAATGTGTGCAATAAAAATGTCTTGCTGGGTTCTGCACGCCTTCATCCAAACACACCCCCTAAAGCCCCACCCTGTTCAGTGTATGCCGTACAGATGGTGTATTGCTCTTGCACTGGAAGATGGACTTTTTAGGAAGAAGGAACCCTGAAAGGACCATCCCAGCAAATTCCACATCCTTCACATGCCTTCATTCACTCAAAGATTTGCTGCCCTGAAGGGTTGTAAGCCACAGAAATAGTTTAAAGTCTACATCTAAATCTTGGCTTTGAAGGTCTCTTCGGAGATGTTGCTGCCATGCTGGTGCCCGTGGTTTTTTGTTTGTTTGTTTTTGGTTTTTTGTTTGTTTGGTTTTTTGTTTTGTTTTGTTTTTTTGTTTTTGGTTTTGTTTTTGTCTTTCCCAAAGCCCCTATTTCTAAGATTCCAATAAAGAAAACAGCATACAAAAAGAAACAAGAATTAAGCTGGGAAAGTGGTTTTCCTCACTAAAAGTAGCATGCTCCCAGCTATATGGCAGAAAATTTCAAATTCCCATTACAAAATAGCTGGTCTCGGCCTAGACTTCCCTGTAATTAGGTCTTGCTTTTTATCGGCTATAAATGATTAGGCCTATTAAAATGTTATTCAATGTGCCAGAAGCAGACAATGCTTGGAGGCATTGAATAATACATTTTGCTGTTCTGATGACGTGTGTGACAGCTATGTATGGCTGAAGTAGGCTGGAACAGGTTTATTCGAAGTAAACAGGGAGATTTCCATGTCTGATGGAAAATGGACAAATTGCCAAAACAACTTAGAGCCCAGATTTACTTGCTTTGTGTAAAAGGCCATCCATGGAAGCAGCTCTTGTCTCCTGCCAACCCAGGACAACATTCCTACAGCTGTGTTGGAGAGTATCTAGGTCAAAATGTAAAAGAAAAAAAAAAAAGAAGCTACAAAAGACCTGCAGACTGGCTTAAATGCATCCTCTCTGCTTCAGAAGAGCTGCTAATTCACAGTGGCCCTCCTTTTTGTTTAGGAAGACCAGTTTGTAAAAACTTGTCTTTCTGCTCTCTGAACTTGGACCTTTGCCTGGGGACTATGAAGGAGGTCTGTAGCACTTTTATCTGTTTATATTTCAGAGCAAAGCCAACCGTTCAGTCAGACTTTGAAAGAGCCCCTACGGCTCCTCACACGAAACAGTGTTTGCATCCCTGCCACTGGAACAAGGCATTAATCTGCATTGTGTTCTGGTGCTCTGGTTGTCTTGAGGATGCCTAACACAAGACTAAAATCGGTAGTGACCACCTGCTTCTGTCTTTCTTCCCGTGCTTATAAACAGCAGCTGAACTGCATACAGTGGCAGAGAGAGCATCCAGTGCAACTTTCCAAAAGTGTTGTCCTCCCTAAGAATAATACGGGATGATGCTGGTGTGAAGGGTCAGAGCAAGACTCCTGCCAAGTAGCAGGCTGGGCAAGATCTCTTTTGTCTTCCAGTGTTGAATGGCCTTTAGAAGAAAACTGAGGCATGGTATCAATTTTTATTAACTTCAAGTCCAGCACGACAGTCAGGGATCTTTACAGATGATAATTCAATGCAGAAAGTTTGGGCTTGTCCAGATGGTGGAAGGCAATTACACTTCATTTGTGTGAATTTCTGGTTATGCAGTTTTTGCTCTGTGGCATAAACCTTCCCCTGCAGGCAGAATTGAGCTGCAGGCAAGTGAAGGTTTCCAGCAAAAGGCATTTTCTTCACAGATGTGCAGCCTGAGAATGTGGGGTTGCTGCAACATTTTATTTACTTTCATTTCTTCTGCCCTTGGGCTGTTGTCATGTGTTTAATTTTTTTTTATTTTATTTTATTATTTTCTTTCTTATCTAGAAGTTAGTACTTTCAGAGGTTACATCCCAGTGTAGTATTTACTAAATGTATAGGTATGTGATTAACATCCATTCTTCCTGCTGTGTACCAAACACGTTAATGACTTTACTGATAAAAGCAGACATTGAATTTATCTCACTTTCACTTTAGAAGCTGTCACATTCCCTTTGCTGTCACTTTTTGAAACAAGAAATTGAGTATTTCTGGTATAACAAAGAAATGCAATAGGCTTTTAATAACTACATCTTTTTTCTTTTTTTTTTTTTTAATGTGGAGATCTGCAGACCAGAGGTCTGCTTTTATTTTAATGTCTTCTAAGAATCTTTCTTGATGCATTTGTGGGGCTTTTTTTGTTGTTGCTTTTCTACTGATTTATGCATTTTTAAGTCTACTTCTGGTTGAAAGAATCAACTTTTTGAAAGGATTTTTCTTGAAAATGTTGGCAGCTGTAGAGTGTCTTTCAGAATGCTTGTATAAACCCCCCAATTAGAGATTCAATCTTAGGATGTTGTTGATCATGAATCTTTATCCATTTCTATAGAGGAGAGAGAGAGAGAGATCATCTAAGTGAGGTAAATCTGGCAGGATAAGAGTTAATACTCACATGTGGGTGTTTTTTCCTTTGAACTTTCTCTCAGCAGGTGAAAAATAGCTACAATCAGGTACTACTTGAGTAAGTAGTAACAACCAACTGCCAGGTTGAAAGATCACAAATTCTTGTACCAGCAGTTCTATTATAGGGAAGTGTACATCAGCCTGTGTGTGTGTCTGAAAGTTTGCCAAGGTATTGATAAGAAGAGCTGGGCAATAGTCCAGCACCAGAAAAAAAAAATCACCATTTGAGAGCTGTACTGCAGAGACTTTTTTTTCCCTTTCTAGTACTACTTTATCATGCAGAGACTACAGCAGGGTTTATATAATATGCATCTACAGCTACTGATGAAGTTGACCCTAGTTGTGAAGGACATCAGTGAATTAGTAGCTGCAGTTTTGGATTAAATATTCTTAACAGATTTTATAGAATGAAAAATCAACAAACTTATTTAAAGTGGTCTTTTCTGCCACGGGGATTTTATGGGGATAGATATTCTAAATCACTGGGCAGCTTTCAGCTGCACTATAAAATGAAGTAACAGACTGGCCAAAGGCATGCCTTGCTCAGAAGTCTAGGTTGCCTTGGTGGTACTGTGGCTCTGGTTTGTGGAGATTGGAGCTGTGCTAATGATGTGTTTGTGCCTTGCTGAGTAGAGGCTGTTTGCATAGGGAACCCTAGGCCAGAAGTAGACTACTGAAGGAAGTACAAATTCAGCTTTGAGTAAGCATGAAATGAATAGCAGAAACAGTCACTGTGTAGGATATAGAGAATTCAAAGTGCTGGAAAGCCTTAAGGGATAAGAATATCTCCAGCCAAATAAACGGTCCTTCTTATCAGGTTCCAAGTTTAGGGCAAGAGGGAATAGATGCTGAATAATTCCTGAAATCTGCCAATGCCTTGCAATTTGAAGGGCTCAGAATCACTGGGGCTTTTCAAATGGAGTAACTTCTTAAGCATGAAAGCATATGGGAGGCCTTCAAAATGCTTCAACAGTTACTCCTCGAAACTTGGAAGTTCTTCATCTTACATAATTTCATATTATTACCTAAATATGTGTGCTATTTCTGATGGGAGTGCTGTATATAATAAAGTTATGCAGTTACCTGAGACTCATAATAATTTACATATAGGAGGATTATCTCCTAAATAAGGCTTTTAATATAGACTGCTGCTGCTATATCAATTATTTAGACACTACTGGCTGATTCCTGGTTTTGTTCATTGCTCAGCTCTTACCCCAGTAAGCCTGAGCACACACTGCAGATTTTTGGCTTTAATGAAAGACATGTTTGAATAAGTTTTTTTGGTTTGCAAAACACTGTGTTGAGCTGCGATGAACCTAGACACACCACCACTGCATTGTGAATCATGGTGAAAACTGAATTATGTAACAAGTTTTCAACAACTGACAGCAATAAAATAGGTAGAACGAGCTGTGTTCTTGAGAGCCCTTCAGCTGCCTCAGCTATATAAAAGGCCAGAGCTCCTGCAGAGGAAGCAAGCAAGAAGTAATGTGTCTTCTATTCATGCCTGCTCAAACCTCATAGTCCTCAAACATAGTCCTGATTCAAGGTACATTCTTAGAAGAAACACTTTTCAGGATAAAACTCATGTTTCTTTCATTAAATCTTTTCTATCTATTGTTAGGTATGCTGCATTACTTGCCTTCGTCACTGAACTTTATTTTTGCTCTTACTGCTCTGTGTCCTGGCTGCTTAAATTCCAGCTTAGCAAAGATGCCCTTTTCCAGAAAAAAAAAAAAAAAAAAAGAAAAAAAAAAGGAATAAATAATTTGCTTTAATCTTAATTTTACTGGTTTTTGAACCCAAACCAGATCTTCTGATAGAAGCCCTGCCTGCTTTGTTCTCTTCTCCTGAGTGAGAAACACTGACAGCCATCTCCTGTGGAGCCTTTGAACATGCTCAGGTTAACTTTCACTTCTGGAGGAGAAGAAAGTAAATCTTCACCTACCGATTTATGCAAATGACATTTGACACATGTCTGTTTCTAGAAGGATCTTTGCTATATAGTCTTACCCTCTCTTTGAAAACTTTTAGGACCTCTGCCTCAGTATCCCTCCAGGAGTCCTCATAAAGGGAGTTTCAGGACAAAAGAAATAGCTGCAAGGCGTATTTATTTTCAGTACTGGTGAAATCAGTAAGGTACACTGAACTAGAGTGCTGAAAGAATTTCATTTTATGCTCTGTTGTAATAGAAAGCAGCATTTGAAAGGGATGCTCAAGACTATAAAAGAGAAAATTAAATAAAACTATTTTTTACATATAGTGGTCTACAAAATGAAACAAATTCAGTAAGTGTAGCCATTACTGTTTTCAATTGGTATTATATTGAGCAAAAACGTGAAACCCTGCATCAGTCCTGTAATAAAAGTAGTATAATGTGCAGAGATATTAAAAAAGTGATTGAGTTATTCAGTGTGCTCGTAAAGGTAGGTATTGTGAAAATAATACAATATTACTGCATATTGTGTCATGTAAGAGATGTAAAGCCCTCACATAAGTCTTTACCTTTGATTTGTCCTTCCAAGCACAGTGTTGCCATGTATCTATAAAAATAACAGGAAGTATGAATACTGTAAAAAATCAATTTCTGAAAAAAGGTTTATTTGCAATTACTGTTTGAGGCATGGAACTTGCCTGGTTCCACGGGTTCTTGACTGAAATCTTCCATAATATCATATTCAACTTTGTAATTTAACAAATTCAGGCGGTTGTAATCGAAACAATAAACCTGAGAAAAAACATGGTTCTAGAATAAAAGTTTAGGAGTAGCTTCTGTTGAGTTCTTTGTGATCTTAGGGAAGTTGCTTTCAGCCTCAGTTTATGCATCTGTGAAATGGGTTTTTACTGTTAAACTTACTAGGATGGGGATTTGTTCCTGCTTGTAAAGTTGTTTGATAGTCTCTGCCATATAATACATTCCAAGTGGCAGGGTGCTGTGTTGGGCTAGAAAGTAGAATAAAGATGCTTAGTACAGATCTCACTAAAATTTACAACTTAAGAAATTATCTTTTTCTGAAAATATTTCCTTCCTTCCTCCCTCTCTCCTAGACAGCTGTATAAACACCAAAAAAAAGTTTGTATCTTATTATTCTATCAGGCATTATTGAACTAAAAACAAAATGATCTTGTCATCTCACACTTCTTAACAGATTATGAAAGAAAAATTAATAAAACCTATTCAGACTGTTAAGTTCCTGCCAAACTGAAGCAAATGAAACACCCTGGCACTGGTAAATAGCCAAAACCAGATGATATGAAGGTTATAAATAGTGTTAGGACCATGTTGCCAAATACATATATTTATATCCATAAAAGTATTGTTACTGTTTTATCTCCATGAAGTTTTTAATTAAATCCTAACCAGCATAGTAGTATGATACTCCCATTTTTATTTAAATTCTTATTTTAACAACATAGATATAAATTGAAGCCTTAGAAGTGTGAATCATACCTAATACTTATTGATTTTGATGTACATACTAGATGGAATGAGCTTGGTGTCTGAGAAATAACTGATACCCAAACTGGGATGATGTTACTGTGGGGACCGAGGAAACGGAGTTAAAAGAAACTGGTTCCAGTGTGTGCTTTTGGCCCAGCGAGGTGCCAGGGGTTGCAGTACATGTACTCTGACCTCACGTGTCCACTTCTACTACCTCTTTTTTTTTTGTTTTTAAACCATTAATGAGCTAGTGCTTAGACTTAGTCCAATTAACAAAAGGTAAACTGCTTCACTCATCTGCTATAGGATCCTGTATTCATGAGAGTGGTAATTTTTTTCTTGCTTCTGTCATCTAGACTTGTCATGTACTATAGCAAATGAAATAAAACGTTACAAAAGCTAATAAACCATGCAAGTCAACTAGCTAAGAAACTCTTTAACATATGTCTCATTGTGTACTCCTCACTGTGTTTAAAAGATGCTTATAACTGAATATATATTTTTTTATGTAAATGTTGTCAGTATCCAAATATCTACATTAAATTAGCTGGAAAAATAGAAAGATTTATTGAGCTTTATACAGAGGATATTACCATGTTAGAGAAACATTTCTTTTGTTAAGAGACTTTTTGCATTCATGAGAACTGAAAATTAAGAAGGAGTAAGATTTGTTTCTGTACAGACTTGCTAATGAGTGTTACTTTAGCCCTCCCAAATGGTAGGGTGTGGAAGTATTTAAAATGTTGATGCAGACAAATTTTGAGACCAATTGGAGTTTGGTATTCATCCCTGTATATAGCTTCATACTCTTCTGTCATATCCTAATGTCATGTAGAATTCCTGGAGTCTCAAATTTTTAGTTTTATCAGAGGGCTGATAACAGAATTCATTTATCTGCAGGAAAGAAGATTTTACAAGACACACTTAATGACAACTAGCACCTCATTTTGGTTTTGATTTGGTCTGATGTTTTTTGGATTTTTTTTGTTTGTTTGTTTGGTTGGTTTGGATTTTGGTTTTTTGTTTGGTTTTTGTTTGTTTGGTTTGGGGGGTTTGTTTTGGTGTGTTTTTTTTTTTTTTAATGAGCAAGAAAAGGAGAGAGGAATTTAAGGGAAAGAAATTACTTTTAGAAGTGCCCTTTAGAATACTCTTGGCCACTGAGTAGACTGCCTTACTTGGTGCTTAGGAAAGCTAAAATTAGGAAAAGTATGTGCTTTGGTGTTTTTCAATATTTTTACAGTGAAATTTGTAGAGCCACTGAAATGCCAATTTGCAGTAGTCTTTCCCACTGAGAATGCATATTGTTGGATCTCATGCCTTCAACAAAAATTGCAGGGGAACTCAATACTTAACACAAGTTTTTAAGTAATCACTGTGTTTGCATATGGCAAGATTTTTTTTTCCAAAACAATTTTAACAGAAGCCTTAATTCCGTTCTGTTGTAAAAATTCCTTTCTCTCATTAGAATGTTCTCGTTAGTACAGATTCTTTCTGTCTAAGCAACACACACACAGAAACATTTTTGTTGTTTTCTGTTTCAAACAATATTTTGTTACATAAAAACCAAAAGAGGGAATTTTTTCCTTCATCTGGTAGTATAGTGTATTTAAAGGGAGGAAATACAAAAATCAGGTGGCATCCCAATGAAGGCCAAGAAATCTAGCCACACAATTGAATTCTTCTCAGGGCAAAGGCTATTTAGAACATCTCTGTTTGAGAAGCACGTAAAGCTGATTGCAATGTTTTCAAGTTCAGAACAGATCTGCACAAAATAAAGGATCTAAAAGGTGGTATTCAATAAACCAGGAAGATAGGATATGTGGAAATCAGGTAGTAGCACCATACAGGGCAGTAATCCGGCTTTCTGCTGTGGATGTTTTGATTGAAACATGCTCATGTAGTGTAATGAGACTCTAGATCTCCCTTTAAATATTTGCAATATTTTAATTCTGATTTGCAATAAATAATATCACTACTCTATGCTCCTTCTCATTGCTTTATGATTATCACTTGCACTGCACATCTTGGCTGCTCTTAGCACTTATAAGGCTCTGATATATAGCGAAATGTTTCTGACTCCATCTGGCACAAAGAGAAGTGACACAGAAGTGCTCCCCAGCCAGTTTATTGCAATTTAATGTAAATCTGTTATAATGCAGATGATGAAAAGTGCAGTGGCTCCCATGAATTCTGGGAGCTGCAATTGGGTTGTGGCTGCTGCGCTGCCCTCTGAAGATTTGCTGGGTTTAATTTTACATGGCACAGCCATTAGCTGACTGAGATTCCTCACTGAATCACCTTGCCACAATACTTCCTCATCCTCCTCCTCTTCCCTTTCTCCTCACAGTGACCTCGTTCACCCAACTTTTCCATCCCGGTCTCTCATTGCTTCTATCTTATAAATTATAGCCTCCCAATACATCAAAACATAGAGCCACACAATTGACCCCTGTAATGGACAGTTTTGTTAACTCTTTTGTGGGGAAATACAGGAGCATCCCTTCAAATTCACTGTGTGCTCTTCGTGATTCCCACTGTGGTCTTTGTCCAGAAAGCTGAACCAAAGCATGGCAGCAGTGCCTACAGGTCTTGTGTGCTCATGTTCAGTAAAACTTTGTCTTTCCCAGTATGTTCTTGTCAATATCGCTGTTTCTTCCACACAGCATTTTGAATTTTAGTTTCTGCAGACTGTCAAATGAACCTCCAGGCAAAGGACAGATTCATCTTATGTGGCTGCAATGAGAGCTCACCCTTCACCCCTCCATCACCACTGCAGCATGTATGATCTTACTGCTGCGATGTGAAAAAGTGGTCTTAAATGTGTACTGTGCTGGTTAGTTGGTGGTATTTGTAGATGGGAATTGGCGTGATCAGATTCTGTCTTCCAACATAAAGGGTTACACACTTATGTAGACCCTTAGGCAAATAATTATTTCCCCCTCTATTTTCTGTATGTCTTATTGTTTAGAGGGATAGAATTACATTCAGTAGGGTAATTATACTGTGGCAAATTAGGTGAACCTGGAATGTAATTAAAGTACAGTAAAAACACCTGTAAATGAAAATTGTTTCATTCCCTCAGGGAAAATGTAAAAGGGATCTTTTTGATAGACAATTGTATCTAGATCTTTACACATGCCAACTAACATGTTTTGTCCTTAAATAATTTGTCTAGAAGTAATTGACTGTAGTATTAAAAAAACCAGCTGAAAATTAGGAGAATGTCCTGTTTCTTACAAGTGTTTTTCCTGCAGACTGGGGAGGTGCCCAGGGAAAAAGCTGTGGTGTTTCTGTGGTTGCATTCACCAGTCCAACCAACTGCATAGGTTAGAGGTGGAAGGCAAAGGCTAATTAGATACAGACTTCAGGTCTGTTACATTATTAACAATGGAGGTCATCTTGTCCGAGATAATAATGCCTCACTTTGTAAATTCATGAACCTGGAATAAGGCAGAATGTGGTGCTGACTTCACAAACCAGTCTGAAATATTTAAAGTTAGAGCATGAGTTCTGTTGCATAGAATGATTTTAAATCAATGCACAATAAGTATAATCTGCAGTGATTGTAGTCTTCCCAATAAACTTTGTGTGGTGTTGCTGCAGATGGCATTTTCCCTTTGTGTATTTGTTGTCTAGAGCACTGATGAGTTTCAGTGGAGGCTTTGGTGTGGATGTTTACAAAAAATCTTCGTTCCAAATGCAAATAAAATTTAAAGTTGATAGATGGTTTTGGAAATTTAAAAATAAAACCCTTTTTTTTTTCTTTGTGAGCAAAACTGACTTATTTCCACCCAGTTCTAAAAGAAACTCTCAAACCCTCTGAAATGCAAATTTATTGAAATAAAATGATCCGGTCACCTGTCTCCTTGTCCTCCTGCAGCAAGGTGACTACCAAAGGAATAATTTCACATAAAGCTTTCTCAAGTGTTTTCCCTTCATCCTACAGTAGAAGATATGTATTTTTTTATTAAAACTGACTCTTAATTTTAATAATTTATTTGTTCTTTTCATTACAGAGAAAGTCCATTGTTGCTGTGAGTTTCATTGCAGCATTCCTCTGCCTGATCATCGTTCGTCTCACAAATGAAGTAACTTTCCCTTTGATCCTAAACTGCTTTGGACAAACCAGTGTCAAGTGGATCCCATTTTCTAATGGCCAAAGGCATCCTCTGAGAACTCATTATGGATATATAAATGTAAAAACACAAGAGGTAAGACCTGGTATCAAGAACACAGCAAAATGTACCAGTAGACTTCTTTTTCTCTGGTCTCATATAAAGCTTTTCTACCAACCTGCCCAGTGTCAAAACTGAAGCAAGCAGTGTTTCTGAGCAGAGTGGCTATTTTAGAAGCGTGCCACTTAAATGACCATTGAATTTTTTAAAATTTCTGTAATGTCTGCAGTGGAGAGAGCAGTGAGCTGGCCTGAAAATCACAGTTGATTCAGTGAAAAATGGTATTTTTACAAGGAAGAAAATTTTTCAGATTAATTTCAATCCATTTAACTCAAAAGGAAATTTTCTTGTGTTGTTGTAATAAAGTCCTAAAAATATTTAGTTTTGCCTGTGATTCCCAAGGAAAAGGTATATTATTTGTATGGGCATGGTAGAGGAAAAGGGAGTGATTTGTGAAATGAACATATGTGAGTTTAGAAAGTGTATAAACCTAGAGGTTTATTGGATTTTTCTGAAATTATTGCATTAATGCTTGGTAGCAATTTCAAAGCCAGGTAGGTATTTCCATTCTGTACTTTAAAATGCATTGACCTATATCTGCTTTGCAAAATACTTGCTGCGTGATAAAAATACTTGTGTGATGAAATTAGGTTTTATGGGGACTCCTGCTTTGGGATTTTGGAGGTGGTGGTGCATTTTGCTCAGACTCTTCCTGTATCTGTGCAATGTTTATAACAGGTGGAAATTTGCAATATAAAGGTAACATAAAAGATTGACTTATTTCTAAAAGTTATGATGTCATGAGAAAGTCATGATCAGTCATAAGAAATATTGTCAGACTTCTATTTACTGCTATTCATTTTTCTTTAAAAAATTGCAGTTATTAATGAGTGAAATTCATTCACATAACAGCTTTTATGGAGAACGAAAATACTTTACCACTTCATGATATTTAGTCCTCTAAGTGCATTGGACAAATTAGTCATTATTCTACCTTTGGTGGGTTGAATATGAAAATCAAAAAGAGAGAGAGAGGCACAGTTTTTAGGAGGCAACTTCTATTGCACCTCTGTAGCTTTTAATCATTGTCCATGTAAGAGGCAGCACTGAGTATACTGGAGGTCAAAGTACATTATCTACAAAGACAAAAAAGGACAAGTATCTGAAAGGAAAACTGTCTTGGTGTAAACTGTAGTTCCAGTGAAGGGAATGGGAGGTGCTGTTGAGTTCAAAAGGACTTCATCCAGCATCTTCATCCCTCTAGAAATGAGAGGGCAGTGTGTTCTACCTGTCCCTGGGTTATTGCCACAGTGGCAGCCATGGAATCTGAATGAGGTAGAGCTGCCACCGTCACTTGATCACTATCAGTCTGAACTGATAACTGGAGAGGAGAGGAGCATGCTAATCCGTTTTTATCCACCATTGCCTTCATCAGAGGTTAGAAGGAGCTTGTGAGAGCCTTAATTCATTCTTAAATTTGATAACATGCTTGGAAGTTCTAACAGTAAATGGAAATGAATGTCCTGAAAGTTGGTGACCGGTATCGATTAGTAACACATTTGTCTCAATTTAGTTTAGGTCATGAAGGACTCCTTAAATGTGGTAATTTTAATTGTTTTCCCTCTTGTATTTGCAGATTACATTAATATTTGCTAATTAAAATGATAATGAAGAAACTGAACATGGCTGGCTTATTGTGAATACACTGACTTCTGACTTAATTATTCCCTGTGTGAGGGAAGTTTTGTTGTGCTGCCCATGTACACAGCTCATGTTCCTACCTCACACTCATGATTTTCTCAGGCTATGATTTTTAAAACACAGATTGCTTTGTGAAATAAGCACTGGTATACTATTTGTATTAAAATGGTCAACAATTCTCAATTCTTCATAGAGATTAAAAACACAGATCTCTCCTTTCTTGTGTCAAATGCATGGAATTTCTTCTCATTTCATAGAATTAAGATGATTTTTCTTTTTTAATTTTTTGTGCTGCTATAGTATGTAAGATAAGAAGAAGGTCCACTCTGTGAGTGCAGCTAATGCCCCAAACAAATGTGGCCAAGTTTTTGCAAAACGGGACAAATGCCATCTCATCAATGGGCAAGGACCAAATGGTGAGGAAATGATACCATCACAAATTATCAGAAAATAAAGTGATGGAAGGGAAGATAGGAGAGTAGGCTTTTAAAGATGTGAATTTTGGCTTTTTCTTTTCTCTTTTAATGAGAAAATGCTTTTGCACCTATTGAAGGTGTTCATGTTCTCCTAGAGTGTCCTTTGAATCCTGGTCACCCCACTGGGTCCTGTGTGTCTCCCTGCTGTGTGATAGCACTTCCCCCTATTCCTCAGCCACTTCAAAAAGCCGCCTTCTTTTCTTCACAATCGTTCTCTCTTCTCCTTTACCTGTTCCTCCCAGGCTGCACTCTGAGTCTGGCTGCATGCAGCATGCCAGGGCTCTGTAATCCAAATTTCTGACTGTACTTAAATAGTACGTATAGAACGTAAGTAAACCAGAGTAAATAGGGTAATTTACCACCAACCCAGTCAGTCATCTGACATGACAGGGAAGCTAGAAAATCTAGATAAACTACTACTCTGCCTTTCCTGTCCCTCTATTGCATACTTCCTGAAGAAAAAGGAAAACCAAATAAAGAAAACTCCAAAGTTTAATCCATAGGAAAAAAAAAGTTGAAGTTAGGAGGAGCTGGTTTCTTTTGGGGTAAGGCTGAGTGGGATGAGGCTTGAAAAACCTCATGAGATGATGGAAAATCTGGTAACTGGTGGTTAAAGCTAAAGCGATCAACCATTTGTATTAAAGAAGATCAGCAAATATGGTTACATGAACATTAGTGTTTATCTCAAGTAAAAAAAAAGTGATGTGGCTATTATTAGGTATGGTGAGAATAATGCTATAAAGACATATTTTCAGGGTGTTGTGTGTTTGACTTGACTATAATTTTTGGGAATTTTTATTATTAAAAAGTCCAAAAAAATGTAAGATTACTATAACTAGATTGTATGTGAGTATTTAATATAAAATGCAAAGAGAGACATAATTAAGGCTGTACATAATACAGGATTGTTGCTATGGTTTCCTTGATTTGTAACTATAGCAACAGCTTTGGAAAACGTGACTTTATGTACAGTAAACATACTATATTTGAAATACAAATAGATGTGAAGTGTTGTACTATATGGGGCCATTATGTCTAGACACATTTTGGTTTCACTTTTGAGATATTTCTGAAATATATGATTCTTCACCTAGAAAATTTGCATCCTGGACCTGCCCTCACTCCCCTCAATAGAAGAGGATCCCATGGTAGCCCTTCATGATGTGATCTCTTTTCCCTTTTCAATGTCCACACCTGAGGGGACTCCTTAAGATTTGTGGGAGACTGTGACTGCCTGTTTTGCAATATTGCTCTCTCTCTCAATACAGGGATTTTGACCTTTCAGTGAAAGGGAGGTGTATGAGCAAGATTACCTTTCTGTCCCTCATTTCTTCCACATTGTGCCCATGGATTTTTGGTGATAGGTCCCATGAAATCCATCTTTAGGAAATGGCACACCTGTCATGTCCTAATTACTTTCATCCTATTCTTGGTTTGTTTGGTTTTTTTCATAGAAAATATTAATTTGATACGACTCCACACTGGTTACCTAATTGAAACCTATTGTCATTTGAGGAAACTTCACCCCACACCCCAAGCTAATGTAATGATTCTTTTTGTGTGTCAAAAATGGGCAAACAGATAAAAAGAAGCAGGTAGAGAAAATATAACCTTCCTCCATCTTTCATACCACTCCTATTCTACGAAGAGTTCAGCAAAATTAATGAACATCATGTATTTAAATTGCAGCATTATGACATCAATTTAAAATCCATTAGCAGTTTGAAACTTTATGCTAGGCAAGTCTAATAGTGTTCTTGGATATTTGATTGTGCTTCCTGAAAGGTGAATATTGAATAGATTTTTATTCTACTGTCAGTATTAAAATAATATAGCATTTTCCTACATAAGTAAAATCTGAAATATAGCTGCAATAACACTTGAAACATAATTATAAGAAGTGTATTCAAGTACTGAACAAAGATTAAAACCGTTCTTGGAAAAGGGTAAGTTCTGGGATGACCTAAAATCCCCACATTAAACTGCGACTGTGAGATCTAATGGCTTCATCTAAAATGAATTCCAAGGGAGCAAAGAGCCTTTGTGTCATGAACATCAAAGAATCTCACAGTACAGTGATGAGCACTAGATAAGAGGAACATGCATTGTGGCAGTTAAGATTTTTAAAAAATCTGTTATAACTGAAAAACTCATCAATACTGTATTGATACTGAAGAAATTAATGTGGATCATATTATCACATACCATTTTGTCCCATAACTTGAACAGATCTGTATACAAGCATTAATTGCTCACAACTTATGGCATAAACAGCCACATATATGTGTGAATGGACCACCTCAGTCTGGTTTCTTTTTTTTCCTTCTTGCCAGAAGTTCTGTAGTAGAATTTGGCTGAAAGTAATGGAGATTTCCACAAATGAAATGTCCCATAGATAAATACAAATAGGAGAAGGCTACAGACCTTATACATATTTGTGTAGTCATTTTTTTTTTTTAACAGAATAAAATGCATTAAAAAATGGCAGCACTTGAAATATAGAGGAAAACTAACATAACATGCAGAAATGTAGGCTGTGTGATTTGCTCTCTCTAAGATAAGGCACATACCATTTCAAAAATAGCAAAAGCATAGTTGTCAACATGTTAGAAGTAATAACAGGACAGGCTCATACCAACCATGAGAGACCACATTCTTACAAAACTTATCTTAAACAATGCATAAGGAAAGCAAAGAATGTGATGAATGTTTTAATATTAGTTTTCTTCCAGATATGGGAAGTAAGAAAAAATTTCAAAAAGACTGAAATTTTTATGTGAAATACTAAAAATATGTAAAGCTACAATCAGCCTGGGAAGGTTTAAGTTTTACGTCTGTTAGTAGTGGATGAGAATGACACTTACTATGAAGGGAAACCTGGAGAATAGCTCTGGGCTTCATGTTAGAACAGGAGTTACCAGGCTGTGAACTTGCCTTGTGTGTTCAGCTGACTCCAGAGATGCTTGTTTCATCCTGTTGTTGGGAAAAACTGGGTCCTAGAGAGGCGGAAAAGCTCTATCAGCCAAAACTCACTATGACAGAAAGTTGCTTTAGTATTTCATTTCTGACACATTGCTGACTTCTAGCCTGTCTTTTCCTTTGGGATCTTATTCACTGTTACAGCTTAAGATCTCGCAGGATATTTTGTTAATAAAAGGTCATTTGTTTCATAGTAATTTATCATTTATATGCCTTCTAAGACACAGTTTTGTACTGGTTGTGCAGTTACATCATTTCAGCCTTAGAAATCATGTAATGACAGTAATAATAATAGAAACACAACTAAACATGCCATATATTCTTCTAGATATTTTTCTGTTTCTGCTTTGTAAATTTTCAGGAGCAACCCTCTTTGTAAGTATTGCAGAAGGATTGGTTACATAACATTTTAAATGACAGTCACATTCTGAGAGACATTCATATTGTTGGATTGTTGGTTCCTGTCCCCCCGCCCCTCTGTGTTTGCTGACTACTGGAGCTCTTGTTCCTGGCTCAGAGAGCCATAGGCACACACTTGGAAATAAAATTCCTGCCAAAGACTTTACCCACTAAATGAACAGCTCCAGTAGCATATATTATATTATAGAAATAAATCTCAATAAACAAATTATCATCAGAGTTCCCACTGCTCTCTTCCTCTTTCCAGCTCCCTTTTTGCCTGGAAGAAGAGAGAGTGTTTAGAATAAGCTGCTAGGTCCGCTCAGGCTGTTATGAACCTACAGGAGAGAAGAGAGCACAGATGATATGTGTCTTCGGTGGAGTAAATCCTGCCAGCTCAACCATTTTCCCTCTGTATATATGGAATTAGCTTAGGTTTTTAAAGCTGCCACAACTCTGCTGGTGTCTCATGAGGAAAAAGTCAAGTGCCAGAATAAATATATCGAGTATTCTATACAAAGGAATTAAATCTGCTCCACACAGAGCCTCAATGTGATGAGTCAAGCAGTGCTGCCTGTGTGGCAGCTCTGCCTTTTTTTAAAAAAAGAAGACTAAGGAATTTGAGAGAAGAGGTTACTATCAGCCAGTGAGCTGTGCCATCAAAAGTCAATTCCTAAAGAATCAGGGTTGGTAGAAATAAATGTCTACGATGCAGCCATGGGCTGAATTGATCTGTTGAATGGAGCATATAGGTTATATCGCAAAAGGTGCCTGGAATCAAAGATTTGCCATCCACCTTGATTATATATAATTTTCAGATATTTCTCCCATCTTCTTGAGGATTTTTTTACTACTACTGAAAGGAAGGTTTACATTAGTTAGTGTTAGTCTCCCTGTGGGAAGGTGCCTGTTGTGTTTGCCACGTGAGAAGTGTGAACAATGCCTCTCCAAATGAGAGAAACAACACCTTGAAAATTGATTTGAGACCACCTGGAAAACAGAGAAAAAGCTGTGTTGCAGTTAGCTAGCTTGATAGACCAATTTCCCTCAGTAAAACTTTGTTTTGGTTAAATGGCAGGTTCATCAGAAAAAGTGAACGGAATATTTCTTGGACTGGTAAAGGAAAGAGCAGAGATTTGGTGCAATGTCATCTTGAATGAGACCAGTCCACTGGGGAAGACAGGAAAGATGGGCTCACCTGTGTAATAAGCAGATGAGAGGGAGGCTTGCCAAAGAAAGGAAGGAGGAACTTGCTGATCTTACTATGAACAAGAACTGAATTCTGTTACCATGACATGATTTCAGCTTTTGTCAATAGTAGTTGCCAAATGAAAGATGAGTTGGTTTGCATTAGTGGCAGGCAAGGTGTTTTCTTGTTGTTCTAGTTCATCAGTTGGGAGAGCAGTGCCCTATCGTTTACTCACCAAAAATCATCCCTCTATTACTGTTTAAAAATTAAGGTGCCTTCATCAAAAGAAGATGCCTTCATCAAAAGAAGCCCACTGCCACCCTCTTGAGCTTATACCTTGAGTCCGTTTCTCACAGAGATTCAAGGCATCCTTTGCAGCAAAGTGTTGCTAGTTCTGGATATGGTGATGACAGCTAAGGTACACTTTGTACTGGTCTATAAAATACACCACAGAGTAAAAAGAGCCAGTGAAAATGGAATTTTGGTCATATAATTGTTTCAACATGAGACCCTTCTGTTGGCTATGGCAATCAGCAAGTTCAGCAATTTGAGTTCTTGCCCAGTGTAGCTATTTCTGGCAGGGCTGCACAGCACTGAGCTGACCCAAGGCTATTAATACTTCCCTGCAGGGAAGCAGCGTGCCAGCCACACACACACACAGTCACACATATGTGTGTGGGTGCACATGTAAACACAGCAGCTAGAACTTGCTCAAGGGACAGACTCCTAACACTGACAGGCATGCCAATTACTAGTTAGCTTTAAAGCCACAGCCACCTTCCTTGAAAGCCTTTGCTTTCCAATTTTGCTCCCGTGGCCATCTGTCAGAACCTGCGTTTGGCAGCTTCAGGTTCTGCTGTGAGGCTCTGTGGATTGAGTACATAGTTCTATCATTTTATTGTTCTTTGAGTGAGTGGAAAGTTTCTACCACATGAGCCCTTTCTCTTAGGCTTTTTGTTAGATTAAAATGTGAACCTTAAATGCATATTGGAGCTGTTAATCTGTGCTCTCAGACCAGACTGGAACAGGTGGACTGGTGTAAGTGATGCACAGAGAAATGAGCTTAGAGACTCTTTTAGAGCAGATGCAGATTGTACCAGCAATAATTGCTTTTCTTGGGATAGTCTCTCTTGTCTGGCTGCATACATTAGTCCATGCTACCAAATGTGTTATTTGGTCTGTAAGAGGCCTGTATGACTGTCATATCAAAAACCTCATGCCCCTTACTGGCATTACTATGCTGACAGTGTGTGCATCTTAGAGTTCTACTTAATACACTTATAATAATATATATAATATAAATATATAACATTACAAGGAGCTACATTTTCTGTGGGTCTGGCTGTTGATTTTGTCTACTCATCATAAATCATTTTCGAACTACCTCTAAACCAGTAAATGATATTATCATTAAAAAGTTCTTGGTAAATTGTGTTCATGGGCTGCACCCTAAAATTAAAACTGATTCAATCTGGGTAGGGTTTAGGTGGAAGAAAAATTAAATTCTTTGTTACTTGCAATTTTTCTTTCTTCCATCTTTATTTTTCCTTCTTTCCGATTGATGTATTTTCCATATTCAGCTAGTCAGAGATTACAGTAATCTGTTCTTTCATGTCACTTAGAATAGCAGTTGGCATGCCCATTAGATGAATAAACACAATGTTAAATGAAAATCCCAAAGCAAGTGCAGAGAAATTACTAGGGTGATTTGGGGATTGTCCACTTAATAACAACAATGCATCCTCCATTTTTATCCCCAGCCCCAGGGATGCACATCATTGCCTTTACCTTGTTCGTACCAGTCAAGTCCCCTTTTCTGTGAGTAATAGCATCACTTTTTAAAGTGTAGTTTCTTGAATGTGTCTTTAAGAGTTTCTTGTAGTTAGGACCCAGAGTTTTGGATTTGAAATTGATGAAAATGCTGTCAGTCTTAGATCAATATTTCTCCAGAGGGCAGAACCTGCTTTGCTCCGGTTAGAGACTGCAAAGAACGCTTAAGGGTCTTGTATCAGTATTACACCAGCCAAAGTGCAGGTTGGTTTGGGTTGATTTCCCTGGTTCTAGTTCAGTGGTGCTACCTCCCTCCTTCACTTCTGCCTTTTGCAGTGCTGTTGCTTAGGATTCATGTTTGTAAAGAGAAAATACTATTTCTGGAGTGCATCAAGTTGAAAAGGTGTATTTCTAAGCTTTTCCGCAGATGCCTTCAGACTCCCATGAAATGCCTCACTACATGCACAGTAATCACCCCAAAGTAGTTCCAGGGCAGTACACTGAAAGCTGAGATCAGCACTGGCAAATATCCTACAACAGAAATTAAATACCAAGGTGAAGGATAAAGTTTGGCCTTTAGGTAAGAACAAAACCCCTTTATTTGATGACATAGAGTATATTATGGAATTGATCAATGAATGACAGTTTTGTTCTCAGGTGTTTCTTGTGTAATTAATTTTATTGATTTATCAACATTTTCCAGCTTACAATACAGTTTCTCATGTCATCTTATTTCTAGCATGTAAAAGATTTTGTAATGTCTCTCCTATTTCCTGTTAGCTCTTCCTTTTTAGGCCAGTCCATGTTGTCCAAAACTGCTCATCTTTCTTAAGCTTCCTCTCTGATTTGACTTGCCCTTCACTGCCCAAAATTTCTTTCACTAGATCATAAGATTATGTCTTCCCCCCAAATATTCTGCTACTTAGGACAGCTTTGAAGGTACAGATTGGAGATTTAGAAGATAAGAAGCTGCTCTTAAGCCAGCCACTGCTGCATTCTGCACAAGGTTTGATTCCTAATGGAATCAAGGTGTTGACCCCAAGATGAATCATTATATTGATCCAGTCTTCTGGTGGCAGGTTTTGGAAAAGCACCTGGAAACAGATTTCAAACCAGAAGAACCTATGACAAAATTGTGTCTCAGGTCAGAGCTCCTGTACTTTTCAAAGTTTCTTTCTGATGTCTTTACAAGCGTAACTTCTTTTACAAATGGAGTGAGCCCACAAAAAGTTTATTTGAAGCCATGTCAGTGTTTCCCGAAGGCTGAGTACAGGCACTTTTTAGTGTTTCTGAGACTAAATTGGCTCTGTAGTTAGAAGCCAGAAAAATGCAGTTTTCTCAAACACATAGCAGATGGTACTTCTTCATTAATCATCTCCATGGCAGACCTTCAAGGAGTCCCACAGGAGAGTGCCTTGGAGGTAGAGATACTGTCCTGTGGGATCCTCTGTACTGGCAACTTCACTCTGGAGCTCTCCTATTCATTTCTGTGCCATTGGTGTTGAATGTGCCTTGTCATCACCAGTATCAGTGACAGCTGATGGAGCTGATAATGTTATTGTAAGGCAGACAGTGGTGATTAGTGTTGATCTTTTACTCAAAAGCGTATGGGCAGAGGAACAGGCTGGAACTCTTATGAGCTAGCCTCAGTTTCTGTCCTGCTGCTGATGTGGGCCAAAGTACTCTTCGCTGCTTCAGGATCGTCATGTTTGTAAAGGATTCGCGTTTATAAAGAGCAAGTAACATTTTTTGATCAAGTTGCTTCTGGCCATGTTCAAAAAGTAAAACAGGGGCAGATTGACTGTCATAAAATGATTGGGAATCTACTATCCTGCATAGATTATCACTTATTACTATTGTATTACAGACAGAAATTTATTGTCAGAACAACAAAAACAATCTTCGCAATGCACTAATGCTTTATTCTGATTGACAGAGGATGAGGGAATCGAGGTACTGTGACAGCAATGTTGGCATGTATTATATAATGATACATAGCAACTTCAATAGATGCCATTAATTTCTGCATGATTTCTGTCTGTCTTTGATAAGCATGTGTAACTCCTAATAAATTATTTTGGAGCTGAGCACAAGCCTCAAGGAGAAATGGACTTTTGTAGGTATGGAGGCTGATGATAGCTGAAAATGAGAAGGCAAAACTGACAGATAATTGTAGATGAGATGTCATTTTCAAGCAATGGATGGGGGTGATATTGTTTCCTGTTTAAAATGAGTTGCCACCTCTGCTGGCTGCAATGCAAGGTAAATTCTGTTGCAAAATCTAAATCATTTGGTATGTAGAAGCTGTTGATAATCACGTAGGAACCAGCATTGTGGAACTCCCTCCACTTGCTCTTAAATGGTTTGCTCCCGTTCTGGTGGGTGTTATCCACTCTTCATTTCCTGGGGAAGAAATGGCGCTCTGTGAGGGCATTTATCTGAATAGCACAGAAATAATTTTCTGCAAACGTAACTATTACCATAACAGAATCCTTAAAAAAAATTTATATTGACACTCTGAGTTTTCTGAGATTAGTGTCTTCCTTTAAGGCCTCTATTTCCTCTGATATTACTTCCAGTCCCGTTCACTGAAACCAGAGTGCATGTCTACCACGAATAGCATGAATAATGCATATTTTTTTTTTGGTAGTTTCAGTGTGTGCTAAGTAGTTGCATATACGAAAAATAAAATCTAGTGCTGAGAAAAGCCAGTTGGCTACTCATCTCCTTACTGGTACATGATTGACCCATATTCCACATTAACACAGGTTTTAATCTGCTTGCTTTTATCTTTACAGTTCTTGGGCCTTTACCCACATCCCTTAGAAGATCATGTAGCACAGATTAATTGTCCAATTATCTAGGAAGCTGTATTCTGATTTCCTGACAATCAGCCTTTTTATCAGTCTTTACTAAATGCAAAAATGCCTCTAGTAATTTCCTTTCACTCACTAAGCCTGTCATTTTTCTTTGAAAAATATAGCTTGTCTATGAAGATCTTTATAAACATAAATACAATTTTAACAACTACATATCACTAACACGAATTTCTATGTTAGATGTGAGTGAGTAGATATTATTGCATAATGCATCTTAAAATCTTTCTGAATTTTTAAATTGCCAGAGGATTTATTTTTGTTTCTTTCCAATAGGAGTATCTATCTCTCTTTACAACCATTAGTTATTTCTGGATGCAATGAAGTATTTGTCTACCTAAGGATGTCCACAATTTCTACTACTGCTTTGTATTTGAGATAGGATTATCTTCAAAAAGTGTTCTACACAGGGGTAGTGTCTATTATTTAATGATTGAGGTGATTTAGAGGGCAGATGTGTTTCCAGATAGCATGTTTAGATTTGCTCCCAGGATTGCTGTAAGCGAAACCTCAGGTTCTCATGCTTTGTGGAACCTCTGTGTGTCTGCAAGACTCCCTTCCTGTTAAATAGATTTTGGTGTTTTGTCAGGTTCACAGCCCAGATTCTGTCACCCTTTTCAAAGGGAAGGTCGTGGCTCCCTGCAATAGTTTAAGAGCAAAGGAGACTGAAACAAGGTGAGGAAACATCTGCATATATTTGGCTTACCAGCCCTGTGCTCTGTGGCAAATAAAACCCCCATGTTTTGCCCCATCATAACCTAACAGTTTATGGTAATCAGTAGTATTTGTGGCTGTAATATCAATTCTGTTTTGAAAGGATGCCCAGTTTCATTTTGCAGCAGAAAAGGAACTTGACGTGAGCTTTGGTCCATAGGTAATAGGTTCTTGCAGGCTCAGTGTTAGTTTCAGCAAAATGCTAATCTGGCAAATTGGTACATTTAACAGTCATCCGGAAATGCACCCTTTTGTGTAATATGCAGTTGATTGTAACAATTATGGATGCTATTTAATGGTGCCATCCTTAAACTTTCCTGTGTGATACTACCTAGAGAATTTGTTACTGATGAAATCATTACAGTGTTACAGAAATGAAATACGTTGCTGCTGAAATTGCTCTCAAAATCTAATTGTAACTTCACTGGAATTTTTCCCATGATGGATGTTAAGTATATGCATATTTCTTATTTTTAATAGAAGCAGCAATTTTATTTGTATGCTTAATTTTATTTCACTATCTACTAGGCATATACTAGGTTTTGCTTCTAATTTTCAGTTGTGATCAAATACAACTTCAGTCCAATTCAGCTTTTATCTGATATTCTTTTATTCTGAATGAACAAAGCAACAATAAAGCAACATATTTCCTTTCTTGAGACTTCCCTAGGACTTCTCACATTAACACAATTAAGAGGTCTGTTTTATCAATGCTTGGAATGATGAAAGCTCTCTCAGTTTCCTTGTGAGGGCCTTCTTGGAAAGAAAAGCATTTTAAAATCAATTCAAATTCCTTTTATTTTTAAAATTTTTAAAAAAATCAAATCTCTTGCTGTACCCCAAGATTTCTTTAATAGGCTTGTGATTTCTCCCTTCTTTGTTTCAGACAGTGTCTGATTTGAAAACAAAACAAGCTAAAAAGAGAAACTCTTTTAATAAACTTACATGTTTATAATCCATGAAAAATAGGTGAAATCCTTGACGGTACTGGGAGATTTCTGTGACTGCCCAAGTTCCCCAAGTGCAGTGTACCTTCGTTCCATGCCACTCCTCATGCTACATTATCTCTGTACTGTTGTAGCTCTTACTAAAAGATGTGATATTTCGCTGCTTTCAGAGCAACAGCCTTACATCCCTCAGAAGTTGTACCATTCTTTCTTTCAACTCTTGATCTTACAGTATAGATTGATCCTGTATGAGATAAAAAATGCCTGTGTCTGTTCATCAGATTCTGTTGCTGTAGTCACAAAGCCAGGGCACAGACCGTGTAGATGGCCACCAACCACCACTTTTGTCACCAGCCATAGAATCAACCTGACTGCTGGGCTCAGAGAAAAATGATGCAGAAATAGCTTTTAATTTCCCATGCTCATGTTTCTTGCATTTTCTCCATCTTCCTAAGGCAGCAGACTGACTGAATGATATCTAATTTGGTAATTATTGCAAATTTTCATCAGAAAGCTGTAAACTCATGAATCCATGTTTCTAAAAATGTACAAGTGTATGCTGCATCTGTACAAAATATATTTATGTCTGTTTGAACTCTGTACTCTCATTGTGCTCAGAAGTAGGCTACTCTCTCTCCTAAACAGAGAGAGCTTTGGCAGAGTAAGAAGGGAAATATCACTGACGTGGTTTGGATAGTCCCATGGATTTCTATTTTGCTTAACAGTTGCTTCCAAAGATTCTCAGATACCCAAAGCTATTTGTTAGGAGCAAATATTGTTAAGACCATCATGTTTAGGTCCTACCGTTGTGAAAATTGCCATGGGATCCTTATCTTTCGCCCAGGTGGTCCCCACTGATGGGCTAAAATGACCTTGATTTAGTGTCTCATCTGAATGCAGGCAGCTCTAACTGTGTGATGACATCCCCCAAACGCCCTGCTGCAGTGTCAGCATTGGACACAGGCCCATGTCTCAGTCAGAGATGTGCATCCCTGACCTTCTAGTGCAGAGGCAATAGTGCTGCCAGCTGTGTTATGCTGACAGGCAAAGGACTTGTTTTTTTTGAAATCCAAAAGTAAAGAAATTGAACTAAACACAACACAGACTTCTTCTGTTGAAAAAATCTAGCAATAAACCCCAGACAATCTTACCTTCAGTTTCCAAATTATTTTGTTTTCCAGATTTCTGGGAGTAATTTGCTTCATTAATGCAGTTCTGCAGCATGATCTATTTAAATTTTATCCCAGAACGAGTTCTTTTAGCTGAATAAAAGCCTTTTGAAAAACCTGATTTATGTCACAGTTGGAGCTTTAAATAGAGCAGTTCTGGTTCAGTGGCAGAGTGGTGGGGTCAAGGTCCATGGTCTGCATTTTCTAAGTGCTGTGTATGGATTTGCATGCACACAGCTTACATTAGCACTAACACAATTTGTGCATGTGGCCCCTGTGCAGTAGTTTGGGAATGCAGCCCTCAACAGAGAAGGTATTTACAGCACTGAAGCTCATGTTGGGAAATATGAACAGCTGTGCTCCAAACAGAAAACACACATCTGAAGTAAGACAAACATACTGAAAATTATGTCCTGGCAGTTAGCATTTTTATTTATACACACTGCTAGGCAAAACTGAAAGGAAATATGGTTCTTTCAGGATTAATATGTTTTGCAGAGCTAATAGGAGAAAAAAAAACTGTCATCAGAAAAGATTTTGCTGATTATAATTTTTTTTCTGCTGCAATTCCTGTAGTGTTGGTACAAAAAAAAATATAATTAATAGGTAAAATCTATGTTACTCTGCTAATTATGTTTTATTAGCAGCAAGATGGCCTCTTTATACTTTTGAATACTCAGTTGAAGTCATTCCTCTAGAACATCTATTTGCACAGAGCTTTAGATTTTAATATTTTAAATTTTGAGTTCTAATACCTCAGCACCTGCTGTTCACAGAAAGTGAGTACCTGGGAAAAGTGTTATCTATCATCCTGTTACAGGAAGCTTGTATTTACTTCATAATGTCTAGAGCTGAGTGGTAGCTGAATCCACATCAAGTTAAGAGGACTTTGCAAAAAGATATTTTAACTAATTTTGAATTTGACTGATGGAGTGTGTGCAAGTGCCTCAGATTTCCCCCACTGTGCTTCCCTGGAATTGTTCTGCCTGTCTGTCACCCGGTCCCTGCAGGGAGACACCTGGAGGGCTGGAGGTGCAGTCCCACTGATCCCTTGTTCAGGGAGCAAAGAGGGCTTTTGCAGGATATGTGATAGTTCTCTAACGAAAGGAACCGTGCTAAATACTTTGCCTTCACACACAGTTTTACATCTGGAGAGGTTTGGAGTCAGAAGGCTTTTTTTCAATAACACTAATATAGCAATGCAGTGCTTTTTGATATCAGGTGTCAATCCCATTTTGTAGATTGGGAAAGTGAGACCTTGAGGTTGTCATGTACCTGAGACATAAAGCAGATCAGTAGTAGGCCAGATCACAGCTCAGGCTTCTTGAATCCAATACTCCAATCTTTTATTTTACTATTCTTGTGGGGCAGTGGGCTTGTATGTCCAGGGAACAATTTATATTGCCAAAAGGAGAACTAACTGGTGGGTGGAAGATGCAAAAAGCAATTTAGAACATAGACTTGATAAATATCACTTAATTAGTTTACATAATGAATTTTGAAACATGCCTATCTGTTAGACCGAAAATTTTGGATGCTTCTTTAATATGAATATTTTATTTCTTAATGACGTATTAGTTGGTTGGGGGGAAATATATTATTTTCACTAGAGCTGGTTGGAAAAATATTCTTCCAATAACAATCATGGCATTATAATTAAAACAGAAAAATACTGTGACTACTGAAGTAGAAAGTGGTGTTCTGCTGCCACCATTACTGCTATGTTAGTTCAGCTGACTGAAATCTGCGTGGAGGGATAGGTAGGTTCTAGCCCTGCCCTGGACAACACAGTTGTCACTCTCATGCTCTGGACAGATTTCTTGGCTTTTTTTATATCCTTACATACCTTTGAAGCTGACATAATACTAGCAGGGTTGCTCAGTCAAGGTTCCGGAACAGGGAGATACCATAAATTTGTCCACTTTGATTCCGACTTCTTTGAGGTATTAATGGCTGTGCATAATAGGAAAACTTCAGCCTCATTCATTGTTCAGATTTTACCATCTCTGGTGGAAGTGTATAAAGAAGTTGCTAGGACTACTGCCTCATTTGCTGAAGAAATTAAAAGGTGTGAAGGATTCAGGGCACTACAGGAGTGGAAGGCAAGGCTGTCATGGTTAAACATTAATGTTAGCTGCTAGATTCTATTCTTGCCTCTGTTACAGAATTTCCATGTGATTCCAATCTAATCAAGCCATGTTTTTACTAATTGTGTGTTGTTTACTTTCTGAACGCTTAGTTTGAGACCCTTGGGTCTGATTTATGAAGCACTGATCTTTCACCGAGATAGCTCAAGTCAATGAAAATTATTTGAATATACAAATTACCAAAGAATACTAATTGCTCCAGTTTCTCTGTGTCAGTGAGCATCTGCTTCTTAATCGAATTTATAACTTTCACTTAAATTTCTCAGACCCCTTTTGTTGAAGAGATCTAATACAACCTGTTCCCACCTCTCTTTAGAATGGTATTTGAGAAGTGAGGAGCAGCTCTAAGTACTGAATGACATCCCAGGCAGAAATTAGTAAGTCTCAGAACTGGATGTGAATAGTGCTCAATAAATGAGGCATGGGGACACACTGACTAATAACAAGAAAACAAAGGCATTGACTAGCTGCTCATTATGTCAGTCGGTGCAGGCAGGGGGCGAGTGGAGAAAATAGTAGGTGGTCAGGTAATTAAAGATAGTATCATAATGCATGCACACAAGGTTGGCCAATTAGGGCTGCACAGCAACCCTAATTCTGACACTTCCCTAAGTTTTCAGTGCTTGATTTTACACATTTAATGTTCCCTAGCATATTTTTGGAGTATTTACATATATACGCTCCCCCATTGCCTCCTTCATTGCCAAACTGTTAATTAGGTAGAACTACTGAGAAAATGCAGTTGGATAAACAGGGGTTTGCAATGAACCTTGGATATCATGCTGCAGAGCAGGAAACTTCAGGCTGTCAGAGCTTTGAAGGGTTTACATCAGTGGTGATGAATTTGTTTTCTTTCCTTAATTATTTTTACGAAGCTTGTTATGTTTTCAGTGCAGTCTCTTTTCTTACTCACTGTGTTATTTCTGATTCTTCTTCATGACTGATAGTGTGGATGAAACATCTTTTAATGAGAATTGTGCTTCTAAGACTCTTCTCCCTTGGGTGTGAGGAGTCTTTAGCTATGGCCTTCATTTAAAACAATAATTTAATTTGACCAGTTTCTCCTTTTGGAAACTTGTTATTCTTTGGTTACATACTTTGGTTCTAAAGTGCAGCTTTCTACTTGGAATTAACTGCCTGTGTGATTTGGAACTTTTCAGAATATCAGTGAAGAACAATAAACATAAAAGTAGAAAACCTGAGAGACTGGGAAAGAAAAATGAGGGACAGGAAAGTTAATAAGTTTTATTGAGCCTTTTTGTCTTGTGCATGCAAATAAATTACTTCAATGTTTCAGTGATGCTGCTCTTCTCAGCTGTGCCACTGCACTGTAAGTGGTCTACTTGAAGTAGGACTCCAATATTCTGAAATATATCCTCACCTGAATACCAGGGATTGAGCAAGGACCTTGTGCTTCCTGGCTGGGGTGAGATGACTGGATGTCTCAATTGCTGTTGTCAGACACCAGTCCCCTCTACCTGCCTGACAGAGCAGAGGGGCAAAAGGGATGATATCGGATGAGTTAGAGGCACCTTTGCCAGCCTGTTCCTAAAGGCACTGATGCCTCAGAGCACCCTTGCAGCAGCACATGTCCACCTGCATGGTCTGGCCCTAAGAACTTACAGAATTAAGGCATCCTGTTTCCTAGTAAAACTGCATTCTTACATTTTCACTCATGCTGTACCTGTCTCCATACCAAAGGGCCACTGGTGTTGTTAGGTAATCCTCAGTGTTAGTATTAAAATGTGAACCCAGGTGACAGACTCAGGATTAGAAAGCTAGAAAAGCTCAGCATTTTTTCATCTTTCCCTCTCTAGATAGTCATAACTCAGTTTCTTTTGCTATTCTAAGATTTTATCTTAAATAAAAAGCTGTCATCATGGTGACAAGAAATCATGAATGGGGGTGTCTACATTATGTGTCAAGCCATGCAGACATCATCTTTAAAGCACTACTTGTAAGTTTTCCAGAACCAGTTCCTGGACTTCAAGTCAGATGTGCTATAATTAAACACTGATTAACAGGAATGAAGGGACTTTTTCTTCTCTAAGGAAATGGATTTTAGTAGGGTAATGGAACAAAAGAAGCATAGTCTAACTTTGTTTTTATGTCAGAAAATAAGCTGCTAGAGACCTTTTACTTGCACTTAGTAATTAATATTTGTTTTAGTTTTCCACTCTATTGTCTTTAGTTGTATCTTTTTCTTTTGATTGTTTAGCATTCAGCAATTCTAATACTGTGAATGCCTTTCACAAAATACCTGACGTCGTAGTGAAAGTAGATAGCTAACTCTGAAATCATATTGACTCTTTTATTGCAGTTTTCATATAAATTTTACCAGACTTTTACAAAACTTTCTATTCTTATAAACCTCTCTCTTTTAGAAACTGTATGGAAATCATGGCAATGAATTACGTTATAGCATAGCCTCATATTGTGAAGTCTTTTGGAATATTTTTTAAAGACAGGTTATCACAGGCTCTGCCAGTCTTGGCATATATGGAAACTGCAGAAGTTTTTCAGAACCTTTGTTATTTCGAGCTCCAAATCTGAATTTTGTGACCCATTTTTTCACTTTTCTAGTTAATAACTTGTAGAGTCACTATTTCCTGTCACCCTGTTCGTGTGAATTAAAATCAGAAACACAGAGAACATAGATGATAACAAAGAAGAATGACAGGTCAAGGCAAAGGACATGCAAAGCCCAGTACCTATCCAGAACTCATCATGTGCTGCTACATTTGGGCTTCTTCAAGAGGCTGTTCTTGAAGTGTCCAAGTGCTTTCATCTTACATTGTTTAAAACTTGCTGTCTTAGATAGACTAGTAGCATTTAAGTGCTTATACAGACAGAAATGACCTCTGTGAGATTTTTCCTTCTCTCTGGTACTTGTTTAACAAAACACTTCAGCTCATGCTTAGCCCCAGATATATGTAACAGGGGCCTCATCCAAAACCAGATAAAGACATTGATTTTTCATGTATTTTGGAGTGGATCCCAAAGCATTTAAGCACATGCTAAATTCTGTATTGGCTGAATTACCTCCAATTTGTAATAGATAAAATTTTAAAGGGAGATAGTCAATGCATGTACACTGAAGGCAGTGAAGCTAGGAGGCATTTATACTGCATGAGTATTCCCTGAATTATCTTTCATTCCTTTTTTTTTTTTTTTTTTTTTTTAAACAATTTGCCTCTGCCACAGAAACCCATGATTTTGGTTGATTTCCTGCTGTATTTGTCATCCACAGTAAGCTTCCTTCTTGCAAATAGCAACTCAGGATGCTCACTGAAGTATTTCTAATGTGGTCCTAGGCTGTGATGGTTTCAGAAAGTGACATCAATTGAAAATATAGTGTACGGGTGACTTAGTGTTTATTTTGACTTTCAAATCTTTTCCTTGTTCTAAGTGTTTTACTGTTCATTCCTTCCTTTTATGATTTAGTCTATATGACTTTTACTAACATTCCATCTCAGAAGCTTGCTGTTCTTTCTGAACTCCTTTGTAAAACATGGGTTTAATCTTTCAAAATGAACCTGGATATGTGTGGTATTTACAAATTTTGGTTCCTGGGTTAGTTTCTCAGAACAGGGGCTGATACCTATACATGATTGTAAATTTAACAAAAAACCAGTAAAACAAACCAACCAAACAAAATAATAGAAGTGGGTCTGTATGAACTGTTATCCCTCCTTCTTCATTGTTTTGGTGCAATTTGGTGTAATTATCAACCTTGTGGATACAAGGAAGATGGTACTATTTGGGGTATGGCACCATAATCCTTTGCCAGTCTTGTGTAGCGTTTGCATAGAGCTTGCTGAGATTTTGTTCCAAAACTATGATTTCAGCTCTCAGTAGCTTTGCATTTAAAAGCAGCTGACTGAGATCAGCTCCTGTGGACCTGAGTCTTCCTCTTCAACTTTCTGTACAGACACAGCTTAATACATAGAAGGTTGTAGTTAATTTGTTTCTCCTTAGCAGAAAATTTTTACTAACCTTTTCTATTTTTATGTTTGACTCAAGTTAGATGCCCTGATTCATTTTCTTTGCAATAGCAACAAATGGTATAAAAAAGTGTAAGTGGTTCTAGTAGGTACACACATGGCACTACACATACTCTACAGTAAAACCTTGAACTGTTCCTTTTATAGACATCCTTGCTTCCCTGTCTGTGGAAAGATTTATAACCAGCTCTGTTTTCTGTCTTTCTCAATGCCATGCTTTCCCACTTTAGGAATCAATCTGTTCGATGAAGCAGTATCAAATCAGTTTTTGAGATCCAGAAAAAATATGTCTAGCCTTACATCTTTTTCTTTGCTGAACAGCGAGAGGATTTCAAGCAAGTTTTTTACACATGGTCTTCCCCTTTTTTAAAAAAAAAAAAAAAAGAAAAAAGAAAAGCCCTCATGACTGATCTTTCCTGTGAACATAGCTCAGTTGGAGTTGATAATTTTATTTGCCTGTGCGTTTGGACACTCTGGAGTCCATCTAGTGCAACCTTCGTCCCTCAAAGCAGAGTCAGCTAGAGCAGACTGCTCAAGGCTCTCTCCAGTTGCACTGAAAATCTCCAGGGATGGCAACTCCACAGCATCTCTGGGCAACCTGCTCCAGTGTTCAGCCGCCCTCACAACAGAGTAGTTTTTTCTATGTTTGAATGGAAATGCCTGTATTTCTGTTCATGGCCATCTTATCTTTTCATGTCACTGAGTAACACCAAGAAGAATTTTGTTCCACCTTCTTAACTCTCAACCATCCTGGTCAGGTATTTATACCAAATCTTTGAACAGGACAAAGTCTTTGTCTTGCCATGAGATGCTGTCAATTCAGATTTGCTCTCCTAAGCCAGTATAAACAAGGTATATATTTCTAACTGTCTTTTGGACTTTGGCTCTGTATGGGCTCTGTGGTCCGTGCCTACCTTCTGCCATGCTACACCTCTGTTCCCATTTCTTCCTCCCTGCATCTGTCTGTGGATTCTCTCCATAGGAGAGAGCAAATGTTACACAGCACAAATAAAACGGCATAAAAATGAATGTTTCCTCAAACTGCAATACTTTTGGATTTAGTGAATGTAAGCAGTAGCTCACTCCAGGAATAAAATTGATTGTGAGAAGCCTATTCAGAAGGAAGGGCTACTCAAGGTGACACTATTAGGCTTAGAGTCCAGGGGAGTGTGAGTTATATGCCATGTGTTATGCATTTGCTACAAGACTACAAAAATTTATGTTTCTTTGATAACTTATGTTTTTTTGATAACTTGATACCAGAAGTAACCCCAATGGCAACTCCACTAGGAATGGATTTGGCTGCCAAAGTTCAGACTCCTAAATTTGAATACAAGCCCACAGACAGACTCAGTATTTTCCAGTCCATGCTGTTTGTTGCTTCTTCATGGGGATTGTTTCATTACCCTCCTAATTACCCTTCATCTGTACCCTTGCATATCCCTTTAAACAATACCACCTATTTATAATAAAAGCCCTTTAAAAAAGTCCATCTTTGTTTGAAGGATATCTGTGTTTGTAACTATTTCTCCTGTATCATGCTTTTGGTGAACAGAATTGGTATTTTTGTGCTCAGCAACAAGGACAAAAGTAAAAAGTGTCATTATAAACCAGAGCAGTGTTTTTTTTCAGCACAGCAGGTTTTCAGCAGAAACTTCTTCAGTCTCTTACCTTCTTGTTTGGATCTCTCTGTAGTGGTTTACCATTCAGAGCACAGGTTTCTTATTTCTGCCACTGGCATAAATAGCTTACCCAGGATTTCAGGTTTATGTTAGTATTAAAGGAGAATGAAGTCCTTTGTTGCTTTTCCTTTGTATGCATTAGCAGACTCACCCAAAGTTGGGTGTAGGTTTTGGATTTTTTTCTTTTTTTTATCAACAGTGGTATAGATTCTGGGCATATGAGTAATCCTACTGAAGCAATAAGTAAATAAATAAAATAATGGTCCAAAGGTTGTGTCTTAGATAAAATCTCAGCATCATTGTGCAGAATAGAGTGACCTTGTTGTGCTATTACATGTCATATTTACAAGTGTAAAGTCAAAGATAGCACACACAAAAAAATTGGGAATCTGATTCTCACATCCCACTGCCAATAATTGAAGCACATCAGCATTTATAGTCTGTCTTTCTCAAGCTTGTAGTTGTATTTTGCCTTAGAACCTTTTCTTCCCGCTGTAGCAGAGCCCTCGCTGTGTAGCCGCGTGCATGTGGTTCCCTTTCCAGTGAGCTCCGTGTGATTGCAGTGTTTGCCTCCCATACAGGAAACCTTGTAGACAGACTGATCTGTCAGGGAGAGTTGTTCAGTACTTTAACTGATTTGCAAATGTTGAGGCCAGTCTGTAATTCTCTGGACAAGTTCAGCTGTAGTGATGAATGTGGAAATCTTCTGCAGCAGAATCTCTACATGTGCATTTCCACAAGTGATGGGTTTTGTTTGATCATAAACTGAACGTCAGTGATTCACACACCCTCTGTGATGCAGGGAGCATCAGAGATTCCACACAATACACTTACGTTTTGTCAAGGCTTATTGCCATTGGGGTCCCATATCTGTTTGTACAAGTGATACAGTTGCTTGGTTAGCAGGGAAACTTGCAAGAGCTTGGAACCAAGGAACACGTGAAATGCAAATCTAGATCTAGTCTGTATTTTTTTTCTAGGCCAGTAGACTCATTCACCTAGCAGTGGCATTAAAACATTCATAATTACATTTTTATTGACTGCATTATCAAAGTTGGTAGCCACAAATAGCATTTCCCTACCATAGGACATGCATGCTGCCTCTGCAGTAAATAAATATATGTTTGCCTTCACGGGAGAATCCCATCAAGGAACTTTCCAGCACAGCAGGCTTAGGCTCTGTATTCAGAAACTTTCTGCAGAATGTTCCTTTCGGGTTTCATTGCCCTTGAGTAATTTGTGGCATCTGATTCGTTTTCCACTGGCAGCTATATATGAAGATGATGCTAACAATATGGCAAAGATTTTGGAAAAGTGTCAGTGAAGAGCTGATGAGAAACATGTGAAAATGCACACCCTCAGACTGACTTTAAAAACAACATTTTTTTGCACAGATAGAGATTCTTATTCTTTAAATATGCATTAAATGCTACAGTCAGTGTAGTCATATCACTTGTGATATGTACATTAAGAAGCTTTTTTAAAAGTAACTCATACAAAATATTATTTATTTAAGCGACCTTGAAAGCAGGGTCTAATTGCTTGTCATTTGACAGAGCTTACAATAGAAAAGAATTTGACATCCTTACTCACAATGAGTGGTACTTTATTCCACAATTACTCCTATTCTTTCTACTGAAAAAAAAAAAAAAAGGCTGACAAGTCTAGAGGTATCATAAACTAAGATGAAGTACAGTTTTTGCTCAGACAGCTTCATATCTACTGTTGTCAAGAAGCAGCGGTTTGCTAGGAATGCTTTGGGTAATGTTTGATTAGATCTACAGGAAAGAAAGGTTGACTGCAATCCTTCTGTTGCATTTAAGCAGGATTTCATCATAAACCTTAAAAGGCAATGGACTAATGAATACCTGCATTTCAGTTTCATTTTGGTGTAGCTCGAACTTGAAAATCAGAAGCCCATGACACTGTTTTAAAACAACTGTTACTAATTAGAAAAATATTCTTGACTTTCTAAAATGTTGGAAGTTGTCACTGCTGCTACTGCATTATAGATAATCCAATTTGTTATCATTTTACTGATTTCTCTCTCTGGGGATTAAGGTTTGTCAAATTGCAGGTTGCTTTACAAGCACAGGAATTCCACACATACACATCTGCCCAGCTACCTTTTTGCCACAGGATGCCTGGATAGCTGCTTTTCCATGTAGCATGGAGCACAGTGCTGAGCTAGAGACTGTTACTGTGCAGCACAGAGCATTACATGCTTTCTTTAGTGTCACCCAAGAAGGCTAAGTTGGGAAGTGCTGTGTGTACATCAACCTACTAAAAGTCAGAGAATCGCAGAAAACAGGATGAGAAAGGACTTTGGGAGTTAGCAAGTTTGTAAACTGTGCCCCTGGCAAGATCGTTTATAACTATGTTTTCATAGGGAAAGCAGCTTAAAGTCTAACCCAAATCTATCTTGCTACCACCCTGCTCATGTAGAACAGACGTGGAGAATCCTTTGCAGCATGTTTTACATATTTGGAAACATTTTTATCACATCTCCTCCATTTTCTCTTCACTGCATTAACCCAGTTCTTCCATTGCTGGTTAAGTTTTCTAGGGCATGGATTATTCTTTTTGCTTTTTTCTGGCCTTTCAGCAGCTGATCCAAATCTGTGCCCAGACTGAATTTACTATCAGTGCTGCTGAACAGAGTGAAAAGATCATTTCAAAACCTTTTATGTATGTCTCAGGATTATGTTTGCTTTTTCAGTCACTAAACGCTGTATTGATGATTTTGGTGCCACTGAGCACACATTTGTGACTTGCAGCTCGGTAGATGGCTGCCATTGTCACTGAAGGCTGCCCCACTTTAGAAAGTTAATTCATCAATTAAATTAGCTAAACATTTATATTGCTGACATCTGGCCAGCAGAACGGATGTGTCTTTGTTGGAATAGAGATCCATACAAATCAAAGGTCATGCTCAGAATAAGATTATAGCATCATAATCTCATTACTTGAATTGGGAGGGGGATGTTGAGATTAAAAAGAGAGAAATGGAATGCAATATACACCAAAACTGGTATTTGTTACAGAGCAAATGCAAAAGGAAAAAAATTAGAGGAGACATGCCTGATTTGAACTTCAAAACAGTGAAAATAGCATTTCATTTCTATTTTTATTTCAAAACACATCTGAGAAAAGGAATAATGTAGATGGAGACAAAAAGAGACTTCTAAGTGCTTTTCTTTTCAAAATTTGTCCGACTGAGAGATGGATGGCAGGGGATTTTATACCCCAAACAGCACTTAAAAGTGCTTTTGCTTTTTCAATACCGTCCTTCAACTGAGAAAGGGAGAGGAAGAAGCAGACAAGGTGCCCTGACACATCACTTCTAAGTGATTTCTGTCCCAAAAGTATTCAAAAGACTGACAGAAGATTTTTTTTTTGGTCTGTTGGATATTTATTTTGTTCTGTGACTTGGTAGAAATGAAGTGGGAAGATGAAGGGAAGATCTCGTGAATTTTTATTTCCCAGGGTCAGGAAAACAGAAGTCAGCTTTTCTCCTCTGGTTCTTTTATTTATTTATTTAGTTATTTAGTTATTTATTTATTAATGTATTGTTTTCTCCTGATTTGATAGTGATGCAGTGAGGCTTCTTTTGAGGAGCTAAGGTAAAAGTAAAATGGATTATTTCCTTCATGTTTTGTAACAGTAGTGGCAGTGAAAAAGATACAAGGGTGGGCTTTTATTTTCAGTATAGATCAAAACTCTGTGAGCTTGTGATTAAAGCAAAAATAATCCAACAATCTAAGAAAATGAACAGCTCACCTGAAGTATTTTGCAGCATCAGAACCTTAAACTGACATGATCACCCAAAAGAGTTGTGCAGAGACAGAGCATCCTCAGAGCTGAACTCAAACCTGAACTGCGCGTAGAAAATCTCCCCAACCCTGAAGAACATGTTTCTATATCTATTTCTTTAAAAATGGTTGTTTGCACTGTTTTATAAGGTGACCTAACCTTCCACCTCCTCCGAAGTGCAGCCACTGTTGTCATACAATGCGATTACACTGTAGCTGTACCTTTTCAAACCCACAAATCATTCCTTCATGAATCTGGAGAAAAATTAGTTACTTTTGCCAGCCCTTTTGCCTCATGTTCAGGCAACAAAATGTTGGCATCCCTATGGAATAGATGCATTGCATGTATATTACTAGGCCAGGCATTCCAGACGGTTGTCACTAATTGGTTTCCCTACCTGAAACCTTCAGAAATTAAGCTTCTGTTGAGCTGTTCTAATTTCCAGGTGAAGCCGAACCATTCTTTAGCTGCAGCCAGGATTAGGAGTAGTTGATTTGACACATTTGCTTCT
Source organism: Acropternis orthonyx (assembly GCA_035583155.1). Taxonomy (NCBI): domain Eukaryota; kingdom Metazoa; phylum Chordata; class Aves; order Passeriformes; family Rhinocryptidae; genus Acropternis; species Acropternis orthonyx. The sequence goes on from JAWWEU010000005.1 coordinate 11,374,829, forward strand.
TCCTTCAAGGCAGTTGAAGATTTAGCTCTGTGTTGCTGTATAAGAATACAAAGCCCTGGAATCTGGGCTGTGAATTCCCCTCTATGGGGAATAGCCAATGAGCTGTCACTGGAGAACCACAGAATATTTCATGGTGAGAAAGACACACAGGCTGTTATAACGTGAGAGTAGTAAAAACAATGAAATAAGGAAGCATGCCCTAAAGGTGTGTGTACATAAGTTTCTGTGTTGAGTGGGCAAGTTCTGATGTCCACATTAAAAATGCAGCAAGACTGAAATTCAAGTTGACATATTTACAGATACAACCATGTTTTCCTTTGACACTAAGGTCAAACTAGATGTCTCTTTTATCATGTGATATGGCAAGGAATCTACCTTGCACCTTGAGTACTTTTGTAAGACATGGAAATGTCTATGGGACTGCGTTCCTGAGCTCCGATATCAGCAGGTCTCCTGTGTTTGCATATATCAGGAGTTACACTTCAAACAGTGCCCTGAGTACAAATCAGTATGTCCATCAGAGGGTCAGAACAGTCATCATCTTTTCAACCAAGAAACAAACCCAGCTCTCCAAGAAAAGTAATATCAGAAGGCCTTTAAAGTAAACTAACAAATTAAAAATAAATATTCACCACAATCAAAAGATTTTTCATTTAAGAATTGTAAAGATTCTGAAGAAAATGAAAGATCTCAGCATGACAGGGAAGTTTATCCTGCAAGTTAGCTGATAATGTGATAAGAAAAACAAAGGACAAACGGTCCATTCTTACTTAGTGTCAGGAAGGCAGAAATAAGATCCAAAAGGATCCCTGACAGCCCTTCTCTGATCTCATCTCTGAATTTAATTTTTTTACAACAGTGGATGTCAGTGGGATGGAGGTTTTGGATTGGTGTCACAGGAAGATCCTGGCATTGGCATCAGGTGCAACTTCAGCTACCAAAAAAATAGGAAAAAAGAGGGAGACACCTTGCAAGTCCAAAATTGAATGTGTGCTAAGTGGGAATGGTAAGGTTTTGCATTTTTTGAGTTGCCACCTAAAGATTACCTACATTTCTTTTCAGATTTGGCCTTAAGTAGATCAGCATTTGTCAGATGATGAAACGATGCTCATGAGATCAAGAAGACATCTACAAGGCTCATGTTGGCATTCAAGTGCAAGCCAAAATGTTAGCTAGTTCGTGCCTGACATTTGTTATTCCCCATTCTTTAAAACAAAACAAAACAAACAAAACCCAAACCAACAAATAAAAGCACAAAACCAAACCAACAAAAACAACACCCCCTTAAAAAACCCCAAACCACAACAGAAAATTAAGCCCATAAATGAAAAACAAACAAAACACCCCCCAAAAATGCAGAAGGAACGGCTGCTAACAAAGGCCCTGAAATATTTAGCCAGTAGTCTAATGTTCACATGCTGAATACAAGTCAAAGAGCTCATGCCTGTGGAACAGTATTAAATACCTGACTGTAGCTTTAATAGTGAGGGTGATTGGAGGGATAACCATCTCTATTTGGCATGGCATGCTACAGAAATTTATTGTTATGTTTTATGTATTTCTCATTGTGGAGCTCCTGTTCCAAAGTATGTAGCTAAGCCTAGTCAGGGAGCAAATCCCAAGTCAAATTGTCTCATGCATAAAGAAAGACAGTTTGGAAGGCAGGAGTCATTAGAGGGAAAGGATTTTTCATTTTAGTTATGCAACTTAATTTCTTTTCACTGTCTTCTCTCCTCTGCCTCTCTAAAATATTGATAGAGGTTATAATTTCTGACAGTGCTGTTGATTGTAGCATGTAAGTAGTGTCCAACAGCTGAAACAGACAGTCTAATATTGTGGTGGGGCCTATCACATCGTGACAAGATTGGAAGGTGCAGCTGAAAGAGTGTATAATTTGGTATAAATGAGAATCTTGAGTCGGAACAGTCCTGAAATTAGAGAAAGTTCAGATCTCCACACAAATGTCACAGCTCTCATACAGGTTCTGAATTTCAGCAATGTAGAGACACAGATGAGAGGGAAACCCTTCTTCAGCCATATAGCAGAGTATTAAGCAAGCACATGGATTTTAATCCTGCCAGAAGATGGTTTTGTCTCATGTTGCTTCCCAGCAAATCCTATTTCAGAGTGCTTTCCATCTCTGGCATTAGTGATGACTACCATCAGACACCTGTGGTCCCACTGCTGATGGCAGATTGATCACACATGCAAGACAGAGAAACAGCCTTACAAACCTGTGATCATTGTCCTTAAGTAGAATATGTTTTAGGTATTAAATTGGACACAAGGATTTTAGAACCATGGTCTGCTTTCTCTTTAACAAAGGTTTCAGAGTATTTCAAAAGTAGGGAAAATTTTTTGTGCATGCCTGTACTTTGTTGGGGTTTTTTTCCTAAACCTTTTTTCAAAAACAGTTGGTTTGGGTTTTTTTTTCCTTGACATTTTTCCTGCTGCTGATAGTGTTCTAAATAGCTCTCTGCTATATGGGCTCAAAACTGTTTTGGCATTAAAATAAAGCACAGCATCAAATGTTCTGTTTCAACAATAAAATGGGAAATAAATTAATAACTTCAGAAAATAATTATATTATTGGATAGGCAGGACTCTGGAATTAATTTGTGAGGTGCATTGGTTATCTCCACAGTTAATTACATTTTGATTTGAAATGTGTTTATGTGGAAGTAAACAGCAATGTGTTTAATAGTCACTGTATCTGGGTCACCCAAATAGAATTTAATCCACCCCATGTCAAATAGTTTGTGGGCAGAAGGGTGTCCTGGGAATATCAAGGCTCAGCAAGATAACAGCCATGCTCTTTACGTTTAACTTCTTAATCAACAGGTAAGAAGAAGAAATAGCTTGTGTCTGGTCAGCTATCCATGAGCAGCAGCCAGATGCTTTGCCCTTTCCAAATGTACTCTGAAGAAGAATGAAACCATGCTACTGTTTTGCCCATTAGATAGCATTATCTCTGTGGAATGCCAATTCATATCTCCTTGTGCCGTGTGTGGTTCTCACATATGGGATTTTAATAACCTTCACGCTGTGCTATGAATTCATAAACAGGGCTGATAGAGGAAAAGCACCACAGGACTTTATTTTTTAATTATTGCTCTTTTGAAAAACAGGGTCTGCAGGATTTTTGCAAGGGTCTTGTGGCAGAACCAGCAATTGTTTTGCTGCTGCAGTGGGGTTATTCCAAGGGGAGGGGATAAATACAGTATTTCCTTATGATACAGTTTTTCAGAAGCCACAATAATTCTGCTGTGTTACAGTTGGAGCTTGGCAGGTCTGATTGTATGGGAGTTTTCCCCATTTTTCTGGAATGCACTGTGCCTTTGATTTTTGCAACATACCTCTTCTCCTCCTTCTTCTCCTCTGTCTCAGCCTGTGAAGCCACAATTTTCTGCTTACTGGGCACTAGCACATGGTGGCAATCTTGATTCCTGTTCTGGAAAAGACCTATTCCTTCTGGTTCAGTGGGGTTTGTTCTTTCTTTCTGTCCTTCGTCTAACCCCAGAGTCCATTAGAGCTGGTGCTTCTGCATCTTGACCATGTTCAGCACTGGTGAAGGCACCACTGTTAGTAGAAATAAGAAGAATAACAAGAACTCACAGTGTTGGTCTCCAGGTGTGATTTATCACCTTGTATTCACTGCTAACAGCCTTAGAAAGAAGACTTGTGAGGAGGATTCAGCTGAAATTCACAATGTCTGCACTGTTTGATACAGCCATTTTAGCAGTCCTGGACGTAGTTCACACATACCAGGAGGGAAATTTCACTGTGTTGCCTGCCCATACCCTGTGCCACACTGTCTGGAATAAACCTGTGGTTGTGATCTCAGGTAATTTAGGATTCCAGTCTTGTAGCCGTGCCTAATAATATTTTATCTGGAATAAGATTTATTAGGTGTAGGTTCTGCGCAGAATTATCATATGACATGCAGATCAAATCTTATCATCCTATTTTCATTTTAGGAGTGTTTATCTCTTCTGCTGTATTTCGTATGATTTTGAGCGTGACAGGCAGTAGAAAGAAGCAAGAACAGACAAGACAAAAGAGAATAATTTTTCACTAATTATTCAATTTTCAATATTTGTTGTGGATTTAAGTTCTTTTATATTTTGGGATTCCCCACCATGTTGAATAGTCCTCGCTATTAAAAATGTGTGCTGTCTTTTTCATTAAAATTCATCTAACCTCTCCTTAGTTCTCAAAGTGATAAAATTACTGAAAAAATATTTTGGAAATAACCTCTGGAGACCATCTTGCCCAACATCATCTATAAATAGGACTAATATCAAGGTTAGATCAGGTCTGTGACTCTTTAAGCTTTGAAAATCTTTAGGGATAGGGACCACAGAATCTTTTGGGCACCCATTTCAAAGTTTAATTGCCCTCTGTTACAAAGATGCATTCCTTGTAAAAGGAGATCTTTTTTAATGGGGTATATATAGTCCATCACTACCTTTTCCTTAGCTCATCTGCCTTGGTCTTTTTTAGCCACAAGAACACTGTAAATGTCTGACACCATATGTGATGGGGTAACTGAACATGCACACGCACTTCTTCATACTTCATCTATAATTCTGAAGTCGTATGACTCAGAGAGAGGGGATGCCAAAACTTTCACATTTGCTTTGTAAATATTTTCTTAGAATTAAATTAATACATCATCTAAATGCTCCATCTCTCTCTTGCTGCTTTTAGTTTTGTTAATATATACATATGTACACTTTTTTTAAAGTCGCTAAGCACCCAAGAGAAGGTAGAATTAATGGGACTATGGAAAAGTTTTCCAATATATACTGTCCAAAGAAATGTAATTATTTGACTTCAGTGGAATTTTTTTCTTACTTAGCTGCATACTGTAGTCCCTCAGACCTCTGTGGTGGCAAGGTGGAACTTACCCCCTCCAGTTCCCAATGTGTGGTTGTGAGCTGTTAACAGCCTGCAGCATGGAGCACCATTGTTCCAGAAGGGGGAGGAAAGGAGAGGCACAGCCTGTTTGCTGTAGAAGGAAGTTATCAGTCTTCCCTTATCTCTTCCCTTTCTAGGCCACCGGTTGAAGTGTATTTTGCCATATTCATAGTGCCAGCAAGCCACAGCTGTCAGCAGGCAGATGCTATCGGAAGGCACCAATTTTCCCTCCCTTATTGCTGTCCCCAAGGACCTGTTTTGTCAAAACCATAGTAGTCATTGCCGTATCAGTGTGAGTTGCAGAGCTGCTGATGAGCTTAGGTGTTGACCTTTAAGATTGGTTTTCAAGTTTCAAAGATCCTGCTGTCATTATAGTCCTTGGAAATACAGGAATCACAAGCTACATTAAAGTCAAGAGTTTAAAAAGAACAAAACAAAACAAAAAGCCCTACACAAACTCTATGCACTCTCAAGCTGGGTAGAAATGTAGAACCTGGTTTAACCCATTTGATGCCAGCAAGAACAGGAAGAGAACGTGACCTCCTAGGGTTCCATCCCAGAAACAGACTTGGGAGGGGAAATAGTTTCAGTAGTAACCAGGAAAGTCCATACAGCACAGAACATCAGTATGTATGCTCACAAAATAACCTGCATCCTTTTCACAGGTTGAAGCAGGATCACAGCTGAAAGGCCTCTGCTGCAGCCCAGGCAAAGGAGCAGCACCATGATCTTGTAATACCACAGAATATTTCTTTGAACTGCTTCATTCTGTGGTCCCATGTCAAAATCTATTCTTCAGTGTAGAGTATGTGCTGTTAAGCCCAGCCCTGCACAGCATCTCACCCCAGGCTTGATATGTCACATAAGAAGCTTCCTTGCTGTTTTTCTTGCTGTTGTCCTGAGTCTGTTTACAGGTAGAAAACTTGTCTATATAGGAACTGCAAATCCAAATTTCTCTTCCCAAAATTCAGATATTAGGTGAAGTCTCTGGTGATGTCAGAGTTTTGCTTGTAACTGTAGTGGAGGCAATGGATGTGCTATAGATTTCCCTAGGAAGTCAGGTACATTACAGTGTATGAAAGACCAAAAATTAATTTCTCTCTTAAACATTTAAATTACAGGTAGAAGAGCTGTATGATCATAAGTACCCATTTTGGAGGTAGTGTTTATATCTTACAACTATGTCATTGTCAGGCCAGACTGTATAGGGCAGAAAACATTGATAGGGTTTATTGTTTTCATCTTTTAATAAGATTTTGTTTTGCAATTGCTTCTAGCATGTTTCACCTCATAACTTACCCCTCATTTATTTGTGTGTGTTATTCAGCACCTCAGGCCTTTGTCTAGTTCTGAGCTCTCTGATGGCCTGCACAAGACCCTGTTGACTTCAGTAAGACTTGGCAGAGGCCACTGTGCTCAGGGGCTTTTCTTCAGCAAAGGTTTTGAAGTGGGGGGGAAATGGGGCTGGTGTGGGATGTGGCAGTAGCAGAAGCTGCTCTGTCAAGCTCCATGAGTAAGGAGAATGGATACTGAATGATGTTTGAATTATTTACAAATCATTTAACCCTGTAGAGTTATTGCGGGTATTGTCAGTCCATGATACAAACCAGTGTTTGCATGAAATTGGCACTCATTAAAATATGGTTAGTGGATATATGCACTGAGGATATGATGTAAAAGAAATCAGAAGGGAGTATATGTACAGTAATTTTTTCTTTTTGAAACAGACCTTTAACTTCAAAGTTTTAAAATATTCAGCTATGCTTCAACAGCTTTCATTAATGACTTAAAATACCGTAAAATAAATTTCCCTAATTATTTAAGCAGAACTCTCCAATCCAGTTTAAATTTCTGTTCTAGTGCCCAGTGTCATAGTGTTTGAAATTTCAGATATCTGAAAAAAATGATGACTTAACCTTGTATCTTTCTGCAACAGAAATGATTTTATGATCTTAAAATAAAAGGTAATTAAAACAATTCAATTTTTGGACTAGGACCTTGTAACTGAGGTTTTAACCTGAAATAACATTTTAACAGGAGATTTTAAAAATTTATACAGCTGACAGTCATAAAGTGGTACAACAAATATTCCCAAGATACCAGTGAGGGGAAAATAAATGAATGTGTCCAGAAGCAAGTATGTATTCTCTTTTAGATAAGGCATCCTGCAATTAAAAACATCGGACTTAGAAAGCTTCTTAAGGCTTATTTTGTCAAATGAAAAATGCCACTGGTTTTAATGCTATTGTAGTAAACTTATTGTTATTCCTGGCATGGATTTTTTTTTTTTTTTTAATTTCAGAAAAATGGATAATTAGCATTTTAGCTTATCACTTTCCTTCCATGCATACAAATAATTTGGCAGATAGACCACCAAGAGAGACAAAATTAAATAATAGGTCTAGACAGCATGGAACTGAAATAAATTAGAGGTTAAGCTTCCAGCCTGTTAGGTGGAATTTCATGGGGAAAAAAAGAGGAGGGGGAATACAAGGTAGTTTTTCTGACAGTTTTTGCTGCTTACCTTGGCATTTCCCCATATCAAATCCCAAATAAATTGACCTGAAATAAGACATGAACTTCATATTAGAAATCCCCTAATTTATTTGTGAGTTTGATTTTTTCCAAATGTATTTGGATTAGAGGCTGAACAGGCATTCCTGTATCTATGATTCAGCCAAATAAGTTCCTCGATAATGGTCCATGATTAATGGTGAGTGCTGATAATAGGAGGTTATTAGAGAAAGCAAACTTGGAACAAATCTGCTGTATACATTATATACTTTACTGCCATCTGTGGGTATTTATAATAAATACAAATTAAAGTCAGTGGTTACAGTAATTGATGTTTTGCATATGTGACAGAGAATTCCTTAGACATAGTCTTATAATAGGCAACTTCATAGTGAGAATTCTCATTAATTTTTTTGCACAGATAGTTATTATTACTTGCAAAGAAAAAACAGTTTCTATGGAGAGAGGCATTTGGGCCTTGGTTGCTTTCAAGGATGTCATTCTGAAGTCCACTCTGTAAGGAAGGATTATGCATTACATGTTACCTCTGCTCTGCTGCCACACCCATTATTGGATGTGAGAAATTGTTTTTGTCCTTTCATACTGAGGTTCATTCACTATTCAGCCCATGTGCTAACAGGATGTTCTTCCCTTTTATGTCTCCTTGAGTTGTAAGTGACATTTTACCTTCTTGTGTTTTGTATTGTTTGCCAAGCAAATATGCCTGTATAGAGAAGAAACTATTTTTATCTTCCTCATGGCTAAATACAAAAGCCAGAAAAGAAATGCAATATAAACAGAGAATTGCAGAAGATAAAGTAAAGCTAAACATTATGATACTGATAACTTGGTGAATCAAGTGACGTGTTTTGCTGGTAGTAAATGCACTCTTGCAAATACAGTCTTGCAGTGGAGTGATAGGAGTGCCATAGTTAGCATCAGCTGGTTGTGTTGTGCTCTGAGTTGTTTATGATGTTTGAGGGAGAGTGTCTGGTTTTTTTTGTGTTTTCCCAGTAACTTCTGTGCACAAAATTCATGTGGTAACGAGGGCAAGTGAGCAATGTGGTGGATGTTAAGATAAATGATTTATTGGATTCAGCAAGCAGTATTTGGTTGGAAGAATTCCCAGCTTTTGAACTATTACAAAGTCATTATATTTAAAGCCTGTATATTTGTAAATGGGTAATAGATGGAGTGTCACAAACGTTCTGGTTATTTATGGTCATCAGCTAAACCTCTGGGATGAAGTTAGGAATACTCTAGAACTAAGGTAGTTTGTTTGGTTTTCCATTTTGGACAGCTGTGACATTAATTTTTTCAGACTGCTTTTCAGAGTGAATCCTATTTTAGTGCCTCCCTTGTGAACTTACTCTATAGGGTGTGCATGATGGAGTTTGCCTCCCTTCCGTAACAATTAAATCCTCAGGAGTGTTTCACATGAGCATTTTCACATATGTTCTTGGGGGCATACTTGTATTTTTTATGCTGATTTTTTTTTTTTATATGCCAAAGAATATTCTGCTTTTGTATGCCAAAGAATATTCAGTGGATCTGAAACTCTAGACATCTGCGTGCCTACAGATGTCAGGCTTTCTGGTTACCTACAAGTATAGTACTATATGCTGGAGTGAACATATCCATTTCCATCTGTTTTCCATTTGGGCAGTTGCAGTGTAAAGGAAAAAAGGTATTCTCTCTGCCTAATGCTGAGTTATTTGATTGACACGTCTGATGAAGCTTTCTTCACAACAGTTAGTTTATAACTTAACAAATTTTTTTAGGTGTTTTGGTTCTTCTCTTTTGCTGGATTTCATTCCCAAACATTCTGCTTTATCCTCCTGCCTATATATCAATATTTTACTTTTTCTCAATTCATTTTTCCCCTTATGTGTTTCTCTTTTAAGCACTAAACTCCATTCTACCTTTTCATACGTTCTCTGAAATTTTTTCTGTCCTCTCTTCTCTTTCAGTATCCTGTTTTGTTGCCTCCCCCTTTTGTGACATACTCATTCGTGTTAATAAGAGCACATCCTTCTGCCATCCTGCCTTGAGAGGGGAGATTTTACCAACTACCTGGAATGCAAACAAAAGTGCATTTTCTATTGACCAAGAGCACACACAGAGGACATGTCTTCACATCCTTCAGGAAATGCCTTAGGGCAAAACTTCCTTCACCTGCCGCTGTCTCAGTGCCCAAAGTCTTGCAGGGCTGTTGACCATCAGTCCTCCACTGCTCTGCCTTGGCTGGGTCTTTCTGTTAAACTTGAAGCACAATCTGGCAGCTTCCTTCCTTCATTAACCCTCCATGTCAAGACAGAACAATTTCTCCTCTTCTGTATTTACTCCCTGCCACCTTTCTATTTTTAAGTCTTTTTTTACCAGTAAAGCATCCGGAGTCTTTCAATAGTTTATTATTCCAGAAGAAAACACTAGTGTAGACTTATTTAAAAGGTGCCAGTTTTCATAAAGTTTCAGCTGGAAATTAGGAAAAAAGGAAAAGTGAAAGGGACTGTTCTGTTAATCCGAACTACCATTCTTTCACCTTTTCATAATGCAGAAAAATGTTCAGTTGAGTGAGCATTTTAATTCCATTTTAGAAAATTACTTAAATATGGTTTTTGAAAAATAGAAAGTTAAAATACCTTGATCAAGCTGGAACTGGTTTTACTCAAATTTTGTTATTACGAGGGGTATTGTCTTTGATTTTTTCAATTTTTGCCTTATATTAGATTAGAGGAAAATACATAAAAAGGCTTGGTTTTGTTCTTTATAGATCATGTGCCTGACTCTATTTCTACTCAGAGTTTTCTCACATATATTTGAGGCTTTTGTTTTTCAGCTCTCAGTATCATGAGATGTACTTGATTCTTGCCTTGTTTCAAAGCTGCCTATATTGTCCCCAATAGCAGCAGCAAAATCAACATACTGGTGAGCATTTGCTCTGCTGTATCTTGAAAGAGGTAGGAGCTGGCATGGAGTTGTCTGGAGCTGTCTTAAAAGTGAGAAAGATGACACTGCATCACTTTGCACAGTGCTTCATGTTTGGAAGGTTTGAGTTTGGGGGTTTGGGGTTTTTTTTCCTTTCCATGAGAAAGAAAACTAAAATGTTTCAAAAATACACTTGCTGAATAGAAGTTTAGATGGGGCAGGGGACTGTCCTGCAAGTTTGAACCTCTCCCCAAAGTCTGAGCTTCCTTTGTTTTTCTGTCTCTTTACCACTGACATCAGGAATCCACAAGATACTTGTTCAAGCCAAGGACTGGTACAGCCCCTTTAAGGAGCTGTAACATGAGCTGCAAATCAAACAGCAGTTCTGTAACAACTGGGTCAGCGTATATAGAAAGAATTTCAACGGTGGTTATTTATTCAGTCTCTTACTATAGGATTAGTCCCGTTAAGTGCCTCCTATGGATTGCCTTCCAATTCCTTCAATTTAAATAAAAACTTCTTGCCGGCACTCGTATACATATCAGTAACATTCATCTAAATAAAATATCCCAGGCACTTGAGTCTCAAGAACAGTGTTATGAAGAGGCAGATCATATTCTATTTGTCTGGAAATGGGATGCATGTTGATGTAGGTGCTTATTTCAAAATAATGTCAAAATGTTAAAATCTTTATGAAATCTTAACATTAAATTTTATGAAGACAGAGATGTTTGCTGGGATGTGAAGCTGAGGGCTAGGACCAAAATCAGCTGCTGAAGATAAAAACCCACAATGCTACCATAGAAGGAAAGGAGGAAACGCCACAAACACAGGGTAATTAGAATGTGTTTGTTTATAGTTTTGATTTTTATTGCTTGATGTTAGTAATATAATGTGATTTATATATGGTGCTGTATTAAATTGATAGCTCTTGCTGGGTGAACGTACAAGTACTATCTTTCTTTTCTTTAAATGTGCTGAATTTTGTGTTAGAGAAGCCTGGCAAGTCTTTTCTCCCAGTCAGAGGTCTGAATAAAGTGAGTAAGTATAGATAAAGCCAGCTTGTTTAATCACTGAAACACAGGAAAAATTAAAATACATTTTTTGCTTGTAAAGTAGAGAAAAGCAATAAAAACAATGCCAGACGGTTAATGCCTCTCTTGTACCTTTCATTTCAAAGACCTCAAAAGAACATCAAGAAGAATAAAGACAAAATCTATTCCCTATTGGCATCATTATAAATGTTGTATCCTCTAAAACTCTAAAGACATCCAAGAAGAGTAGAGGAATAAATGGCATTGAAATAAAGAAAGTCTCTCTGGAGCTTTGTTCAATCGGCTTTGTTAGAATTCACTCAAATAGGATGATTATAAGAAAAGATCTCATTTGTTTCAACATTAAAGGAGCAAATTAATATGTGGCAAGCTGCTAATAATTGCCTCATTATGTAGTGAATAGGCATTGCGTCCAATTTACAAAATTACAATCATATTGTTAAAATAACAATTGGGAAAGTTTGGTCTGAGTTTCCTAGCTATCTGTACAATTAGTTGTGGGATTCAGAGCGAAAGGGGGTTGGTGCTTGGAGTGAGATCTCCAGCTCACCACTGGCCTGTAGCATTAAGAAGTCACAGGAGAAATTAAGCTTTTCATTAGTATAAATTTCATCTGCGTAGGTCCTGAGCTGGATTTGGTCCAGCTGAAGAGGGAATTTGACAGTCTCTGCTGAGGCTGGAGCTTGGCATGTGTCTGGTCTGTCAAAACGTTGTTTTGTTGAACTCCATGACTGGTGCTGAGTTCTTGGCCAAGTGGTTGAGAGACCTGGCCTGAGATCATCCTCACCTGGGACTTCAGCAGACCTGCAGGTCTGTGATTGAGAAACTTGGTGATCCAGGATCTGTGCCACTTGGAAACCCACCCACACAAATGGTCCTATAGCTGCAATTTCAGTCTCTTGGTGGAGACATTTGAAATGGTGGGGCAGTTGTTTCAAATTGGGAAGTAAGCAATTTTCCAAATATTGATATCCTGTGTGGAAAAGAATCATGTTTTGTGACCTACTTAAGTTAGATTTGCTTGTGACCTTTTCTAATTCTGGCTGATTTTGTTATTTAATGATTTGACCTTTGATTCTGTGAAGCCACTTCAGTGCTAAATGCAAAGATTTAATAACTGGAACTGTTTGATAAGTGACCTTTATTACACAGCTATTTCTCTTTGCTAGAGAAATGGCACTGTTTTGCAAGTTCTAATTCACAATTTTAATTATCTTTTCTATTGTCTGTAAGCTTGCACAGGAAATGGAAAGGTCAGACATTTCATTTTCTTTACTGATTAATATATAAGCGTTCCTCAACAGGTACAATGTATCATTCATGAAAAAGATGGGACAATTTGTCAGAATCATGCCCAACTGCCCTACTGAGGACTTCTACATCCTTCTGGTCAGAAACAAAATGAGTAATTTTCTAGCAGCAATAATAGCTCAGGCCCTGTAGTGTGTAGAGGTGAAATACATGTCTAAGTACATGAAAAGAGAATAAGAGGTGAATTGTTCTCTCATATATCTATGATGCAAGTGAATGAAGATATTGTGAGAGTCAAACCCCGAATTGAAGTTCTTGGTCCAGAGAACATAAACAGAACAGCACAGGTTTGTGTGCAGTCCTGCCAATCTGTATCAATCCCACTGCTGCCAGACCATCTCTACAGATGAGAGGGCAGCCTGGACTGCCTGCCAGACATATCTTTGGTTTATCTGATAAGGCTGCTACTGAGTTAGTGTTTAATTGCTATCCTGATGTTTGTGATGCAGACACCTCTAAAGAGTTGTGTTAATTGCAACACAGATCACCAAGAAGGCACATTTTCTCTAATTTTCAAGTTTTCATCTCTCTGCATTCTGTATAAGAATTGTCTCTCTGCTTCTGTTCAGCATTAATACAAACCACACAGCGAGTTAAACAAAAAAGTAGTTTTTCAGGCAGGTTAGGGCTGTAATGGGCAACCTGGCTGGCAAAAATCTATATATGAGAAAAGGGTATGAGGTATGTAGGACCCCAGAGTATGAGGTGAGGGGGAACAATAGCACATCATTCCAGCTCCTCAAGGATCACAGGGAGCTGTCAACTGTGTCCTGGTTCAGTAGCAGAAACAGCACCAGCAGCTTCCCAGAGACTTCCCAATTCCAGCCTCTTGGGCACTGAAATGCCTGTGCCTGTGGGAGCCACCTGACAGCTACATTTGAGCAGCTTTTGAGTCTTAAAAGTGATGGGATAGCCATACATGAGCTGGGTTGTAGTAACGAACAGCAATGTCATGTTAAATGAGGAAAATGAGAAAGCTACTTTACATGGACTTACGTGAATTACTGAAACTGCCCCTTTTGTCTGTGAGACTCAAACCAACACCACAAGCTGGTGGCCTGTGTCCCTATGGGGTTCAATGAAAGAATACTGATGTGTGTTTTCTCATATGTTGAGGGAGATGATGCAAAAAGGTGGTAGTCAGTGGATCATTCTAGAGTCTGTGAAATATCTGTCATGGGTGTCAGTCAGTCTCCTAACTCTCTCTGGGATCTGCTGGGAAATATGCATAGTCAGGCACATAAATTCTCTATTTATTCTGAGATAGGGCTGGAAAGGGGTAAACCTCTGCCTCTGTTGAAGAAGAGCAGATTGTATGTTGACCTAGTGCAAGCATTCAATATTATGAAAGCACTTTATAAATTGGAACAAGATAAATGAATCGCAACAAAAGAGCTAGAAGACCAGGGGACACCATTGCAGGAGTGAGTGTACTCAGTTTATTCGAGCAGAACAGTTACACTCAGTGAATAGAAAATGTGCAATGCATTTCTAACTAAGGTGAGAAAATCAAATAATTCCAAATTTAGGAGAGCAGCTCCATTTTAATGGAGAGGGAATAATTCTGTGGGAAAAAAATCCAAAGCAGCACTGAGGTTGAGACTAACTTAAATGGAACCAGATTCTTGACCAAATTGGCTTTTCCTATCTAGCAGTTTCATATTTAGCATTTGTTAGTTTGAAAGTTCACCCTGAAAGCTATAAATTAATCTACTGGGACTTTAACAATTCACTTCATGTTAGGATATGAGTTATGCTCATGGATTTGTTTAGGTCACCCAGCCATGTCCTCATAATGTATCTGAGAGAGAATTTCTGTAACTAAGCGGTAAACAGAAAGACTGTTGTGTTCAGGTGCATCTCCTGGGATTTCATTCCTGCTGTCAGAGAGCTGTGCAGGACAGTGCTCTAAAACTACAACAGCTATAAAAAAATGAGTAGTGTTCTGTAAAGGAAATATTGCCAATGCTTTTGCATGTGATCAGGAATCTTTAGCTACTGATTAAACGAGGAAAGAATGAACCATTCACATCAGGAAATGAAATCAATCCCAATAAGGAAATCAAAGCTTGAAACTGTGAGATTTATTGCAGAAGTCTTGCAGGATGCATCTTAGTTCAGTACAATATTTGTCATGCAAAGAGGAGATATTTTAGCTGTTACAATTTGGCTCTCCTCAGATATTTATCTCTTGTCCTTATACTGTGTCCCCTTATCAAAGAATTTGATGTTTTGTCAGCAACCACGTCCTAAGGTTATAGCAGTCAAATGTAGCCAGGATATTCATCCACATCAGCTAAATGAGGTGTGATTTTGAAGAGAAATAACCACAAGTCTGATCAGAAAAGCTCCCAGGATTCTGTCAGACTAAATGTCCAAAGGACGTGAGGGGAATTATTACTAAAAAATATTAAACTGAAGTCACTAGCTCCCAGCTGTGAGTATGACAGAGGATCAAGTCTGTGACCATATAAATGATTGTGCATGATCTCTGGCCTGGATGATCTTATGTAGGTTTTTTTGATAGATTTAGTTTTCATTTGATTTAGATTTATAATTGAACTCCTCATACAATCCAATTTAAATATAGGGCTTTAGACTCTTGGTACAAAAGAACCAAAAAACCATTTATTCTTTATACTTTGACAAATGGAACACCATATAAGTCTCTATATCTCTGTTAGGTAATTTTTCCTATTTTCAGTTCATTCTGGAGAAATAGCACCCTAGAAAGGAAGTAGTGTCTGAGTTCAGTTTTCCCAGGATTAAGTCCCTAGTTCATGTGTCACCAGTCCATCTGCCTCTCATTTTTCATAGGTCATAACCACTCTCTGGAGAGAACAACATATTTCTCTGTGTACATCTCCTTTCCAACTGCAGGTTTCCATACTACTAGGGTGCTTTTTAGAGTTACATATCCCATTTGACTTCTGTCATGAATTTAGGAACTATTCGTTCAAGCACAGAATAGTGTATAGTTAAATTTCCAGCATTACTTTTTCAGTAGTTTTTTTCCTATTGCTGACAACACTTTGTTAAAAGAGAAGCATTGATCTAAGTATTGTTTTCTGCTACATCTTTATTTCCTTGAGTTTTTAGTGGAAGGAGTAACATTTACAGGAAAAAAGGAATGATTATTTGTATACCTGACTTTGCAGGATGGAGAACAAAGGCAGGGATTGGAACTGCCTGTTTCACTGAAAAGGTTTGCATTCTGAGCTTTGTAGTGGTAGAGTTTTCTATCAGCTCTACCACATGGGGATTGTGGTTTTGTTGTGTTTTTTTTTTTAAAGAGAAGTATTGCTGTCAATTTGTTGTACTGTACCTGTCTTTCTATTGACTGAATTTTCAGTCTTCATGGTTTACAGAGAAAGACTTTCCATATGTTTTTGTTTCCTGTCTTCCAGCCTCTGCAACTTGATTGTGACCTCTGTGCCATTGTTTCAAACTCGGGACAGATGGCGGGCCAGAAGGTGGGATCCGAGATAGACAAGTCCTCCTGCATATGGAGGATGAACAATGCTCCCACAAAGGGCTATGAGGAAGATGTTGGGAAAAGGACAACCATACGAGTGGTGTCTCACACAAGTGTGCCTCTCCTACTCAAGAATCCGGAGTACTTTTTCAAAGAAACCAACAACACCGTTTACGTGATCTGGGGACCTTTTCGAAACATGAGGAAGGATGGGAATGGCATTGTGTACAACATGCTGAAGAAAACCGTCGACAGCTACCCCAGTGCCAAAATCTACGTGACAACAGAAAAGCGCATGAGCTACTGCGATGCAGTGTTTAAACGGGAGACAGGAAAAGACCGGTAAGTCCAAAATGTGAAGAACAATTACCATGTTTGACAAAAGATAACATGTGAAAAGTCCATGCCGGATGCCAGCTGCTAAATGAGTTCCCAGATACATTTTTAATGGATTGTTATATGGTTTTGACTGTTATAAGCACTTGATGAGGCAGCAGCTAGGCCGCATTTACCCCACCTACGCTACCTTCTGTTCATTCCATTTCTGTTGGCTTGAGTCCCAAAAATATTGGATATCTTCCTGAAACGTTTTCAGAGCTGTGTGTTGTTTTCAGCTCAATTTACTATTGATTAAATTGACATTTTATTTGAAGAGGATAATCCTACACAAACAACATTTCCAAATACACAGCCTCAGGATAATTCTGGATATTGTATTTTTGTCTCTGTTGAGATTCACTATAGCTTTTCTTGAAACATCAACCTCAGGGTTCTACATTATTTCTCTTTCTTGGTGAAAATAGATTACTGGTGATTCTGTAATAGATCTAGGTTTGTACCAGAATTATACTGAAATTCTGTTTTCCGTGGCTGAGAATGTGCATTTATGCTGCTCAAGTGGAGGCTGTAAGAGATGGAAGTGTAAGGGCCACTGTATTGGCTACCATGTTAAAAGTAGAAATTGGATTTGTGGAATCAAGACCACAAATTGCAGGAATTTGCAGCCGAGCTGCAAAAATTCAGGTTGTCTGTGTTTTGGCATGGAAGAACACCTGTCACACATACTCACTTGAGCTAACTAGTAAGGAGTTTGCAGATCACTGCTGTGTCTTAATATCAGTTTTTGAATTTGCACATCATGAATTTGAGGTCCTGAAGGACTATAGCTATTCTGACCAAATTAAAAATAGAGATATCCACAAACAGTTTAATGTACTTTGAACTTTTGACTTAGCTTTTGAAGGAGAAGAGCTTTTTCTCTCAAACTTGTTTCACTTTGTTATTAAACTGTTGGAATTTGGTCATATTTGATTTTTCTTATTTTTTAAGTGACTGAAACATAGGGAAGAGCTTGCCCCTCAGTTTGTTCACTGTGTGCACATGTTGCTGCTGTGATTCTGGAGTCAGAGGGAGCTCATACGTGTCATAAAGTTATCAAGGTTATCATGGCTTCTTTAGTTTTGAACAAACTGATGAAGAGGCTAATAGAGAAAATACACAAGATCCATTCTTCAAAATTGACCTTTAATAATCCAAGTCATCCTGTTTACATATTAATCAAGATAAATATGATCATGGGTACATTATTGCATTGCTAAAAATAAATTGGTTTACATTTATGAGTCAGTCAGGTCACAGCGACTTTACAATACTTTATCAAAATCCTTATTGTGAGACCAGACCTTGAGAAAATTTCCTATTTTTCTTTTGAAAAATCTCATCATTCAGTGTCAAAGTATCCTCATCTCCCGCCTAATCCATTCCTCCTCAATGAATTAACAGATCTCAAGCTTTTATAGTTATGCAATTAACACAATACAAATGCTTCTTCTCATGTCAAAAGCAGATTGAACTTCGCCTCTCCCAGTGCTTATAACAGAGTTCTTAAGCAGCCCGAAGTCAAAGTGGCCCATATTCTTCCTCCTTAAGTTTCACATTGTGAACAGTGGTAAATTTCTATGAGCCTGCCTTTTTGCATGTGCATCACTTTGATACTGTGAAAAAACTCCACCAGTTCTCACAGTGGCAATCAGATAAAATCCTTGTATCTACCGCAACTTTCATTTTCAGTCCTACCTTTGCACATCAAATACTTAGTGATGTTTGTAGCATCATTTAATGCTGTTGTCAGCCAAAAACAAGGGAAATGATTGGTGTGTCACCATCCAATACCTTCTGTATCTCAAGAAAACATCCTGCAGTTCCCTACTAATCAGGGACCTCAGTTTGGAAAGTGTTTCATTTTCTGTAACATCTTCAACTTGCAGGACCTGTCTGCTGTTCCTAGGGAGGGTCGTGAGGCTGTTAGACGGATGTGGCATTTGTGGCAGCAGAAAATGGAGAACACAAGAGATTTGTGGATGATGAAAATAGTTTTGTGTGTTGTGCCAGGCTATTATGATGCTGAGGCAGACTCAGGTTCCTCAGCCAAATATTCCTTCGGTTCCTCAGAGAAGCATCAACCCTTGCTTGGAATATTAGATTGAACAGAGGTCTATTTCAACATGTTCCCAGCAAAAATTCTGGAAGGAAGCCGATTTCAGCTCGTATTTTAAAATGTACTGAGTGGATTGCAATGACATCTATTTCAGTTTAATCCTAAAATACTGTCTTTATATAAAGTGTACGGTACTAATGCATAGTAAGATTGCAACAGATTTCTAGTCTGTCGAGCCTTTAATGAGCTTTCTGTTTCTACTCTTTAACGTATAATCTTTTTAGGTAACGAGTGGGACTTTTCAGTAGTTTCATCCTTGTGGTGAAGTTTTTAAAGGATGTTGTGAGAAGTAGCTACCAGATATGTGTTGCAGTCACTTCTCTGCTGCAGAAAAGCTCTGGTCCTGCACCGCTGATGTGGGAGGTTTATCCCTGACTTCACTAGGTGTAGGTTTAAAACCCACAGCTTTGGTATTGACGAATGATTTATTACTGATGCATGAAAGAAACAAGAATTGCCTCTAAATAACTTTCAACAAATGCGGTTGTATATTTTGTTACGAAGCGTATTTTAATTCTACAGCTGTATGAAATAACCCTCTGAGATGGGTTATCCACGCTGGCTAATTAACCTTGCATGCATGTTAGAATCTGGAGGACATATGTTCTTTCTGAGAGTCTTTGTTAGTGAAGCATTTGAGTTCAAGGTGGTGAATGCTCATCCACTTTGAATAATTGTACATAAATAATGTTCGTTAGCAGACATTCACAATTTTTCATTAATGCATTTTACTTGGTACTTCCCTAGAGGGAGCCTAAAGCTGGCAGCATCTTCCAGTTCTTCACTAATGTTTTGGTGTATTATATATATTGACTCAAGTGAAAGGATTTAAAGAAATATTAGATAATTCCTAAATGTGGCACCTTTGTATGTACCTCAATCCAGGTAAGTGGTTCTAAAGCCATCTATATCTTTGTCATGCATTACAAATATAATGCAATATGGTATAATAACATTTAATTGGTAATAACAGGGAAAACTGTAGTCTTCATTAAAGCAGCAAGCTAATTCTGGTCTGATAAAGTGCACTGAGCATCCCTAAATAGGTTTTAATTAGCTGGCACCAAAGCTGCACCGCCCTTAGGGAGGGTAAAATTAATGAAAACTAGCAGCAAATAGATCAATGGTACTGGATGTTATTGCCTTAGGTGAAGGTGATGAGAAAGAAAGGAGTGTCTTTTAAGGATCATTTAGAAAACAGTCTGCATTAAAAGTCACTTTCAGAAAGCAATGCTAAAATAAATCTGGGCTAATATCAGCGAAGCAGTCTAATGTTATCTGGACTGCAGACTCCATTTGTGTTTATACTACAAACATCTCAGGCTAACCACTCAGCACTGTTCTTCTGAGTAGTGCCTCTGATGGCTCAGCTCCACATCCCCTCTCGGGGCTGACAGCGTGATCAGACTGCTCCTGCCCACTGCACGTGAAGGACATTGAGCCCCAACAAACAGCCAGTACTGAGTGTGCTGATACTGCTGAAAGGACAGCACAACTTGGTGTCCACAGTCAGTTTTATAAGTAACTACTAAAAAGAGCCTGCTGAGCTCTGCCGAGGAGATGTGTTCTGAGCTCCTAAAATTCCTTTTAGGAGATGTGAGATAATGTCCTGAAACCCAGCCAGTTTGGTAGACAGCTGACTTTCCACACACACGAACTTAACTCTGACAGCACCCATCCCATTCCCAAACAATTCAGTGCACTTCAACTTTTTTTTTTTTTTTTTTGAGATTATTAGTTACACACACATGTCTATGGGAAGCAGGTTCACTGAGCCACATTAGAAGTCAAATGGCTGTTTCTGAAAGACTTTTGTGAATATCATGGACAATTCTGAAGAAACTACATCGCTTTTGTGCTTCTCTTCAGGTTGTTCTTATCTTCCTCTGTTCATGCCAGATGGTGCTATGAGTTGGATTGCGAGAAAGCTGTTTTATCATTCAAGGCAGAAAGATAGATAATTCTGATAGCTGACTTCTACATCAAGATTCAAAATTTGGGGGTGTGCTCAACCTGCTATTTTACTCAGTTCTGCTCACTAATTATTTATTACTTTGGTGATATACGAGATCTATATTATATCTCTGTCATTTAGAGCTAGCAAATTATATTCTTCTAAAGTTTGGATTGACACTGTTAGACAACTGCAGTCATCACAGTTTCACCTTAGCTAATACGTGGTTTTTCATGTGTCTGACTAATCTACATGAAGCTAGAGTCTAGTAAAAATGTCAGTAAGATGAATAAATGAAATTACATTCTCTGAGGCTCAAGCAGCTGCAACTTCTATTGTTTGGTGATATTCTCTGTGAATTGAGGTAGTAAAGCTGTCAATGTCCAGAACGTCAGAATTTTATACCATGTTTCTGGTTGTTGGCTTGAATGAAATATTATAGTAATGATATTTTCACTTTTGCACTTGTTTACATGTATGTATTGGTTTCCCTATCAAAGCTATTCAGAGGAAATATAAAATCTTAGCTAGTATTAGTTAAAATTTGCAGAAAACAGTTTTTAATTGGGAAGCTGTGAACATTGACACTGAGCCTGGCTCAGAGTTAGTTTTTTACACTTGGTAATTATGTCCCATAACTGCTTTTTTTTAATTTGCTTTTTCTTAAAAAAAAAAAAAAAAAAAAAGCAAGCAATTTCTGGAAGAGGAGTAAAAGAGGGAATATTGTTTTTAAATTACAGAACTCTTGGAAGGAAATGACAAAACCGTTTCAGACTGACAGAGGAAATGTATAAATGCCTGTTGAAACATTTTTAAGGACAAAAAGGAGTAGTTTACTTTTTGCTATAGTCTTTATCATAATGATGTATATCTACTGCTGCACCAATAAAGTCAGCAAAATGTTCTCAACTTCTCGAGAGCATCACAGCAAACCCAAAAATATGTGTTTGATATAGGGACCATTTTTCAAGTACTTGACAGTGAATCTTTCTTGAACCATTGCTTGGCACTTCCATACTTCTTTTTTATACAAAAATGCCTTCCAAAAATGCTAATTGATTTGTCCATCTTAATTCATAGAGGGCTTAAATAGTTTAATTGTCAAAGACTGCTTTATTACCTGAAAAAACAAGGGTCTGAAGCATGAAACCTTAATGAAGTACATAGATTTTTCATTATAAAACACTTAAAAGCCCAACATCTATTGCTATTTGTGGTCTATCACCAGACGGCCAACAACTGTTTTGGGGTTTATATTCACTCTTCCATTTCCTGGTAAAACACCAGTTGTTCCTGAATGTCCTACATTTATTCCCTGCAGCCCATTAGTAACTGCATTTATATTCTTTATGAAGATTTTCCTAATTAAGATGAACATTTTTCTCTATTAGGCAGATGGAACTCAATAGAAGAAGTCCATTCTTTATTAACATGCCAGTAAATGCTGTACAAAGCACCAGCACTTTTGTTAAGAAATACAGCTCCTACTAATTACATAGTAAAGTGAAACTTTATTAAAAAATATCAATATTAGCTATTATTTTGTAATAAAACTGTGGCTGTATATAGATTGGTATGGGCTCAGAGACCTATTGATCCTATTGTGGTAGCTGACTTTAGGCATAGAGTTATTTCTTTTTACTTAATGATTTAAGACAAGAAATATATAATCAGGACCTAGTCTATCACTGTGCATTTTCACATGTTCTTTGAATTTATCCAACATCTATTGCTTTTAATTTGTCATGTATTCTCTAAGTGCCACAGAATCTGCTTTCTGCTCCTGACAAAGCCATATATTAAATCTTTATACAATGTTTGGTATCGTCCTAATTACACGCACAGCTTTTTTGTTCTGTCCTTTAAATATGGTGCAGCTTTTATGGTTATCAGAATATTGCTCCTCTCAGAAGGAGCACTGGGACCATACGTATAGAAGGGATTCTGCTTGGAATTTTCATACAGCCTTTGAAAGGATGATGTAAGCCAGTGACTCACATGCTAGCAATCCTTGTAGCACTGTGGATTGCAGTGCTCTGTTTTTGCTGCTCTGGTGAGGGTATTTTATGGTTGCAAAGGCAAAAGTCTTGGAGGGAAAAATTAGCTGAAGCACAGATTTTGAATGAAGCCTTTGGTGTTCATAGAACCTTTACTGGATCATCTTTCATAGTTCAACGTTTTTGATTTTTCAGATCACAGTGTGTAAAATGGACCTTGACTTTCCTAAAGGAGTTTAAACTTTTAAGGGAATAGAACTAATTATTAAAAATGAAGAAGTTAATAGATTTTTTTAACTCAACCTTGCTGCCAGCTGAAACAGTTGTCTTGAAGAACACAGAGTGATTACCAAAGAAGCTTATACTTACCAGGTGTCACACAGCAGTGCTTTTTAAAGATTTATTAAATAGATCAGAAAATAAGTGTAATGATACTGTTGCTTTACTATGGTACCTGTTGGTTATTGGTAACTGTGGAGTTTCTAATGGAAGCTCCCTAAAGTGCACTGAGCCATATTTATAGTGTTTAGCAGAAGACAGTACTGCAATCAAACAGAGTTGCTCAAGTGAGGATAGCAACTTTAGGAGACAGGGAATAAAACACTATAGTGATTTCTTGCTTCAGATAGAGATGAGTTTCTGTACATCTGCCCAGCTGCTAGTTAGTCAAATTTATTAGAAAAGACTTTTATAAGAAAAAGTGTATGAGAACTAATCTCAACTATCTCACTGAATGATATTTAGAAAACAGTGTCTTCACAAGGCTTTGTACAAGTAGGCAACACAGCAAAAAAAAAAAACAACAAACCTGATTGAAAGTAGAAAAAGTTTCACCTGAATTGATGTTGGGGTATTTTACCTTAAAATGTAGAAAGATTAGTAAACAAATGTAGCATGGAAAATAATCATTAAGTTAATTTATAACTCACTGTTGACTAGATGCTTGCTTGTGCGCATCTTCAATATGTATTTTTACGCATGTGAAAACAAAGCAGATGTTCTACATTGTTTTATTTCTATGAGTGTTATCATGTATCACACATAAAGAATTCAGGCTGCAATTTCAGAACAACAAAACTGTACAAATATATGTGTGTGTGTGTGTGTGTGTGTGTGTGCACATGGATTTATAGTACATGTCTTTGAAGGTAACTCAGCATTCACAGCTGTGCTTCTCAGAGAACATGATATGCTATTGGGATATGCTACAACCTGTGTTTAGAAAACAATTGCTGACTACATTCTATACAGTTCCTGTGATACCCAAATTCTCTGAGCTTTTAGTTGTGAGGCAGCTATGCATTTAAAGAGTAACATGCACAAGAGCAGCATGTGCAATTTTTCTCAGAGACTCACATCTTCAGCAGGTTTTGGAAGTTATAATGGTCTGGGAAAACTTAACTATAACAGCGGGGATTTATAATGAATCTTGAATCTTACGTCGTCAAATAGTCTGTGTGACATCTCAGATATTACCAGCATGGGGCTTAGGTTGGGTGTGAAGGGGAATGGTTTTTTACACAGATGTTCTAAGATTCAGCCATTCTGTTTTCAAGACTATAAGCAACTCCTGACTGTGGCAGCATTCAGTTGGGACTGTGTACCAGGGACACCACTCATCTCATAACCTGAGCAGCCCTGTCTGGTACATTAGTATTCAGTAAACATGCAATTGCAGTAGAAGAAAAGGTTTCTAACTGCCCATATTTGTTCTTTGCAAGTTTGTTGTTAGTATCCCATCACGATCTTTGGAGACTTCTTTTTTTCTGTTTTTATTTTTAAAAGTAAGTCATCCCAGCACGCATATCCTCTTTGTTGGTTACATGCAGAACGGAGGCATAAACTCCCTGTCTAATAACATTCTCTACATGACTCATTAAAACTTTCAAAGCACAGGATTTGCTGCAAAGATTTGAAAATTGCTGCAGATGATGCCACTAGTGTAGAAGTCAGAGAATGGAAAGAAAGGAATAGCAGATGAAATTCTAAGAAACAAACAGCATGCTTTTATCTTAACAATAAAAACAAAGATAAATGTCAGAAATATGTGCTCTGTGTTCAGTTTGCTCTCCATATGTTGTTTCAGAATTTTTCTTGAAGAAAATTCATTAGAGTTGCTAGTTCCCTGTCTCCAAAGAGTGTTCCAAACATTTACCATGAGAGCATTTCTGAAAATATTGCAGATATCACTTAAGACTCAAAATGTATTTGTGAGACAAAGAATATTTGTCCCTTTTTAACAACTTGACTTCCCTGAGAAAAGAACACTGGGGGAAAGCAGAAGCTATTGCTTATTGCAGAAATTCATGCCCATAGGGCTTTTTGAATGCTGTATGCTTACCATGAAGGCATTTCAATTTCATAAAGTGCTAATTTGGGGCTGGAGTGGTCTGGAACTGCAAAATGGAACAAATGTCTGCTGCTCTATAACCTGTTTTCAGCCAAACATGGTAATGTTCCAACATTTCCTTCTACGTGGAATTGGTGGTAGTCTCTTGACATTTCACAAATCTATCAAAATATTAGGGAAAGAAAATACTCTGAAGAGTATCTGCAAAGCAGTATTCTTCTAAAAGAGGAATTTCAGTTTCAATTTTTTTCAAGTATTATTTGTTTTCCTACTCTGTGTTCATCCATTTTAACATTCTTTCCCCACCTTCCTCTAGCCCATTAAGAAGTGTGACTACTGTTTGTCATGTGTAGCTTTTTCTTTTATCAAGGGAGAATTGTGTCTTTGCCGGCGCTTAGTGGTTGTGGGTTTTTGCTCTCTCTCTCTCTCTCTCTCTCTCTCTGCTGCCCTGTTTTTATATAAGTGATGACACTGTTGAAATATGTTTCGTATTTGGAGTAGAAGAAAGCAGTGGTCCTTAACTCCTTGGGGCTTATTTTATGCTCTTAAATTGCCTTTACCTCCTCTGCCAAGAAAGCACAGTGTTCATTCAACAGGGTTGGATTTCAGCTTCACTGTACAGATTGTGCCAGAGACTCTCAGCTGCAGTGACATCCCAGAGCCTTCTCACTCCTAGGGGTGTTTTGACTCTTGCTCATGGAGTGCCTTAGGGATATGAAACTTCATTTAACTTCTTACAGGATATCTCCAGGATATCCTCAAGCTTTATATACTGCTTAGATCTGCCTAATCACTTCCTGTCAAGCTACAGTGCTTTTGCTTGGTTAGAGGGAAGGCAATGAATGGATGAGTAATTAAGGCCAGGTCAGTGTTTATTAGTGGGAAATAGAGTATTTCAGGCACCATTTTTGGGTATGGTTTTGAATGGTACTTGCAGATGATATATTTAAGGAAGGCTTATTCCAGTTTCCCTTCCAAGTTTTTAATTTTTGATCACTTGAAAGTTTTCCTTTTTTTTTTTGGTAAATAATAAGCACTGGTGTCATATAAATTTGGCCAGTTTCAGGATAGCAGTAGTAAGAACAGCTCTACATGTTTTCCTTAAACTTTCTCTGTCTGCCTACTGGATCTGAGACTGGCATATAAGATAAATATTTTCTTCATTATTACTTTACATTTTTCCCTCAGGCTGTCATACTGATTTCAAAACCACGATCATCATTATACTAAAATGGTGGCATTAATACATTGGTCTTTGTGGGTAGATTATAATATACAGTTTCAAAATAATTGCCCACTGATATGAGAGGTGGAAGTATGTATAGTATTCTTTTGCTTGTAATGTAACCATTGAAATAATAATTACATGCTAATGAAAAGACTCATTATGCTTTAGTTTATCTTTGCATGAAGTTAATAGCTAATGAAAACATGGAAGGTTATATCTAATTACATTTTACAATACTTTTACACTTCCTGTAAAGAGAACATTTTGCACAGAATTGTACATTGGCACGCTTCAGTAAAGTTTGTGTCCACTCTATGTGCTCAAAAATATGACTGTTTTAAAATCAATGGTTACAGGTTCTTTTTTATCAAATGGTACATATAGTCTTCACAAAGAACATTTTTGAAATTAAGTTGTCAGGGCGAGTCAAATTTGCAACATGACTGCATTGAACAAAAATTTAAAAATAAATGTATGTTCCTCAGGTTTGAAGTGTTAGAAAAATGGAGGCAGTTTGACACTGAGTCAGCTGGTAGAATACTCTCTCTTTGGGGGAATGAGAAATGTCCAATGTATACATTATCTACCATCTGTGGCAATTTTGTTTTAGTACTGTCTACAAGTGAGCGGCATTGTCAGGCACAGGAGCAAATTCCTTTTGTGATGTATCCAGAGGTGGAACATGCAAGAACAAATAGAAAAACAATGCTTTGGCATGGATAGAGAAACCTCTCCTTTTATATGTTGAAATATATGAGCTCTGTGTTAAAGTGTTTAGTTCAGGAATGCATAGATAGAGCTCCCAAATTATCTAATGGCAGGAACATTAATTAGAATTAAGATATTTTGGTGTTTGTAAAGATGCAGTAAGATTGTCTTCCAGTTTTTAATACTTTGCCTGTTTTCTAAACATAATGATTTGGTTGAATGTTACCTTTAAATGCAAAACTCTTGGAAGTGGGAATTATGTAATCTAATCTGTTTCACTCCAAAACAGAATTGAGATATATGAATTAAGCACTTTTGAATGAATTAGGCATTAAAAATATAATTGCATTGATTTTTCTAGGTATTACATCAAATTATATCAGTAGAAAATGTCTGCGGTCTAACAGTGTGATATTTAAATAGTTAATGTTAACTGCCTACATTTCAGAAACAAATTACTTGATTTCTTTATTCAATGAATGAATGAATGACTTGGCCTTCTGTCATTCCTCCTCTGCCCAGAGTCCTACCCCAGTACAGCCAGGGAGTGCTCCGGACTGGGAGGTCACAGTGGTGAGGAGAGCCACAGACACAGCAGACAGCCTCACTACTGCCACAAGTCCATGACAGCCTGACCTCCCCACCAAGCAGGCACAGCAGCCTTTCCTGTCAAGGGGAGAGGATTGTGTAGATTTTCACCTTCCTACCCCATTCCCAGCTGCTCTGGCTTGTAGCAGATGGGAAGCTTAAGACATCTCCAGGCTCAGGGGGTGGGAATGCTACAGAAGAGAGTGAGGCTGGAGGCCAGCTGAGCGTGTTGGTGCATCCAGCTTCAGGATTGTCTCCTTTGAGGTGGCAGGTCTTGCGTCTTTGCAAGGGTAACGTTTAATTTTCTTTTCCAGTGAGTTAAATGATGGGTTGAGTTTGTGGGCCATGGTGTTGAGAGCCTGGTTACCATGTGAGTATCTACTCTGGTGCCAGAAAGCTCAGTACAAAGGTATACATTGTGTGTAAGTCTTGAGGCCTGGCCCCAAGCAATTCTTGAAGCATTTCAACTTTTTTGCCTTCTCCTACAGCTATCTCAGACCCTTCCATTTGCCAAGGCAGGGCCACCTGGACCAGGTGTCACAGGAGCTTGTCCCATGTGGGTTTTGAATGTCTCCAGAGAGGGAGACTCCACACCTTTCCTGGGCAGCCTGTTCCAGTGCTCTGCTGCCCTCCATGTAAAGAAGTCCTTCCTCATGTTGCGGTGGTACTTCTTGTGTTTTAGTTTATGGCTATTGCTCCTTGTCCTGCCACTGGGCACCACTGAAAATAGTCTGGCACCATCCCCTTGACACCCACCTTTGAGATATTTCTCTGCATTAGTGAGATCCCCTCTCAGTCTTCTCATCTCTAGACTAAACAGGCCCAACTTCCACAGTGTCTTCTCATAAGAGAAATGCTCCAGACCCCTCAGAATCTTTGTGGGCCCTCTCCAGTAGTTCTTTGTCTGTCTTGTATTGAGGAGCCCAGAACTGGACACTGTTCTCCAGATGTGGCCTTTATAGGGCAAAGTAGAGGATACTCATTTCCATTTTACACGTTTCTTGCTTTTCTTCAGGTATTTTTTTCCTTCTCTGACATTTTTCCCCTCCTTTATTTCTTGCCTCACTGTTTGTAACTATGTCATCTATATAACTCTTCTTTCAGCCTTTCGTCTTTTTATTGTGAAATGTATTGCCTCCAACACACCTCCCGTTTTCAGCACAATGTCTTTTAAAACAGCTCACAAACCTGCAAGCTATCTGATGAAGAACAGTTCTCCCCTCTGTGCCCTTGCCCTTGTCCTTGTGCTTCCTCATTCACTTGAATCCTGGAGCAGAACCTGAAAGTCTGATCTGAAATTGCAGATCTCAACTCAGTACATCCAGTTCTTAAAACAAAATCAAAATATCACAGTGGGACATAGAAGCTGTGCATGATTATTTATTGATGATTGTTGGTTACAGGAATTAAAACAGCAGGGAGCTCAGATTCTGATCAGAAACCAAGTGATTTTTCTGTACACTTTTTATTGTAAAATGTGAGCATGATATAAACCCATTGTGCTCCTGCTGTTAAATGCTAAGCCCTGGCATGACCTGCTGTATGAACAATGCATGTTCCCTGTCACACAGGTATGCAGCTCTGTATATATGAACACTGATGAAGGCTTGAAGCTGTTACAAGGCAATTTATGTGTATGTGAATATATGAGGTACCACAAATGTTTCACGTCAGCGCTCAAGTGTGCCAACCACCCAGCACAGTGTGATCTCCAAGTGAAAGGCACAGGGATCTGCTCTGTGCCTGCCTGAGTGGAGTGAGGGCAGCCTTTCTGTGCCTCCAGCACAAGAGGTGTTCACACAGACATTCACTTCATGTGTTAGTGATGGGCAAGGTCCATGTGGTTTGTTTTGGGCTTTTTGTAAGCACTTTTCAATTATAACAGTACGAGATAGTCAGCCTGGCAGTGACTTTAAGGTCTTTATGTGCTACAGATATTTGCTTTTAGTTTTTGTAACATCACCAATTGCTAAGGGAATTGATGTTTAATACATTTCTAAATAAGTAAAACTAAAGTATAAATAAATAATGCCTGGTTTATTAGTCCAGGTGTTTTCAGCATTGCTGAAAGTGGTTTGACGACAGCCACCAGCACTAGCAGTGGAAAAAACCCTGATTTCACAGTGATTATTATCATTATAATAAACCATAATTGAAAGATTACAAAATTGATTCTTTTAAAAATTAATGTTGCATGAGTGAGCAGGCTCCATGGCATTCAGATTTTTTTCAGTGTTACTTGGAAGGAAAATGGCTTATTTTATTTCCTGGCAGAAAACTGCTGATTTTCAAACAATCACATTAGAGAAAACAGTCCCAGAGGGATACAGGAGGCAACAGACCTATGTCGTTATGCTTTACCCTTTCCTGAGGGGTTCGGAGAAGAGCCAGAAAGAAAAGAAAGTTACATTCATTATTGAGAGTGCCTTGGGAAAATCTGTTTGGCCAAGCAATTTTGCATGAAATAAGTGAGGAAATATTTGACTGCAAAGAACATAAACTCCTTCCATCAATATGCAATTTTCTGGATCCATTTGTCCAAATAATTATTAAGAACAGTTTCTAAATTTGCAGTCCTTTACAACTTCAAAGGGCTGTGAAAACATCAACTAGTTAAATGGATGGAAGTGTTTTTTAATAAATACAAAAAAAGGCCAAAGTCAGTTGTAAGACAGTTTAAAGTGCAAAGTATTGAAAACAGCAGGAAACCTGAGAACCTGGAATAGCAATCATCTCCCCCAATCAGGAACATGGAAACCACAAATTTGTCTTTGATGATTTCCTGTAAATATGCCCTTTGAGGACAGATTGCCCTGCCCAGTCTTGTGGAAAATGCTCAGAGTTACATCTCTTCTCAGCACAACATATGGATCTCAGCAAGCCGTGCTTCTCCATTTCCGAAGTCATTCTTCAGATGGAAAAGTCTGAGCAAAAATGTAGTGAAATACTGTTGCAAAAATGCTGGTTAGCATCTTTCAAGCCTGGTCAGTCTGACTGGAAAATATCTTTCTGAGTTGTTAAATTTCTCTTCACCTTATTCTTTCTCCATATATATTCTGAAGAGAGGCCATGCTATTCCATTTTGTGACGTTTATGCATGATTTCACATTGTCCAGAGAGTTTGTGATCTCTGAAAAAGTTTTCTGTGCTTGAATTTACAGTAGACACATAATTTAACCCATTTTCTATGTATGCTCTTACTTGATGACAATCTCCTACTGGCCCTATGTAATGTTTTACTAAATAGAGGGACAGTTCCCAAGCCCATCTTTCTTCCCAAGACTGAAGTCAGTGTTCTTTCACTAGTTGGATTTCACTAACATTGTTTAGCATTTTGTAATGCGTATTGTCCACAGACCTTAGAGCACTGCAAGATGTTAAACCAGCTTTAATGTCCCGCATTTCCTGATCGTAAAACTCATTCAGGGAATCTTTTGTCAAGTTGCACACAGGTATCGTTCTGCAAGGCTGTGGCAGAGCTGTGAAGTTATCCTGCAGCCGGGGTTCCCAAACTGTCCTTGATGCACTACCCTGACATTCAGAAGGCACAAGTGTGTATTCTTACCTATGCAAGTTCATGCTTACTTGGGAGGGAGTCCCAAGTGATGACCATATTCTTATCAAGTACATTTTTATAGGCAGACAGAAGTGGATTTTCTTAAAAGAATTCACTAGAAATTGCATGTTTCCTAAAATCCTGTATGACTACACCCAGCTCTTGCGTCTTGGCCTCTGTGCAATGCTAGGCTTGTGTTGCTCAGCAGAGCCTTGTTTAAAGATAGCACTTTGCAGGAGGGAGGGTTGATCATTAGATTTGGGAAGGAATATTACAAGACATGTTGGAGCACTCCATATTCAAGCAGTTGCTTTCATGCCACTTCCCAGCAGTCAGCATTGCCCATCAAAGAAAATTGCTAAATAGCTCTGATACATCATTCTTCATTTGCATTAGAAATGGCTCTAAGGAATAACAGGATTACAGCCAAAAAGTGCCAGGACTTTATCACTCATTTATTTGATTTAATATATAGAGGTACCTATTTGAAATAGCATTTACTTTTCTTGAGCTCATCATAAAACCCACTCTGAATGGAAGTGTTTAAGGTAATGACGACTCCGATTAATTCCCTTAGAACAGCATGACTGGAATCAGATACACTACTTCTCTTTTCATTAGACATTTCTGAGCTGCTATGAGTGATCTTACAGCATGAGAGGGAAGAAATTAACTGAAGCAAACCTGATGCAAATAGTCCACAGTACACTGCTATTCTTCTTACAGAACGTGGTAAACTGTAAGCTCAAAAGCCTTTGCAGTGGCTTCCAGATGGCATTAATAGAACCTGATACAAATTTTCATTTCGGGAAAGGTGGAAAAGCTGTGCTTGCTGTGTGCTACAGATTTCTCTTCACCTGTGCTGTGAATTGAACAGTGTTACAGCTTTCTCAGCCAGCCATTACCACCTTCTTCCTCTCTTCTCACTGGCATCAAATCCCTGTAAATCCAAGCCTGGTCTGAACAGTAGATCTTTAATCTGGTTTTTGACCTGGACATCCCCAGTCAAAGTCAGAAGGTTGCACTTTTGTTCACAGAAGGGATTGGTACATGGGATGCTGCATCAGAAGCTCTCTTCTAAGCGAGGAAGATGTTTCAGTTAATTCTAGGAGATTTGAGAGCTGGCACTAAGTTTTGCCAATGTTTTCTTCCTGTTTATGTTCCTTGATCATCAGTAACTACTATTTATAATCAGTGGACATGTCACAAATATAGGGAAAAACATTTTCCAAAACAGCTCCTTGACCAAATAGCCTGGTTTATGTTTACATCTGAAAATGAAAGAGTTCCCTGACTAATTTAGGCCTCTTGAATTTTCCTTTTTCTACTGAAGTATCTGGAATTCCCATGAATGACCTAGGAAGCAGAATTAGGAACACTAGTGTAGGATATTTGCATAGGTTGAAGAAGCAGAAATTTTATGGTAACATGTGTCTAAATCTCTAATGCTTTTTTTTCCTAAACATGATTATGAAGTTCTGTATCATTGCTGGTGTTGCAAGTATCTTAGTATTATAAAATGCTAGTAGTAGCAGTAAATAAATATACTGGGAACGTACTGAAGACTGAGGTATTGCAGTGTATCCTGTCCACATCTAAAAGTAATGTACTCCAGTATCACAGCAGAACTATTCATTAAAATATCTAGATATTGTTGTTTAAGCAGAAAACATTGTTTTTAATATCTTGGTCTCTCAGTCCATTCATTCCTTTTCAGGCTATCTCAAAGTGAACTTTGAGAGGTGTGATAAATTTGTGATATGAACATTTCCTGCTTTCTGCTACTACACACAACAATTGATCTAGCATGCAATCACCCATCTAGTAATAATTACTTTCTGCCCTTGTAAATAGGGATTAGATTCCAGAAACTTAGCTTATGTGTAAATAGCTTAAATAATTTGAGTGCCCATAGAAGTGACAGACTAATGTCCACACACAGAACCAGAATACACCAGAAACTGGTAAAACCTCTCCAGTTCTGTGAGTTTGCTGTAACACTGCTGTCCCAGGCCTTTTCTTCTCTCCTGAGCAATGACTGCTGGTCCAACTAAGGACTTTTAACTGCGTATGTGAAACACTGCCATGGACTGGTGGAACTATGAGGTTACATCAGTTTGTCTAATCGAGATTTGCCCTTAAGTCTCTGGGATGAAAAACTGAAATAATTAGCCAATGTAGAGGTTTATTGTTTAGTAATATTTTTAAACATTTTAAAGAAATCTGCAATAGCAATGAATACAGTTCAGCCATTGCTTCAAAAGTGAAAGACTCCAAAGGATAACAGACTCTGATGTGCAAAAGCAATTAATTAAAAGGAGTGGGTAGGAAGGCAATATGATAAAGAATCTCAGTGAAAAACTTTCTGAGAAAATACTGTTAAAAGTCAAAGTTACAAAGTGCATGCTTTTCTACTGAGGACCAAACCTATTGGTTTCAAATTAAAGGTTCACACAGAAGTTATATCTGGTGTGCTTAATCTGCAGTAATTGATTCGCCTAATTCCTAGAGGAGTTCTCTCCACTTGAAATACAATTGAACTCCACATTACCTTGAAATGTTACAGTTTAAGAAGTTGTATCAGCCTAGCACCGAGCAGTACCGGGTGGGCTGCAGATGCAAGCTGAAAGTTTAGACCCTTCTCACTTCTTTGTTGCATGCCCCTTGAATGCTAAGCAGTTGGGTCAGCAGCCTTTCCCACCCTGTAATTCGCAGATGCTTTCACTTCTTACATTCCTGTGCATGGGAACAGAACAGGAGAATTCGAAATTATGTGGTTGCTTTCACTCAGACTGGTTTGTGGGCTGGGTTTTCTTTTCTTCTTTCTTTTCTGATTCTAAAAAAATCACCTGTAATCACCCATGTAATATCAAGGCTAATATAAAACTCTGATTTTCATTATTGTTTGAATAAATTTTCAGGAAAAAGTTGGATTTCTGCTGAAGCATTACCTTATCTATCAGAGGAAAATGTATTTATAAGCCACTGTGCAGAAGATTATATGAAGATAAGTGTATCTCATCATGTGATCTGCACCATTATGGATTATAGAAGTACTGGCCTTACAGAATCAGTTTTTAACATTATTAATGGCTATAAATTTAGTCACTGGTTCTACCAAAGAGTCTGGCTGTAACTAACAAACTGTGTATCTGTATTTGTAACGACTGTCTTGATAGTTTCACATATCAGTTCAATAAAACATCTTACACTCAGGGGAGACATTTGGGCAGGAATTTCTCAGTGACATTCTTGCCATTCCCATTCCCATCACTACGCACTCAGAGTAAAATATGTTTTAAAAATTGATTGTGTATTTACAACACAGATCATAAGACATGTTTTTGTAATGGTGAGAAACTCCCAATGATACATTCTGTGATCTGTAGCATTGATTTGGGTTCTTTGATTTTAATGCTACAGAATACAGTCATGAAACTTGTAGACCCTTAATGTCATAGGGTGCAGCTTCTTGACACAGAATGTTAATGTAAAAGGTGACAGCTACTGCAGGCAAGAGCCTTCAACCCAGTGAAAACCAAAGGCTTGCATTAAACACACTTAACTGAATTTGTATTCTTAACATATTAAATATAAAATATGGAGAAGTTCATTGAAATGACAGAAGGCTGAGATATAAAATCCCTAGTGCAGGTAAACATCCAGTGGCTCACTTTGGCAGTGTGGAGCATATACCTTTGGTTTAGAGACCTCCCTTCAGGCAGTTTTCAATAAGCATCTCAGAAAAGTATTTTTCTGAAAGAGTTGTCTAAAGATAGGTGAAGCAAATTTTCTACCTGTGGTGATTTGACCCCTTCTTTTTTGACTAAAGACAGCCTAGATGAGTGACCTAGACACCTAAGCTCTTGATTAGCAGAGGAAGATGAGGTAAATAGTGGTTAAGTGTCTTCTGGTTATGTGTTGTATCTTCTAACAGGTATGTGCAGTTATTTAGCATGCTGTTGTACTTAGTTCAAGATTTTGGTAAAGGCATGACAGAGGTGGTTTATTCCTAGCACAGCAGAAAGTTTAACTGCTCTATCATATTCTTTTCAGTCTGATTGCCATCCTGGTTCTAAAGAATTACTTGTTTCTGACAACATAAAACTGGGTCTGAAACTTAATTCCACCCTGGGTCAGAGGAAAAAGTGACATGGAAAAGTAGAAGTTTGACCAGATAGCAAGTGTAGAAATAATAACTGTGAAGTATTTTACCATGGATGCGGTTATAGTGAGCAATATTGGGAAACTTGTAATTGTTATACAGAAGTCCTACAGCCATCCTAGGTGTATTAGTGTTCACTTGGATATAGAAAAGTCTTGACATATCTCACTACAGTGAGATTACGGTCCAAAGTTCTCTGGAATCCTTCCAGTGCAAAAATTGAGTATAAAAATGGCTGAAATTGCTTTTTTTCCTAGTTCTGTGGCGAGTGAACTTGGATGGGACGGTCAAGACACTGTGGATTTAAGTACATGAATATGGTTGGCAGTTTTAGTTGACTGCCTTCTCTTATGAAATTCATTCCTCCCATTGGCACATTAACATTTGGTCTTCTCAGTTCTTAGAGCATTTTCTGGACACAGACTTTTTTTAAAAAAAATTTGTATTTTTTCTTTTGTAAGCGAATGGGGGAAAACTACCTGTATTTGTGGGAGCGCCTTTTCTTAGTAACTGGTAGACTGAAGTATCTGCACTGAGAGGTGCATGTTTATTTTGGAACTCACATTCTAAGCCTCTAATACCAATAGGGTGGTAATTTGGCAACACCATTGAGGACAGAGATTGCTTTCCCTATGGCACATTCTCTCCTGACCTTGTAATCTTACTGTGTGGGACCTACAGAGCTGTAGCTGGGTAAGATTTGCCTACAGACTATTGTGTGACTCTGCCTAACACTTAACGTTGTTACCTGTTTCCCCATGGGATGTGGGATAAAGGGCAGAGCAGTGAACCCACCGGAGGGACTGATAAAAAAGAAGCTCTTTTTGCAAAGGAGTAAGATACCTTAAGCTGATGCTTGATTGTATTTACAGTGCCTGTTCAGACATGTGTCTCTGTGACTAACCTTTTGTGGCATCTGCCGTCCAGGAGTGAATTAACATTCCCATCAGTCGTGAGCAGATTTTAGTTCTGGATGTTACTATTCCAAATGTTTCCCGCTGCTGTTAACAGTAAATCTCTGACATTGCTGCCTTGGGTTCCGGGCCCAATGACCCTCTAATCCCCTCACCACGCAGAGCCATTGCTGGGTTGTTGCAGCCAAGGGAATGGCAGCTGCCCCACAGCGGTTGGGAATACTTGAGTCTCCATCACCTTCCCATGCTTTGAGAAGCTTCAGGTGTTGCCACAGTGGTAGGATGGTTAAATGGAGGGGATCCAGCTCTAGCAGGCTTACATTGTTCCAGCAGTTCACAGCTGCTCTACAGCTGGTTGAAAGGGTATTTACTCCTCTCATGTGACTAACCTTGAGGAATCAGAAAGTCAGTTGTGCAAAGCACCTACAGTCAGTGCCAGATGTGTGTCTGGGAGTCATTGCAAGGAAGGCTGACATTGAGAAGGGGTTTTGGTGGTGTTTTAGGGACTGGCAGGTGGCTGCAGCAACTCAGGAGAATTTAGGGCTGGTGAGAGGGATGCAGAGGTTAGTGCACAACTATTAGAATTTTAAAATCTCTCTGCCGCTCCTTTCCAGAGCAATATTGAGCATACATCCCCTGTAGTTTTCAGTCTGTCAGTTCATCTGTGAATGGAGCAAATGTTACTTTAATTGTAGTTCATTAGTTCCATCTGGTGCTAGGGTGGGGAATGGAGACCCTTTCTTACCTTACAAAACATTATATACCTTTCCTGCCAAGCTGCTCTACTGAATAATAGTTGGAGCCTGAGGCTAACTGAATGTAAAGATTTGAAATTGTTTCTCCACTGGTCTTCCCACAGATGCACACTCGGCTCCCTAGATCTGGCCACTGTCTAAAGAAATTAAGACCAACAGTATTTTAGTTTAAACAGTAGTATACCATATGCAAGGCCAGAGATGCTCAGTGTGATGCCCACAAAATTTGGTATCTGTCTGCTCTTTTTCTTTCCCTTTAATCGATAAAAATATGATTTCCCTCTAGTTCAAAGGAAATTGAATTTTCACACAGCAGGGGAAAACAAATGCCCTTCAGCACTGCTATCAGTGAATTGGGGCACCAGATGTCTTTTAAACGGGTCCAGCGTATTGTCTCTCCATTTCCAAGTCACTCTTTTATGCTGCTATTTATTGTAGGCAATTATGCTTTGACCCAAAGACATAATCCTAGTGGAATTAAAAATCGTGTGCTCTCTCTTTGTATAAAAAACCTGAGTCTGATTTTATGAAAAAGGAATGTAGAGAATGAATCTAGTGGGAAATTAGGCAGTAGTATTTGATGACTGTAAATGTATTTATTTATAACAGCTAATCTTGCTGGAAATGAAGAAATAAGATGAAATAATTAACTTTACTATTTATAAAAGAGTCTCTTTTATCCACTGTGAAATGCAGTCACCTCCAGCATGAAATGCAATGGCTGCTAAAGAGCATATAGACATTTAAGAGTGAAAGGAAAGAACAAATGTGGGTTTGACACAGTGGGGAAAATGCAGCATGGAAGGAAAACATTTCCATGAAAATGTTGCCCCTTTTAGTTGAAAACATATTTTAACTGACTCTTGTAATTATTCAAACTGGAATTTGATATAAAAGTAAAATTACTCTGGCCTTGCAAAATGCACTCTGACATTTTTAGTAGCTTCAATACAGAAAAAGCACTTACTGTACAGTAAAAAAGAACACTTTCAGAAAGATAAAGAGCTTCTTTTTCCTGTCACAAAGACCAGTTGTACAATGATGTCACTGGACTTATTGCAGACTTGGAAAAGTGCAAGTAGGGGACGAATCAGGACTGTCACTCCAGCAGCACTGGGACAGAGGTAAGAGTGCTGCTTACTGAATTAACTGTCCTTTTCATAAGCCCAGAGAATGAAGGAGTGACCAAGAGGCTGGCTGGCTGTTGATGAGTTCTCTGGCCACGTGCAGTGTATCCTGGAGCTCCAGTTAAACCTTTATATTTCTCCAGAGAGAAAGAAACCGAATTATATGGTAAAAAGCACTTTGCCAAACAAAATAGGAAGATCCATGGGATTACTGCAGTGTTACAAATGTCAGCACACAGTCAGTCTATATATACAAAATGTTTTACTGAGCTTCTTGAGTGAAGTTTACAGTTTGTAACAGGAGACCTATTGAAACATAAACTGCTGTGCCATCTGTGATACGCGTACCCAAAAATTATTCTGCCTAAATGAGATCACTAAATTTAAATACAATATATGCTATTTTACATGTACGTATTGCCTTCAAATGAATGTACTTCCAACCAGTAATATCAAACTTACATGCTGACTGAAAGTCAGAGGGAGAGTCTTGATAAATTGAAAAAAGGCAGCAAAGTGATTTTAGTATCATAGTATCGCTGATTAAATGTGTGAAGCTAACTAAGAAAATAATTTGCAAGGAGAGATGTTGTGATAGCGGTCACATTGTGTCACCGATTTGTGTTAAATGCTAGGGGAAAGAGAGAGACAACTTTGAAGATTTGCTTTTCATTACGAATTGATGTTCAGCTACTAAAATGAAATAGAAGAGTTATGACTGTCAAAGACCATTTGGAATTTCATTCTGTGCAGAGAAATTAAAATTTTGAGTGATTGTGTGAAAGACTCTTCCGAGGCAAGATTATAAAACCACAGCTTTCCCTTGTTACTGGATTTCTTAGATTAGGTGATATTCATACCGTTTGTTTTATCTCAAATGCTTTTCAAGTGACTTGCTGAATTAATATCATATTAAATTCAAGAAACTATGGTGATGGAACAGTATGCTTGAGATTTTAACTGCATATGAAGATATTCAAAATTATGGGTCAGACAGCTAATGCAAGTTAGCCATCTGGGTGTATACATACAAGAAATATTTATTTCAGTTTATAAAAGCAATGTAATTGAGTAGACCAGACAGATACACCATTAATTACATATTACAATACAGTCTGATCTGATATCCGATGCAGAACACTTGAAATTCAGAATCTCTTGACATTTTTCACTCATTTCCATAACAATCAACCACTCAAACCTCCGTTTTGGAGGAAATAATGATACTGGAAAAGGAGTTTTACAGTATGCTTTCAACATCCTCGGTCCAATTAAAATGGAAGAAATCACGAGACTTGTCCTTTGAACAAGCATCTGCAGATGAATGTGTATGACTCCCATTGGCATAAATTTCCCAGAGAAGCTTAACTAAATCTTGGAAAGTGGAGCAATTTTGAGGGGTCTCAAAGTTATGACTGTTAGATTTCACAGCTATGGTATTTTACAGGACTTGAGTATTGCTAAATGGTTGCTGGAGTTCTGGGCCTATTACTGTAACTGCATTCTAGAAAATAGAGAATGTGGCCATGCTGCTTTATCCTTTTAGAAATGTTAGAACAATCAGATAGTAGAATTCACCACAAGATACTAATGGGCATTGTAACCACAGATCTGAATGACTCATCAGTGAAAAGCTGTCAGATACACCATAAAAAAGGCATAGGTAGGTAAGCTTTTGTGCATTTAAAGCTTTTAGTCTGATTTTGCACTGTTTGCAGCCATCATCTGTTTTAAAGGAAACAATAAAACAACAAATTGCCCTCTTGATGACAGAATCAAATATATTTTTTTGTATGTAGGTAATCAGATGTTGAGATAAAAGTACAAAATGTGTACGGTCCTCTGAATGGATGCCCACTGAAATAAATGCACTTGTGTTTTCTTTTCAGAAAAGGTTCCTAGACATGTAGTAACAAGCCTTATATTTTTTTCACTGGCCCACGAGGTCAGAGCTTCAGTCAGCTGTCTTACCTTCAAGTCCCAAAGTATGTTGGTTTTCTTGCTTTTTGAACTTTGGCTCTTTGGTGCAGTCAGTACTGTTGGGGAAAATAAACACCAGATACTGCAAGAAGGTGTCTCTTTGAAAATTGTGCATGAGCTTGTTATCACATCTGCATTGACACGTGCTGGGGAGCTTCTCTGCTGAGTCCCTTTGTAGATTCTGGGCCAGGAAAAGAAGCTTGAGTGGGGTATCTTAATGCTGTCATGCCCAGGTGTCCAAGGCTGGAGCTGAGCTTCCTAAGACGGTAAGATTTAAGAAGGGTTAAAATGGAATTCTATTAATTTGTGCTCTTCTTCGGCTTCCAGAGTTTGTTTTCAGACTGTTCTCTGAAATCCTGATGGCTAGGAAATTTCTTTGGCTACAGCAAAAGTGACACCTCCCATCTAGTCAAATGATTCCCCAAAGCAGGACTCAAAGAACAAGAGATATTGTAAAATTAAAAATAAAATTTTGTAATCTCATAGCCCTAGGGTCTTGCCATTAAAACATCAGATGTGTTTGGATGAAGTTTTCCTGTATTTACGTGAAGTACTGTAGAGGATAAGGCATTCTGGAAAAAGGTTTTGCTGCATTTTTAATATAACACCCCAGATTTGATTAACTTTCT
This sequence comes from Acropternis orthonyx, assembly GCA_035583155.1. Lineage (NCBI taxonomy): Eukaryota > Metazoa > Chordata > Aves > Passeriformes > Rhinocryptidae > Acropternis > Acropternis orthonyx. The sequence goes on from JAWWEU010000005.1 coordinate 11,415,480, forward strand.
TTCATTCTACTGTAGAGTCATTTGAGTTAAGGTTACTTCTGGCTTTTCCCCTGGACGCTCAGCAGAGGCAATGAGTGAGGCAGACACAGGCCTGTTGAGAGACCCTTGAACTGTGCTGAAGGTTCAGGTCCCCATGCTCTTCAGGTGTGACTATGCAAATAAATCTGCATTTCCTTCCCCAAACTCGCATCCTTTTCATCTTAACTACAGCCTCTTGTAGGGTCTTCTTTATTGGCTTGCAGCCAGTGTCGTGTCCTGTAAGGCTGAAGAAGGTGTTACAAAGACAATATAGCACAGCAGAACATTTCAATCTGAATGGTGCACACTTCCTTGGGAAAAAATGGGCTTTTAATTGCTCCTCAGGATGGTGCCCTCTCCACTCTGCCACACCAGTTACTAGTGATAACACATTATAGAAGAGACTGATAAATTTGTTCCAGCGCTGAGCCATCAATACATTTCACCAGTAGTAGCTGCTTGCCTTTTATCAGCTCAGCTGTGTTTAATAGCTATGTACTCAGATGACAATTTAAGTGATACTAAACCATTACTTTTGGATTATGATCCAGGGACTTGATGAAAGACAGGCTGAAGTGTTAAACTCTAGGAAAGGCAAATGCATACATGTATGCAGTCAAAAATACGTTACCCCATCACATCCTGAAGACAAACGTAACCATAAACAAACATGAAATAGACCATATTATTTTTCACAGACTTTACCAAGCAAAACATAGAGGCTTGTATAAGAGGCTTTTGAAAAATCCTATTATATTCTGGAAATCTTCGGATACTCACTCTGGGACTGTACTGCTGAGATACTGAATTGGCATTGCCACGCTGACATTACTGGGGAACCTTGGGGTAATTTTCCTTTCATACCTACCTTACAGGATGAATTGGTCCTTTCTGATAACACTGGAGACCAGCTGAAACTGAAAACCAACCTCACATACTATACCTTGAAAGACTGCATCTCAGTGGCTCCTATTGTCATTATGAAGCTTACTTGAATTTCAGCTAAAGCAACCTATTGTAGTTTTTATGTGTCTGTTAACAGCAAGATACCTCAAAAAGGCTGTCTGAAGTTGGCATCTTAAGTCTTCCTATAGAAACCTAAAATATGCCCCAGTTTTTCAAAGTACACATGCAACATTCCTGTATTTTAAAAACATGGTATTTTTTCCTTTTAGTGTCACTCAAAAATAAGATGAAAATTAGGATAATAATTACACAGGAGAGTGCATTGATTGCCAGTGCCTGATTCTGGGTATTGAGCAGAAATACACTTTTAAATATCCAAGCAATTAATTTGGAGATAACATTTATTGATTGTGTAGAAAGTTCCTACAAGTCAATCTAAAATGTGTCATCCAAAGATGTATTGTTATAAATACAATAGTGAGCTTTGCACTGGATGTGCAGTGAATGCAATGGTTTTTGAGTGACCCCAATTGCATTATTTATGCATCAAGTCACTTTAGATTTCACAAAGATATTTTCCCTGGAGCATTGAAACCATGGCAAACAAAAGCTTGGTAAACCTGGCCTTTGATAAGGTGACACAACGGGGAGGTCGCTAGAAGATCTTTTCCTATGTAGTTCTTTCATCTCCAGCTACAGGTTGTCTGATCCCCTCTCCTCCCACATGTTGGCACAGTTCTAACCCAGCTGTCTTCTCTCTGGGGTAATCTTCTCTTTCAAGCCTGTCATACCTGGTTTAGAGAAGAGTGTCTGCAATGTGGCACAAAGGCAAGGTGCACAAATACCGTTTAAAGTTTTGGGGCATTGATTGAAGGTGCTGAGGAGTTGCCATTCTCAGTGTGTATTCAGTGGACCTAAAACTTGAGATTTTCTGTTATCCTCATGAGGTGAGGACAGTTCTACAGCAGGCATTTGTGGTTCAGGAGTTCGACAGGAAAGTCAGGTTTAGATTTCAGCCCTTTCCTCCCAAATGTATTCCAGAGAGTTTGACTGTGAAGGTTTATTTCCCTTGCTGCTGTTATAGCTCGCTGCTTTCCTATGCTGAATAATTTCTAGTTTGGGCGATATTCATGTTTAGTACAACCCTACTTGTTAGACCCTAGATGCACAGCTGAGAGCAAAGTAACAGCGTTAATCTTCAAAATGAACATGTATTTTGGGACATTAGGGCACATATGGTGAGGATTTTTTAACCTACATTCCTGTATGTAACTTTGCAGCTTAATTAATCAATTAGGATTAGTGCAGTTTGTAATCAAGTCCAAGAGTGATTGATGCATGCCATATTAATTGCAACATTCACATGAAGCATGTCATATACACAGTCATTTTACAGCTGGATTTCATATTGGATTGCTCATAAGCACTTAATGGCAGGAATATTTTAGACTTGCAATCAGGGAAATTGTACTGCACAATATGCTTTATATGTTGTACACCCTGCTTAGATAATAACTCCTCCACCACTGATGTATCCTCTTGCTCCTCCCTCCTGGTTCGATCGTTGGCAAAGTAGTCCATTTTCAAAGGCTTTTCTTTGCTGTGGAACAAGAGGTATAATTAAATTGTATCCCAGTAGTGAAGGTTTCTAATGATGATGAGCCAAAACTAATTGTATTGATTTGTTTATTACTGGCTTAGGAAGCTCATCAAACAAATGGACTGAAACTATTTCCATATTCTTATCTGTTTGGTAAATGAGAAACAAATAACACTTCCATATGTCTGTTGCATGGTGTCATGGCATTAATACTAATTCTGAAGGTAGGCTCAAGCACAGCAAGGGAGGTTATCCTAAGTGCAGTGTTTCTACAGCTCAGAAATACCACATTTTTTTCACATTTGTGTCCTGGGAGGAGCAAAATGAAGACATTTTCTTTCTTTTTTGATATAGATGTTCTCATTGCCAGAACTGGGGGAGTAACAGGCTATGCCCAGAAACTAAAAGGATTGGGGCAAAAGAAAGGAAACTGGCATCATGTTCTTGTCTCCATGCAGATTTGTTCCTTGACCTCTGTATCAGAAAAAGTTGGATGAATAATGTGAACTAAAAAGGTCTATGAATATTCATTTAAATTTTTAAATTAATTTACTTCGTGCTCTCACATTAACTCTGCAAACAGTCAAGCAATCACATCTGGTATAAATGTTTGCAGAAAGTAAATTTCCATATTTCATGTATGAGTTTTTGCAGGAGCAGAGTTTTAATTTTGAATGTGCAAAAATTCATATTACTGCTCACCCAGTTGTGGGCCAGACACAAGTTTCTCTGTCCTATGTGAAAAATTGCTTTTTGTTACATAATGACTTAAACATGCTGGGCTTTTTATTAGTGAATATTTGTGTTCAATTCATAGAGCAAAAGGCTGTCCAAGTTTATTTAAACAGTTGCTGATCTAAACCCATTGCAGCCAGTAGTAGTCATTTGTTGTCTTAAATGTCTTTTAAATCAGTCTCCTCATGGATGCAGTTGAGAAAATACAGAGCTAGGAAAAAAAAGACTAAGCTAATTGCATAAATTGTTATTTTAATTGAATTTGGGGACTGATTGTTTTGATGCTGTGAGAATGTGGGTTCCTTCACAGTGACACTTTCACTTGGGCTGTGTTTTGCTCTTACAAATAATACAAGTGGCAACCCTAATCAATTTAGAGCCTGACTGTGCTTCCAGTGGAAGCAAAAGCGAGCTTTTTATTCTTAGGAGCTCTATAACATTAGTTAAAACTGCTGTTTATACATGTGGAACCATCCCATTCATTTTCTGAAATACCGCTTCCTTTTGCACAAAACTGTGTGTTTTCAATTACAAATGTTTGCCACATTTCACATCTCTTATACACTGTAGCATATGACACATTGTGGCAACTTTTGTTCAACTAGCAGGTTTTGGTCCAAAGAGGATTCAATGTAGTTGGAGGGTGAATTACCCTTACATCCCTTGAGAAGCTGATCCTGTCAGCTTGGCAAAGCATTGCTGGAAATGATGCACTGCATATAATGCCTAGACTGCGGATAAGTTAATAACGCTGGAAGTAGAGCAAAAGGTAGAGGGAATTATACGGCACAGTTATTAAACTTTGACCTTTATGATGCTTTAAAATCATAAAACATTTTAAAGTAGGTACACTGCATCCAGGATAGCAGTACTGTTGGGAAAACGGCCTCTCAATACAATGCACAGCATTTGTATCAGCACCTCTTTTCATATTCCACTTTCTATACGTAGCAATAAAGACTGGTAGTGCTGCCTTACTTGTAGTCATGTTGCCTGTGGAGATCTGCTGTTTTGTCAGGCGCAGAGTCTTGTGGAATAAGCAAAAACAGAACTGAAGAGGTTCAAAATCTTACTCAGAAACTTACATTAGAACACTTGGCTTTCTTGCTTTCTCTATATCCATTGGAGAGAAAACCTCTTTTCCCAGCTGTTGGAGTCCTTTTGAGAGTCATCTGAGAGAGAGAGGATTAGACATAGAGGCCAGCTTAGAAGATCTGAGTTGCCTTGTGAAGTTGTCTCTCTTCAGTGGCTGTAGAAAGCCTGGGGAAAAGTATCTCAATTAAGCTGTGTGAATATCCTCTGAATATGCTGTGTCTGGTGCTATAATTATAAGGCAGTCTTTTTTCCCTATTTGTTGCACTGATATGCAAGGGAAGAAATACAGGTATTGGGGAACGAAAAAATTCAGACTCTAGATCTGTGATCTAAGTGTATCCCTTAACAAATATCTCAAAGGTAAATAGTTTTCAGAGTTAGTATTTGGCTCATTTTAGAGATCCAAGACCTTTTGCAAAATGTGAGCATTTCCTGGTTCAGATCTTGCTGTCTTTCCTCCTCCATGGAGAGCTGAATAAGCACATACTGGTCTCTGGGTGACAGAATTCACCACCACCCATGAAAGTTGATATTCATAGAGGTAAAAAAGGTGCTTTTTTGTGGCAACAAATACACAGTGCTTTTTTGCCCAAGCTACCTGAAAACCTGCCCATGCATTTGTGTGCATGCCATTATTTCGTTTAACATTTACAAAGCGTGTGGAAGTTTTTGCATTTAAAATGGCAGGTGAATCAGAGATTTTGAGAGTACTAATGAGCCAGTCCTGAAGTAGCCGTTTCCATATGTCATGTCACTTGACTAAAGTTTGAGTTCAAGAAAAACAATCTCACAGCCACTTAGTATGCAGACATTTGTACGTGCCTTCCAGTTTCTAAGTTTTGGTCCAAAATTCAGCTCTGTGGCTACTCCACGCTTTAACAGTACAAACTGTGAGAGTTTCATTTCTTCTTTCACCTTATAATAGTAAAAATATAAATTATGAGATTGGTCCCACAGGTATAAAGAACACGCATTGAGTGCCAGAGTTCTAAAGCAATGGGAGAAGCACTCAGCAGCAGGATGGGAGCAGCCAGCACTTGCAAGGTCAAATATTCTGCCCACAGTTAAAAGGATCCAGTGGCATTTTGTTTCAAAGCTATTAGAAAAGCACAAAGCAAAAACTTCAAACCCTTAAATAACACATTTGTATTTTTTGCTTTCACTGTTCTTGTGCCTTTGCATTGCTTTCATGTTGCACAGATGTGAGCGTTGGAGTGCAAAGCATTCTCAGAAGTACGTGTGGCTATTCACTTTGCCCACTGTACGTCAGAACAGACGAAAAGTACTGGCAGTGTATCCTTACAGTACTGAGGAGCAACAGAGAGAGAAGTTTGTCACCTGTCAAGACTGTGTAGTGGTAATGACCCCCTTTGTGGTTCACTGAAGAGCAGCAGATATTCCAGGGAGAAACTGTGCCATAGAGCAGACATCCCTGTGGCTAAGGTACCAGCTTCTTATGGTGCTTATTCCACAAACATTCTGGGAAGAAAAAGCCTGGAGATGGGATTTGCTATCAGCAAAGTCTTAGGGGGCTCCCGTTAGGTAAGGGATACCTTTACCTCCTGTTGCACTAGCGGGAAAGTAAACTATCTCCTGAATGCTTTTGAAAATCCTTTCTTTTGATGCTAAGATGTTTGTAAATAGGCAAACAAAGAGGGATGAGAGAGGAGAAGGCATGTCGAGGGATTTTATTTATGAAGCTATTGACAAATACCTTTTGCTCTGTTTACTCACCTCTTCTCTTAAGGAGAAGTAGATAATACCAAGGATTTTTATGAACCAGCTGAAATTCTAAGATAGCACCAAAGTCCAAAATTTTGTGGGTTTTTTTTTTTTTTTTAATTTCACTAAGATTGATATGCTGAGCATGAGATAGAGGAGGAGACTTGAAGAAAAAAAACAAGAGAAAAAACCCTGAAGGGACCCTGAAGGCCAATTAGAGATGGCAGACAGCATTTTTAGATTTAGATCAGCTGGAAAAATAAAACACTTCATGGAAGTTTGTGAAATGAAGGAATCAAAGGGTATTGTTTTTCCATTCTTTCTGTCATAAAAATGAATCTTCAACTGGACATATTACAGCTACTGTCAGTGGGAACAATTCAAATTCCTATACCCTGCAGATAAAGAACCCCAAATTGCCTCTTCCTAAACACATCCTCACGGACAGCTCAAAAGCTGGATAGCCTCTGTGAGGCTCTCAGGTGCAGTTTGCACAGTCAGTCTCTGTACCAAGACCAGCAATGTTCCAGCATGCTTGAGCGCCCATTCCCAGGGGGATCGCCGTGAGTCTTGATGCAGACTGGGTAGTGCCGTGCTTGAGGACAACCCTGGTTTGGAGGTGACCTCTCCGTTTGCAAACCCAGGAGGATTCACTTGCTTTCAGAGCAGCCTGTGCAAAACTGAAACCCCACTTTCCTAGAGAATCAGCCAGTGATAATTCTTTCCCCATGTAGCTTTCAATGACTTTGGCTGAAAAAGAGTGAACACTAATGCTTTACCTTCCTGTTGCAGAGGAGAAATCTTGGCCTCAACTCTCAACCACCTGGCTCTTTTCCTCTTTATTTTTGTTCTTACCCAGCCTTGTCCTGTTGACTATCCAGCTTTGCTGTTGTAGGTCGAATAATTCAGGTGGAATGAACTGTGTGTTGAAACAAGTGGACAGTGTTCCACCACTTGTCCACTTAAGTTATTCACAAACTCATTTGAAATAGGACCTTTGCTCTGTACTTCAAGTGATTGCAGTGTTCAGGTCGAGTTATGACTATATAGTATATAAGCAGCTGTGTTCAGTTTTCAATAATCAAGCATGAGCAGTTTTTCCTGACTGTATAACTGAACATGTATTCTTTCATTTTAAGTGCTATTTTGGCCTGACATTAAGGAGTCATGTCATTGCACTAGATTGCACTAAGTTCTCTTAAGCTTTTTTATATTGTTTCTTCAGTGCACTTCATATTACTGGTTGCTCCCATTAATTTCACCTGCAGTTACCAAGTTCTTGTTAAACCAAGTTACACATTTGAGTGTCATAGAGTCAATGTCTTATTTTCTAAAAATTTTAATTTCCCCCAAACTTCCATCAATAACAACTTTAAAATCCATTTGCAATGTAAATGACTCAAAGTATAATCCATCCTGCTGTGTTCCAGAACACTTCCTTCTTATTTAATTGCCATAGACACTTTAGTTACTAATTAAGCTTTATTGTTTATGATGTTGCATTTCATTAATAGTTGTGATAAAAATTGCATGTTCCAACAGAGTTTTTGCATGTTAATGCTACTCGTGGAGTAGAATTCAGAATTGATGGGAAAGAGTTCATCTCAGAGGTTTCAAGATTGCACTCTTAGAATCACATAGTGAAACTGTCCCACAAACATGACCTTGAAAAAAGAGGGAGCATATTTGGAGTCCAGAGCCTTTCTCTTTTCATATGGTGCAATAAATTAAAGCTTATTTAATTGTAGTGAAAATCTCGGAAATGTGATCACAGTCATTTACAGAAGAAATGCTTCAGATTACATATATATGTTTATATGTATTTGAATGACAAAGTGAATGGTTAGGAAAATTTGAAATGTAGTTTGAATTAAGAATTTTCTAGGCTTAGGAGCTACTAAACCCAAATTAAAGACCTGTAATTAAAAGATATTAAGGACAATCTAAGGCTGAAGCTTTAGCTCTAGGTACAGGAAGGGAATGGAAAGTATCTTAGATGGAGGGCAGCCAAGAAGTCACTGAACAGATAATAAATAACTCAGTTCCGTGATAAGGAAGGTACCCTAATTTCTGAATGGATGAATTTTGCACCTCCCAGTCTCATGGATTCAGGGAAAGGATCATTTATATCCAGAAGCTCTGAAGCCATTCATTATGGAACCTCCCTGACCCCACTGTTTCACCTTCCTCCACAATACCAGTATGGCCCATTAGCTTTAGTTTTACCACTGGTAGTACTGAAATAGTATCTAGCCTGTGTTGGATCACCCACAGAAAATGGTGCAATGCAGTATTTGCTGGTATTTGAGAGTACAAAAAGCCACATTGATCCAAGTTATTTTTCACAGCAGAGCATGTTTATACCAGGATCTTTTTCCAGTGAAGCTACATTTGCTTCTCTGTGCTGGACAGGGACCCTATCCCTTCTCCGAGTCCTCAGAGATGCAAGCAATGAGAGTCTCACTGCTGCTTCTCACCCTGAAAGATGGAGCATGGGCAGAGGTTTCCCTGGAAGAGCCATCCTCAGTGTTGGATGCAATTACAAAACATTCTCTCATTTCCAAATTTCAGCTGCATCTTGGTAAAACAGTCTTGTTCACTTGGGTAAAGAGTCTTGCCAATCTCAGACATTATTTCTTAATGGAAACTAAAGCTTTCTTGCAAATACAACAGCTAGAGTCCTCCTATTACCTGCCAGGGCCAAGTAAAGGTAAAGAATATAGTCAAGCGAGTTGACTAATTTTGTATCCTCGTCCATACACTGTTGCTCCAGATCTCAAGTACTCACTAGTGGCACATTCAGCACCATTGGCAAGATGCTAAACCAGCACAGTCTTAAAAAGAAGTTCCTTTTTCTGGATCCAGAGTAATTCTATCACATTGAAGTTGTATTGGACTGATCCTGTGAGCAGAGCAGCCCAATGCAGGACACTCTGCCAATCTGCAGTGTGTAGAGTACAGGATTTGTCCTGCAGCTAAACAATAGCTCTCCTTCACATCCCCATCTCTCCTGATGCAGCCCTTTCAGCTCAAAGGGAAACTTTGATCTCCTAATGTCTTGCAAGACTAAGTTGGCTGTGTGATTAAGAATGATTTCTTTCATGTCATAGCAGAAAAATATTTCAAGTAGTTGTGATAATGGTGTTGCATTCAGCGTGTAAAGATCATTGAATGTAAACGTGGAACAGAATGTACTTCTGTATCGCAGAAAATTGCATTTAGAACTTGTTGCTACTTTGCTGCTTTTGTAATAATGCTTCAACCTCAGACCCTGAATCTCAACCTAAATATGTAGGCATTTCACAGAAAGGAGTCAGAGAACAGCTATTATCTCCCAAAAGCTGAGAAATTCTGGAAGGTGCATTAAGACTGCTGACTCCCAGAAAGTCACAAAAGGTATTGTTTTGGAAGAACTAATTTTTAAAGAACACTTTATGCAACAGGATCATGATGGGTTTTGCACGTGCTGGCAAGGCCACTGATCTGCTGCAAGAGTGAGAGAGAGAACTGGGGAGCGAACAAATGCTAGGTTAGGAGTTCTGACTTTAGCATTGTCCAGAAGAGTTACTAAGTGTCACCACAAATTCATAATTACTTTTCACTGCTCAGCCATTGTGTTTAAAACAGAGTGAAAACAAAGATTTACACTCTTAGGTACCAAAAGTTAGATGTTCACTCCAGTGTTTGACAGTGATGAAATTTCCCAAGGTGCACCTGGGATTTCTGTTCCTCTAACTGCACATTTTATTTGTGAAAATCTTCCCATTTAACAAATAGCTTTAGTTTAAATTAATTCTGCGGTACAGCAACTTCACTGGTAACTGCTGAGTAGTCATTATTTTAGAAGGTCAGGCCATTTGGATAGACATTTCTTGCATTGTTTTATTACTGTGCAGACAGGACCTTGTTTGCACTTCACTCCTAGCTAAAGTTAAATATCTATACTTTGCATTGCACCGCTTTGTGCTACACAAGTGTATCCTTAATTCATAAAAGCAGAAGAACACTGAGTATTAATCAGCTATGTCACTTTTCTGAATATAACATGATTCTTATAAGTCATATTTGCAGTACACTCAAAATAGTGCATACCAGAGATTGCTGCTGTTTTACTGGAAAAATGATAGATCAAATGTCAAACCTCTTTTTGAAGTTGAAATTTAGTGATTAAAAAATGGCCAATGACACAGCTTGTAGAGTTCTGCTTTGAAAATTATATTTATTAGTTTGCAGTTAAATTGGATTTTGGACCATCAATAACTCCCCTAAAATGGAAGTCACATTATGGCCCTGCCTTTTTGTTCCAGCACATCCTCATCACTCCCAGAAAGACAACCTTGTGCAATATAAGTTGGCCTGACCAACTTATCTTTCTGCTGGGAACTAAGTGTTCTACATCACTGTTGATATTCCACAAAATTAGGGTGCTGGGAAGTTTGCCTTGTTCAGACTGGAATGTCAGTCTGTAGTAGAGTTATTATCTTTGCTTGACTGTAGATTGCATCAGATTCCTAAAGAATATTTGAGAGGGCGGGGGAACCAAACCTTCTTTTAATCTTCATCCAGCTACTCTGGTAGCTAGCATAAGGTGTGTTTGAGAGGCACTGGGTCTGTGTCTTATACACATGTTTTATATAGTTATTTTGTAGTGTGAAAAGATCCAACAACAGAGTGAGCTGAGATAACCACATGTGGATGTCCTTATCCATGCATGTACCAAATTGGTCCTTGAAGATGTATTCTGTACCACCTTGAACCAAAGCAGCTTCCCAGTTTGAAATCCTGTTCTCACCAGTTCAAATCCCTTTCTAATGCTTCCCACACCAGCCATCCTCTGCCACATTTCCTTGATTGTATTCCAAAAATTTCCAGAAGATCCTGTGGGATATGGGTTGTCCTGACTGTAGTTTTTCTCCTTCTGTAGGGAACAAAGCACCTCATCTCTTTCATGCCTCAAGGTAGCGGTACGTAGGGTCCCCTATGGCTCCCAGAGGCAGTTCAGATGGGGTTACAGCGGAGCCATTAGACTGACAGCAGAAAACAGACCTGTGTTTAGACAGCGTGAGAAGTGTGCAGCAATACACGGTAACCTCCTGAATGCAAATATGTGTGACATTTCCATTTTCGCAGTTTTCTGAAGAAGCAGCAAGCCAGGTCATTGTAATGAACTGGTAAACATCACACTATATGACATATGAAATTCATTTCGTAGTGCTCAGGAGCGGGGTGTTAATGCAGTGCTCCCCACCATGGTGTTTGCTTTGTGATATTGCTACTATGCTGTGTTCTAAAATATTCCTATTCCAGTCATACCATACCACTGTGCTATTAGCCTGAATCTATGAAGACAAAAAAGACAAGGAAGAAAGTTAATTTCACTTTTGGTTTTCAGTTCTTATGCACTGTAACAGAATGTGAATAACCTCATTACTATACAAATTTTGTGTCACATAATGACCTCTATACTGAAGACCAAAGTTTGCATAATTGAGGAGAGACTCACCTACAACAGTGTTGGAATTCATTAGCATAAGCTGAAATAATGCTAAGAAAATAACATTTGATGTCACCTATTTAAACTGAAGCACTAGGTGTTTTATTTCCTTTGGATTGCTTAAAGGTATATATTCTCATGATGAGAAACATCACTTGTCTTACTGAAGCTGGCAAATAATGAGAAGTGGTCCTGCACCTCACTGGCCCTTTACATAACAGATGGAAAAGGGCTGTTCTTGTGTAGCTTTGCAGTTTCTTGCAAATATCAGTGAAGTACATGTTACTTAATAAATTTATTTTTATAGGCTATGTTTTCATATAGTTATCTTGACTTTTAAGTGTTCATCCTTCATGGTAGGCTCTCTGTGGTAATTAAAATATACCATAAATCATATCCACTGTAATTACCAAAATACACTGTAATTATCTGTTGATCTTTTGCGCCTATTAAATAACTACTGGGATGTTTCAAAGCTGAGTTATTTTTGTATTTCTTGAGACAAACCTACAGCAAAGTGTTGGTAATTCACTTAATACTGCAGCATAGATCAGCTCTGGAGTGTTTCATGTCTCCTCCCTCTCCCCTCTGGAGTGTTATGGCAATTCTATTGACTATCATTCTGTTAAAAATCACGTTTATGAATGACACCTGAATCCTGAATGCAATTCTGGCTGACGACAATATCCTGTGGTATGCAGTTATCAAGGATTACTCTGCAGGCAGCTATTCCTTTCATCCTGCATTTTGTCTTTACCATGACTGCAGACAGAAATTTTACATGAATTGAGGGAGTTCAAACCTGAGTTGGAAAAAGGAACAACTCTTATCTGAAACCTGCAGGTAGATAAACCTCCTTCAGTGCATCTGCTCAGAATGAGAGAGAGTTGTGAGCCCAATGGTAATAAGCACAAGCAAACAAAAACAATCTGAAAAATGGCAGAACAGTTCTGCTTACCTTCACTGAAGGTATAAGTATCCATGTATGACTGTTTGTAATGTAACCTTGGAACAAATGCACCAGCCATTGCTTACTGCAACATTTCCCAAACGCTTCCCTTTTCACAAGTATGAATTCTAGCTAAAACACAGGCACCTTGCCAGATCTTTTAATATTACCAACTCCATGGTTGTGTAAGAAGTATGAGGATGCAATTTGCTGTAGTGTTTTATCAGAAATCGAGGTGAGCCCAGGTGGAATTATATAGGTGTCAGAGTTAATTTTCTTACTCTTCATGGAAAAAACATTACATCAGTTTCCTGCAAACTTGAATTTCTAATGATAGTAATATCTTGCATCCATGGTTGAGTGTAATGTAGCAGTGTTAAGTTCTTGTCTGCAGAGATTTATGCAAGTCGTTATTTAAAAATAGAGATCTAGGAGTCACAGCTAGTTAATTAATCTGTTGCAAGCAAAACTAAGTGCCTGGCCTTTCAGGCATCCTGGTGATGGCTGAGTAAGCTTGCAATCCCATAAAATTCTCACTTCTATATTTTTTTTCACCCTTTTTTTTTTAAATGAAAACTAGATGCTGGACCAATCAGCTTATTGCAGACACAGTTTTCAAATATTTGCATGGATCTTGTTGAGAATTTGACATGAATTGGAAATAATCAGTGTACCTCTCTCCACCTTGGACTGAAGATTTGTCTTGCATAAAGCTGTCAGGAATGTAACCAGCCAGGTATTGCTTTCAGATTGTATATGATATTAATTTACCACTGCACTATTTCAGCCCTATTACTTGATATGACTGTGTTTTTCCTTTGGTCTTTTCATTATATTCCTTGACATCTATTGCCATATTGCAGTTCATTTTAACAGCCCTATGGCCAAACCTGAAAGCTCACCGATTGATAAAATAAGACCAAAAAACTGTATTCCTTTTATGTCAATATTATAGTAATTCATACTGTCAGTAAATAGAAAAGGTAAAACCATGTAACCATAATAGCTTGATTGGAAAAAGTAATTTTCTCATAATGACTGATAGAGTGAGTAGTGGTAGTCCCCAATTCCCTGTAAACAGAAGTAGTAAGTAATCAAATGGCTCAAATCCAACTAGCAGAACTGTATTGGTTCAAGATAATGCTTTGTAGGTTAATGAGTAATTAATTATTTTTACAGTCATAACAGCATGCACAGGAATACCCCAATCTTCATTTGGTTGTAGTCTGAATGACACGTACTTTGTGCCACTCCAAACTGGAGAAATGCAGTTCACAGTAGTGGCTAGATGTCATGATATCCCTCCCTGCCCGGAATGCAGCCTCACTATTCCAAACACACTATTAGACATTAATTATTTTTATTTATTAGTAATTATAGTGAAGAATTACATGAACTGTGTTCTTTAAGATGTATGTATCTATAAATTGCTGTTATCCATCTTTATGTAGGCAGGAATTGTAGACTTTAGCAAAATATTATGTATACATTTTGAATGTCTATGCTAAGGTTTGAATTTCTACAACAGCTGTAGGAAGGTTTAGGTCTAATTTGAATGACATATCAAAAGTAGGTACGAAAAGGAGGTTTGCATCAGATCATGATTCCTTTCAGTGAAAACAAGTGCCAGACCCACTTGCAGAGTCCCACACAGGGCAGGGGACTTTCTAGTCAGGTGATAAGGAGCTGAAATGAAACACAGGTAGCAAGACAAATGGGGCATCTGTACTATAAAAAAATCTTTGTCTAAACTTCACTCATATTTTGTTACTTTTTGAGCCTCTTTCTTCTATATGTTTACACAAAGACAGTCCCCTCTTTCCTGTAACCTCTTCCTCCCCCCAGAACTAGTGTAACCTCTGTGACAGCCTGACATATTTTACATATTCGAGCACATTCATCTTCCAGGTGAAGGCAAGCACATTTCCTGGCCTCCGTTCTGTCCGACTCTGCACTGGTGTGGCCTTGCCTTGAGTCCTGTGAGCAGTTTTGGACACCACAATATAAAAAAGACATAGAACTACTACAGACCATCCAAACGAGGGCCACAAGGATGGTGAAGGGTCTGGAGGGGAAGCCATATGAGCAGTGGCTGAGGTCCCTTGGTTTGTTCAGCCTGGAGAAGAGGAGACTGAGAGGAGACATCATTGTGGTCTTCAACATCCTCATGATGGCCAGTAGAGGGGAAAATACTGATCTCTTCACTCTTGTGACCCATGACAGGACTTGAGGAAGCAGCATGAAGCTGAGTCAGGGGAGGTGTAAGGTGGATATCAGGAAAGTTTTTCACCCAGAGGGTGGTTGGGCACTGGAACAGGCTCCCTAGGGCAGTAGTCACAGCACCAAGCCTGTCTGAGTTCAAGAAGCGTTTGGACAACCCCTCAATAACTGCTAATTTTTATTCTTTATCTGAGCAGCATGTCTTATCTCACACATTGCCAGTCTTTCCAATACAAGACTGAGATGCTGTTATCTTAGACAATTCAAATGGTTCAAATTATACAGGTGGCTTGTTCTGACACAGAACTGTGTGAAGACTTCACTCTTCTACCCATGCTATTTGTCTGAGCAGTGACAAGTTCAAACCATAACCAACTTCCTCATTTAAAGATAATTTTGGTCAAGTAATTAAATGCAATTGTTCATATGTTTTTTTCTTAGTTAATGCTCAGTCTTAATGATATTTAAAGTGAAGTATAGTACATAGGGCTTTCCTCTATTTGAAATCAAAATTAGTGAGGTCTTTTGTTCTGTCAGCAAGAGTTGTCGTTTGATCCAGAGCAGGCTTTTTAACTTTATATTTCTTTCTCTCAAATGAAAGAAAGAAAATATATCTGTAAAGGTATTTATGGTCCTGAAAGGTAGGAGTGAGAGTAATTCTTGCTCTTGCAGAAACCTTGAGTATTTATAGACATTGTGCTAATTACAGTGTGGCCATAACTATCTGTAGGGAGGAGTGAACTGGTGCAGGTGTGAATAGTATCCTTCTCTATCTGCTTATGGTGTTTTTAGTCCCATGTGTCAAAGCTGATGGAAGAAGACTACTTAACTCATATGGGAATTGGATTTGACTGTCCTTGCACTCCAAGGCAATATACCTCAAACTGTGCTTCTATAGTGTCCTGCATTAGTATTGGGGAAGATTTCATTCCCTCACCTATCCACCCATCCACCTTAATGATATCTTTACAATATTCTTTCCATCTAATCTCCTCTGGGAAATTGTATGTGGATATGGGCTAATGTTGATATCCAGGCTATTTTAATGAATTCAACTGTAATAACACATTTTCTAAAAAAAAACAAACAAACCTGTGAAAGAAACTGGGATGCTTGTCTTTTCTGAAGTGCTAGAGGAGTACTGATATGCTGCTGGCTGCCCAATATAGGAGATATATTGCCTTTTTTAATAGTAAATCATATTTCTACCTTAGCTCAGTAATTATGACTAAGGAGACTGACCTACACTGTGTACATTCCTTCCATTCTTCTCTTTACTTTCATTCTTTGTTTCAGATCATTTATGACTAATCTTAAGTAGCCTAATGTAAGCAATACTGAGCCCAAAAGAGCAAGAAATGCCTAAAAATAGTAATCAAATATAAATATGTGCATCAATTGTGTTCACATTCATAAACCATGACATGTCTTGATCTGCTAGTTTTAAATCAACTTGTGAAATTGAAACTTTAAAATTAATCTTGATGGAGAGAGATGCTGCAACTCTCAGAACTTTTTCCTGCCAGTGAATAGACAGTTTAGACTGACCTCTGGTTACATTTGTTTGCTTTTTATTTTTTAAAAATGCAGGGAGGAGTGATACAAAACTCTCAGGAGTTCACTCCCTGATTAACCGTGACGTAATTGACAGAGGAAAACAGCAACAATTCATACAACTGGTAATTAATCTCCAGCTTTATGGCCTTGTTTGCCAACTGTCTCCATATTTGACAGAGAAAGTGACTTGCTGAATGTTTAATTTCCTCTGTGACAGCTAAGGTATGAAATCAGATTTGAAGATAAACATCTTCTGTGCCTTCTGCTTACAAAAAGAGTAACCAATTAAGTGTGCTTGCTTAGTCCTTGCAAATATTTGCCATGGGATTGGCACAGGAAATAGAACATTTCCCCTTTTCTAGGTAAGAGCCTCACCTCACGGCTCACCCTCTGCAGTATGTGTTCAGGAGCATTCTTGGTTTCATGGACATGAACCATGCAAGTATTTTAGTTTTCTCCTTCTTCTTCTTTTGCCTCTGTATATTAAAGGGCCAAATCACATGAGATACTGACTACCTCCCATGAGGAGCTGCATACCCTAGCAAGGCCTGAGCAGTTTGACGTACCCCAGGAGACGATTTGCACCTCTTGGGATTGGTAAAACAAGTAACTCAGAGATCAGGCACCGAGTGGTTGCAATGAAATCTTTCCAGAAAGATTTTCTCCATATTACAAGGGGAAATATTTTTATTATTTGCATGGCTTTTGTGAACAGGCAAATAGCCTATCTGACCCATACCACATACTGCTGATCTGCAGAAAATCTCTCCCCTCTGCTCTGCCCTGGCAATTTGAGATTCTGTGCACGTTCTACATCCTCTGGACAAGTCAAACAATCTGCAAACAAACGGACATCTGCAGCCCAGAAAGGAGAGAGGAATTTTACCACAGAAACAGAAATTAAACAAGGGTCCTGCTCACCTGCATTTGGTTTTTAAAGTAAATACACTTGATATATTTCCCATTTAGTACTGTTGAAAGGGTAGTTTTCTGACACCATCTCATATAAAACAATCAGGAATATGGACTAAGGCATCTCTATATATATAACAGGACTGTGCTTGTCAGAATGTTCTTTTTTATTAAGTTGGAGTTGGTAAAGGAAATAGATATTTTTTTTCTTTAAGCTTTGATGTGCTTTTGTTTTGAACTTGTCATTTTTATTTGCCTGTGAGCTTTGTTTTGATTTTCCTAGAAGATTTCTGGTAACAATAATTGTTTGCAACAGGAAGATTCATGTGAACTGACTTCCATTTTAGATATCAGTTCCTGTGAAATGAAAGGGGATTGCAATGTGGATGTGAGCAAAGAGGACTGATGCGTCCATACAGTGCACTTCTGCTCCCACGGTAAATATATTTTCATGATTAATAAAAAGAGAGACAGAAGTCATTGTACTCTGTTAGGGTTTTGTTGATGGCTGCTCCCCAGAATACTGAAAAGATGCTATCAATACTCTTGACACACTGCTTAATCAAGATGTGACCCTGCAATACAACCAGACAGCGTGCTTGCTAGAGAGCTGGAACAATGCGACTGGGTAGGGAAGAGGTGGTTATTGTTATTTTTGGTTGAGACATTTTTGGTATTTTCATTAAAATGTAATCAGAGCCATTAAATAATATCTAATGCCACTAAAGTGCTGTTGGACACAAAGAGGAAATCAATCAACTTGTGCTCTCCTTCAGTGGCCTTCAGCTGTGGAACTGCATAGGTACCTCAGGGGGAAGGGCTGCACCTTGCACAGCAGACAAAATCAGATCAATAATAGTATGTTTAGTTTAGTTTTTAAAATTGCTCTTCCTTGGAATGTGCCAACGGGCACCTTCAGTATCAGATATATGGGCTTGGAACAAGAAGTTTTCAAGTGCACCCTTAATGTTTGTAACTTGCCAAGTATTTTTGTTCCTTAAGTGCTGCACATCAAAAGCCAAAAAGAGAAGAATAGAGTTTCCCCTGGGCAAACTGGAAAAACTGGAAGGATATGTCAAATATACAGCATGATCTTAGCCTGGTGGTGGCATCAGTGAGACATGCTCCTTGGGGTGCTTACAGCCTGAACAGTAGGTCATCTTCATTGGTT
This sequence comes from Acropternis orthonyx, assembly GCA_035583155.1. Taxonomy (NCBI): domain Eukaryota; kingdom Metazoa; phylum Chordata; class Aves; order Passeriformes; family Rhinocryptidae; genus Acropternis; species Acropternis orthonyx. The sequence continues at coordinate 11,433,859 of JAWWEU010000005.1, forward strand.
CAGTGCGTTCGAGCTCATCTGTGTACACAGATGCACAGGTTCATGGCTTCCTAAAAAATAGTGTGGCAACTAAGATAGGTTGGGAACTGAAACACACTCAAGCCTCTTTTTCAGCAAGGCTCCAGCATGTTAATGGAGTGGGATAGTTGCCTCTGAAGGATTTAAGATGATCCCATTAACTGCAGTGGATATTTGTTCGCATTCCCTACCTGTAGGGGCAGGGGAAAGGGATTACAGTCAGTAGGCACTAGCAAAAGAGAGCTCTGCTGATTGTCAGTAATGTCTTCATAAGACTGGGGAAAACTAAGCAATTCTGTAAAATTTCACAGAGTCCTGAGCAGAGACTTGTGTCTTCCTTCAAAAAGTCTATGTGAGGTGAGTTTCGCATAAACTCAAACTATTACAGACACTCGTGCTGGGTCTGGCCAGAATGCATTTGATGATTCTTTGCAGCTGTTTAATTCAAACATAATTGCCTTTGAGATTTCCTTCCTGATTTTTCTGTGTAAGCTGCACTAAGCTATGTAGATAAGAAGCAATCTATACATTCAGTGTATAGGAGTAAATCAAAGACTGTAACACAGATGGACAGAAGTAAGCAAAAGACTCAGTTCTTGTAATTTAAAATACATTGCAGTGTGAATCCCACTGAGTTGAAATATCTCATTTCCAAGAATTTCCTGGGGCAGGAAGCATGAGGTCCCTTTATTCCGCACCAGTCACATCAGTCTACAAATTAAAAACTAATGAAACATCTTTGAAACAATTGCTCACACCTTTTCTGAGTTCTTCACAAAATAAATTTATGTAAGCCATCCAATGACTATCAATTCTTACTGACAAATATGGTAATAGTTGAACTTGAAGCTACATAATTGTGCTGTAAATGTGTTTTTCCCCTCTGATCATACAAAGATGGCTTAATCAACTTTCCCATGTCTATAGGTGACAGATGGAAGTAATTACTAAGTTTGCCCCTTTTGGATGTCATTCTCCTTGTTATTGAAGCCTCTATGTGCACTCTGAAACCTTGCCATAGTAACAGTACGAATTCCAATTGGATTTTTTCAAATAGATCCTAAATGACATATCAAAATATTTTTGCCAGGGCCTTTGAGCACTCACCCTGTTGGAGCAGAGCCATGGACTATACAAACCATTGCATTAGACATTTGGTCCCTGACAGGTAGATGTGGGAGCTGTTGAATATGCATTGGAAGAAAGAAAAAGGAAGGAAGGAATGGTGGAAGCTCTCTGATCAGGAGTAGGATTGTGCTAGTGAGGAGGAAGAACTGAATACTTCGCATCCCCAGCTCAGCTATATCCCATCTCTGCACTCATCCCAATAAAAGCAAGATGTGTACTGTGTGCAGCTGAAAGAGCTATTCAAACCATGCAGTACAAGCACATCACTCTGTTTTGTGAATTTAGTTCCTCACACCATCTCCATCCCAGCATGAGAGAAGTCTGTAAGCTCAGTGCAATCGTATCATAATTTGGATCTCTACAGGAGTCTGAACTCACATCACCAGAATGCATCAAGCCAATGTATGTGTCAATGCACAGTTACATATACACACCACAGTTCCAGGCCCATGGTGATATTTTTCAAACTAATATATTGACAGGAGTGCCAGGATATTTTTTAAGCATATCCAGAAGGAAAAAGAGCATTACAATGAGGAAGAAAACCCAGTAGAATGCTGACGCCCAAGTACATTACTTAGTGTGCAGTTGCATTAATGAACCATTACTTCAAATCCCAGCTTTGCCAATAGTGTCACTGTTCGTTTATCAAGGCAGAATCATCCTGGATGTGAACAGAATGCCTGTATAACAGATAACTTCTCAATCGTCCCACACCATACATTTCCTTGAGCCCATTACAAAAGATTTCTTTCTAAATTGGACCTTTTTTTTACAGCTGGGCAGAATGAGACTGTTTGTTGAGCAAATGGTGTTAAAATCCCCAAGGCTCTGACTTACTTCAGTAATGACCAAGACTACTGCTTGAGCCAGATGATGCTCTTTTAATGAGTGCCTCTTGTCAGAGGATCATATCTGCAAGTTGCTGTATAAAATAACTGTTTTCCATAAGTTCATAAAGCAGTCTCTTGTTTGAAATGGATGAGGGTGTTGTACCAATCTCTGCAGCATGAAACAGACACTTGTTTGAACTGAAAGGGGAAAAAAGTAACCCAAAGCACGTGACAGGGGTTTTTTCTTCTTCTTTTTTTTTTTTATTTTAATTGTTTTCCCTATGACAGACAGCTTTGTGTTTGTATACAACAAGCTCAAAGGTTCAAGGAAAAAAAGTGCTGAAATACAAGCTTCAAAATCAATTTCAGCTTTGGCCTGATTGAATTAATACAAGCATGACAGGTTGCTTGTTTAGCAAATTGGGTGGACAGTAAGATAAAGCCTTTTCCTGTGACAAGACATCCCAAAAAGTTTCTTGCTGTCCCTTGTAAGATTTTTCAAGGAAAATCAAGAAGAAACTCCCAGACAAATCAAAATTACAAGTTCAAAACATGTTAGTCTTTTTATAAAGGAAGATCATCCCCATAACAAGCCCAGGCTTATTAATGTTGTGTTCTGACAAGCACAGCTACTTTATGGTTTTATAAGTCCATGGATCTGATTGCTTTTGAACACGACTGTACCGTGTAACTGCTGTACTGCTACTGCTACCAGTGGATTCAAAGCTAAGATCACACAGTAAAAGAACAGCATTTAGTAGCCCTGCCATCAACCTGTTCTTTTTAATGTATGTGTTATTTATGGCTGCAGGTTAGGTTATACCCTTGAATATCACATTTTTCACCTGAAACAGCAGTGAGTAATTGGGTACTGCAGGGTTTAATGTGCAATACTGAGTCATTTTGATTAGACCCATATTTTATCACTTGTGCTATTAACATCAAAGATTTTTTAAACTACAATACTCCATACATTTGGTATTAATACAAATTAAGGAAATCAGGTTCTAACATGCTCAAGTACCATGAGGTTTTTTTGTCTCGTACATATCAAATCCACCTAAGTCACTGGTAAAATTCAGATTATACTTGTGTGCAAACTAGCTCTGTCCTATGAAAATGAACCACTGAAGTTAATTCATATTTGTTCAGAGCCTTGAACAATGTAAGTAATGAATCTTTCAGACAGTTAATTCAAGATGAACAGAAATAGAATCCACTTAAATATTACTACTGCTTGGATTGAATCTTACCACCTTGATAGGTCTGAAGATCAGAGTCTCAGTAGATAGATCTGCAAAGCCCAGCTTTGACCACAGGAAAGGGAGAAGTGATGAGTTGATCTTTGTTTATTCAATGAAATTACTGCCTTAGCTTACTTTCTGACAAGAAACATAAATATGTAATTCTGTTTTGCTCTAAAAGTAATTTTTACATTTGTAAACATTTCTCCATTCTGCAGATCTTACATCTAGACTAATACAATCATGAAATAGGAATAATAACAATTTCTTGCACAGAAAAATGTGTATGTTAGAGCTGTTGGTTGAATGTTTCACCTCTATTAACCTCTTTTCCAAACCAGCAGAAAAGTGGGAATATTTACTTATCATACAAATTCAAACTAAGATGCTTTTCCTGTGAGAAAAAATGCTCATGGACTTTGTTTGCAAGGGTAAAGTCTTGTGTGGTTTGATGCATATATTACCCTCACTGCAGTTTTCGAATTATTTGGTGTTCTTAATATTGGGCAGATAGTAAGAAGTAACCTCACTGGTATTTAATTTTTACTTCAAAACTGGTTAAACATTTACTTCTGCCCATCTGTCTCAGGTTGTCATAGATTTTCCAATAGTTACTAAGCTGCTGTGTTATGATGCAGGCTCTATATGTGATGTTTAGCACACTGCTTCTCTTGGCTGTTCCAGGCTACACAGAAAGCAGCCTCTAGCATATTAACTGCCTGTTTCACCTGAAGTAAAATGGGAAAGCATTTTAAGATAAGTTTTCCCTTGTCACATTTCTTGCTTGCACTGTAGATTATCAGAGCCGGGGGGGGGGGGGGCGGGGGGGGGGGGGGGG
>JAWWEU010000005.1:11437929-11491316 GCA_035583155.1 Acropternis orthonyx
CCTGCCCCCCCCCCCCCCCCCCCACATGTAAGCAAAGACAGATATAGAGAAAAATGTGTTCTCTAAACCACAGGAATATTTTTCTTTGCTGTTCTATTAATATCTGACTGAAATAAAAAGGAAAAATGCTTAATGAATGACTACAGGCATCTTAAAACCTGTAAAACTATTTTTTCAACAGGGCTTTGGCTTAAAAAAATGGGATCTGAACATGTGTGTAATGGAGCCAGACTCACAGTGGAAAAGTACAGTTTCTATGTCTGGCACCTGTCAGGTTTCTTTAAGAGTCTAAATAGATATGTTATCACTGATAACACCTGCTTACTCCCAAATAGACCAATCAAAGCCTAATTTTCAGAATTATAAATCTTAGAATCCTTTCAAAGTCCAAATTCAAAACATGATCCTGCATTACCCATCAGAGGCCATTATCAACTAGATTTGTTTGCTGTTGGAGAACATGCAGGTTTGCAGCAAATGTAGCTTTGAAGCATAATAGTGGTAAGAAATCAGAGAGGATCTGTCCTTCAACATTGAAGAGGGAGTGATAACAGCATCTGAAGTAGTGCTAGTCCTAAAACTTGCCTCTCTGCTCCAGTGGTTTCACACCAAGTGTTTGGAGAGGATACACACAGCTTCACAGTTGTGATTCTGCTGAAACCTGTGGTGAGATACTAGGAGCTGTATTCAGAGCAGGTAGCAATCATATTGCCCTATATATCATGATTAGTCCGGGACAAAGAACAGATGGCAGGAGAAGGAGATGAATTCCATGAGTATGGAGTGGGTGGCAATTGTAGCTGGTCCAAGCTCTGAGACCTGAGAGTAGTATTGGTAAATAGTGATAAATGTGAAGGGGTTGTTTCCTGGGTATTACAAGCTACAGGAAGACAGAATGGAGTTGTCAGCTATCTGACAACTAATTTTTATACATGAGGGTTTTTTTATGGCTGCTTTTATTCTGTGATGTGTTGTTTCATTTGTTTGTTTGCTGCCAGGCATTCACTGTGAGATTTTAGGATTCCCAGTTTATGAAGAGATGGCTTTGTGTGGCAAAAGCCTGGGAGACCAACCCGGGAAGCTGTGGTTTCACAGTTAGAGAAGATGAATTCACAGCTAGTAGTGAATGTTTAAGCCCCAGTTTTTAGGAAAATGAACATATGCAAATACATTTGACCTTCCTTTAAGTTTTGTCCCACAAAGTTAATTGTTTGATGTTGAATTTTTATTGATAATTATTTTTCCACCCTGTAGTTATTGTGTCAGGAAAAGGAGTGCTTTGAAAGCCACACAGAGAGGAAAATACTCCAAAGGAAGTTGGACTATTAGTCTCCCAGGACACCCAGTGTATAGGTTTTTTGGACTTATGAAAGACCCATCAGTCACACCTCCATTCAGGATCAAGTCTAGCCTGTTTCTGAGACTTAGTGTCATAGGCAGCAAATAATACCTCCACAGTGGAGACATGACACGTTTCAATGGAGATGCCAAGGTGCAAGCATGGATTAGTTCAAGTGACCTTTTCTTGGCAAATGACTCAGAAGGTGTAAAATGGCTCAGCAGACCCTATGGGAATACATCTGGGATTTTATTCCTCTGCCCTTACAAATTATTTCATTAATTGCTGATTTCATCCTTTTAATTGCTGTAATACTAATTTGTATTCCAGAAGAAACCAGAAGGATAATGATGTACAGTTTCACAAACAGATTTTTTGTTACTGTTTTCTTAGGAGAGTTGATCTCTGTGCCTAATACATATTTTAGAGCATAATAGTTACAGGGTTTTAGAATATTTTTACTTCTCTTTGCAGGAAAAGAAAATGGGTTTCAAAGTTGCCCACAGGAAAGCTATAAAATAATTTCTGCCTCATAGCAAAGAAATATTTGCAATATTTACAATACTTGCACTGCTTTTCTTCTAAATAATTCCCGTCTTTTGTTAGAATTTAGAAAGGGTACTGTTTTTCTCTCAGAAAGATATTGCTACTTCAGGTGAGGCTCAAGCTCATTTGTGGGTGCCATATAGGTCAGAATTAGAATACTGTTTCTAAATTATATATAAATTCTGTAATGAAAGATGGTTATTTTCTTTTGCCTTCAAAGTTGATTGCTTGCCCTTTCCAGAGCAGTTAATTTACATTTTTGAAAATCTATTCAAGCTTTATTGAAAAGAACATTTTGTAAAAGATGGAGAACAAGAAAAGGAAAACCTTTGGGAACATCAGGTCAATTTGTTGACAGGAATTTTGCACCATTTTTGGAGATGGGGTTGAAGAATATCTGTCTCTTTTCTTTCCTGCTCGTAGGAGCCTGGATTCTGTGGTGAGGCAGTCATTTTTATGCTTGTTTTGTAGCACAGTTGCACTCATTATTGGGAGGAATATGCAGGGTTGGCTGAGAAAACAAACCTCTGTAAGAACTTGAGCCAATGGAAGTGGCACTCAGCGAAATCAGCTTCCCCATATTTCAAACCTGTGTTCACGAAAGGACAGTGTGCACAGCAAAAGAGAACTTACTGGCATTTTATCTTTTTTTGAAATTCTGTACTTTGAAAAGTTCTCCGTCCATTCAAGCCAGGAGGAAGGTTTTGCTTTGCATACAACAACTGAGCATACATCCCACTTAAGTTATTTATGATAATTTTTGGGATATGTTTTTCCTGATAGGGAGTCATCAGGTTTATCAAGTCTGCTTGAGATCAGGGGCAGAGGCAGACAGGGATCTTCGCTTTTTAGATGGACCTCCATTTGCTTTTCCATCACATTTGCATATTACTGGTACATTGCTCACCTGTAAGGGAGACATTTAGGAACTGCTAGAACAAATTCCATACAGGTGGTCATGTTGCCAGTGCCTGTGTATGCCTTGTGGGATATGCCACAACTCGTGTGTGCAGCTTGTATTTGCCAAGCACGTTGTCTTCCTGTTGTCCTGTGGCCTATGGTGCATTGTCAGTGCAATTGATTGAGAATTAGATTTATCTTTTGTCAATTTGCTGCTTACTCTGGGCTTGATCCTGTGACTCTGAAGACAGTTGGTGGTTTCAAGGGGAATAAGAGCAAGCCATTTGTGTAATATTTGCATTTTTCCAGCTTCTTTGTGCTTCAGTTAGTAAGTCAGAATGCCTCCTTGATTCACAGGTGTGCTAATAGTTTAATTAGTTCTGTTTTCAGGGAGTACTTTGGACAAAACCCAAAAGATTGCTGTTTATTTTGGAGCACTCCAAAATGTGAGGAAACTTAATAATTCAGTACACCTTTATGCAAATTCAAATTCTTATTCCTTGGGCAGTTGAGGCCCTCTATCCACAGAGTCATTTGGATATAAGCACGGTATGGTGTAACGTCAGACCAAAAACCAAAAGAGATCACAAAGAGCATAAAATTTTACACCTTCATTTTTATGGAATTCTGGTAAAAATTAATTTGGATCAAAGCTTTTTATTTTAACAAGAGGAGGAAAGAAAAACTATATAATTTTCTAGATGTCTCTTCTACCTGCTGCTACTGAATGAAAATTCATCTTAAGGTAAGCCTCCACCTAACCTCTTTGTCAAATACCTTTTCTGCCTCTCCTCATGATTATTTTCAAACAAAGTTAAGCACATAAGGCAAAATACTGAAAAGCTCATAGCATTATTTGCTTACTGAGGAGTGCTTTACTAGTGGTCTTGTCTCAAATTGGCAATATTGTGTTGCATTGTATAATATTTGAATTGTGGGGGGTTTTAATCACTGTTCAGGTAAATAACAATGTGGTGCCAGGTAAAAGATACAAAGGGGTGAATTGAATGATATTTAATCATAGCTGAGTCTGCTACTCAGGCTCCTGGAGTGGCAAAGAAATTACCATTACAACAATGATCTTTGTCTGTGAATATTAGGCATGCTTCAATCCAGGCTTGAAAGAGATGTGGTTCCAATAGTTGTCTTACAGGCACAGGCACAAAAAATATCTTTTTGAAGATATTTACTTGTACAGAATCAAAAAATCAGATATTTTGCCCTCCTCACATGCATTTATTTCCCCCAATTTCCTATTAATAGGAAAAAATCTAGAAAGCTGCTTTACCAGGGCTCATAAGTGCACATTCCCAGGGGGTGAGGATACACATTCCTGGCTGCACCACTTGAAGACACCATCACTTCCTAAGCGCAGTGCAGTGCCTTCTGTTGTGCTTCCAATGTCTGTGACTTGGTCTAGTCTGGTTGTTTTGCTCACAGCAGGTTAGAGCTGCCAGAACTGGGGGGTCAGTCACTTCCAGTTGTTTGGTGGTGACAAACAGCTGGAGCAGTACATCCTGTACCACGCCACTCGATTGAGGCAGGGTCTCACAGACTGCTGAACATGACTGAGGATGGCACATAAGTTCAGCGTACATTGAACTGAGCTGCTTAGCCCTGACTTTGTCCACGCCAGGGTTTACCTCTTCTGCTTGTTGATAGTATTTGTCCTTAGGTATCTTGCATAACACTTTGAGAGCTTGTTTACTTGAAGTACTAAACTGCTTGAAAAGGAACATGTTGCCACTGTATATTTCACCTCTGGATTGCAGTGTGTTTTTCCCATGGTTAATTTTCATGCATTCATGTAATACAGAATCACATTTCATATTATTTATGCACTAGTGAAATAAGTTATCAAGTGGAGATAGTTTTATATTTGTAATGGTTTCATCCCAGACTCTCTTCTTAAAGGGAAACTCCAGAAATCTGAAGGAAAATGTTCCTGGGATAAATGAGGTTTGACTTATATCTTCATTTACTGTGGTATTTGAGGACTGACGGAGATATTATCTAAAATCTTTTCAAACAGTGATTTGTACAAAATACTTCCACTCCAATTGCTTCTTACAGCCTCTGTAAAGTCTGTTTAAATGTTATGGACTCTGCCTAGTCTACACTGTATTATGCAAGTTAGAGGTGGGCAACTCATTCCGCAGTATGGGTAAAAAAGCACCATTTCAAACTTATTTTTTGCCTGCTCTCAGAGAAACCAAATAAAAATACAAAGGTAAAAAAGAGTAAAGCTTCACTCAGTACCAGAGAAGTGACAGCTTGCTATTTGAAGAACAGTTCTGTGGTTATGCATGTAAAAGTAAATGGCAAACTTGAATGATCTCAACTGCAGATATTCTCTCTTCTTGCTCCACCTCTGTTGTTGTTCTCAAGCTCTTGAACAATTGCTGAGATCTATAAAATAGTTTAATTTATATTCCTTCCCCCTACCAGTAAATTTTTATTTCTTAAATCCTCTTACGAACAAATTGAAAGAAAACAAAGTCATAATGTCACCACTAAAATAATTCAACATTTACAAAGAATGATCCTCTAGTGTATAAAAAGTAACTCTGCAGCTTTTTGTGTAAGCATGAGGAATACCCATGATAGATCTGAGTGCAGTGTGTGTGTGTGTGTGTGTGTGTGTGGTGTCTGTAAATTGGTTAGTGCAATCTGTGTGTATTCTGTACATCTGCAGAGGTAGTGCATGACAAAGTGTGTAATAATGAATACTGCACAATGGAGGACGATACTACACAGCATAAAGATAAAGGATAATGACATTACTCTCAAATAACAAAGCCCTGAGCAATGCTGGTAAAGCTGTGAGGAGACATAAGATGTCTTTGTTGTTTCATATGGTAATAATCTGTGTATGCATGTGGTTTTCATAATAATAGGTGGATATAGAATATTATATGAGCAGTTCAAGGAGAAACTACCTGTTTATATTGAATAATTTCCATATGAATGGTTTAGGGTTGTGGGTTTTCTTGCTTTGCTTTTATGAGATCTGCAACTTCTTTCTAACACTGGCTTCTTATCACAAGCTTGCAGCCACACAACCTGATCTCATCAGATCAAACAAGTTAAATGTAGTCAGATCCGGTCAATACTTAGGTGGGAAATTTCCAAGGTAATTCAAGAATGCATTAGGAAACTGCCCCGTATCAGTATTCCTCTCTTGCCAGCATTGAACAAGCATCTCCCATATTACTGGGGAGTTCACTTGATACATGGTTCTTCATCCTCGTCTTAAATTGTCCTTTATCATTGCCATGTACAAGTGGCTTCATTTGTCAGTCTGTTTGTAGTCTACCAAGGACCTTTGGTGATGAAAAGTACTATATAAACAATGGCGCCAGTTCAAATGTTATATTTTTATATTTTATATTAGCCTCCTGCAACCCTGATTTAGTAAATCCCAAGAGAATGTTAACTTTGAAGCACCATTTAGGTCAGCCTTTGACTGAAGTGTACAGAGCATTGTTTCCTTGTCAGAAATACTTGTGCAGAATCAGGAGAAGTGCTAGTATACACCTGTCAGAAGGACAAGTTAAAGCAGTATTTCTGTTATCATCTGTGAGAGGAAACAGAATTATCATGGCTTTTTCATTTTATTCCTTTATAAGCTGTGATTTAATTGACTTATTGGACTTAACTGAGAACTGGAGCTGGACATTGTGCCTTGAGATTTCTGTTTGGTTTCACTCTAAGCCACTTGATACACATTTCTTTATATTTGTGTAATGCCTACAATTCTATCTCTCTTGGAGAAAATGTATGAGATATTTATACATGAGAACTGTATATTATAATAGCTAAGAGCTATGATAGAGAATACTAACTCATTTGTAGTCATCAAGCTATAAGGTAGCATCAGCACAGAAAGAAACAAGAGGTTATCAAACCTATTGCCAAAGGAAAATGCAGATTACATACAAATAAACACAGAGTAAAAATGAAAGATGTGAGTAGGCTTATATGAGAAATAGGGAGCCCAACAAGCTCCTTTACTGTTTAATGCCCTACTCCAAAGACAAATATTACAGCAAAGTTTTCAAAGAACAGAAAGTCATGTCTTTATTCTGTATTTTTTCCTGAATAAATAGCAAAGCCATGGAACAGTTTCCTTAACTGAGTGCACAGAATGAGAGGTAGAGCAAAAAAACCCCCAAAACATTATTACTGTGATCATGTGTGATTATGTAATAACAATTGATGTTCTTGCTCTAAGACAAACATCCACTGTTGTGTAGGAAAGCCACACCAGAAGTGAATTATACTCACTGCTATTAATTTGGAGAGTCAGTCTGTATACTGTGCCAAAATGCTGATGCCTGTGCTCTGAGACCTTCCAGTGAACATATCTCTTTAGAGCAAACAGTAAAACAGTCAGGTGTCAGTCATTCATAAATCTCTAGTATTTATATATAAAGCTGGGAAGGAACCCTGATTACTTACCAAAAGTATGTACACTTATAGAAAGAACAAAGGAATGAAATCTTTGTTGGTGGTTTTTCTTTCAGTTTGGAAAAAGAAATATTACCATAAATATTCTGGATACTTTGCAGTAAGCACTTTTGCACTATTTCCTTTCTCTGGTCCTAAATGAGGATGCTCATTTCCAAAACCTTTAAAGCATAGGTAAGTTTTCTTATTACTTTTAAAATTGAGTTTAGGTAAGGAAGTACAATTTACACAAGCTTGGAGAGGTTTTGTTAATACCAAGCATATCTGAATATGCCTGTCTTTGTACCTTTGCAAGATTTCACATTGCCTAATATAATGTTCGTCATGGTTTTAATTTTTCCTCAAAATGGATCTCTTTTATGTCTGCTATTTACCATCCTTGCCAGACTCATTGAGCACAAGAAATGCAGTATCTACAAGATGCAGAAACTGCTTTCTTCCTTGCACTCATGTAATATGTAATGGATGGTTTTAAGAAGGGATCTTTACTCTCTGCTTTACCTATTCACGTGTAGGATTTTGATTTCATTTGAAATGAAAGGCGTAAACCTCAGGTCTGAAAACTAATAGAATTTCTGCATTTACCTGCTGATCCATAGCCTTTAGGTTAGATTGTGTGTCAGCCAGCAGTCAGCTTGTTGAATGAAGCAATACTTTAAAACTAAAATGAAAAGATTTCTGTTATATGTAGCCTGATACCAGATATGAAGGAAGATTTCTGGTGGCTGATTATTGGAAATATTTTCCAGTATGTCTGATAAGCGAGACTGAACAAGCCGTAGGAAGTGGACCTAATCAGATAATGCTGACTTGCAGACCAGAAAAAAGAGAAGAAATGTATTTTGCCTAAGTGCTATGCCTTCTCTTGACAAAACTGAGGACAAAATGGCTAGTGTAATGAAAAAGGGCACTGCAGAGAGCAGGGAGTAAATCTGCTGGTTCGTGAGAGTGGCTGTTGCATCTAAGCCTGTTTATGTGTATATATTAATTTTCTGTATTATGGAAGGTTTATATCTAAGTGCTTGAGTGAGTTGGCACTCTGGAGATGGGTGGTGTAAAAAGGACTGGGACAACATCAAAGTGGATCAGATCTTCATTTTTTATTGAGTCTGAGTACTTTTTTGGAACTCCAAAGGAATTCAAGATACAGACTTATGAGAGGGTCCCCCCCCGGCCCCCCAGGGATCAAGCTCTGTGTTCTGCTCAGACTCTCAGTGCTGCACATCCTTCATGGAAATGCACTTAAACACTGAGAATATTCACAGGATAAGCAAACTCTCGGAATGAAGAGGAGCATTCATGATGTTGCAGGGTAGAGGACACAGAAGGGTCTTCTAGAAAATCCTAGAAAGAGTTTCCGAAGAACAGAAGCAGAAGGATTCCTTTGTTATTTCCGAGCCTCGGTATGAAGTGATCTTTACCACAGATTGATAGTTAACACAGAAAGGTATCTAACAGAGCTTTGTATTCTTTTATGTGTTCATATTGCATGTAGATAATAGATTATATCAAATGCAAACATAGTGCCACATTAATATTACATTACAAATGTGCATACTCCTATTTGTTGGCTTGGAGAATTTTTGCTTTTAGTTGTTGGAAGATTGTTTTATTTCAGAGTTTTTTTGAGAACAGCTCAGCTCTTAGCTTGGTACCTTAAATGTCTCTGGTCAAGGAAAAATGAGTTTTATTGCATAAAACCTACTCTGTGCTGATTCTTCTAGACAACTACTGTAAGATTAAAGTTTTAAATAGATTGAGTGTCCCAGTAAGTATATTCACATTCATACACATCTGGACTAAACATGCCATCTGTGGCTTCTGCTTTATTTTTCTTACTGTATATTTGCAATTCAAAATAACATTTAATTTGTGAGAAAAAAATCAATAAATCATTTCAGTTGTCCCACACTTTGCATAACTAATTGTAATTAGTATAATATCTTAGTTGGCAAGGGCTTATCAGGCAAATAGCATGACGAGGCAAAGAAAAAGCTTTATAAAGAACAATGTTTTTTTTTAAACCTAATTGTGACGCTATCACTGCTATTGTGTTTGATTGAACTCTTGATCTTTAATCTGGTCTTCCTTCCAGCAGTGTAGCTACTAGTGTAACCTGAGGTTCTCTGTAATGCATCTATCAAACAAATTTTTGTCAGTTCTAAGTTTTACAGGAGACTTGAGTCACTTGTAGTAAGTGGGTTGTAGTTTCTAGTTTTAATCAATTAGCTTGTTTTAATGTTTGTTATGCAAATCATGTAGATGAGAATTCAGTTAACTTTGATGTCCTCGCTTTGGTGCCAGGGGAGCAGCAACAGCCTCCTCTGATGGATGCTGTCAGGCCTTCTAAGGAGCAACTTGCCTGCAGAATTCAGCAGCAACATAGCCAGGTCTTAACTAGCTGATACTGGGAATCACCAGAAAGATGACATCACTAAGGGCAATCTAATATGTGGAAGAGAAATCAGAGCATTTATTTGCAAAGCAAAGGACCACTGTCCTGCTTTATGGTTGTGTTCTAATAACTTGAGTCCACTGGAAATACCATATCCCTGATCCCAACTGAATTCTTCACCATTTTTGGTAACTAGGCATTAGCTTACACTGACAGTGAGCTGGCTTAGAGGGTTAGTCTGACTATTCTTGAGTTCTCTATTCTCAAAGAGCTGGATTGTGAGAGACTCAGAAAATTAACTAATTTGCTACTTCAGCTGATAGCTGAGAAGGCATAAACATTCTCTTTTAGAGCATTTCACTGCCATTCTAATAAGTGTGGCAATTTTTCTCAAAGCTTCTCCTCGTACTATTACCCTCCTGCAGACTATTCAATGAATATTGGAATAAAATACTCTGAAAGTATCCATTGTTGAAGGAACTGTTCAGTGGGGTAGCAGGGAATCTACTGCAATCCATGGATCCTCTTTCTATGAGTTTCTCTGTGGCAGGCTTCTGCTTTTCTAAACTGTTTTTTGTATCACACTTTTTCTAAAGGCTGCCATCTGAGAGAAGAACTTGTGCCAAACATGTCTGTCCTCAGTCAAGGTGCTGCCTTCAATGTAAATATTTGTGCCAGTGGCTGGAGGCATCTGGCCTTCAGAAGACCCTGCTGCATAGATGCAGTGGCTCTTGGTGAACAGACAGGGCAGGACAAAAGCTAATCTTGTGTGTCCTGAGGATTTGGGACCCTGTATTTCAAGTGGGGCTTTAATTAGACCTCAGCCTCTTCTGTCCACAATGTGCATCAGTGAGAGAGCCTGTCAGAAAGCCAGGTGCTATGTAAGCTGAGTAGTGGAGAAGTTAGGGGAAGTTTTAATAGTTCAGAGGCCAGGGTTACTTGCTTCTTTCTTGATAGTTGGACAGAGGTGAGCTAATTAAGAAAGCAGTGAAAGTTTAGATCCATTTGGGTGGAATACAGAGAGTAAGCAAGACCCTAATGTTGATACTAAACAGTAATATGATTCCTATGTGTGTGTGTGTGTGTGTGTTTTTCATTAAAATGTATGTCAAAAAGAAAACAAAAACCCCCAAACTAACAAACAAAAAAAAATAAAAGCAGAGGAATATTTTGTTCTTTTTATACTTTAAGGAAAAGTTAATCTAGAGAAAGCTACAGTAGTAAAAGGGAAGGCAACATCTGTGTTAATTAGCAGTTCATCTTCAAAGCTTGACTGATCGGTTACATTATGGCCTCTTGCAATTGAATTAAAATTCAGACCCACACAAGTTCTATTTTTACCTCCTTTTTCCATATCAGAATAATTTGTCTGGATTTAAGATTTCATGTTTGCTAAAAATATTGATGCTCCATAATCTAAAAGGAGCTTTCAGTTAGTGCAAATAGGCAGTGTAGAGAAGAGCACTGGGGCTCCAGACGCGATTTCAGAGAATATGGCTTTATAACATGATGTGGTGTTAGGGATAAGGATATGTACATTCTCCAAAGAACCTGTTTCTCTTGATTATGTGACAGTTAAGCTCTTTGGCTGCAGGACTGTCACATGTGGGTATATAGTGAAGATTCACAGTGCTACTGTAATGTAAATAATCAGGAATTTATTTTAGGATACCTGGAAACACTTTTATGAATATCATAGTTGGGATGAGACAAGTTGTTGATAGAGGAATATGCACTGATGAAGGCCTTATCTGTAGAGTTTGAGTTCTCTTTTTCCAGTGAATATTTTCTGTTCAGAAATTAAACTTCCCATTAATATTCTGGTTCTCCATAATCTTTTTTTTGGATGGGCATCATCCTGGTGAAAAGCAAAGTTCTCAGATAAATGTGAAATGTAGGGAGAACAATGTAACATCGCCTTCGCTTCCATGTTAACATCAGAGAGGTATTGCTTGAACTACCACAATGACTGCAGGTTGTGGAAGGTTTAAAAGGCTACCAGCTGATGTACATCACTGTGGTTTCTGTCAGCTGAGTATCTCGTCCAGTGTTCTTCCCACTTAAATGAACAGACTTAGGGCACAGTCTTGTGCTACCTGTTCTTTCATTTTCACCACAGCAATGAAACAAAATATCCTTATAAAAGCGTTTGCTCACATTGCAATGTCACAGATATACAATGTGCACCTTTACAAAGTTGTATCATATTTTCTGATTTAAACATAAAAAAGACCCAACCTAATAGAAAATGTTTTTATGAAACATTTAAGTTGCTTTCAGATAAGGTTAGCTGAACTCGCTTCAGCATCTTGTGTTGAGAAGGTAAGAGCTAATCAAGAAATTTCTTCTGTATTCACCTACAATACATGTCACTAAATTATGCAGCTAGGAGTAATGAGTGCCCTTTAATACCAAAAGAAAAGGGTGGGAAAGCCTCCTTAATTAAATCTCTTTGGGGATCCTGGATTAACTGCAGCTCTGCTTAGTTTATATCCTCCCTGCAGAAAAATGTGCAGACCCAAGACAGCAAATATTGTTTTAAATGTAGATACTGGCAGGAGTGCATTACTGCTCCATACTCAGGTACATCTTGCTGGGCACAGTCACTGTCTGAATCTGGAATGTGGTCTTTGCTGTTCATAATGCATTCCACTTGTTTAAGCTTTGCATAAAACTATCCATGATGGATAATAAAACATCTGTCCATATATAAATGTTTCACTCTTCAGAATGACCTGAAGCACGATGTGGGCATTTGAATGTGTGAGACAGGCTGCTCACTGCTGGAGGGGCATGGCTGTTTATTATTAGATGTCCTGCATCGTTATGGAATGCAAGGCAAGCACATGCGTGTACACACACACACGTACTAAAGAGTGAATAATTATGATAAATGGCTGCCTAACAGGTATCTTTATAATGCAGAAATAGCAACAATTTTTACCAGGTGAAATCAATTCTCTGTGCTTGCATCGTCATTGCTTTTCCTGTGCTATGTTTTCTACAGAAAGTATGTAATGAAATAATTAGCAACAAAACCCTGAGTCTTAGAGAAAACAGAAATAAATCTAGGCTAGTGCCACTATTCCTCAGCATTTAGTGTCTTACCTTTCCTCGGTAGCCAATGCACTTCCTTCTCTCCTCTCAAAAACCATGTCTCTGGCAAGAGACACGTATGTGCACTTCAAAGGAGATGTGAGAGCCTTGCTGTACTCTCAGTGGTGGGTATGGGTATATTTGTCTGTCAGTGCATTCTAATCTGTAATTTACAAATCTTCTGATATTAAGAGGAAGGCATAGTCAATCTAAGTACAATGGTAGCATTAACTTCCTTAGTATAGAATTAAATAATGGATGACCAGTATGTGCTGGTAGACAAATTTTCCATATTTTCCGTTGTAAGGAAATATACCATTATTCAGCAATGCTAAAACCTAAAGTCACCCAGGGTGAAAAAGAGCCAGTCATCTCTAACAGGGGAGCACAGAGGGGACATGCACCTTCTACCATTATTCCTGAAGGTCAGTCACAGATGAGGCTGAAACAGGGCAGGGGGCAGAGAGCCAGGCAAAAACAGAGCACCCTGACCCCCTCCCAGAAGATTAATGGGCTCTTGATGCACCACAGATACAAATAAGTACCAGAGACATGTCTGCCTGAACACAGTATAACTTAATCTTGAGATAGTTTTTGAAAATATTTGTGTTTATTTTAATTAATTTTTTACAAACCGTTTAGCCTGTTGGAAGGACGTCTCACATTATAAAGCCTCTACTCTGGATTACAGGTGTCTCAGTTTGTTTAGACCAATACTCTTATTTATACTTATTTATTAATCAAGAGGCCTGACAAGCTGCTGCAAATAAAGCTGCTGCTGATTCAGTAGTTTGGTAGGATAGTCATCTGAGGATTAGAGTCTATAAACAGCCTTTATGAAAAAATAAATTTTTTGTCTATTAATTGGCCTGGAGAATTTTGTAATTTCAATCTGTCATTGTTGAATTTTACTTTACTGTAATATTTTGAAAATGAAGTTAAAAAAGAAAATTGTCTGTCTAATGGTTTTGGCAAGCTCTCTGTTAATTAATAGCTTTTTGAAGTACTAAATTTCTTGGGTTTTATCTTAATTAACAGTCTTAATTGACCTTCTGTGATCTCTAGTTTCTCCCAAAAGAATTAAAAAATAGACTTCTAAATTCTTTTCTGCAGTCAGATTGACATGCAATTGCTTGTCTACAGATCTCTGCCTTCACAAACTTTTTTTTTTCCTTTTTATTCTTTTACCCCTGAAGTCCCCACTGGAAATTACAATCCATTGAACCACAGAGCTAAAATTGATTGCGCACATAAAAACTCCTGGAACAATTGAACAAAGAAAAGAACTTCCTGGAATAATCAGAACACGAGTGACAACAAAACTTTTACCTGATTTGAACTCATCTGCCCTTGATCACTAAGAAAATATTTTATGTTCTTCCATTTGCCCCTGATGACAGAAGGAACTAGTTTTTCCTTCATTTAGCCTACATCAAAGCATGGTTATAGATGTCAAAGAAGATGAATTTCAGTTGCCAACATTTTTATGGGGCATTCTCTATTCCATCTCCTTTATATCAATTTTTCTGCTTTTTGTGGAGTACTGTTAAAGCTAAAGAGCCCTGTCTAATTGCTTCTATTTTAAATTAATTTTTAATTAAAGCTTTATGTATCACACATCACAATTCTAGCAATGCTAAAAGTGCCTTTTACCATTTACTTCTAAAATATAGAAGGCAAGTCTCTTTTTTAACATGTTATGAGAAACTGTAGTCAGTTCCTTCTGTTGGAGTTTATGGAAGGCGTTACTAAAAATGCAAATTATATGTTTTGAGAATTGAAACTTTCAAGTAACTATTAATCTTGGAGCTTACTTTTATATTCTGAGATTAAATAATGACATTTTAAGCACTTAAACCTTCACTAAGAGCAAGATAAGCAAGCATATACTTCGTTTCAAGCATCTTAACTAAGTTGATTCCCCTGGTCTTTTCATGTGTTTAATGTTAAACATATGCCCGTGTACTTTTCTGAAGTGCTGGATGGTATTTAGCAGAGTGAATTACAACCAATAACTAACATTTCTTTAAGAATCCTAATAAACTAGGAAGTATGCAAAATAAACTTTCATTTGTAAGATAAACAAAGTAACTTTTTGTGAGCATTGCCTTTTTATTGCTTCATGCAGCCTGTAAATCATGTCTTGAAAGCAGAGCCGTCTTTTAACATGCATTTTTTTGAAAAATAGTGCATTATTTTCTTCTGAGCTGTTGAGACAATTTCCTGCCTGGCTCTGGAGTCCCATTAATTTTAGACTATTAAAAAAAAAGTCACTGTGAGCCATCAGAAACAATTTTGGATTTGTTGCACGCGAATATATCACAATAGATCTGCCTATTGTAGTTCTACAGATGATGTTTAAACAACTCCTGTTTTCCATATTTTGGGATTTATGTCCTGCTTCCCTCAGGTTTGTGCAGTAACATAGCCTTATGCTATACACAAATGGAGTTTTTTTTTTCTTTTCAGTGTGTAAAATTTGAAATTTGAATGCAATTACAGTAACAAGAGGAAGTATTTTCTAATGAATCTCAAAAATCCATGGCCAAAAAACATGTAAAACTCTCCTGTAGAGAGAGAAATTGAGTGCACAGTGTTAGCGTAATAGCAAGGACTGAGACAATGGTTTGCACTACAGTTTTATGGGATGATATTTTAAAAGGTATTCAGAGATTTATGGCTTTTTAGGGACAGCTAAAATTGTTTTCACATTTCTAATATGGCTTTCATTAGAATTTTGAAAGTATGTTTATGGTATCAGATTGAATTCTAAGGTGTTACCCAATCATCCAGAATCCCCACTGCTTAAGTATATTCCCTTGTATCCCTGTGTATCTTCAGAGGAAAAAATGGGATGAATCTAAGTGCATTGTTTTAAAGTATATAATCTGTATTCTGTCATGTACTTCATCTCCCAGGGAAGGTACCTGGGAACTCACTCTACTGTTTTTATTTATCCTGCCAGTGCAGTATATAGATGAGAGGACTAAGGTCCAATGGTGTTAAAACAAGACATGAAATATTGATTAATTCTTTTTTAAAACTCCTTTTTCCTCCTGAGTATAGCAAATTTCAGATGCTACTGTCAATACAGTGCTCTCCAATAAACCTCCATTATTGGAAGGGTCCTGATCTTCATCATGTTCGTATAAATGGCTATTATGATTCTAAAAGGCTTTAAAAGCTCAAGGCTAGTGTTTTCCAGGTGCAAGAGCAGAAAGCAAGTTAGAAACAGTGCAGCCTTTTTTCATGGCAGAATGTTACTCTCAAATAACATGAATCGAGTTGGGAATTCTCTTTGCCCTAATGGGGCAGATAAACAGATGTACAGTTTCATGGCTAGAAAGGTGTCAAGTAAAGAACAATTATAGTTGGTATCCACCTAATGAAATATGGGTATTTGACGCCCTGCCTTTGGTTCCCACTTGTCACTCTTCAGTTTAGTTAACCCTTTATTTATTGTTTTCAGTGTGAGCCTTTACAAAAGCAGCTAAACATACTTAGATGTTTCCCTGAGGAAAGGGACATTTCAGGGAAGGTAGGGATAGAAGTTCACACCAGCTCACCGATCTAGGATGACAGACAAAGATAAGGAAAAGAATATTTAACTACTTTCAGTGTTCTTGAACTCAGTTCTGGGGGTTGAAATAATTGTTTTTCACTAAAAAACTAGAGTTTACTTAAACTGGAGTGTACTGGAGTTTCTTTAGGAATGTAAAGCTCTTGGAGCTTTTCTACTATCCATAATAGAAGGTATTCATCAGAGAAGAAATTTGAATCTCAGACCTGCATGTGCCAGGTAAATGTCATTATAAAGGTTGTACAACTACTTTTTCACCCACTGTCTTAATTAGTATTTAATTCACCTTGAGAAAGAAAGTAACACAAAATCTGAGCCAAAAGCCATTGATTGGCATATTTATGTGGGAGGCAGGAGACCACAGAACATCCTTGTTCTAAACCAGGAGGAAACACCTGAGGTTGGTTCATCTGTCTCACAGGAAAGTTGGAGTTTATAGGCGTTTTTTATAGGATTTTTTTTTTCCACATTAAAGTTTTATTCCTACCCCAAGATGAAAAGCTTTTCAGAAGATTTTGTTGGTGGGAATAACTGATTAGCACATAGGCCTACTTGGGAGCTCTTTTGCAGCAAAACTTAATCGTGTGCAAACCTTAGGCTACTTTAACTTACGATGCAGAACAGACTGCTCCCTGCCATACCCAAAGGCTATGGGCTTACAGTTGTGGCAGAAAGTTAATATATCCCCTCCTCTCACTCACACCTGGCTCTATGAAAGTACTCTATTAAGATGGCTTTATGACTTTTGTGATATCTTTCTTTGAAAATTAGGCAAGCTTTTTGTTATTTCAAGGTAATTATTTTCATTGATTTCAGTCAAACTGAAAGCAATACATGGACAAAGCTGGACTTTAACCAATTTGTAAGCAGTGAGAGCTAAGTGTGTTCCTACTGCTCCTGAGGTTTTAAAGCAGAGTCTTGCCTGCCCAGGTTATATGGAGAACTCTATTGACTCCCGGTCCCCAGCTGATAACATATGCTTGAGTAGAGCAAACAGAGTTTGGTTTGTGATTAACAATGCATGCATTTGCTCACATAGCCAGTCTCTGAGCCAAAACCTTACATATGTAATTCTTCTCCCTCACGCAGGTATTACTTTTGGACAGATTTAACAGAAATAGTTATTTGAGCCAAGACTATCAATCTGGGCACTATTCTCTTGTGGTTTTCTCTCTGCTATGTTATCTCAAAGAATGATAACACATAATTTTGGAAAGGCATATGCACAGAATTTTGGTTTTCAAATTCTTGTATTAGATGATTTTCTGTCAAAATATCCAAGAAAGTTTCATTACTGTATGAATTTTCAAGTTCAGGATAGCTGACTGAAGATCAAGATTTTGCCTACAGAAGAGGATGTGCACACAGCACAAATTCTGACAGTAGTTTGTATTTTGGTGAACTTTATCTCATTTTACAAACTCTACTAATTGCTGTCTTTTGGATGTGAAAATAAATTATTTTTTGTCTTATGGGAGCTGCATCTTTTGATTTTGGATATTTAACATGGTATTTTTTTCTGTGGACAATAGCTTGAAGGCCCCAGGCTGGGAAGAATGAGAGCATATCTATAAATAATTCAAAGTAATTGTATGGTTTTGACAGATTGTCAAATTGCTTAATGTCTTTTGTCCCAGGCAATAGATTATGTTTCTTTGATAAAGTGTTGATAATTTCTCATTGCAATTTGTTTTGTGTATGTTGTATTTTTACAGAGTCCAGTCAGGTTCATATCTCAGTACGGGTTGGTTTACCTTAATTTTGGCTATGGACGCGTGCTATGGAATTCACGTCTATGGGATGATAAATGACACCTACTGCAAGTAAGATCACAGGAAATTATTTTCATGCATCTACAATTCTGATGTCTTGTCAAAATTTCACAATTGATTTTAATATCATAAATCCAAAAAATGGATCAGGCAGTCATTTCCCAGTGTTTTGCATTGATGTGACACTATTGTCAGCATATTCATTCCTGATATGGCATTTGCTGTTGATAAAATAAAAACATTTACAAAATCTAATGTCAGATGTCGTAAGGAATTATTTTTAATCAAAGATCTTTTGCAGTTTCTGAATTAGCTGGAAACAAAGTATGCTCATACTCTTCTGATAACATGTGCTTGCTTCCACTGCTAAAACAAATCTATAGAGGAAAAACTAATTTATTATTTTCTGAATACCAAATATACCTGGAAGTGAAAGAAACTGATTAGCCCAGGATAGTTACCTGAAATTGCATTTCACCACCATTGAGCAACCTACTTGAACTTTCTAGGTTATATATGGCTTGTTTTGAGTAGTAGAGGTTTCTAATTAGATAATAAAACAAGTTCTGTGAGCTTTATCACCATAAACTGACATAAATTTCAACCAACTACTGTTAGTGACCTTACAGTGGCAATGGATTCATCCTGTAGTCAGAAGTATAACTCTAAACACAATTTAAATGTTTTAATCTACAGTGTATGGTAGAAAAATATATAATGAAACTATTCCTCATTCATTCAGCTAAGCAAGAAATATCAGAAACCATGTATGATACCCATCTATTCTTCTGTACCCAAGCTGGTTCAAGTCTGGCATGTAACCAGTCCAGTGGGTCCTCAGCTCCTCGAGTCAAGTCTTTGTGCAGATCCTCACTCCACATTCTGTGTTACTCTACTGTGAGACTCATTCCTGGCAGAACCTAAAACAAACAAACAATGGAATTTGAGTCACAGCTGTTTAATTAGGATATCTTAACATTAGAGGCTGGCTTTTTAGAACTCGCAGATCTCACTGATTGAGTCATCCAGATGGAGTGAACATATGTTTTTCTTTGTTTATAAAAACACAGTAGGCGCCCTGAGATGAGGGGTGACAGGACTAAGGTTGTCCTCAGAGAGTTCAGCCAAGCTGGCGTTGCATAGCCCTGATGTAAAACCAGGCAAACAGCATGATAGCACTTAAGTCTGTTGGCAGCAGAGAAGGATGGCTTTCTTTAAAGCTGTAATTCTGACTGAATTACCTACTTATAATGGATATTACTCTTATAACTGCCTTATTCAGCAGTTCAAGAACCAGTTTCAACAGCTGGGACTATCCAATGAGAAGACTTTGCTTAGCTGTGGGGCCCTGTGGGCTGAGTTTTCTCAGGTTAAACAAAATGTGCAGCACCTATAAGAGCCAGCCCATCAGCTTCTTACTGGCTGATAAGATCAGTGTATGCTGGGAGACACACTGACCTTCATTTTCCATAGGAAAATTCATAGAAATCATGATGTCGTGAAAGCCCTTGCACAGTTTAGCAAAGGAGCTCAAGTGCTGACACATAGGAAAGAATTTCAGATAATTCATAGAATCATAGAATCATTTAAGTTGGAAGAGACCTGTAAGATCATGGAGTCCAATCATTAACTCAGCACTGCCATGTCCAGCACTAAACCATGTCCCAGGTCCCACATCTGCACATCTTTTAAATACCTCCAGGGATGGTGAGTCAACCACTTCCCTGAGAGCCTGTTCCAGTGCTTGACAACCCTTTTGGTGAAGAAATTTTTCCAGATATCCAGTCTAAACCTGAGGCTATTTCCTCTTGTCCTAACACTTGTTACTTGGAAGAGCCCAACCCCTATCTTGCTACAGCCTCCTTTCAGGTAGTTGTAGAGAGTGGTAAGGCCACTCCTGAGCCTCCTTTTCTCTAGGCTGAGCAACCCCAGCTGCCTCAGCCACTCACTGTGCTCCAGACCCTTCCTCAGCTCTGCTGCCCTTCTCTGGACACGCTCTAGCACCTCAATATCATTCTTGTAGTGAGGGGCCCAAAAGTGAACACAGGAATCAAGTGTCAAGTACAGGAGGACCATCACTTCCCTAGTCCTGTTGGCCACATGTTGCTGATACAAGCCAGGATGGTTGTATTCTGTATTCAGGTGCAGTGTATATTTATGTTTTTCTTGAAAATAATACTTAAGTATATCTTTCTTTTTCCCTAGGTCAGAAGGCTTTCGTAAAGTTCCCTACCACTATTACGAGCCAGGAAGAGATGAGTGTGAGGAATACTTTCTCCATGAAAATGCTCCATATGGAGGCCATAGGTTTATCACGGAAAAGAAAGTGTTTGCTAAATGGGCCAAGAAGCACACAATAATATTTACACATCCCAACTGGACAGTGTCTTGATACTGGTTTTCTTAACTGTCCCTTAACAGCATATTACAAAAATGTCTCAGTTTACAATAGTTTTGCTTACATCTGGCTGGCCTTTCTCAGCCTGGGTAACACAAACTAAAAACCAGAAGACAAAGAGGTTGATGGTTCAGCTGCTAAGCAAAATTAATCATCTGTGGAAGGCAGACACATTGTTTGTTATTTCTTAGGGTTTTACTCCACACTATGCACTTTATACTTTAACTGGATTTTACTTCAAGGCAGAAGCGGTTAAATACAGATGAGATTTCCTGTATAAACAGGTGCACACAGAGAACATGTTGATCCTTTGAAACTTGTCCATCATCTCAGATATTGAAAATTAGTATTTATAGCTCATTGGCAGTACTGCAGCAATTTTCTTTCTGGTATTAGCAGAAATTTTCCACAAGGGAAATAAGAGATAAAATATGGACCTCCAGGGTCCATGAGTGAGTAAATACATTGATACATGTGAGCACTTGCATATGCGGTAAAATTAGAGATGAGCTAAACATGGTTCTTGAACTGTACACACCTCTTGCATGAGAAGATATTACTTACTCAAGACTCCTGATGAATTCATAACTTCTGAAAAGCAGCTTCCTTCCAGTCTGGTCAGGCTGCACCATCTGGGATGACGTAGTTTGTACTTTTTGAAGCTGTTGTCCCCCAGCTTAGCTCCAGCAGCATGGCACTCATCGTGTTGTCCATGATGAACCTTTGGCTGTTGTACCAAGCCTGCTGTCAGTATCCACACTGCTGAGTGTAAAGTTGTCTCATGAATATCTCCATTTACTCTAGTTGTGTCTTTGAGTTGCTCCAACATCCAAATAACAGTATTTTGACAGTATTTCCCATGCAGCCATCATAATTTATTTTAGATCTCCAGTTTCTTCATCTTTAAAAACAGGGATAGTGTCTATCTACCTCACAAGGGAGTTGTGAGGACTAATTTAATTTAATTTAAAGCACTTTCCTGATGAAGAATGCTACAGATCATTTATTCTTAACACAAAAACAATGGTACCTGTCATTTATTCTTATCTGTTGGGTATTTGAAGAAAGTGACAGCATGTCTGGATCTAATGGCAAATTGTTCTGTGCATCCACTTTCCTACTGAGGATAATTCATGATACTGAGTTCTCTCAGCTTGCATTGCCTCAGATGAAGTTGAAAGAACTCCCCACCTCACAGTATTAGCTGCACATCAAGAGGCAGTTCAAGAATTTTAAAATATACTCATCTCTAATTTAAATATGTATTTCCAAGCTTACTGTCATGGAAGGTTTTCAGCTGCAGCAGACTGAATTGTAATATGACCATAATTCAACTACACATGTGAGTTTTATTTAAAGTGTATTTAAACTAATGCTTTAAGTTTAGAATGTGTCCTATGAATATTTTGACATCTGGAATGCCAGAGTCAACACTGTAATAGCCAATACTGTGAACACTTGAAGGAATTATGTGTGGAACATGTTACACAGGGTTTACTCACACTACTTAAACATTAACCAACAGGAAACTTTGTATGCTTTTGTAAATCATGAAAAGGGGAAAGTAAAAAGCTATTTTTACATGTAAGTATTTGTATACTGACTATTTCCTATTGTATATTTGTATATATAAATCTCTATTTTATATGTTCATCGCATATATATATTCTGCCATCAACAGCAGCAACTCTTAGGATGGGGAGGAAATCTCTTCACCAGTGTTCCTCCTCCTGACCACTGGTTTCTTGTTCCTGTTGGTAGGTGATGCCAGGTTATCATCTCTGTTGCCCTTCTATTTTCTGTTGTAAATGCAGCTTTCTGATTTTATTTTTTAATATAGCTCAGCTTTCACTGCTTACTTTGGTCCTCTAAGTATTCATGATGGTTATCAGACAAAGGCTGGGGCCATGCCTATGATCCTGGATAAACATCTATATTCAAATACAGGCTTTGTCCCAGCCCTCTTGCATGACTTGATGTCTCACCTTCCTGTTTGGAAAAGGAGAAAATAGTATTTTCCTACTCCCTTTCTTGTCTGACTTTCTTGTAAGCTGTTGAGATGAATATTCTCATTTTCAATTTATTTGTATAATGCCTTGCAAAAGAGGTGCCCAAAATGTCAGAAAACTGCAGGCAATGCTATAATACACAAATAATTTAAAGTGACTGCTTCTTGTCTCTGGAGCTGAAAATCAGTTGTAGGTTAATGTAGCATGGGACAAAATCAAAAGGGGAAAGGGTCAGGGATGGATAAAGAGTTGTAGTACCAAAAGACGGTGGTCTGGATTCATTACTATATGCATGTGCATCTTTTCAGTTCATATGGATGACTAGGTATATGGAAAGCTTGCAATGCAGGACTTGAAGAATGCAGGACATGCAGACCTAGGGAGAATGTTCACACATATTGTGCAGGACAGCCTGGGAAATCCTATAGCTCCCTTGAGGGAAGAGGAGCTGAAAGGGAGAACACCAGTCAAATTGAACTTGTATTGAGAAGGTCTTTGGGTTAACAAAAAACTGCTATGAAAGTGCTGCACATGGAAGTGTGATTGGGCTGGACAGGCTTACATGGAAGTATCTTCATGAAGTGTTTCTCTGCAGTGACCACAGCATTAGGATTCTGCCTGGCTTGTGTTCATGTGCAAGGTGTTTTTTAAGCCTGAGAAGGTTTTTAAGATAATTATTACTTCCCATTGCACCATAAAACTGTTGTAAAACAAGTGCTTCATACTGAATCTCCTTGAAGAGTGCTTGCATGCTGCATGAAACAGTATCAGAAGGGCTAGCTAAGAAAAATACGGCCCTAAGAATAGCTAAATCTACACATAATTGAGAACATTGTTAGGGTGCAGTTGTCACAGAGCAAAGTAAAAGTGTTGCCTTCTGCCTGGATTTGCACTAAGAGCAGATCCATTTCAGAAACACAGCAGCAGGCTTCATTCACACTGGAGTAAATGAACATCAGTTCCGCTATTTAAATGAACCTTTCTTTAGCATAAACTAAATGCATATTTACATTATTTTTATTATATGAGTAAGGAACTATGACCAGTGTGTTAAAAGTGATTCTACAAAGAAATGATTTGGTCAAAATCTGTTAAAGATCAGTTGTGGTACTGAAGAAAGAATCTCAGTACTTGGCTCCGTAGTAAGGGACCTTGATTATTCACCTTGTGAGAGCAGTTAAGACATCGGCTGAGAATCATTTATTAATTCTTTAAGATAAAACCTACTACAGTTTATCTGAATGTAATCACATCCTAATTGCTTATTCATTCAAGCAGCCTTATTTTAATCAACTACTTATGTGTATAAAACAAGCAGGGAGTTTACCCTGCTGCTAAGAGAGGAATACTTTGGCCTTTTTTTGCCATCAGTCAGCTAAGTAGTCAACAAATGATTTTTTTTACAATTTAGGGGTATTTTACACATTTTTGGGGAAAAAAACACGTTTATTGTTTGGCTTGATGGAGGCTTGGTTTTAATAAACATTTAAATTTTAATATACTTTATGTTTTATGTTGCATTATCTTTTGATTGAATTTTTTTTAAAGTAAAAAGCTTTAAGTAGGAGCAAAAATTTGCATAAGAAAAAAAATATCTTTTTGACTGGGTAATTACTAGTTCAAGGGTAATTAGTGACAGGACCCAAGGGAATGGCCTGAAGTTGTGTCAGGGGATGTTTATATTGGATATTAGAAAGAGGTTCTTCACCCAGAGGGTCGTTGAGCACTGGAACAGGCTCCCCAGGGCAGTGGTCACAGCACTAAGCCTGGCAGAGTTCCAGAAGCATTTGAACAATGCTCTCAGGCACATGGTGTGACTCTTGGGGATGGTCCTGTGCAGGATTAAGAGTTTGACTCGATCCTTGTGGGTCCCTTCCAACTCAGCATATTCTGTCGTTCTTTGAACATAAAAAACTTGTTTTTTCTTTCCAAACTGGCATGACAGACAATCCAAGCCTTTTCATCCCCATTAGATGTCCAGATCCAAGGCCTCTTCTCAGAAAGAAAAAAATTCATCTATATATCCAGCCAAATTCCCTTTCCATCTGGGCTGGGAGGCTCCATCTGCAGACTGCTCCTATCAGTTACATTAGTAAGTGGGAAGGACTGATGAAGAGTTCTACTTAGGAGCAGATGGTGTTCCAGCTACTGAAAAATGCCCCTAAAGTGCTTTAGGAAAGGAGTATCCATTGATCTCCACTGAAAATACTTCACTTAAATATTGAGTTTCTTCAAATACCTTTAGCTCCTGTGTAAAATTGTCCTACTTTCTCTAGCAGGAGTTAGCAACAATGGGAAAGCATGCCCTTTACAGGAAAAAATAGAGGCAAATTCTGTGTTGTTAAATATTTCTACATAAACAACACCAGGGATGAAGATGTCAGCCTGACACAAATTATCTGAACTGCTCACTGATTTAGGAATCTCTGAGGACTCATTTCATAACTAGTGGAAATCACTTCGGCAAGTTCATGAATACAGCACCCATCCCATTAAAATATTTGCACTCCTGGGTACTGAGGTAAGCTGTGTTTTGTCTGAGAAGCACTATGTGCACATATTGCGTTGCAGTTAATAAAGAGAAGCCCATCCAACACTTGCAGGGCTGATGCTGATGGTCTTTCTTGTTTGTGGGCTGGACAGAAGTAGAACCCCACACAAAGATAGCTGGCAACACAGCACAGATGCTTAACCAGAAGACATATCCAGGTAAGTAAAAATTACATAAGTAATCCCTCATGAATTATAATAGGATGGTGTCCTTAGTAAGCAGAAAATCAGAAGCACTCTACATATTGATGCTTATAATTTGCTGACATTTTTTTCTATGTGTATTCAGAAATAGCGGGTCTTTAGTTGTGCTCAAGCAAGCCTAGGGTTTGTTTATGATGAACCTTAGGGTAGCTCCAAGAGTGAAACTCTGTTAGTGCCAAAGGATCACACAGGAGCTCTCTGTGGGCATTATGATGTGCTGTGTATGAAAGTCTTGTATTTACTGTAAAAAGACCTGTGTTTCCTGACTAGGTGTAATTTTTTAATTTTCAGCAGATGTGTCTAATTCTGCTCCTTCTTTCCTGAGAGGATGCACAGAATGGGACTTAACCATAGGGGAGAGAAGATTGGTATGTTAAGTAGCCAACCACCAGATTCATATGTATTTTTCTGGCTACTTCTGTCTTTAGCTAAAGACAGAGGCAAGGAAACTTTTTGTAAACCTTGTATAGCATAATCTACAGAAGTCTCATGTGTCTGTTCTGGATTAGAGTCTCATAGGCAAACTCTCTAAAAGGGCCTGAAGGAGAAAGAAAAGATCTCTCTGCATTGAAAGACAGGGCTTCTGTGGAAGCCACACTACTAATGTGTGTGGCACACCTGGGCCTGCTCCCTCAGCTTTTGTAGCTGCCCCTCTGGCCGCAGCAGATGAGGAGTGGCGGGTGTCAGAGCAGGGATGTAGTTCCCAGTCAGCAGCGTGATTTGCCTGGGGCACTGTCTCACCTCAGGTGCCGAACTCAGTTTCTTCGAATGTGGTAGAGAGGATATCACTGGGTTTTGTGTTATTGTTTGTACGAGTAACCCACAAAGAGTCACTATTTTGTGGGTGTCTTAAACAGCATTGCTTGCTGCTGTTTCTGGGAATTCCTCAAGATATGCAGCTATCAGCATCCGCCACTGCCGTTCTGATTTACTGGCCATAAAAAGACTGTAAACTTGAACTAATGCATGTTCTTTCCATGTATTATGCATGATAGCATGTTACACATTTTATTCTCCACTATAATAAATAATGTAATGTAAGTTCTGTGTAAACTTAGTTCAGGCAGCAGCAGTAGTGCTTTTTCTTTCTCTCATATTGTGTGTTGCCCAGAGCACTTTGCTGGAGCATTTTAAGTGCCATTAGCAGCTGACAGCACATAAATTGTTGAAACCAATCGGAAAATATTTACTAAATTTGACATTTTTCACTGGAATATCAGAAATAGTTCAACTTGCTTTTGTGAATCTACTCTGGTACTCAAAGTCACAATTTTATGTTCTGTTCCAAGGAAATCTCACATCAGTGTATAACACCAGGAATGACTTTAATGACACAGATAATGTCAGGATGTTGGCAGGGCAATGATCCCAAAGTTTTTATATTTATGGGAGTATCTTTTTAACAGGAATTGAACATGTAGAAGATTTGCTAAGATGCCTGCAGATTTTTTCATGTTGCTGTTGAAAATAGTATTTCTGAGGATGGTCAGAGGAAAAACAAATTGTGTGCCCGTTGCTCTTTTGGCTGATCATCTGTCCCCTCCTCAGACACACACACACATCTGCAAATACAATGAGTGTCTATGAGGGAAGGCCCGCCCTTTCCAGGTAGTGGCACGTAAAAGCAAATAAGACTACTTTACATGGTAAATACAGCTTGTAGTACTCATTGATTCATGTTCAGTCTGTGTATTTCCAAAGCCCGTGTCTGCATTAAGCAAATAATTAGCTGAGCTAGATAGGATCTGTAGCCTGAAACTGTTGGTGCTAAGGACCTGATGTCCACACTGTGCACAGTCTCTAGTTTGGTTCCATGGGCTGAATGCCACTAGTGATTGGAGCACATCTTTTCGTTCCATCCAAAAGGAATCTAGTTCACATCCTCAGGAATACTCCATCATGCAAACTAAAGCTCTTTAGTTGAGGCCACTGTGCTGGACTGTCCCACATTAAAGTGAAATTCCTGCTAGACCATCTTCTGGCTCAAGCTTTACATGGGTATTTTTTTAACAGATACTTTTCTTTCAAATCTGAGATTTGATTCCTCCTGTCAGATCATTGGAATCAAGGGCTCCTGACTCTTCCTAAAATTACCATCCAAATGTGCTCCATAAGTCAGGAGCGTGATATAGAACAAAGTGATCCAGCATGGATGCAGCATGGAAAGTTCATTCTTTCATGAAGAGTTAATGTGATTCTGCTTGTGGATGTAATTTTATCCTGAACATGCTGGGTGCTTGCTAGTGCATGCATTGTTTTTATATACTGCAGGACACATAAAGATTCCCTTCATCATTTTCCCAGGATATTTTTGTTCTTGTGGCCTTCTGGCTGTATCTGTGTGTACATGCATATGTGCATGTAAATACATGGTAAATACAGGTACAAGCATTCTTCTGTTCTTAGTTCCTCCTATATGCTCTTAAGATAAATTTAGGCAGTTCATGTTATGCTACTTATTACATGTATTCTTTGGTTGCCTTTTTGTAATGCTGACAAGTATATTGATAGCAGATATCACTGTAGGCTTAGAAAACTTCCATACTATTTATACTTATTTTAGATGTTCTGCCATGTGTTTTCTTGCTATATGTTACTTTTTTCTCCCATTTGGAAAATGCGCTTCTATGTATTTGCAAAATTGTGCCTGAATAATTTTAAAACATGAATAAATGTATATGATTTTCCAATTGTCTGATGTAATTTATGCATGAGTTTTGTGCAAAACACTTTCATTCGTGTTTATGTATATGCCACTATAATAATACCTGACAGTTCACTGAACTCAAGGAAACAAAGATCTCTGTTCTCACAAATATTATAAATCAGCTGCACACACTTTAAAGACATTTTAAGGCATCTGTCCTAAACATATTCAGTAACGTTGGGTAAACTCAGCCACAGAACCTGCACTTACAATAACTCATCATTTTATTTCTGTGACTTAAAACACATTGCGTGCCCAGAATGCTCACAGGAATGGAGATGTGTAGAAAAGGCCCACTGGATCCTATCCATAAAGGGCACATCCTTCAAGCACCATCTCAGAGCGTAGCAATGTCAGAGGTCAAGTCACTGAGATCCCTTGGAGTGCACATTGAGCACATGCTTGAGAGAGCTGGGTAGGACTGAAGGGCTGTGGGAGAGATCACATCTCATGCAAAGGTACAAACCTCTACTTGCAGCTACATGGTTGACAAGAGTGAGAGGAGGACCTACAGAACTTTCTTCCATCATGCAGTGAACCCCATGGTGCTAAGGGAGGAAAGGAACTCATTCAGTCTCTAACTAGTCTCCACTTTTCCTGTTTTATTGTCCAGCTAAGAACATGATTAACAAGCAACAGGCTTTGATCTGTAAATTTTCACTTACGTGCTGAAGTAAACACACACAGACTAGCTGGGTTTGTGAAAGGACTGGAGATTCTGGGTGTGTTTGTCAGCACTGGCATATATAATGCAGCAACTGTTACCAACTAATTCTGGGCCAGATTCTGGTACATAGCACTTATAACTGGGCTATTCCACCACAATGAGGGAAATGAAAAGAGAATTTCTGTGGTAAGGATAAGACTAAATAAAGGGAAGAATGCCTTTCACATGCTCAGCTTTGAGGGTCCTTCAAATTTGATATGCAGCCAAGGGGCTTGTTAAGAATTTGTGAGGTGTTTTTTTAGGCACACACTCTGAATATGCCATAATGTTCACTTCAGAGCCATTACAGTGAGTTCTGAATGTGTATTAGTATAGTGTAATAGGGATTCATTTCATCCTTCTTCCATGCAGGATGGTTGGACATATTACTCTTGAAATAAATTCATACTTATTAGTAGTGACATGGAATGTGAATGTGAATTAATTTTATTATTTGTCATAGAACCAGATAATCAGGTTAAAAAATAGTTTACTTATTGAATTGTCCTCCTTAGAGCTTTTAAAACCCTCACAGAATAGCAAGTTTATTCCTTTACAGTTGGATCTTATTTTACTAGTTTGCACCAGATCACCCAGTAATCCTTGTCAAGTAGTCTCAGTGAAAATTTTCTTTTTATTACTGACTTCTTCCTTAATGACTGAGTCATCTGCAAACCTTTGGGTTTTCTTCCAGATTGTTGATAAAATTGTTAACTAGATTATGCCCAGGAAGCTATTCAGCAGAATACCTATTCTGTGATCATTCTCTATTTAAATTTCCATTTTGAAATGTCAGTTAACCGGTTTTCCATTCATTTAATGTGAGACGTCAATTTTGTATTATCATGTTTTTTTAACTCAAATGTCATTAATACCATATAAAATGTCATATAGAATCAAAGCGTATCTCCAGTGTTGTCTTTCAGTTGTAGTCACAATTGAAAAAAAAGCCAGCAAATGTGTTTGACAGTATCTATTTTCCATATTGCACTTAGATTGGCATTTAGCATATTTCTCCTCTTTAATTAGTTAGTAATTGAATCCCCTGTCAGCCATTCCATTACTTTGCTCCAGATCAATTTCAGACTGACAGGACTGTAATTATCTAGGTCGTTAAGTTTATCCTTCTTAAATATTAACACAACATACGTTTTGTTCCAGCTTTCTGGAACCTTCCCAATTGCTCCAAGACTCAGCAAAAAATAAGAATAACAATAGAGATTCCTCAGACAGCTCTTAAACAACTCTTGGATACAAGTTATCTGAAGTTTGCTACACAAATATTTCTTACTTCAGTAGCTTCCATTTGGTTTTTTGAGGGGTTTTGTTGTTGTTGTTGTTACCTGGTAGTTCAGCATCCTCATAGAGCATCAATTGGCTGTCTTTTCCTTAAATACTGAACACAAAGACTTATTGAACACTTCTTTCTTGTCTTCATTACTCGTAACAAATCTTTCACTTCAATCTGATAAAGAACTGGTACCATTGTCAGGCTTCCTAATGTATTTGAAAAATATTGTCCTTAATTCTCTGGCGATAAATTTCTCCTTACAACTTGGCTACACTTATTGGAGGAATTATCTATGTAATGCCTTACTTCTACTCTATATCCAGTGCTATCAACTTTTTTTCTTCCTTTCACTGTTTTACAATTTTGTAAAGGCTTTCATTAACCCTTTGAACTAAATATTTTCTAAATACATACAACTTTCTTTCCTCATTTTTCAGCTATTAAATATTTGTATTTTCCAATTATTGATCAGTTTTCTCTCCTAGCTGATTCTCCTTTTCAATAATTTTCAGTTTGATAAAAAGACTACACCATCCATATGACTGGGCTTCATTCTCATTATGCCCATAAAGAGCAATCAAGCTATCATCATAGCCACTAATATTAATTTACTTCTCTTGCCAACTGTCTCAGATCTCTTTTCATTATTTCTGAGGTGCTATCTCACATAAAGTTCTCATTCTTGGAGAGTTCTCCATTTTGGTTTAAGAAATGTTCATATATAATGTTCAAAAATTCATCAGAGGTACCAGCATCAT
Source organism: Acropternis orthonyx (assembly GCA_035583155.1). Classification (NCBI taxonomy): domain Eukaryota; kingdom Metazoa; phylum Chordata; class Aves; order Passeriformes; family Rhinocryptidae; genus Acropternis; species Acropternis orthonyx. Next base: position 11,468,651 of record JAWWEU010000005.1, read on the forward strand.
AAAACTGCAGGCAGATATCAGGCAGACTGAAGTCTCAGATGGTAGTGCAGCTTTTTTGCTCCTACACATTACAGAAAGTGCAAAGGCATCCAGTCATCCTATTGTCTTCTATGATTTGGTGATTTGCAGACAGCAGCTCCTATCCCATCTAGTGTTTTATCTGATAGAGTATTGATCCACTGCATTCACATCATTTGCTTCTGAACTGCCAGTGTCCTGAAAACAGACTATGGCTCTTTTACCAGAGTGCCACTCTTTTTCCCCTTCCCTCTACTGGATCTTTCCAAAACAGGTTATAACCATTGATTTTAATGTTCCAGTTATTCAGTTCTTCCCATCTATTGTCAGTAATACTAGCTACATTGAATTTATAAATACGTAATTCTAGTTCCTCTCATTTTTTACCCAAACTCTTTGCTATTGTTTTATAGAAAATCTACTACTTTTATATCCTTCATTAATTTTGGTTTTGCCATCTTGATTTCATACTGAATGATTGGGGATTTTTTGGTTGGATTTGGATTTTTTTCCATTCAATTCCCCTCTTAGCACTTATTTTCAGCCTCTTCCCCAGCAGGTTGTTTGCCCTTCTACAGAACAGCAGACCACCTAAATGGCACAATCCTTTCAACTGCATCAAAATACAGATGCTCCACATTCAGAATCTTTTTTTTCCCTGTCTTCCTTCATTCACCAGCCAAGGATAATATCCTGGAGGATCACACAGACATTCTTCTCCTTCAGCAATGTTCGGGGTTCCCTGAACTTGTTTAAGATCAGCGAGACAATCCCTGTGAAGCAGAGTCTCTGATGCGTACAGTCTTTCCAATCGTCTTTCTATCTCCAGCCTTTTCCCCAGACTGGTTGGGCTACACATGATCCCTGACTGTCCATTTCTGAAAAACACTTCTGCATTTGGAGAATTCCAAAATTTGTGTGGGAGTGAATTGGAGATGGGGGAAAGTTGCCTGTTTTCAAGTGAAAATGTAGGCTTTTTTAACACGTCTGCTTGGGCCCTTCTGTTTATTGTTGCGCCAAGTAACCAGACCTCTGTGGGCTGCCCAGTCCCTAGGCTAGCAGCTCCCCTCTCTCCTCAGACTGGCAGAATTTGGGAACTACAGAGTCTGGGTTCTGAGATAGTATGTAAAGTGAGCAGAAGAACTGTCAAAAAAATCGAACAGATTAAGATTTGGCTTGTTCTGTCATCAGATTGATCAAAATTGCCTCTTTCTATGGGAGTTTTAAATCACAATCCTCTAGCACTGGCAAAAGCAAAACATTCTACCAGAGAATTTCTGATTAACTCTTCTCCTGTCCAGAGGAGAGCTATCTAAATTAATTGCCTCTGACAGGTGAGGTCTGTCCTCATTTTGGTAGAGGAGATAAGATACTGGTTACGACACAACTGGGTAGACTTGCACAGCTTTTTAATTACAACAAAAGCACTTATCACAAGTGTCTTGTAAACTGAGTGTCAATAGTGCTCGGATTGCAGCTGCCTGGCCTTGAGGTTTGATGTCTTGCCTGTTTAACAGATATGATGAAACATTACCCTGAGTTCTATGACCAACTTTGCCTTCAGCCTGTTCTTACAGTGGCTTATAGTTCATCAAGCTCTACTGCGCAGGCCTTAAAATGAGGCTAATCAAATCCCTTTGGTCTCACATTGCCTTTTTTTTGTCACAAGATAGAAGACACTGTATAGAAACTAAAAATCCTCCAGCACTTAGTTTTGCAGGATATATCCACACAGCACAGTACAAGCCCCATGCCATGCAGAGATATGATTGCTGGCTCTGAATGAACAAAACATGTCTGCATACAAATGGCAAACCATTTGTTACATTTTTGCAAGGAAAAACATGAAAAAAAATTTGTCAGAGCACAGCCTCGCAGCTCCTGGTTTCTATGCCTGTCCTGTGAACAACAGGTTGAGTTACATGGAATTGTGAATCACTTTTGGTGTTGTGTTCATTCATTCACACACTCACATACACACCAAATGACACAGTAAAAATCTCATATTTTAAAACCTCAGAGATGAAGTCACTGTCATGTACTTTTTTTCTGAAAGTATTGTTGAAGGAAGGGCAGACAGTAGAGTTCATATTTTCACAACGGGCTGAAAGCTGTATACAGCAAGCACCTTGAGATCATTAAGTGATTGTGAAGAAAATTACTATGAACATTCCAATGATTTTAATTTTTTTGTTATTTCTTCATGCTATCTTGAAAAAAATCACTTATTTTCATCAGTACCTCAGAGATTCTTCCCAAAAAAAGTATGAAGCAGACAAAGACTTTCTGAAAGCAGTTTCAATTACATGAAAAGAAGCAGTGAGAATTTAAGAAAGGCGGGGAAAAGAGTGAATAATTAAGCTAAGGACATTGAGACATAACGTCCCAGTGCTTTATGTGCTATACTTCTTACTGGTATCAACGGGATCACTTATTTGAAGCTTAGTACAGGATTTGGGGGTTTTCCTTCATATCTGCAAGTGACTATAAAGCACGGAAAAAAAGAGGCCAGTCTTTTTCTGATGTGAAGCCTTTGTTTTATCTTTCATGATACTTGAAATGGCAACCAGCTTTAGTGATGGTTCAAGCATTAGAACGCACCTTTTTTTCCAAAAAAAGGAGGGCCAGAGAGTCAAACTGCATCATTTTTCAAGGGCAGCTTTGCAATCCTTGGGAGTTTTAAAACATGGAAACTACTGTATTAATTTTAGTGCATCAGTATTGAATGGGATAATTTAACAGCACCTTCCGCTCTCAAGTATTTCTTTTCTTGAATAGGTTATTAGACAGCAAGGGCTGAGGATACAAACCTTGAATTATGAAAGCATGTGTACATCCTGAAGAGGTGTTACAATGAATTATAAGCACTGGTAATAGTTTAGGTTCCAAAGGGCTGGTGACCTTTGCTTTTAAAAACATGTTTTAAAATGTTATCATTCTACAGCACCGTCTTCTCAACTCTATCTCCTAAATGCTTTTGGACACACAGACCATGGGATTAATTATATACTCCAAGCAACAATTCATGAATATTTAACACACTCATTTATACTTAATGAATAAATTTGCATTTTGACAGTGTTATTTAATGTGGTTTAAGGAAAAACTGCTCATTACCTTTCAATTTTGTAGATTAGGAGAATGTAATTGGAGTGATAAGGTAGGAGAGAGGCTACATGATTTCCATGCGATTGTTCACACAGTTTGTTCCCACGGGGTTTTGATCAAAACATTTGGTTTGTTTGGGGGAAGTTTGTCTGTCTCGGTGACTTCCTCCCACACTGTGGGAGGAAGCTGGAAACAGAGAGGTGTGTTCCTGCCACAGGGCTGAGGGAGAAGGCAGCTCCTCCACACTGCCCTGCCCTGCTCTCGGCCAGACAGTTGGCTCTGCGGTGAGACATTCCCACCCAAGAGAGAGCTGGGCTCCCACTGGAGAAGAGGAGTGTCCCTCTTGGCCTGTCTCGAGGACATTGCCAACAGTGCTGATTTGAAAACCCTGTCCCATTTAAATTTCATGAGGGGGTTTTCTTGTTCGTTTTAACAGGGCTAACTACAAAACCTTTCCATTTGAGTGTCTTTACTTTGCCTTTTAGTTCCCTTAGGTTTGGAGATACCTTAAAGATTTCTTAGATAGTACAAATGAAAAAAAAAATCTAAAGTAATGAGAAGTTTAAAAAAATTCCTAGAACTTGATGGTCTTGTATATTTCTGTATTGGAACAGCAACACAACAGAATCCCCCAGGTTTCCAGTATTTAACACCAAGGGTTAATTTTATTTAAAAAAAAAAAAAAAGTTTTTTAAATGTCTTATGATTTGCTTCTTTAACAAAGTATACACATTGTTTCTATTTGTCATTTTGAAGTGCCATATGGTCGCAGATACTAATCCACAATATGTTGCCATAGTTCTCTCTGATCTCTCTTGAAAACAACATAATTACCCAAATGGAGACTTGACCTTTCATTCAGTTTTAATGGACTGTTTTCTGAGCTTATTTCCAACCAAAAAGAATTGCATGAAATGTTATTGTCAAAGCTGGCTACATATATCTTCTCTGAGAAAGGAAAAATCTTCAGGCCAGAATCAGGCTGTTCAACACAAGGAGTAATGACATCTTGATTCTCACGAGGGGGCTCTGGAAATAACTTTGATGTTAAGCAAAACAAAGATTTGAAATGTAAGAACTGTGTGATATCCTTCTCCTCTGGGCAATGATGCATAAGCAAAGATAGCCCATCATTGACATGCTGCTCTTCCTGTGGGAATATTCCCACACAATATTAATAGAGGTGGATGTACCAGACAAAGCTTGGATCTGCATTTTGGTATATCTCCCTTGAGTCTGTATCCGTCAAACTAAGAGCCCATGATTTGCATTCACATTTCCAAACTGCCCGGGCCTCCATCACTGTGCATCCCCAGATCAAGAATTATGTTTCAGTCTCTCTGCTTATTGTAATTCTGGTTTTAATACATCAAAAGAATCTAAGTTCCTGGTGGAATGCAAGGGGCATATCTAAGTGGACTTCCTGCACAGAATCTCCTTTTTACACCATATAAAATGCAGAGGATTTGTGAGGGGCAGAAGCAGCGGTGTGCAGGCACCAAGGTCAGTTGTTTCCCAGAGGAGGTGTGTGACCATTTGGTGTGTCTGCAGCTGGTGCTGATGGGCTGTGCCACCAAGGACACCTGCAACAGTGCCCGCTCCTCACTGGAAAGAGGTTCTTTTCCTATTTGGGAGGAGAGCTTTTAGCCCTGGCTACAAGTTTTTGCTCCTGTTTTGGTCACCAAAATGGGTCATAATGTTGATAATGCCAAAGAACCTAACATTCATTCTTTTGAGTAATTTTTTTTACATTTGTATTACCCTTTTGGTCTGGAATTTGATAGCACTGAAAGCAATCTTCTGTCCTGAACACATGACTGCACCCTTAAGTGTATTTCCTAAGATATTTGTGCTGAAAGCATGTGTTGCTTGCCTCCATTTTGATAAGGCTGGAAAGCAATAGAAGCCCTATCCTTAAAACTTTTCCACTGGGAAATCTTTAGTTTGTGAATATGGTGACTGATTATATGCATCACAAAACAAAAATGCATAATTGAACAGCAGCAAGTGTCTGAGTATAATCTACTGTTTCAAACAGTTGAAGGCTCCAGTGTGACAAGTCACCAAGTATTTAAACTCTCTTCCTGTGATCAGTCTACATCCTAGCTAGATAAAAGGCTTTAGCTATGAATACGTGAAAGAATCAGTTTTATTCCTCCCACGTCCCACCTTTGAGTATGCCTAAAGTCATGTTTGAGGGGGGCACAACAGGCACTAGATTAGATGTCATCAGGCCCCAGTATGCCAGCTGCTGGGTATAATTTTTCCCCCAATATTAAAGGTTTAAAACTTCTGGGAACAAAAAGATGATTCAGGATAGATTAAGCTTGTCTTCTTACTTAGGTGATTCAAATTTACTTGCATATTTTAAGTCAATACTATTTTGCTTGAAAATGCATGTGAACTGGGACACAAACAAGTAAGGAATCTAGAACTTGTCCTGAATTTTATTCCAGATTTATCTATTTCTGTCAAACAAGTTTGCAAATTGTATTCAGATATTGAGATTTCCATACATTACGTTTGGTTTGGATTTTCCAAAGCAGAGCTACTCACATCCAAGTTATGAAAAATTGGTAGATTCTTGTACAACTTGTAATGCCTAAGGAATTCTTAACATCAAACTTGTAGGCTATAGGAATTGAGCCTGGGAGGCAATATTTAATTGACTAAGAGTCAGACATTTCTCCTGTGGGCAAAGTGAGGTAACTTTTCTGAGACACAAAAGTCTCTCTCATTTGTATCCTGTGCTGAAGATCTTTAAGCCTCATGGAAACCTTCCCCTCTGGAGCATTCTTCCTTCTGCTACTGTATTTCCTCTTAACAAGATATTGCTCTTGTGCTGTTAATGTTAATGACAGTACTAAAATCTCTTAATAAGAAAATGTTTGAATTAATAAAGGCAGCCTTTGCTGTTCAGGATCAGCCTGATTCCATATGTAGAGACTTCTATGGACAGTTTTACAAATGCTAGTATTGGGCCTGGGAAAAGAGTTCTCTGGAAACCCTACATTTTAAGGGAACAGCCTGAATACTTGGAAAGACAACACAGTAAAAATTTTTACCAGTAAATTCTGTATATTATCTCAACCTAAAAATCTTGACACCTAAACAGAGCAAGTGCTGATACACTCGTTTATAATGAATTAACTAGACTTGCCTGAGCTTTTGAAGGTTATATGACTGAATTTATTGATCTCACTTCACTGATATCAATAAGAGCTGAAGTTTCTTGTTACCCCATAAGGCTGCTCATGCTATTGTCTTCCAGATTGATTTGAAGCTTTGTCTTTGATCTAGAAAGCTAAATAAGCTGAGTGAATCTTTAGAAGAAACTTTGTCTGATATGGTTGCTCTACTTATTGCTGGTGAAGGGACATAAGCCATAGCCCTATTAATAGTTCTGTGAGTAATGAAGTCTGGTAGCAATGGATTTGTCCTTAACAGCCTGCATTTCTCCACTGATTTAGCTCTACATTCCCCCATGGTCCTTAAAAATCCTCATACACTGTGATAGGCCTATGTTCCCTGTCTTTTTTCACACTTCCTCACACCTTTCCTGCCTATCCTGTGCCTATGCCCAGACTTTCTACTGCTGTAACTGAAGTTAAGGTGGCTTCAGAGCTCCTTCACATTTTCTCTACCACTCTCTGTCCTGTCTGGTGGTCCAAAGAAAATGTACTTTGGCTGGCTTAAAGTGATGTGTAGAATTTTGGCCCAGTTAATGAGGGTACTGACTCAGTGTTTGTTACTTCCTCCCTCTACGCAAACTGAACAAAAAAAAAAAAGAGACAGTTCAAACTGCTTCTGCCTTTTCTTCATTCAAAGTGCTAGTAGGGGCTCTCTCCTATTACGTGGCTGCTGAGCTTTATGAAACTCATGTCTATATTTGAGACTTTCGTTTTTCTGTGAAATTAGTTTTAAATTACCCAGTGAAATCCAAAGTTATTTGGTAGAGGCAGACAGACATGCAAACAGAGCATCTGTGATCACATAAGCTTTTGTTGCACTGGGACATTAGGGTTACACAAATATAAGTGGGAAAAGGGAGGCAATGATTCACTGTTCATATGGACATCTTTGCTAACTTTCAGGGCCAGTTGTGAGGCAGATCGCTTGTTACCCCTTTGGTCACAGATATCAGTGGGCTGAGGAGAGGCAGCAAGCGAATTTTGGTGAAACTTGGAGAGTTTTATCACATTTTGCTTCAGGTGTCTTTCTTGTTCCTATTTGGTCATATGACAGGTGTTAGTCATTTAGTTAATAAGAGTTTGTCTTGGTGCCTGAAGAGCTGGAGATGCCTGGTTTTTTTATGTATCAGTACTAGAGCAGTACATCAGAGGTATGAATAGAAGCAACGTATGCTGGGAGATGTTGTGTAATAAAAAGCTATGGAAAGAAATTTGGAGAGGTCTGGACTGCCAGCTAATGTGGAGGAAAGGAAAGCAAAGAGCAGCCTGACCTTTCTGTGGTGCCCTTATAAGAGGTTAAAGGAATGAAACAATAATGGCAGCTTTCAGTCTCGAAAAGGGCAGCAGGAAGAGAAGGGCAGAACTCAGCTACTGCTGTATATTCGATTAACATTTGCTGCCCACAATCCCATAATTTTTCACTGAGTAGGAACCAGGATAAAAGCCATCCTACTTAGTGTCCATTTCACGAAATGAAATCTAATTAGTAAAATGTTTAAAAGTTAATGAAGAATACACAATGTCAGAAAATACATTCTAATGAAGTGCAGTCCTCTCATACAAGTACTTGTGCTGCCGTAAGCTCTGATTACGTCAATAATATCTCAGTGTCAATGCTAATAAAATGCTGTTAAGTAAAGGGCCAGGAGCAGTGCCTTGCAAAAGCGTCTAGTCATCTCTTTAGAGGTTCAGCTTCAAAGTTAATGAAGATTCCCCGTAGACATGTACATGAAAGGATCTTATTAATTTCTGGAGTTTGTCTGCCATTCACATCTGTTACTGCGGAACGCTGGACAATGAACGTGTTTTATCCAGGCACATGGAATGCAAGCACTGTTTAACTTTTGGGCTGCTGCTCTTACATAGATGCAGTCTAGCTTGAGATACTTGCCCAAGAAACAAGTGGAAAAAAATCCTGAGAATTGTCTGATGAGTTCCAGATATCACTGGAGTTCCCAAGAAGTCCAGCTGAAAGTGCATTTATTTGTCAGTTAAATACTTGAGGCTTGAATACAGAAGTTGGAATATTACATTTTTGGGGCTCTAATATCTCCAGATGAAAATCTCTGATATGAGACTAAAATTCAATATTATGTAACATAATATTTTACCCCTACACAGTGAAATTTCAGCACATTCATCTCTGAAAGAGATGTATGTTCAGCAAATATTATACTTCTGTGGGAGATGCACCAGAAAGGAAATGGGTATTGAGGGTCTTTGAGTTTGCACATGGAGACTGAATCAAAAGCTATCAAGCCAAGAGACTGATGGAGAGTTCATTAGTTATGTTTTAGAGGTTTTAAACACAGGTTTTGGGGTTTTTTTTAATAAAGAAGTTTCATGATTATTAAAAAAAATAAATCTTTGAATCAGACAAAGGCAAGCGTGATAAAAAAAGTATTGGTCCCCCAGAGAGCAAGGCGAGGCTGTGTGTGGGAGTCCACCAGCATTGCTCCACTGGAGCCAAATGAAGGATCTGTCCTGAATGCTGAGTCCTACAGGGATCTTAGGTAATTTCATCCTGACGCTCCATTCTGCTGTTTGCAAGCTGGTTGATTACACCTTAATAGAATCTAAATATTATTATTTCACATGTGTCCTCCTTTTAGAACAAATATTCATGAAAATGAATTTAAAAGTCTTGTTATGTCAAGATCTAAATATAAGTAATATCCAATCAGGACACAGGAGAAATATAGTGAAAAGTCTTTTCTCATTATATAGTTATAAGAAACACTCCAAAAAACTACAGTAGGAACTACATTCTCTGCTATTTTGATCTATGAAAAATTATATAAAATAGAAGGGTTTTTTTAGAAGGAGTTTTAGAATGATAATTCTGAGACTTGAAGATAAAGGAACAAAAGGTTGTAGTTGGAAAAATGATATTCTTTCTTAAAGAAAAAATGTGAAAGAAAAATCAACCTCCAGCAAAGGAGCTAGATGTGATTAGAAGGAAGATACAAGAGTGATCTCTCAGGAGTGGAAAGTAGAAACTCTTCTTAGAGGTGGCTGAAAGGTAGTGAAAGAATCAGCTATCAGGCCTCTCTAGAGGAGTTAATCACAGCAAAATCCTGAAGAAAAATGACTATACTTGCTCTGTTGTGTGTATTCAGGCTCAGATAAATATTCACATTTCACAGCCTTTGCAAGAGTAGCTCCTGTGAATATTTTAACACTAAGCTGGGGATCACCTGTATCAGCTGTCACTGTTACCTTATTTCATACTGCCTGAACTAGATTGTTTGGGTTTTGTTTTTTAATTGGCAGCTGTGGTTAGCATGAAAATCCTGGTGGATCAATTAGGAATACTTCCTACTTTAAATACAGTTGAATGGATTTGCCTCTATGAGAGAATTTGTGGGTGATTTCATAACCTTTTACACTAAGTAGTGCATCAGAATGTTTGCTGTGAGGTGGAGCCCACAAAGGGTTCAGTGAGATTACTACCTCAGGATGTTTTCATCCCCACCAGCCCTTCACCCCAATGCAAGTTCCTGTATCTCAGTAAGGATTTCCAAAGCAGTGCCTTGCCAAAACAACCAGCCCGGGTGCTGAGCCAGCAGCGAGCAGGCGCTTAGGGAAGGTTGTGGAAACTTAAAGCCGCACAGAATTCCCCCTTATTGTGCCCAGGTGAGTTCAATAAGAGCAGAATGAAGCCACTCGGTGTGGTATTGCTGCAGGTGCTCCTTAACAGCTGAGCACCTAGCAATTTCTACGGTGTCTTTACATGTCTTCAGTAGCAGTAATGCCAGGTCTGTTATACTGGATGGAAAACCATTTTGAAAGCCTTCAGAAACAGTTAAAAGCTGAGAGACTCGCTCCTGGGGGATTCTGGAGAACTACGTGAGTAATACAGCTGTCTGTGCCCCCTGCCTTATGTTAGACTGCATTTGATAAGAAAACAAAATTGCTGAACTCTTTTTTAATGATGATGTCAGGTTTGGGGGGGTTTTTTGTGAGTCTTAGTGGTACAGTTTACAAAAACCAGTAGAACACTATTTATAAACACTTGATATTTACAGCATTTCTTCTGCTGCTCCAAGAAACTCTGTGGACTTCATTTGGGATTTTCCCCTTGGCTGGTCAAATACTTTGAAGAGTTTTATCATTTGGGTGGGATATGAAATTAGGAAATAAGTAACTCATTGTCTGAATGTGGCCGCTTTTAATTTTTGAAACCAGGTCCCTCCCACAAATCAGGTAAGTATATTTATTAATACCTTTGTTGTTAAGATATTAACACATTTTCTTGGGGCTTTCTCATGGACTTTTTTCTGTAAATAATTAGTATTTGAGTAGTGTCGATGGATGCCTAAATCACATGGTATTATTCCTGTTCCTTAAGTGGATGCTGAGAGTGCTTTTAATCAGAAAGTAAGTTTTGGTAGGGCCTGTTGGGGAATTACTGCCTTAAAAAAAATGGAGAGATGGCTGTATAAAAGGGAAGGGCACAATATTCTCTTTGTGTTCCTGAATATTAGATATGAAATAGCGACCACTGCCTACCTACCTGCACTATTAGATATGTAGTAGTTGTATTTGATTTATCTTTAATTGGTCACTCTTCACTGCCCTTCCAAGCTCCTCTTACCCTTACTCCTTACAGAGAATTTCAGAGATAAATATATAAGCTTTTCTGACATAAGGTCTATTTGTGTGTGAATACACTTATAGAGGGTTCTTGAATACTGGCATGAATGTGTCTGTACATACATTGACATGCTTATCAGAAGAGAAAAGCAAAAAACCATTTTACCTTATCCCAAGTGCTGGAGGCAGGATGAGCACACTAAGAACAGACATGACAAAGGATATTTCAAAATCTTCTAAGAACAGGTGATTCATTCAGAAGGGCAGATTCTCATCTGCTGTAAACTACATACTTCATTCATTAATCTTGCTATGCTGATTTTCACTGAGAATCATCTCCATAGTTTTCAGAATACCCTCCTTTATATTTCTTGCCCGGAGTGCTGTCTCATAGGATGGACAGATATGATGCCAATGGATATGGTATAAATAGACAAAGACAGATCTCTGAAGGGATCATTTTCAAAGAGCCAGATGGCAACAAACACATTTATTTTTTTTCCCAGTGTCACAAATATGCTTTGCAGTAGGGCTGTGCCTTTTCATTCTAAATGAACCCAAACAAAACCCCATGTATCTTTTCTATGTACGTTTCAGCTCCTCTGGGAGACATCTGTGGGCACAATTATACAAAGTCCAAGCATCATTTTACTGATTTACCATCCAGGAAATGCAGCGACATAACCAGATTGCTTATAATTGTGTTTTTTTAATTGGCTTCCTGAAACATTTAAAAAAAAAAACCAGTGAGAAGCAGAATTACTGATACTAGGCCCCATGCATACCACTGCTCTGCATGAATAAGCCTCTGATTAATTCTGAGATCCCTTAAAACACATCTTAGTCATCCTAAAAATCTAAACATTTCTGGGTTCAAATTTACATCCACATCACTCATTTAGTATGTTGCTCTTTATATTTCTTTTGTTTCTCTGCCAATTTTTTCCTGATCTATCTTGCTGATAGAAGTTCATGTCTTCTCTTTGATTCTTATGCATAGCAAACAGTAGCTTCCAGATAAATAAAGTCAGTTTCTTTCCCCTTATTATGTCTATAGCCAACTGAAAACTTTTCTCTGCAATGAGGTAAAACTACATTATCCAGAGTATGTGTACTTTTGGCACTAACTACATGCATCAGTTGAGTCAAAAGACTCCCTTACTGAGATGTACAAAATTCTGGATGCTTAAACTTCATACCAGACACAGGACCACACATGTGCCTTTTCTGCTTTTGCCAAGTTTTTATTAATTATTGTTAAGAAGTACAGTTAGATCCAGCATTTTTCAGGGTAAATCTTTACTGACTTGTTTACCATTTTTTACATAACAAAAATTACTACTTCTAGTGTTATAATGCAGCAGGGGAGAACTTATGGATATCAGATTGCCACTGAAGCAAAGCTCCTGTTCAGTTCAGAGGACGGACGCGATAACTCCAGATTTTTTCACCTTCTCTGCCTTGGCAGTTATTTACATTGACAGCAAAGTGGGGCTACACAGCTAACATGCACAATGGAGTTTGTTTAAGGGTTCCTCTTAGCCACTCTCTGCCGTGGGAGCTGCCTCTCCCTTATCTGTAAAGCATTTTGAAAGGTGCCTTCCTATTTGCGGTGACTGTTTCTCCCCCCTCTTCCTTGTGAGTTCACTTTCCCCTTTAAGGAGGAGCCTTTAAGGCAGAGGGATGCTAAATGCAGGAACCTGGTAGAGAAACCCCCATTTGCCAAAAAGGCTCAGCAGTGGCAGGTGCAGTCTCGGACCATCCCCTTCTTAGGCTGAGACTGAACAGAGCTGAAGGTGCATGACCTGAGCTGGGTAGAGAATCCAGGCTTTAGAGCTGTCTTTGTGCCAGCTCTGTCAGGTGATCACACTATCATCAATCTGATCTTTCAATGTGTGATACTGGCCTGAACGTGGTGGCAGCACACTGGAAAAACACAGGAAAATACATTTCTTTTTTATTTTAAAACCCTTATCTGAATGGGGAGGCAAGGGATTTGGGGATTTCTTATGTATTTTTATTTCTGCTCAGGGAAAGGTAAGGGCCATTTTTGATCCAAGTGTGTCTTAAGTTTGGGGACAGTAAAATAAAGGAAGCAATAACCCTCTGTAAACACAATTTTCAGGAGTACAGTGTCAATGGTACTGATTAGTGATAAGTGCACGATTGTTCCTCAGTATCTCTATGAAGTGGAGGCAGAAGTATTTTATTCCCTGGTGATCACTCACTTGAGGATAACTTTTCATAGGAATTTACGCTCAGCTGTATTCTGCCCTATTTCCTGGTATTTCTGGTAAATCAAAATGGCACCTTCAGCACATTTGCCTTTGTACTTTGAATGGATTGTCATTTCAGAGCTGACAAATCCTTTATACAAATTTGAAGAATAAAAACTTTGTGTGGCTTTTATATTCAAATATGTTTACAGAATGATATTTGCAGATAACTCTAAGTCACCCTCTTTTTTTCTCCTTTTTTTTTTAATCTGATGATGTAGTCAGTAGCTTGTTCTGTGGAGGTGTATTTCTTTCATTATGTTCATTATTCATGATGATTTTGTAGTTATCTGTGGGAATCTGCTGCATTCTTTAAATACCATTTCACAAAATTCATAGACTGTGGCTAGTAAAAGTTTATAAAGTTTTCAAAAAGAATATATCATGTAACCAGCTTGTAAGATAAGTTTATGAGTTTTTAGAAGTGTACAGATTTATCATGCATTTCTTGTTTGCATTGCTCTGTCACCCTCATTACTGGAGGCAGCACATGCCCCCAAAACAAGTCTAGATGCCTAAACACTCTTGGAGCGTTTGATTCTATTTTGCTGCTGACATGCAGTAAGCCCTCTTTAGGATTTCCTGTCCTGTGTGATCTTACATGTACTTTTGAAAAAACATGAGGCTTTCAATTCTTGTCATCATTGCATTCTAACTTAACTCCCTCTGCTAGTTCTAACAAGGGAAACTTCATTTTCTGTATCAAACACTTGTGATGTAATTTCAGCGTTGCACACCCATGTCTCTATGCAGGAATTGCTTGTGGTTTAAAGGTGCATATACACTACAACTCAGAGAAAAAGCACAAAGAGATCCCTACAATTTCAATTTTGTATATACATATAGGAAAAAAATTGTTGTTGTTAAGATGGTCTAAGAATACAGATAAGGCAAGGATTTTAAGAAAAAGTCATATATGTTACTATAACTGCTATTATAATTGTTAAGGGGGAAAAAAACCCCTCACTTAAAGAAGGCCTTGGACACCCAAAGACAGTCTGTTTGTCTTTGCTGTATTTGCTTGTATAGTAAAAGATATCACCTCTTCCTAATGTGTCAAATTTACATTTTTCATAAAAGCTGACCTTGCTTTTGTATTCAGCAAGTTTAGTTTTCTCACACCCACCAGGGTTTTTTTTGTGGAAAGTGTGACTGCATTATAATAATGGACGAAAAACTACGTAGCAAGGAGATTGTTATTTTAGTGGACAACACAACTTAAACATGATGGCTTTTGCACTGATCACTGTAAAAGTAAATTGCAGATGGTGGGAAGTGCTGTGCTCATCTGATTACATTAATGTGGTAATACATTAGCTTAATGTATTGAAAGTCAGGAAGGTTATATCTTAGTGGCACTAAACTGGAAATCTTCAAAATGTAATAGAAACCAGCGACAACTATCATAATTGATTGTCATTAGGAAATTAATTTAGCCAAAGAGAACTATTTCTGAGCTGTAATGAAGAGCAGAAAGCTATAGACCTGTATGCAATTTTACAACCACCTTGTCTCAAGGAATGTTTTATTTGCTAAGTGCCACTCTTCCTGCAGACACAGTTAGAATAGCTTCTCCTTATGCACTTTGGGCACAGAAGTCTATCCATTAAGAATCAGAAATACAGGATCAAAGAGATGATTGAACACTGATGATTAGTAATTTGGTGATTTGTATGAATTCTCATTTCATCCAGATTATTTGGGAGGTCTAGAAACATGCTCTGGATTTTGTGAGCACACAAATTTACTTGATGTTTCACAAATGCTAAAATTTGTTAGGCTGTTCTTTGTTGGATATGAATTGGCTTTGTTAACCTGGTCATTAAGAGATGTAAGAACATATAAAGCAAAGTACAAGACCTAATTATTTTGCTTTGCAATGCCCTACTGAAGCACTGGAAGACATGACAGAACTAGAGAGCCTGGCAACTTCAGCACATTCATGGGTTGATACTGCGGCAATAATGACAAAACACGCTTGGAAAAGCACGTCTTAATCCTAGGGACATTTTCTCAAAGACTTTAGACCACTGAAAGTCTGAAAACAAAAAAATTCTTTTTGATCAATCTTGCTTCACCTTCAATTCTCATTCTGCTTAGAAGCCTTGGTCCAAACAGATACTTCCTGCCTTTTCTTATTCCAGCTAGTTCTGCTTGCTAGTTGCAACAAAATGGCTCTTACTTTTCAGACAGCTTCTCAAGCTCAGTGTTCAGGTAGACAAACTGAAACTTTCAGAGCAAACCACTGGAGAATTTCCCTTCTTTCCCATGCAGGTATCTTTCCAGAGTCCGATCACTACTTGGAAACACTGTTTCGGTGAGGCTGAGACTTACACAGTTGAGATCCCACAATGACTCTCAAGTTTGTAGTGGTTTACATGGTTTTATCTCCTGGCACTGTACGGATGGTTTAGTCCTAAATGGAGCTTGTAATGCAACAAGCCAATGACAAAACATTTGCCTTTAGCTTTCAGTACACAGCTATCATCTTTCAAAATGGACAAGTCAGAAATGCTGATCTCTATGGGAGAGCACTTCCAAAAGCATTCTGCAGTTAGCAATGCTTCTATTGAATTTCATTATTCTACTTTAGTGACCAAACAATAAAGAGAACTTTAATTATTTTCACTGTAATCTGGAATGTGGTGAAAATAAGGCTAGAAGATTGCTTAGTTTATGACAGGTGGGGAATTTTACACTGTAAATACTGTGCAGTGCTTTCCGAGGATTTACAACTACGTCATATGTATATCCATGTCTAGTTCTCATGCTGCTGTTGATTTCTGAATGGATCCTGAGCTGAACTGGAGAAGCTGAACTTCCATCTCATTAGTCTCAGCTTTTAATTTTTTTCTTTTTGCAGCCAAAACAGCAGCATGTAAAAACTGGTGGTTAGAAATATTCTAGAAATACAACCTAGTTATGTAATCTAATTCTAAACCAGTATTTTTGAAGAATATGTACCTGTTTTTCCTTCCTGTTCTTGTCTTTAGTCAAAAGGATGGTGTATTCCTGGCTATTTAGTACATTACATTTTGTGGTATAATGCTGCTTAGAAAGATCTGCAAGCAGTATAAGTTCTATGGGAATATGCAAATCTCATGCATATGACAGCCTGTGCTAGAGTGAGAGAACACAGACAGTGCATTTCAATTTCATAACAAGGTGGTTTGCTGTTGTTTTTTTTTAATGAAGCCATTGGGCAGAATAAAAAGGGTGTGACTTTTTTCCCCCCTCTCTCATCGCAAATATATCTCCCTGATCTTCCTTATTCTCTTATCTTTGGATGAGCTAGATTATAATAGGAGCCCTCATAATACTTTGTACTTTTTGAGTCTGCAATATTTTCACATCTCTTCTCTGAGAAATCATCTTTCTTTCCTTATAACAGACTTTCTAACATAACCAAAGCATTTATCTTCCTGGGCTCTTAAACTGCTTTTTCAGATCTATGTCTGTTTGTCCAATAACCAAAAGAACTTGGTCTGTCACATTTCCCAGAAACTTTCCTACAGACTGAAAAATATCCTGCCTCAGAACACTCCACTTATAACCCAGTGTGCAGACATTACCACCTGCTTCCCTATTTCATCACTCATTGACAATTACATGATGCATGCAAATTAGGAATAAACAATTCTCATGAAATTTGAGTTTACCCCAACATTCTAAGCATTTTCTGATGTTTACAGATGTACTTCAAGTTTGTGAGTCTTTGGGAGGCATGATTTGTTTTTTCTTTTATACAACAGCATCTCAGTGCTAACTTTGAAGGTGCCAGTCCAGTTCTAAAGCTTAGAAGATTTCCAAAATCTAACCAAGTGATGTCCTTGTCTTATAAATACTACAGCCTAGTTACACTCTCAAGAAATGTAACCATGCACAGAGTTATCTTTTACTGTCTGCAAAAAAATCCAGACAATTGTTAAAAATATGTGACTAATTTTTATATTTATTTCCCCCAAGTAGTCAGAATTCAAGGTTTGTAAGTTATTTCAGTTAGAAATTTGATGCTGTAGTCTGGTGTCAGGAAATATATAACTTCTTATGGGCTAGACCTGAATATGCCTTCACACAGCACCATTTTAGGTGATGTTTCCCACTCATCTTACTGAGTAGCAAATGTCAGGAATGTTGTGGATATTCTGCTCAGCCCATTTAAAGCAGTTCTTCACTATGCATTGTGCTCTTCACAGATACTCCTTTGGATGCATTTTTAGCAATGCTGAAAGATGTATCTTACATTGTAGAGTTTCTCTCTTCCAACTTAGCAACACCTATGTAGGTGTACACAAGGCAGCTTGGATACAAAACATCTCATCTGGGTTTCTTGCCTTAGTCCCAGGGCCACTTGATAAACACTGTGCTGCTTCCAGATCCGAGCTACTGTGTCTGTATGGTGCTGCTACCAGCCCTGGGCAGAGAACTGTGCTGTGTTTTACTGCACAGAGCTGACATGCCCCAACACAGTAAGCAGAATTCCTCCTTTGTTTTTCTTTTTTTAATTTTTTTTTCAAAAAGAGGGTTTTTCTTTTCAGAAGAACCTCTTAGAAAAACAGGGCAAATCCTTGCTTAGCAAACACTTTACTCTGCTAACGTTTAATTTGGAAGTTATTGGTAGAAAGACAGTTGTAGACAGTCTACCACATAATGAGACCATATTTGAAACAGACAGATGGAGCTAAATGAACCAGGAAAACCTACAGCACATTTCAAAAGATCTGGTATAACATAAGAATAAAAAAAAAAAAGGAAAAAAAGAAAATAGAAGATTTATAGGATAATCCTGAGTGTCTGTCCCTAGTGTACTGACTATTTGAATGGTAATTTTTACAATTCAGGAATCAATTATACCAACACATTCAAGAAGATTAAAAATTAACCAGTCTGGTTTTATCCTTCAGTATGGTGCTTATATTTTTAAGAGTTAATTTCTGTAATATTTGAAATATAATCATGCTGCAAAATGCTCATATATTGTAAGAACTTTCAGAAGGTACAAGAGCAAGGCTTTCTCTCTGAAGGATGAGCACAGGAGCACCCAGATGAATTTGTACAGCTTGTAGAGAAAAAGCACAAACTCCTCTCAGCAATTTCTGAGGAAAAAGGAAGTTAGCAAGAAAGAGAAATTTGATATAAACATACTGTCTGACTCATGCAAATGCTGAATACCAGCAATTAAAATATTTAAAAGATGGCACTGCATGTTAATGTTTCTTCAAAGACAGTCTCTATTCTTCTCTAGTCTTGTGTAATATGCATCAACTCTGGGGAGCTGAAAAGTTTGAAGAGAGGTCTTCGAAATACTGCTCCTCCTTCTGAATGAATCATTCCTCCCAGAGGTAGCGAACTATTACCACCTCTTTGCCATAAACCAAATGATAACCTAAACTTGATTGTAGTAGCAGTGTGGCTTTCTGTGGCATCATTTCAAAGCAGAGAACCTGAGGATCTGTTAATTTACTACTTGGTGAACAAATATATTCTCAGGAGATGTCTGAGAATAACATCCTGCTTTAATGGCAGTTCTTCATGGTATGGTTTCTTCCACTTTCCCTCGTACTCACCTTCTTGTATTTTCTGCTTATGAGTTTCTGATCCACACATCTACTCTAATCAAACGGGCTATGCTTTTAAAGCTACATTCTTAGTCATGCTTGTATTGAATGTGTGGAAACACTGCCTTTTCAGCCAGAGACACTACTGATACATCGCATCTAAAGAGAAGTCTAATAATATAGTCACTGACAGAGCAACCACTTGCACACTGAAGGACATCATTTGCACATTGATGTAATAACACTGCTAGTGTAAGTATCATCTAAAAACCTCTACAGCAGCATCTTAGGCAAAGATAAGGGAAACAAGGAGGAAATATATGTGGGGAAAGAGACATCATTCATAGTATCATGACATTTTGTCTGACAGGCATGCTTAAGGAGTGATGGTATAAGGGTCACTAACTTCAGACTATACTTTGGGGTAAATAGAATTTCTCTTTCAGGGCAATTAGTAATACTGTATTCTCACACCTAATCACCCACAAGTCATCTGTAAATAAATATATTTATATATTCTAAGAATAAACAAATTGCCTGCATTTTAGAAGTAAATGAGTTCTGACTCTGCTCAGGTCAGTGTTATGTTTAGCTCAGAACTCCGTAGTGGTCTTCTCTGCTGTCTCTGTCACGTAATTCTCTATAGCCTATATGGTCCCTACTCCTAAGCTTCAAAAGCCTTCTGCTGTCACTGTGACCTGGGGACTCGGTTTCAGGAACTGAAAGTTTCTGAGGAAAGTATGTAGGGAATGCGTATACTAGTGAGTTAGTTCCATAGAGTAATCAAAACATATAACAAAAGTACCACAGTGCAAGATAGCGTACACAAAGCAGCCTGTCTCCAGATTTAATACACATTATGAATAGCTTGATCTTCATTTTGTTGCTCTTAAACAGACACCTTTTTAAGTCAGGAATTCAGTCTCCAACATCACCCTTTCATTCTCAAAATTAGTTCCCATACCAGGAAACTCATAGCCGAAGCTCAAAGCCACTTTTCCATACCCGTGTTCACAGACTGGCCTTGGGCCTAAATGACATATTGAATAATTTAGAGCAAACTGGAACATTTTTATGGCCTCTTATAGCAGTTTTTCAGCTGCTTTGAGCAGTCACAGCTGCATAAAACAGGCAAAGTGAATCTCAGAACCTGCACCAAATATATACAGATTGCTAGTTGTGATGTTTAAGCCAAGATTAAACCTATTTTTGTATGTATTCATTTTTCTGATGGTGGCAAGCTTAGGGCAAAGCCTTTGACAAGAATTTTGCTAGTGTGTGAGTTTTTGAAAACCTTGGTTCCTAGCCTTACAAAGGCATTTGTAAGGCACTATGTTTTGTGCCTTTTAAGATGCTATTCCTCAATTAGTTGATCCTATTTTCTTTGCCTTTTAAGGGCAAGTCTTTGTTTCTTTCTAGCCATCTGCACCAAGTGATAAGATATGGGCCCTAAGGTCCTTTCTTTGGTTACACTCACTGCTATTCCAATTTAGAGTCATATTTAAGTTTTGAGCTCTTTTATGGGAACATGTGGCTGAGAGCTGAAGCATATTTAATAAATCCATTATGATACACTGAATGAAGTAGAAAGCTGATGAACACAGACCAATTATTAGTTGGGCTTGAGACATGTTTTAAGAGCACTTCCATGACTTGGTGTATAACATTTAACCTTCCACAGTGCTTAACACAGAGTCACCAGCAAAATTATCGGCCTGGGCAAGGTTGGCATAGCTATCCTCTGAATTTGCATCAGATGGCTAAATATGTGGAAATAACACATCCTGTATCTTTTATCAACACTTACATAGACTTTCTACCTTTAATTGTTGACTCTGGCTATCTGAAGGAAACCAGTTTTAAAAAGTTTGCACTGCTTTGATCAAATACATACAAGACACTTGAGGTTTTCTTCTAGAGTCTTCCTTATTTCCTCTGTACCACACTTAACTTCCTTCCATTCACTTATACATTCACTGGGATATGTACAGCTGAAAATTAAGCAAGTCAAACTATATCTGAATCCCAACATGGGAATTCTGTAAGTTGCCTAATGGGTCTCGCACCTAATCTGTCTGGATAGGCAATAACTAATATTTAACATTTCTATCCATGAAGAGTAGCCACTTAGACTGTACCTTAAATTTTTGCATGCTATTTATTTTTCATTTCTGTGTGTTCTTAAACATCTTCCTATGTCTGTTTGCTGGCTGATAAATCTAGCTGTTATAGTCTTGGTGTAGACATCATTTATACCTAGAAAAGCATATCTGAAAATACATTACCTTTAAATAGCAGGATCCATCACATCTGAGCTCCCATGTCTGATAGCCAAAAAGCTCCATTTCATTTCAGAAGAAAAATTGCTTCTGTCAAGGTAAACAGAATGCATTATCCCCCTTTAATAACCATTTTTAAGCATGCTTCTGTATTACTTTTTTCACAGCTGTATTGCAATAAGCCTTAGAGTAATTGCCAGTTCTTCTGTCTAATAGGTTCATTATTCTTTTGCCATAATTGCAGCCATTAAACGTCCAATTGTTAAATTTCCACTCCTACATTTACTTAGTGTTACATTTTATAATGGGATATGTCATTACAGCACCCCAGTGGCTACAGCTGTTGTTCAAAGTGTTTCTAAAAGTCAATGAGATCTATTTGAGATATGTCTGTATTTTTGATTTTTCACAGATTCTTTCCAGTGCATTCTGTCATCTTTTTTTAGCTTTTACAAAGATAGCTACATTTAGCTACCCTTTACTGAAAGTTTAAGAACCTGACCTATTCAAGAAGACATAAAGCTGTGACTTTAATATTTCTAAAGCACCGTTTTTTCACTTTATGAAATGATTCATATATAACAAGGTGATGGAGCAAAGATTTAACTAAGGGAAATTAACACTTATGGCTTAATAGCTTTTTGAGAGCACTGATTTATCTTTTGTCATGTTAAATTTGTTGGGCCTTTTCTTTGTTATAAAAGAAGACTAACTCCTAGTGTTACCTACAGTTGTGGTAATAAAACAAACTCTTCAGTGCTCCTTGCTTCATTACTTGGCATTTCTCAATGCCTTAAGAAGTATGCTAGGGTTTGCTTCTTATTTGTTTGAGAAGGACTTCTTGATTTGAATGTTGCATTTGGACCTGATAACTACACTCTATTAAAAAAAATAGCTAAAAATCATTAGGAATCCTCTTTCTTAAGACACTCACCATCTATACAGTTTGTGTGTGATAACCGGTTTCAATTAGTCTCTTTATACTGACAATGTAAAATGGCTTTGGGACACCAATGCATTAGTTTCTTGCATTAGTTTCTGATGCTGACAAGCACAGAGAAGCTGTTCTGGAAAGTGCTGGTAACAACAATTGTCAGCCTCAATCAATTTTCTGGGAAAGCTGATACACTTTCCCCTATAATCTTATCTGTGAGGTTATCCAGCCTCTTTTTAGGATATAACTTCATGTCCCTTTAAAACTCTCATAGGCGGTATGTCATTTTTATTTCTTAGATTTCACCCTCTTCCATAAGGGGTTGATTAAAACTGCATTTGAAATGTATATCACATAAGGTTTTTTTATAGACCACATTTTCATTCTTAACCTCGTTACCAAGCTGTAATTTTTTTCAGTGATTAACCTAAAATTGCAGGATTTCATATCAGTATATGCAGTATTTCATATCTTCTCCCTCATACATTAGAGCAAAAACAGTATGATATGGAAAATGATTGCTTTACAGGAAAAAAAAGATATTTTTGTTTAAATTACTTTTTAAGAGAAAAATTTTCCATCCAAATTCCTTCCCATATTGTAGAACATATATTGAAGAAAAAAACAGAAAGAAAAGAGGTCACAAAAAAGTCAGCTTGGTTTTTTTCTGTATGGAGGAACTCAAAGAAAAACCTCCCTGTTCTCT
>JAWWEU010000005.1:11491416-11550732 GCA_035583155.1 Acropternis orthonyx
TTGTTTAAATTACTTTTTAAGAGAAAAATTTTCCATCCAAATTCCTTCCCATATTGTAGAACATATATTGAAGAAAAGAGGTCACAAAAAAGTCAGCTTGGTTTTTTTCTGTATGGAGGAACTCAAAGAAAAACCTCCCTGTTCTCTGCTTCTAAATTGCAGTTCAAATCTACATCATTATCAAAGTAGAAAATTGTTACCACATCATGCCTGTGTACATGACATTTATCTGCTTGTTATAATCATGTTTTCAGTGCTGAGGTACTGGGTAATTAATTCTTTCAGTGTCTGGCACAAGATTACAGTTATACTAGATATGCCAAGGTGTTGAAGATGCCATTCAAATGTTCTGTTCTCTTGTGGAGTTTTTTGGGTTTTTTTTGAGCAAAGTAGATGTAGCAAATTTCTACTGTAATTGTCAGCTTTACAGGTACAGAACAGGCTTTGCTTTCCAGGATGCCTCGATTATAGAACTCAAGGAGATACAAAAGCTGTGAGAAAAAATCCACCAGCTAGTAAATTGAAAGGAAAAAAAACCCCAAAGAACAATGGGATTAGTTTTTACATAAGCAGATATATAGTAGACAATATTTCTTTAATTATTTTTATCCTGTTTTCAGCTCTCTGGGGCATTGGGTAGAAGAAAACTGAAACATATTCTTTATTTACAATACAAGAATTTCTCAGTCAGCATATTATCAGATTGTTAATTTCAGACATTTCAACCACATCTACAATTGACACATAAAACATAAGTCATTCTGCAAGCCATAAAACTTAGTTAATAGTTTGCAATTCACCCAGGCTAGAAATAATTCCCATTTACATCTTTCATTATGTAAGTTACAAGTATCATCTTCTCTCTTTTACTCACAAACTGTCATGGTTATGCACTGTTGTGCAGAAATCATCAGTTCAACTCAGCAGCGCTATCAAGAAGAGGCTGAAACTCCCCCTGGCTGACTGTGCAGCCTATAAACCCATCCATGCTCTTGAGGCATTTCCTGACACCTCTAGGAAGTGGGTAGGCCTATGAGGTTGGGGGAACAGTTTGTAGCATAATCAGAAAAGTTTGGCAAGGTTTTTGCACCTTTTTTTCATACATGAATTAAAAAGTCCCAGCTGTTTAAGGCTCAAGCATACAGTTCATAGATCAAATTTCACTGAAAAAGTAGGACCATTCACAAGCTAAATGTGAAGGCAAAGTGTTACCTAAGTGAGGACCAGAGAGCAGTGTCACTGGGGTTTGAGTCCTGGATGGGGATTTGGAATGCATTGTGGTCTTTAAAATGTGCTAGAAGTAATGTCAAGGGTAGGCTCTATTTTGGTCAAGCTCTGAGAAAGTATGAAGGCTTCTGTCTCTGGACAAGGCTGCTCCTCAACTTTGTGGAAGAGGTAAATGATGCATTTTTTCCTACCTGACATTGCTGAAGTCAGTATTGAAAGGCAGGGATGAGCCTACTTTTATGGGCGCAAATGAAGATGATCCATGCAGCAGTGATCTGGGAATATGCTTCTATGACACAGATGATTACCCAACACCATTTTTAAAGGCTTAAAGAGCCAAAGAACCTTGAAAAGGTTCCCACTCTCCTGCATGCTGCTGGGGAATGGGAGAGGAGAGCATGTGTACACAGTCATTATGTTAGCTGAGTGGTGAAGCTGTATAACGAGTCGTGCTTGTTCATACAACTGAAGGATGTATCTGTGGATTAAATATGACCTTTTTGCTTTCTGTTCTACATGAACACCATCAATTACATTCCATATGTGAAATCATTAGTAATGGAGACAGAAGTGATGTAAGAAATGTAGTTTAACCTTCAGTTCCCAAATTATGGCTCTTGTTCACATTGTATCAATTGTGAACCAGGCCAATCCGTGCCTCTTCTAGACTGGCAGTTGGAAAAAAAAATCTCCTGTGACTTGGGAGTTGAATGACTTTGATATGGTATCATTGGTGTAGACTGTAACCCACAGTGGACCTGCTCTTTTTTGTATTGAAGTCATCCCAAAGTCATTATTACAGTGACTTTTTCTGACTGACTGTGCTTTCATTCCTGCTATTGTACTCTTTCCTTTTCTCCCAACAGTACACCAACATATCAGCTTGAGCTTGAAATAATAATAACATTTTAGATAGTTTATGACACAGCCTTAACCTTCTTTAATAGCAGCTTTATGTATTCAATATTCTGTTGCTCTTGTTGGCTTGCAGTGTTTCAGAAGTGCTGGTCACTAAATAAAATAAAGTTCATATTTATTGTTATGTGTCATCTAAAAGCAATCACTCAAAACAAGAATTATAATATCATCTACAGATGAAAATGTTTTTGTGATGGAAGTTGGCAAGGCCAATCTGTTATCATGAGGCATGGAGAAGAAAGGCCAGTGTTCTTGACTGTTTAGTGAATGCACTTATTTTCTTTTTGCAATTTTCATTATGGCAAATTGTTTGACCTAGCAGAGAGACACCTTCTCAAGGCTGGGATCATATTGTTTTGCCAGTATAATTCCATCACAGTCAACAATGGATATAAATGGAAAAATGAGGCAGAAAGGTATAACAGTATAGAATGATTTGTTTTCAGATCAGTAATCAGTGTCTATTTAAAATAAAATAGAAATATATGAAATGAGAGGCTTTGACTTCATTTTATTAAGATGAAGTGAAGTTTTATTACTAGTGTTATGATCAAATGAAGGAAAATAGGGGCAGTGAGAGCTATGCACAGGAGAATAAAGGCAAGCAGCTAAAAATCTGTTATATTAACCTAACAGTTTCTGACATTCTGTAAAGTCATTGAGATGTGATTTTTCATCCAAAGCTAAAAAGTTCCTGTGATAGTATTAGGTAAGTAAAAAAGGAAAATGGAAGTCCTGTATATTGTGGGTATCTCCATTGCAGAAGACACATATGTCTGATTTTCGTTAGGACCATGTGGAAGAATAAAAATGCAAATTTTCTCATCAAAATTCTACAGAATAAATAGCAAAATAATAGCTAAAATAGCAAAAATTACTGGCGCAATAGTAACTTCTACAAACAAAAGCACTGCTTTTTCCATTACCTTGCCAAGTCAATACAGTGGCATTTCACTGTACATATTCTTGCTTTCTTTTTAAAATGGATTTGTTTCTTTTTTGTTAGATTTTCAATGTAATGAAAATATCAAGCCTAGGGTCATTCTTTCTTGAATTTTTATAAGTTAATAAATATTATTTTACAGTATAAACTGGTATGTGAAGGAGCATCAGCCCTTAATTTATACTTAAGCAGCCCGGTACTCACGTGTAGTTATGCTGGGCCAAAATTAACAATGCTGAAGGAGAAGAAGATGCACAGGTTGATCTTATGAACTTTTAAAGACGTGAGGTGCTTGCTCATGTCTGTAGTTCCACAGAAGTTAAATTGAATTATGCAAATAAGACCACATGTGTACATGCTGTCAGGTTCGAGTTAATAAATGGTCTTCCACCTCTGTTATTTTCATGAAATATACAAAAAAGATGCTCATGTAGATGCTTCTTAAAAAAATAAAAATAAAATTATCTATGATATGAGAAAAATAACACTATTTAGTCTGGCTTACTGTGAATCAAACTGCAAATAGTGTTTCACTTTCTGAATTTCTGAACTGTTTTAATTATATTTCCATATGTATGTTGACATGCATTGAAAGCATAGTTATCAGTCAGTGGAATATACACTGTCCTGGTTTCCTGGGGTTTGGCGGGGCCTCACTCTAATTTTCATGAAGTCTCAGACAGCTGTTGAGTGTCCAAGAGGAACTGGAAAGGAGTATTTAAATAGATCTGCTTAGCTGAGGTTTCACACACACACCCCCCTTTAAAGAAGGTACAGTTACCTTAGCACTAATTATAATCAGACAGAATAGTACTTTCACATAGCTTTATTTTGGATCCTGGCATTGCAGATGTAAATGTGTACATGGCATCAGAGAGTGGACGATTAATATAAACATGTATTTTATATGGCAGTGGTCTCTGGAAGAATCGCTACGTGTGTACATCCATACAGACCTACAGCACTGCCTGCAAACATGAATGCCCTTCAGAATTTAATCAGCAAGGATGCACAAGGGTTATGATAATCCTCAGCAGCTTTGCAAGCTCGCTTTTGCAACACTCCTCAGGCATGTGACACAAACACCCAGGTAGAGTGCTCTGCCTCACATGGCCTGTTTATCACCAGTAGTTGGGCTTCTTGAGAGACGCCAAGGGAAGTGAATCTAGTCTTTAGTCTTAGTTTCCCCTGGATGTGCAAGCAGAGTGAGGAGATATGATGAAAAGAGATCTGCCTTGCCATATACTGGGTCATGTTCAGACTTAGTAGCGGTTCAGATTACTGCAGACCAGCCCCAGAGAAATGGGAGGAAATACTGCTGTGTCCTTTTTGTCAAATCCCTGGATTGATTTGTTTTTGACTATTGCTGCAGTCAGAGGTGGCTGAACACAGAGTGGAAATTGCTGCCTTGAAATAGGGAAGACTTAGTAAAATAATGTTATTTTTTTCAGTCACTGCTTGCCAAGACGTTTCTTCAAAACCCAAAATTTTTATTTTTATTTTACTTACACTTTTTAGAATGAACTGAAGGCTTTTGGGTTGGAGTCTATGACAAATTCTACTGTTTCACAATCTGTTTTTTAAAAAGTTAATTCTGACTGACTTATGAATTACAAATCACCAATCTTTCTTATTCTTTGTTTCATTTTTGAGATATATTGATAGTTCTGAGTCATATGAAAAAGAATTCGCATATGTAAGTGGTTACTGGAATTGTTAATACAGTCAGCAATGATTTGCCACAGCATTGGATAAAAATGTATTTATGGAAAAGATCTCTAAGTGGGAGCTCATTTTGAACAGAGAGTAATGAGGATCTTGCCATGTTTATACCCTCTTTTCTTCCAAAGTTTTGAGAAGTCTGCTATATCTAATTTGTAGAACACTTAAAATGGTTCTAAAAATTACATTTAAAAAAAGGCTGGAGGTTTTTTTATCAATTTTCTGAACACTCTGAATTTAACAGACTGACATCTGAGATTTACCAAAGAAACTCATTTAAGCTAGAAGAAAATACCACTTCATATTTTCACTTTGGTTTCAACAACTCTGTTGTTTACAATGGAATTAACCAACAGAAAGAGGCTGATCCTGGAAACATACATTCTCACGATCTCATATCATTGGTTTACTACTCATCAGACTATCTGAAGTCCAAATGTTGCCTGTTTGATTCCTACAACTGTATTCTGCATCTTCTTGCTTTAAGTCTGGGTAAGCAAATAACAAACTGCAGGCACTCAAATGGAGCCCTTAAGTCAGAGATGTTGCTCACTTACCTGTTTAAAGTACGTACTGTCTAAGTACCCTGCTTAATTGAAGTAATAGTGAGAACAATCAAGCTTACTGGGGTGGTTTTTTCAGTGTTTATTAGGCTGTAAACACTGTGCATATGCTTTTTCCCAAATGTTAATGAGGATTCCTTGTCATGGGCAACAAGCATAATCCAGAGGAGTGTGTTCTCTGCTAATTTGCCATTATGAATTCCAGTCTGAAAGCAGTCAGGGGAGTAAACATTTGACCTAGTCTAAAATCAATGTAAACAATCACTTATTGACATATTTTATGAGGAAATTTAATATTAAATGGAGTAAATAAGTGTGGCTCCTCCATATTTTACAACTTGTACTTTTGTAGGGATGTATTTATTTTAAGACTCCAAAATAAATTTAAATTACAGCATACTTCTGACAATCCCAAATCCTAAACTTTCCAAAACTGTATTAAGTTTTATCTTCTTTTTAGGCCTCAAGAATATTATAGAAGCTGTTTTAGCATGCTATTTTATCTTCATGAAGTGGTTTTGCATCAGCTCAAATTCTTCAAGAATGCATAGAAACCGTTTTCACAGTAATTCTGTTTTGAGTATATTGACAATTGTGACAGCAAGCACTTGTGGCTGTATAGCCATGGGTGACATAAGAATAGTCTGTGCTTTCTGTTCAAGTTACCATTGAGAACAGATGAACTGTCATGGCTTTTAGCGACTAGAGTCATGTCCACACTACTGAGATTCCAATTAGCCAACTTTGAGCACAGTCCATTTGTCAGATTTGAGGTAGCGAGCATTGCTGTTAGCTGGAAGCAAGAGACACTTCTCTACAGGGAAAGCTATTACTGGCATAACACAGGGAAATATTCAGCTGTTCTCTACAAGCTATAACTTTTGTCTCATCAGCAAGTATGGCAGAAAACCTGGCCAGGCTTCCTGCTTAACAATTGTAGCACAGCTTTCTTTCATCAGATTCTGATAACTTTGTCAGAGATGGGTACCAGTCTCTGGATTTTGACATTGTCAATTTAATATAACTTGATAAAATCTCTTAAACAGATTAAAAGAGTCTGATAAATTTCACCTTTTCAATTTTTCTTGATGCTTTGTGTGAGTACCCTAGGGCACAATATGAATATTAATGTCTAAGGTAATGCAAATCTGTCTGCCAAAACACACCATTTCCATTCTTTATCTCTGTTTTGTTTCCATTTATTTTCTCTATAAACAGTAGTTGTTGAAGTACAAAAGAAGACACATACCTAATATTTCTCTATATTTAGGTATTTTGGGGAAATGTCAATAAATTGTGTGATCTACAGAACTACAATTGAAGCTAGTTATTTAAAGATAATTCACAGGATAGTTTATTTTGAGAATCAATAAATATATATGGACTGCAGTTCAGCAAAATACTTAAACATATACCTTTTCATAGTCTGATTTAGGTTCTAAAACCAGATTTGGACAGTATTTTTGAAACAACACTTTGTGCTAGAAAATATGGAAATACTGAGAAGTTATTTCTTTCATAAAAAAAAAAAAAAGGATTAATGTGTATTAGTTAAAAGACTAGTACTTTTCTCTTGTTTAACCATTTTATATACATTCTCTGAGCCTCCTGCTTAAGTCCTACATCAGTTACTTTAGTCATTGCTTCTTTTATGAAAGTCCAAATCTTGAAGGCAAAGAATACTTGCAAATGTTTACTCTCAATAAGAGCGGTCCAACAGGCTGTGCCCTGTTACCCAGGCTAAAATAACAGTGATACCAAATCTTTGCATACTCATGCAGGGTCCATTCTCTACCTTTGAAAATCACTGTGGAAGAATTGTATTGTATCACCTGTGGCCCATCTCTCTCTATTTCCTTTGCCAGGGATCATGTTAACCCTGTAACCTTTCAGTTCCTTGGCCCTTGACCCCTTACTTGTTTACAATGCACCTGACATTCTTAGAGTGCAATAATTAAGGATATAATGGATATAAAAATACATGGTATGCCCCAGTCGATCTCCATCTAACTTACAAGGCAGGATCACTTCAGGAAGGAGGAAAGGGGTATAATGCATAGATTTAAAATTCAATTTCTCACTTATTTGGTAGGATGTTTTTTATTTCAACTTGAATCTTTCTGTAATTCTCGGTAATCTAACTGAATTTAATCTAATCTAACCATGTCATCCATGTGACCAAGACACTCCTTTTTTCCTTTGCTGACTTCCTCCCTTGCTGGTCAGCAGCTCAGACAAGAACAGAACTGAAATTCCATTTGCTCCTTGACAGTAGGGAACAATGATTATTCATGAAGCCTGAGAAACATCTTTAATAGTGGTGTTGTCTGACTTGATCATCTTTCACTGCCTTCTGGAAAGGTTTATCAAGAGATCCTATTTTTCAAACTCCATATTTCAAACTGAATCCGCAGTCTAGTTTCTGATGACATTAAGTGATATAGAAAGTTAGATGGAAGTTAGATAATACTCTGTCATATGCTCAGAAAGTTCATTAAGATGACATCCATTTCTTGACCTTCATTGAGTTTCTCATGCAAGTTCTGTTGCAGATGGCAAACGGGGTTTCTTTAATTTGCAGTAGGTATGTACCTTGGCCACAGAGTTAGGAACCTTCTCCCAGTATTCTAGTTATGTTTGGTTTTTAGCCTTAATTTTGTAACTCATTAATATGATCCATTGTACGACTGAAAATTTTCACTTTTCCTTTGTTAAATGTTTGTAGATGTTATAATATTCCCTACAGCCATTCTTTAGCAAATTTTAACAACTCTTTAATCCTTCTTCAAAAGCATCCTCTCTCATCTACACATAACCTCTCAGGTTTTTTTTCTGAATTATGTTTACTTCACTGACACCTTTCCAGTATTAGAGTGCCAAAATCTGTGTACAGAATTCCATGTGCAGTCTCACCAAAACCACAAGGAGAAAGATGATCACCTCATTGGGCTGTGATACAACATTTCTACAACACAGAGTCAGTTGCTGTTTTGGCTGCCTCGCATCTTCACTGTAAGGCTTAATTTGCCATGCTTGGCTGTCTCTTTAGACTTTCCAATATGTCCCTTCTATGGAATTGCAGTGCTTCAAAGCATAACAAAGCATAATTTGGAGTTTTGTAGGAAGATTTTAATTCTTAGTATTTCTACTCATATTTCTAACATTTAAGATGATTTTTTGTATGTCTTCTCTGTCTCAGGCTAGAATATAGACTGACTGAATTTATTATAAAATTAGATGGTGATATATGAAATATTTATTTTCTACTTCCTTTAAATTGTTACTGTTAAAGCATGTTGGCCTCCTGTTTGTGGCAATTTTTGCTTGCATCCTGTTGCTAAGATAATGATCACATCTGAGATAATTTCAATACATTTTTAATAAGATTTTGTGAGTATTTTGCAAAGTCTGTTGATACATCAAACTCTAAAGACAAAACAAGTGCAATCCCAGGAGCATCTTTCCTATGTCTGGTTTTATAAGCATTTCACTATTGATTGAGATTGTGAAAGAGAGAGTAAAAAAAATAAATTCGATACAGATCAGACCAAAAGGTTCGGAGGGTCTGTAAGTGGGAGATTAGAACTGAAAATGGTGATGGAAAAACATCACCAAATGTTGGATAAACATTGTGAAATTAGTAAGGTGACATCTAATACAGACAGATCTCTAGATGGAAACACCAACACACTGTGAATTGATTAGCTGTGCAAAATCACTGCAGATAATTATCTGGCCATAAACTGAATGGGAATCACTCCACAAATGTGATGCTGGATGAAAACAGCAAAAGCCATTCTGAAGTGTGGAACAGGAGTGTGATCTAATTATACCATGATTTTTAGTACTGCTGGGGCTCTCCAGGACCACTGTACTCCATTTACAACCTCACCCTTAAATGTGTGGACAGTTTGGAGAAAGCTGAGAGAATGTCAGCAAGAACAATACAAGATTTAGAATTTAATGCTAAAGAAGCAGCTGAATGTAATAATCACCTGCGAGAAATGTTGTAATGAAAAAGACGATGATATGCATTTTTTTATTTCCCTGTTTCTACTTCTAATAAGAAAGAAATGGGTCTGTTTGAAACACATAATATTGTTCTGATGTTAAGAAAGCCTTTTGGCTTATAGGGAAAGAGGTTGGGAACAGGCTGCCTCTGGAAGTTTTGCAAGCTTTTGCCAGAGGATTTTGGGAAAAGGAAGTAGGATAACTATTCCCTATTCTATCTCAAGAGTAAGGGGAACCCCTCTTAAGGCCTTGTCTAGCTCCCTATACTCATGAATCTCTATGCACAGAGCTGTTTCCACCTCTCAGAATTAAAGCAATATAAACTGTCAGAGAGGTCTGACTTGATACAGACCTTATTTTAGGCACCAGCCAGCCTCAGGATCCCTCTTGTAAATGTTAGTGTAGTTTGTTGTAGAAACAGTCTGAAGTCAAATTTCATTGATAACAACATTTCATTGAAACTTTTTGAGTTCAGCAAACTTTCCCTGAAATGAAGGTAGAGATCTGGGAAAAGACACCTGTCTCCAGGTGAGCGTGACCAAGGGAAGGGTAATAAAAACTTTGGGCTCCCAAGACAGGCATACAGAGATAACAGGTTTTCTTTCCTTCTCAACTATCCACACCACCTTTTCTTATTTCTCTTTCTTACAGACCAAACTTGAAAAGACGGAAAAAAATCCCCAAACCCACAGTTCAGGCAGCTCAGTCATGTTTTGAATCATTAGTAAGATAATCATTCAGATCATTTATTACCTGGACTAATTTCTCATTATTGTACCTTTTCTTCTTGATATCTTCAAATATTCTTCTATTCACTGTTTCTTCTTTAACTAAAATTACCTCAGTGCACATTCAGTTGCTCTTACCTTTGTCCAGCTCTGGTCATTTATATATAATTTTCTCAGTTTCCAGAACATTCTTGCTGCCCTCCATTCTTTGAGTAGACATTTGGGAAGCTGTACTGGCTGCTTAGTGTTTTCCTTTCTTTATTAGCAGGTTTATATTGTATTCTGATGCCTTTCAGGAGTTTGAGCATACTTGAACTTCAATATCTACTACTCTCAGAATCCATTCTTTAACATGCACTAAAGGACTAATGGGCGGGCACTATCAGGGAGCATCCCTACTATTTAAAATCAGCTCATAGTACGCAAAATTGCAGTAGTGAAAGTTAGATCCATGCTGAACATTCTTTGTTTAGAATCTTTACTTTTATGACTCAGGAAATTATCTCTTGTATATTTAAATTTTCAGATTTAAACTCTATTGTTTTGCCACCCTGCAAATACAAAGGAGCTATATCCAGGCCTTATATAGCTTCCTATATATATTCAGGAACTATAACCAGTCCCAGAAATTATTACCTGTATATAGAGGTCAGGAGAGAGAGAGTGCAAAACCACACTGCAGTTCATTTTAGCTGCCACTGTTTGGTTGACATGGGTAATGGGATTCAAGTAAAAGCAGCATGAAGAATTCCTCCTCAGCCAGCTATCAAACAGGGAAACTGTGAACTCCTCTTTGCACTTTTCACACTGTTTCTCAAAAGAACAGCAATCAGAGAACCAAATGGAGAACCAAGGCTGGTTTGCACTGGCCATCCAGAAGCGTTTGGCCAGCTTGAAGTGTTTAGGTATATGGTTACTATGACCCTCACTGGATCACTCTATTAGTATTACAGATTTTACCTGAATTCTTCTGTGGCCACCTCTCAACAGTACTGGAGTGTCTCACAGCCTCTAAATTTGTCTGTCCACACACCATTCCCAAAAAGCCACTGTTACTGCTTTCTAAATAGGCAAACTGAGTGCCAGGTAAATGCCATGCTTAAAGTCATAAAGGTTTGCAGCAGACCCCAGGTCTGTGGGAACTCAAACTAACAGGCAAAAAGTGATGACGTATGTGGGATGTTATATGTTATTTCAGATTATTGAGAGCAGGAATACCTGAAGCTGGAATTAAATGAAATAACCTTTAAATTTAAAAAAAAACACAACAAATTGTCATCAGATGTGGCCACTGAACATCCTCCTCAAATTTGATTTAAAACACCACCTTTTCAGCACTCCCAGTCCCTTTAATGCAACAATGCCAGTCCAACTGTGCAGAAAACAGGACACAGCGGTCCCAGCTAATAAAACACAGAATTTTTTGGGACTGTAGATATAGAAGTTCATGACTGAGTGGTTTAAAGAGTAAAGTTTTTATTTCTGCTAGGGATCCATGAAAGACAGGCACCAAGAAAGGTGAAAGCATAAGATGCAGAGGTGTATGTCACCAAGTACTGATGCAAGTAGATGCAGGTAAATTGAATTGCTCTACTTTTAATTTAAAATCAATTCTTAACACAGCTGTGTTTACTATTGTACCATTGTCTGCAAAAATAACACACAGAGTACTTCTGGAAATTTGGATTTTACAGATATTGCAGCCTTCACTTGTAATACAGTAGCCAGAGTTTAAACTTATCAGCCTTGAAAATGCCCCTTGAACCTTTTAATTTATGGAAGTTATGAAGCTGTAGAAATGTAAAAGGCATACAAGGGGAAACTATTAGTTCTATTATGTTCTTGGTTTACAAAAGCAAAGGACCAACAAAGAGGACAGATACTGCCTGTGCATTGTCTTATGGGAAGATTCATCTGTGATGGCTAAGGGAAGTAATACCCCACTATCCCCTCTTTAACTAGCTCTTGAGGAACACATTAGATAATGCAGCTAGAAAAAGCTATGTAGATGAAAGCAGGAGATAGTGAGCACAGACAAAGTCAGCTTATGAGTCATGACAGGCAGTGTTCAGAGAACAAAGCAAAGACTGGAAAATGCAATACAGCAACAAGCCAAGAGGCATGTTATAGCTGTATGGAGTGAGGTGGACTTGCAATAATAAAAAAATATTTTTGTGACCTCCTATAAAGCTCCTCTTTCTTAGAATTATCAACTTTGCTGTATTGATAATTCTGTACGTAGGAAGCAGAACCAGAAACCACAGTCTTCATTGTTTACTCTTGGTACAGAAAAGAAATCACAGGTCTGTGCAAATGAAATATTGTATTTATTTTTCTTTGCAATGCAGTGACACTTCGAGCACTCGGTCAAGCCAGACATGAGTGGATAGCATGACTTGCAGATCTGCATTAGCTCTTATATATTTTATTTGCTCAATCATCTTTGGTTTTCTTTCTAAGGTCTGATGGGGCTCCAGATTTGGGCTCAGGTTGCAGAATTACCAAGAAAGTGGGCTAATATACACATACTGCAATTGGCTGCTTAGGTATTAGGTGAGGTTGAGACAGATTTATAGAAAATTTGAACACGTGTCCTACTAGAGGAATGAGGAAAGTAGATGACTCGTTCCTGTACTGAAACAAGGTAAAAACTTTGAAGATAGATACCTTTATTTTCTAAATCTCTTGAGTGGACCCTAAGTCAGTCCTACTAAATAGACAGTAAATATTGTAAGATCTGATTAGTGTGCAAGCCAATGGCTTTATAACCCTAAAATATTTATACCCATTTCTGTAGGCAGGAAGGGTATGTTTTGACTTTGTCCTGGCTTACAATCTACAGTTGCCAGAGAATGACTGACTGCTTAGAAAATCAAACCAGCAATTTTTGTACACACATAGGTGTGTCTGTGTATGTATTTCAATCCATAAAATTTTAGAAAATTCAAAAGCAAATTGAGCACCATGTTGCTGAGTTCATATGCAGTTTTATTCAAGCAAAATTCCTGTTTGTTTCAGAAAAATTGGAAAAGGATGGCACTGACCTGTCCTTAATCATCAGAATAGCATACATTGCACTGTAGCAATGTCCCTGGCTGGTCTACATGCAAAACGCGTGGATATATGTCCTTTATCTTCCTGCCAGAATTTGAGTCTTGAGAAAATCAAGGTTGGCAAAGGAGTAAAACTAAAAGTAATTTTCAAATGCTTTGTTTTAAAGTCATTTATCAAAATTTGGGAGCCAAAAGTAGCTTCAGCCTGTTACTGCAGATCGAGGTCTGCTGAAGACTTTCATCAGGCTTCACTCTAAGTACATCAGTCATACTTTAGATATAAGCATGTCTGCTAAACTGCACAAAGTAAAATATGTGTTACTGGTTCTTGCAGGATGAGGGCTTTGAACTACGGGTGAAACTTTGCAAACTGTTTTGTCATCCAATTGTTTTACAAGAGTTTATGAAACATCAAGTATCGAAATTAATTAATTCATAGCATATGTTAATTGCAGGAAACTCTGTTCTTTACACAGCATTGTAAGACCTCAAAACCATCTTAAGCCAATGGGGCAAACAGTGTAGAAAGGATCCAAAAATATTGCAGCTGCATGCCATTCTTCAGTCATTTTTAAGCTCGTTATTGCTTATTTGTTAATCCCTAGAAATAGGTGTTTCTAACAGATCTGCTGATAGATCCTGAATGAGAGTCACACAAATGGCACACTGTAATTAGACAGGGGGAGGGGAAATGAGTCTGATGTTCTGCCAGAGCTCATTAAAACAGTTGTGCACTCCAGTGCACAGAACATCGCTCAGGACTGGTAACAGAGGAGCATACTACTAGTGGGATAGGGAGGAGAACATGAAATTGTTTTTCTAAAAACTGGAAAAAAAATTGGAGAAGAATGGGGAAGTAAAAAGAAGAGTGATTGTTTTCAAGGACTGAGATAATGCTGTTCCTGATCATATGTTGGTTAACCAAAATGCTATCGTGTTTTACCATTTATTAGCAGGGCAAAGGTTTACTGCTCAGAAGTGCCAAGGCCAGAGTCAGTGTCTTTACTGCCTAATCTGACTGGCATTTATTTGGCAAGGTGCACAAATTTCTTGGCAGATCTGGAGGTTGCACTTGCTAATCATGTACTATATGTTCCCGTGCATTTATATTTGACGGCATAAAAAGATGTGTGTGGTGCCTAGAGCAGCCATTTCTTATTAAAGCTGATGCACTTTTAGAAAGCATTTGATTTGGGAATAACTTTCATGCATTCTTACTCATCCTTGCTTTTTAATGGCCAGTTTTTGACCCTAAAGGATGCTCTTACTATGTAGATTAACACAGATCACCATTTGCTCCAGCAATGCCAAATGAAACAGGAATTGCTAGCTGGCATCTTGGCTCTGCTGCGTTTACTTTGGCCAGACAGAATGGACATGCTTGCATGAGGTAGCAGAGGAGAGGGGACAAATATTGTTGAATGCAGTAATCGACTCATGAAATTTCTGCAATCTAATGTTCTGTAGTTCACGGAAAGGTAAAAAGCAGTCAAACAGGGGCATGTACAGCAAAATAGGTGCATTGATACTATAAAAAGAAAAGGTAAATACTGTGCAAAATACTAAGAAATGGTGATAAATGAGAGCAGATGTGGACCTGAAATGAGGAGTTAGGGTAAGCTACTTAGTAACAAATTAACAAAATTAGTGTAATGAAGCTCTCAGTTAAAAATGCAAGAATATTTCCCTCCTGTTGAGTCCCACACAAGAGGAAGCTTTGGAGAGTTTGAAGGTTACTTCAATCACAGCATGTCAGAGCAGGAGGCTAAATTTCAGCTCCTTTTCTGTGCAGGTCTTGAGGGAGAACACAGGTCTAATATTATCTATTTAATACTTCTTTGGCTTTCATAAACTGTGTCTTAGCCAGAATAGGGTATTATTAGTCTGTAAATCCTGTGCCAAGCAAAATATCATTCTCATTTATATAGGGCAGGTGAGAAGATTTGTCCCCAGCCAGATATTTGGTTGAGATGAAGAACTGAACAAAAAGCTCTTGCGTCCTGGTTTGGTTAGTAAATGCTATTCCCCAGCAAACTAGATTTGTGCTTCCTGTTTGAATGCTATTCCCATACCCTCTGGATATGCTGTGCTCATAGTACAGGAGCAATGCTATCCCTGTTCATTACTTATTGATCAGAGACAATAAAAACCTCTGGATCCAGGTCTGATTTCAGCTGTAATCCTATACATGTGGTGGAAAACCAAGGCTGGTAACTTTTTCTCAGCAGGAATATGTGAATCCAGACTGAACACCTGCCAGCCACTCCTAATCCAAATCATGAACAAGTGACCACATATTAACGTATTGGTGTAACACCATACACAGTGAGATGAAGCACTGATAGAAATGCTAATGAAAAACAACTTTTTCCTCTGCTGGGGAAAGCAAATAGCAGAACCATCTCTAAGGTTTGCTTTGGTACCTGCTCTGGCATTGGTGGTCCTATGTAGATTGACATTTGTGGGAATCTGGGATAGAGATTGTCCTGTACATGGTATTTTGGGACTGGACCTTACAAACCAGGACAACTATAGAAATAATGGCTACTTGGAAAGGAAAATTTTCAGTGTCTTTGCTTCTACTGCTGTGTTATGTTCTCAGATACAGTCATAACTGCTTTCGATCTATGGCCATGCTTGGATAAGCTCTGCAAATGCATGAGAAAGTTTTCATGACAAAAGCCAGGGAATAGCAGAGAAAGGTCCTGGAAAAGGTGAATTTTCAGGCTTTGTGTCACATTATAACTGGTGAAATTGAGCAGTTAGCTGTGCTATCAGCAGCTCTGAACTAAGATTCTAGGATGCAGATCAAGAACAAGTTGATAATTTGTTTAAGGCATCATAAAAATTCACAACTTAGAATAACTGAAACCTACAATTATTCCTAATACTAAACATACAAATTAATGGTAAAGCCTAGGAATATGTCCAGGCCCTTACAATACTTTCTACATTTTCTCTTTTCCTTCTGCACAGAGTTTCTCTTTATAAATGTAGGAACAGGTGTTAAGATGAACCAGTAAAGAGGTTACAGAACATTAATTGCTGCTTTGAAGTGTTATCTTTAGGGAAAGTAAATTAAAACATAAACAAAGCAAGTAATAAGTATGCTCCTTAGGCAACAGATGAGACTCGCTTTGAGAAGTCTCAGCACCAAGTGACCGAGGATTTTACTGCTGCTGAGGGAGCAGAAAGGCTGTTCTGTATCAGAAGTGGCCATTCCTGAAGTCAGGGAAGTATGTAACATGGATATCAATTTCTTAACAGATTCTTCTGAAGTGGGTAGTTCAGCATTGTTACACCCGATCCTCACCAGAGGACTATTCTTTAATTAGCTGAATCTGCAGGGGTCTGGCTAAATGGGTGCTACAGCTGTTTTTTACAGTCTATCTGGAGGCCTGGCACACCCTTTGTGTGGTAAACTTGTCTGTCTAGTTATTTGAGAGTTTTTCCACCTGAGTAAACTACTAGGATGTTTGGTAGCAACTCTGTCCCAGCTGAGATAGAACTTGCCATATTGAAGTTTACAGGACAGATGAATGGAATCTGGATAGAGGTGAGGAAACTAGTCTTTCCTTGGCAGGAATAATTTTGCCATCAAATTCAGTGACACAAGAAGAGGTTTTTGTCCAGTATGTGTAAATCTGACTCTCTTCTTTTGACCACAGGGCTCTCTTGAGCTTAGTTGTATGGCATGACCCATTTAGAATCAAAGTACTACTGCTATGGGCATCAGTTATTGTGATGAATTCCCAAGGTATATTTCAAGCTCTGGATTCCTTGCTAGGTTGTGGTCCTATCTAGTGATTTTTGTTTCAGTTTTGGGATTTGACATTTCATATTAATAAATGGTGTTTGTGACACAGTGGGCATTAATATCAGAGTGGGTAGGAGCTTTACTGGCCCTGACATTTGATGAAGAGCTCATCTACCTACATAAATCAGCTTGATTACTGGAGGACTTTGTGATGTGTTTATTTCTGAACAATAACACAAGCCAAACAGATACATCAGTAAAGGGAAAGAAAGAATGTATCAACAGGAGTCTGAATGGAGAACAAATACATATGAGAATGAAACCTTATCTCAGGTTGCAGGAGTTGGTGTTCCCTGCTGCCAACAGCCTTCACAAACCAATGAGAGAGAAATGTTTTGTAAAAACTATAAAGACATTGGGAGAACCCCTTAGATAACTATCCACCTCCATGTAGCTGTCACTGAAAAACCGAACAGCAGGAATAGAATCCAATAAACGCTTATTCTTCAGTATGGCCAAATGTCAGCCATGGGGCTTTAGTGAAATGAACAAGCTCTGTCTTGAGTAAATATATATATTAATAGCTTGGAGCTGCACTATCAAAGAAAAACAGCTGAACAGCAGAACAACAAAACAAAGAAGCTCTGAGGCCTTCCACTGCCTACAGCAATATGCAGTTGAAGCTGAATACTCTGATCATTTCCATTCTAAAATAAACTCTATCTTCAATGCCATCAATATTATCAGTGTCATTACTGCAACTGCAGCGTGAGTTTGATGCAATAACTATTAATTAGACCATTTTGCCCTCTTCCAACAACAGCCCTAGTGCATCAATTCCTAATGGAGTTTATCTTATTGTATTTTGATTTTGCTCAGAGCAGCCTTTCTAAATTCTAAGTTACTGTAAGGTAATTGAAAGTACAGCAAAGGTTATAGAATACCCTTCATACTTTACCAGCTCATCTGCTTCACAACATTACACATCAGCAGCATAAACAGCCAACTCAATAATGAAGAATGCTGACATAAAAAATAGCACCCTACTATCACACACTCTAAGCTTTTTTCACTCCTCTCTCAGTGGTCAGCAAGGTGAACAAAACTGGGAATATCACAAAGAGAGTGCAAACCAGTTAAAACTTCACTTTCAGAGGCAAGAACCACTCATCCTTAAAACATTGGCAGCAGTTCCATTTGTCTTACACCATGATGACTGTCCTATATAGCTTTGACACATCTGGGTTAGTTTAAATCAAACAGTTTCTTTTGTCAGCCCATGGGTAAACTTGGCATGTTTTCTAACTTGCTGGTTTAAGTCCTTCTGTTGGAACTTGAAACAGCAGTAAGTTAATTTGCATTGTAGAAGCACAGGTTGCTGCATCATCACTCTGCATAGGGAGTGATGCACATCTACCTGTACTGACATTGCTGTGGTTTCTGCCTCCTTTAGTTACTGAGAAGAGATAGGACAAGGAATACAGGTCTTTTCTTATCTAGCTGTCTCATCTGCTCCTCTGTGTTTTCAGTCCCCATCACAAACAGTTCAGCTGCTCAGCTTCGGTAAAATGAAAAAAGAAAAACTCAGGGCTTCTTCTGAAAACCCAGCTCCTTCAGTTTGTTGCAGGAACCAGCCACAAAAATTCTGCAAAGATTTCCTAATGTTCCCACCAATGCATGGCTCCCTTTTCCTAAACTGTGGAGATTACAGGTTTTTTCCACCAATCCATGAACATGTAAACTGATGTTAGATAGACAGACAGACAGACTGATATACACACACGTACATTAGTGTGTATGTTAGAATCAGTTGTTCCATGAAATTGGTATTTCCTGTCTCTGGATTGGGAAATATTTTGAAGGAAAGCACATTCTGGCCAAATTTCATTTCAGTACTTAGTGAGATATGTGGGTTTGGATTTTTTTTTTTTTTTAATGGAAAAGAAACTAAGATGGAACCTAATTTTGTGAAACTGCACAATGCCATGGCTCACATTTGGTTCCAGTTTCTGCTTTTCAGGTTTATCATAACCAGTAAGCCCACATGTAACTAGATTGCATGTACCTGCTCCAGCAGCTTCTATGCAAGCAAAACCCCCATTGACTCCCACTGACTTAAGGGAAGCCTCTTATTGCTACTGATGATGATTTTGAGTTCCTACAAGTGTGAAGCTTTAGGTCCAAATGTGCTGAGAGGCTTAAAAATATCTATGAACATAACTACAGATAATCAGTGTTGCTGAAATGTCAGAGAAGTAACTCAGAAAGTGTCATGATGCAGTTTCCTTATCGCTGAAAGTTATCCCTGAAAGGAAAGAGAACTACAGGGGCTTCCATAATCTTTTTATAAAATCATTATGGCTTCATCCCTTTGGAACACTTGATACTCTTGGCTCCCCAGAGTGGAACAGGAACGAAGTAAGCGTGTAGGATACTTAGTCCTGAAATCCTTGATTT
Organism: Acropternis orthonyx; assembly: GCA_035583155.1. Lineage (NCBI taxonomy): Eukaryota > Metazoa > Chordata > Aves > Passeriformes > Rhinocryptidae > Acropternis > Acropternis orthonyx. Next base: position 11,510,796 of record JAWWEU010000005.1, read on the forward strand.
TGAGATTCAGTGCAAGTTTTGCCTGAGTGATTTATGAGGTAGATGCTAGGAAGGAAGCTTGAGGATTTAGCCATATATGTGTCTCTGGTTTGGACTCACAGATATTTAAAACTCCATTCTTGTTTTAGTAAAGCTGTGCAAGAATTCGCTGAAAATGCTGTCTCCCTTGATTCTTAATGTCTACAGGATATTTCCTGTGATAAATATTAATAAATTTCAAGGACATGGATGAATGCATTTTTATAATTATCAAAAAACAGACATACTGGTTTAGTGTTTAAAATTAATTATAGTATGGAAACTAGCATTCCATAAGGGAATTATATTAACTCATCAGAGTGAGTTCATTTTGCCTTTCAATTTACATTTGTTGAATTTTATTTACTGATTTTGTATTTAACTTCTAAGCACTTACTGAAATCTCAGTTTTTGTAACTAGAGGACTTTGCTCCTAAATGTTTGATTTTACATGCATTTAATTTATATCACCTTATATTTGAACCTGTTACAAGTCCATAAATGCTAATAACTTAAGAGGAAAATAAGAGTAATGAATTTTCAAAAAGTTCCTTCAGTTGCAACATTATTTACGGCATGAGAACGAAAAATTAGTATTGTAGGATTTTAGATTGGTTTTCCTTCTTGATACCTCAGTTTAGCATGTTACTGAAAGGCAAGGGTGAACAAGAACTAGTTGCAATTAGACATTGTTGATTTCAGACCAACTAAACGTTTCATTACCTTATCTGGTTCTCCTGTGTACTACCACAGGGATTACATTCCACCCCAAAAAGGTATTTCATTGGCCATGTGGTGTTATCTGCAATCTTTTCCAGAGTAGGAATGATGATCTGGTTACACTTAATTGCAGAAGCCTGTGATAAATGGGAACCAGCTGTTCAGGTAATTTTATCAGGTACCTCTCAGCATTTCACCTGTACTTTGCAGATTTCTCTGTTGCCATAGGGACTAATTCTTGCTTCCCAAATCTGCAGCACTGAGACTGGGGTGGAGGTTACAGGTTATGGCTTTAGCTGAGCTGGCAGTGGAAGGATCTCTGCCAACACCTACCTGCAAGAAGTTCAAGTTCATCTGGTGCATGAGAGAATAGCAGCAAAAACCAGGGATGGGAAAGATTTGAGTAAGGGTTGACGTGTACTAGAGAGCACCATTGGGGCAGGATGTTCTCTCAGCATTATTAATGTGAACAAAACACAGGAAAGCAGTACAAGGGAAGTCTAAAATATCATAGATGAGGGTTTTGATATTTAATGTGGAGAAGCAGAAAGCCAGGAAATGGAGGGAGAGCCTGCACCACAGCTGTTCACATGACACCTGATTTGACTGAAGGTATTTTCTTTCTGTTTGTAGAGACAAAAACTTATTCATTCTACTACTGCTGGTGTACTTCTGTCTGACTCTGACTGAATTAATAAAGAAGTTGTCTAGCCTTTTGAGAATTCATAAAGATTTTTTCTTCATGGTGTTATGCCTTACTGCAAGGGGAGGAGACATCTTTTCCTTAGATCACCCCAGTGATCACAGCATGGGAGAACAGTCCATAATACTTCTAAAGAATCCTTCCTTCATAAAATCATGTGAAAATCCAAGCCTGAAGTAAAGTATTTTTTTCATTTGAAGCCCCACTGTACCTCATGCAGGCCATTGTGAAAGTCCTCAGACTTGAGAGTTTCCAGTTTAATGATTAGTGAGGGACTCAGAGCAGTTCCACAGTTATCATCACTTCAGCTCCAAAATCTTTAGCTGAATCCTAATCTACTGCATCTTTTGGAAGTTGTTTAGGAACTGTAGCTCCCTGCAGAATCTGTTTTAGAGTCTCCAAAGGGTTACTAAGGTATAACAAAATGGAACACTATTTTAAGGGCATCTCTGCAAATACAAGCTCTCAGCTCTAATGGATTCTACTTTACAGTCTCTACCCAATCTCCCTAGTCTTTTAAAGATTGGTTTGCTTCTATTAGCAAAAATAGCACTGATAGTGGGCACCCTTGACTAGTCTCCCTCGAAAGTCAAAATTGAGATAGTGTTGTGACATTAGTATGCATCCTTGCTCAGAACAGTGTAACTGATGCAATACATTTACAGCAAATTCTAAAATTTCCATCATAGTAAAGAGAAACTGCCATTCAATCCAGTGAAATGCTTTCTCAGCGTCAAAAGATGCTATTACCACAGGACTGGCATAATTTTTCATCTTAAAGAGGATATTAAGTAAGCACAGCAAATTCGTGCAGGTGAGCCTACTGTAACTAAACATAAAATAAAACCACGCATTGTTCAGGATGAATTATTTTAATGCTTATATTTTGAGTCAATTGGCCAATGACTTTGCCAATTTGTTAATATCTGCAGTTAGGAATAAAATGGATCTATGTCACCTATATTGCTATATGTTTCAGTCTGTTTCAATGTTGCCACAATCAGCACCCTTCAGTCTGCAAAGTATCTGCTGCTCAGCACCTGGTTTGCATAATGTAGTGTTAACAAAGATGAAAAAACAGCCAACATCAGCTGGCAGGGGGAAAAAAAAAAAAAAGGTTACCCTTTTCCCCTTTTGAAATGTGAAGACTAATCCTGCCTAATGGTTACAAGATTTCTAAACAATTCCATAGCAATAGACTAAAAAAGTGATCGGTCAGTCCACATATACACAAAGACTAAGCACTTTTGAGTGAGATGAAAAATAAAACAGAGATCCAGCTTAGATCCAGAGCTGTATTTTCAAGACAGCACAGCATGATGGGTAGTAACATCTTTATACAGAAATACTTGGGTTTGAGTTTAGGAACATATTTTAATCACACAGATTTGAATACATAGCCTCCCTCTTCATGGATATTGAGCTCCAGGCAGGGTGAAGCACAGATGTTATTTCCCTTTACACCACTTCTTTATTAAGATTTCAAAATGATATTTCACTTATATTAGGTATGGTCAGGGAGGATCTATTGCATACTATGCTTTCTCGGTGTACCATCTTCTACTTCTGCTAAATTCTAATTAGCTGGCTTGAAATGTCAGCAGCCATGGGCAGCTTTAGGCCCCAAAGCTTTCATTTCTGTTTGTGTGAGTGCACCTGGGCAGATCAGACTTTATACTTTCCTTAATATCTTGCTTGACTTCTCGACTGTCTGTGATGATGTCTAAAACCTTGTTTATGCCTGACACACACTTCAAAGTGCTTCCCACCCTTCCAAATATGCAGTTTGCATATTTGCTGCATGTCCTCTTTCTGCCCTACTCTAATCCCTTCCCATTCCTCTCTTACCCTTCAAATTTGTAAAACAGTCTTTCCTCTGCATATTAGGTAATAATAGCCAGACTGTGAAACTAAAACTTACAGTACTGCATTTCTAATTAATCAAAAAGACATGCTGTAATAATATAGCTACAGACAAGTAGCTGTGCTAGCAGTCACCCAGTGCTCTGTTGGAAAGCAGCTTGCCAAGCAGACCCATCATTAGCCACTAACATAATGGACCTCTGCATGGATTGGACTGGGTTTGTGCATGATGGAGCAGATGGTAGAAAAGAGTAGCCAGGAAGGGTCTAGTTCAGCTACTCAATGACTGGACATGGGAAAGTTTAAAAAAAAAAGAAAAAAAATGTACAGAAAATAAATGAGCACAAGTGGTTGTATTTGAAGATGAGAGGGGGTGGCACTTGAGAAAGTTTGTGTCAGGTGTTAGTTGCAGGTGTAATGTGTTGGAACAATCAGTACAGGGCAATTGGAAAGTACTGCAGTAATCATGGGCCCCTGCATGTTTCTGGTTCAGGTCTGCATAATTTCTTGTAGGTTCTTGTGCCTTGATGTCTAGAGAGGTGATGCAAAGCTCCTGAAAAAGCTGAGGAACTGAAAATCAGAGTCGGACCATATGTCCAGCACATTCGCTAATAGATGCTGGCTCAGTTTCTCATAAAATAAGCATGTGGATAGCCCACCTTTGTCTTCTGGGGAAGAGTGAAGAAAGCACATTTTTTTCTGAGGCTCATTGGTCTCCAGTGTGTCTCATCACCTTTTGATAACTGCTGATGGTAATTTAGGAGAGACTGTGAGGTTTCGTAAATTACAGTAGCTAGAAATGTACAGGCAAGCAATGTCCCAAGCCAGCATTTGTATGAGATCACTTTCTGCCCAATTTTGTTTGAAACTTTTTTCAAGCTGAGATGGGAGACTTTGCTATTGCAGCAATCCTCAGGTGATACTGAGAAAGAAGAACTCTTGGTTTTGAGAAGTCAAGAAGGCTCAGATTTCCAAAACAGCCTTCTAATTTTCAATGCCCAACTTTAGACTTTGTGGGTTTCAATACCCAAGTTACTCAATATTCAGAGCTATAAGGTGACAGCTTAGAGTTGAGTGAGCAGCATTCCTTACCTTCATTACACAACTATCCTATGGAGATAGGGATGAGGCCACATGGATTTTGTTAGGACTAGTTAGACAATGCTTGAATATGAATAGTGCTTAGGATAAAATTTTTGAGCATCCAAAGAAATGTACAAAGTCAATAGTTTCTTCGATTAAAATGATTTGGCCAACTACACAAACAACACTGGTACGTAATTTCTTCTCGCTTAGGAAGAAAGTTCAATGCTGCCCACACTTGCTTACCAGCATGATATCAAAATATATACAAAAAACCTTCCAAAATCAGTGACTGAACAAACATTGAACAACTACTACACTATTTTATACTAATACATCACACCCATTTATTCACTTCTCTGCTAAGCTTTGGTTCTTCTTTACTATTTGCAAGTTCTTAAACCACAATCCACAGTACTTCAGCCTAGCAGACTGCCTGTGAGTTGGAGCTGATGTGCAGATGGACCCGAGCTCCTCTGCACAGGATCCAGGCTGGGCTTTGTGAGCCAGCTTTGTCCCAGAAGGCTTCAGTCACAGTAATGTGGTTCTGTGCCTGAGTTAATGTGCCAGTATGGACATGCTTTCCAAGCTCCACATTTTCCAGACTGATATTGCTTAGAAACAGAGAATCTCATTTATCAATGGACAGAAACTGAACCCGCCAAAATGGAGTAAGCATTGCTGGAGAGTGATTCGGGACTGTGACAGAGATGAAGCGGTGGGAGACTGAGCAGAGGAAACTCATACAATGAGCAAGAACAGCTTGTGTCACGTTACCACCTGTTCCTTTGACATCTGAATTTATGGTCTAAACCATAAATGGCCTAAGGCCTCATTTATTTGAAGTCAGGACAGAAACAGCACATGCCCTACAGAGCTTAAGCTTCACCTTTCAAGTACCAAGCACATGCAATACTGAACAAACCTTACAGAATCTGGGGGCTTTAGGTAACAAATAAAATGAGTACTTACCATACAAACAAAAACTACTGTAGATTAAAGGACATCAAAGTAATCCCTTCTAAACTAAAACAAACCATAAACTAAAAGGAAAAATGCAGTAAATAGATAAATATGAGTGTTTGAGGCCAAATGCAATTCCCACCAAGGAAATAATCAGATGGCAGTAGAAGTACTGCAGCAAAACTCGAGTTAGTATGTTCCTGGCACTGTAGTTTATGGAGAGAATAGATATATAATAATCACCCTGAATAAAATATATACCTGTAACTGGGAAAAGTACAGGATTTTTTAAAGGTCTGTCACTTAAAATAAAAAGCATGAGGCAGGTGGTGGTGACAAAGACTAGGGAATGTGATAACTAGTATTAATAGCAGTTCAAAGAAAGAAGGGTACAGCTGCTGCAGGAAATGTTGGATACAGCTCTGCAGCTGAGCTGCATTTGGTCCTCTGCCCTGAAGTGTAAGAAAGAAAAATGAGTGGATGTAGCCATGGATTTGCTCTAAATCTGCGATTTCAGGATGCCAGCAGACACTCAAGATACCTATCTATCCTATATGAAACAGAGAAGACTTGTTTTCTGTATTTGTTTAAGAGTGACAAATGTCCATAATGTGGCCAAAATGTTTAAACAAGGACAGCACATCACAAAGGAAAACAATCCATCTGTTTTAGCAGCTGGTTTGAAGCATTCAGGTAGGTATCTGTTGCAGTGAAGAAACTCCCCCACTGTTTCAGACTAGTTCCTACAAAGCTAGTTCATCCTGTCTAAAAGAGTTGTCTAGAGCGGTTTGCAGGCTCAGATTTGGACACAGGAAATAATTTTATAGCCATTCTGTAGTCTCTTGTGAATTCAGATTCCATGTTCAATTGCAATTAACCAAGCAAGCTACATAACCACAGCCAGTATCTCTAAAATGACTGCACCCTGGGCCTGTGATCTCTGATAGCTGCTAGCAGGAGTCTATCCCCATCCGAATCTGCAAATGGCTAGAACCAACATTTTCTTTAACAGGCAGCCCATTCAAGACCCTCCTTCAATTGCTGTTGAGTTCTTTGGGAAACAAGAGTACTCAGGACCTGTCAGCAGCAAGGTCAAAGCCCCAGGACTTCATTTACGTATCCGTGTCTTGAGTGTGTTGGGTAAATGGAAGGAATTCATACACTACAGAGATGGCCATTACATAATTTTGGGAGCGCAGAGGACTCCAGCATGAAATTGCTGAGCTATGACAGGAGTCACTGACAGCTATTCTCACAGTGTACATTAACTGATTTACTGCTCTCAATTAGCATATATGCTTATATAGTGATATACTATGTGGATAGTAAAGATGATTTCTATAAACCTGTAGATAAGAAAGTAGCTATTACCAAAATAAGATCTATATAGCTTGGCCATCGAAGGACTACTTGATTCTGTGACTGTGCCATTTCAGTTTGACGCTAATGGATCCCCTTGTTGCCACAGCTGTTGTTCAGCCTGTCATCATAAGTGATGTTTGTGTTAGTAATAGCAGGAGATTTTTATATCGACTCCCTAATAATACATAAAGAACTGTAAACCAATCCACAATGAGAACTTCTCCTTCTTTGCTTCCTTTTTTTGCTCTAATGCTTCATGTCTTGATATTTGTTTGGTAATTTTTTTGTGAGTTTAGAAATTCTGTTCCATTTAACACTTTGACTTCCTGTTGGTGTAGTTTTTCTCTGCAAAGGAACAAATTTACAGACACTGAAAACTGAGCCATTCGGGATCCTGTTGAGATTTCTTATATTACAGCAGACATCCCCAGAATATTCAAATTTATCCAATCTCTTACCAAACTGTACTAATTACGTTCTCAGTTGCTTTAGTCCATGTGTTAAAGCTGTACTCTGTTTATAGACAGGATGTATGTCTTCCTTTTCTTGTCTTGGTAGTAAACAGTAAAACAAAAGGCCATGGAGAACAGTTTCTGGTCATCCTGTTGGCTGGCTTCCAGAAGTGGTACTGGGTGCCCTCCATCTGCAGCCTCCCATGCTAGTTTCTTAATCTTCAAAGTTTCTGAGTCTAGATGTGGAATTTTGAGTACACTGTATATTCCAGGATATGTCTTATTTAACTTCCCCTCCAAAAGAGTGATTAGAATGAAGCACAGTGTTTCACATGTGGTTTTAAAGCAGATGAGTCCATTCAGTTGAGCTAGACATTGTTTCTGAAACATTCAATACCTATATTTATGCTTCCTAGATTGGGGAGAGAACTGAGAAATAAGAAAGAAAAAACCAGCAGATTCAGCAGATTTTATCTCACTATTTCCCCCTTCTGTTTTCATTTGCACTTCTATTTCCATGCAATATTTCATTTCTTTATGCATCTATCACTGCTTCTGTCAGAAGTTCAAAGGCAGCCCGCTTTCATAAAAGAGAGACAGTATTGACTGATCTATAATATCGTTTCTACCTTTTTTGACCAATCCTCAATGCATATTTCCAGTTTTGAAAAACATTTCATGAATCACTGGGCAGTATGAAAAATCTATAGTGTAGGCTCATTACTTCGTGGTTGCTGAATGTTTTCCATTGGTTGTGTTTGCAATGCAAAAATGCAGCCCTTTTTCTCAGGAAAAAGAGGTTAAAATTTCATATATACATAAATAATAAAACAACACATGGAGGTGATATCAGTGTGATATATTTCATTTCCTACATACCTTTGACTGCTCTGCTGTCCATTAATCCACAAAAACTTTCATCATATTCCAACCTTTAGTCTCATTTTTCTAGGTAGTCAGTCAAAAAACCACTTACTTCTCCCCTCTGAAATGTGGCACTCTCAGCCATCCACACAAATGTCACTGGCTGCAGGCCCAGGACAAGCAATATTCTGTTCTATGCTAGTGATCATGGTTTAAGCTCACACCTCATGAGGCTGCAGAAGTGAGAGCTTTATACTTCCTAGCGAGCATCCTGCCCCAGCAAGCAGAGAGGGATAAAATGGCTATAGAAGGTAATTTCAGTGGGGACACAGATCCAGGGCTTCACAGACCTCAGAATATAATGGAAATGACAAGATGATGCAGCTTTAACAGGAGTCACTTTCAGATTCATTTTACATTTTTAATAATTTTTTTCTCATGTTAAGCTACCTATAGAATCTTAGTAACTCAGATTTTTCATTTCAAAGGCATAAAGATATCAAAGTGGTCCTGATACAATTAACCTCTCCCCTCCAATCTATTTTAAGCACTTCTGTCACAAATATTTTTCTGAAAAACACCTTCATACACATCGTGTGGTGGGAACGTACTTAAGTGCTTTCAGCACTCCTGCAGAGTGACATGCAGAACTCAGAGTTTAACTACTTATATCACACCAGATCCCTTTTCTTCTCGCTCTTTTGTGGAAGCTAGTAGATAAACAAAAACTTCCTTTTTCTTACTCTCTTCAAAATTGGCACAGATCTAAATCAGTTCTCTTAAACATTATCTTTTTTTTTCAGCAAAGGAGCCACACTGCTATCAATGAGTCACAATATAATTAAACATTTAAGACTGTCTTGGCTTTCATTCTGAGGAGGTGACAGGGCTAAAGGGTAGCAGCACATTCCAGTTTGGAGGCATTCTGTGTACTGACTTCACATGCACTCTACCACCTCTGGTTATGGTGGAAAGGAGAAAGGACAGCAAGAGCCAGAGCAGGGTTTGCTGGAGTCACACAGGTAGTAAAACTGTACTCAGGAAAAATGTTCTGGCAAACAACATCTGGATCATGAACAGAAACACCAGCCATTGCCCTCACCCTCACTTACATTGAATAGTTTGGCTGAGTGCTGAGGTGCACTGGCATAAGAGGCTCCTCCACCTGAGTACTCATTCCAGGCCAACCACAATGTGGAAAGTAGGTTTATAATTGTTCATTATATTAAAGTGTGAACTATGCTATGTGGTGTCTACATGAACTTCATGAGAAATCAGCCATAGTTCGAAAGAGTTATTTTGTATCTATCTAAGGGAATCTCTGAAAGACAATCTGGGCTAACATGCATTATAAAAAGGTGGTGATTTCATTCATGCAGACAGCTCAGGAGACGTTGCTATTTAAGCAGTTTTATTTAGGAATCAGTGAAAGGGCTCTGTCCATTGTCAATTTTGAGAGGTTTGCCTCTATCTGCACCACCACTTCTCACATGGATTTCTCACTCTACATGGATTTTTATGTTGTCATTAGCATCTTAGGTCCTCCTGAAGCTGCCACAAGCAGATTTTTATTCCATATGACTATTTTGTCAGCCTGTAGCTACCAGAAAGGTGAAAATGACAAGGGTAAATGGGAAGAGGACAAAATCCAGTTTCTTCCATGCAGATGAAAATCTCTCCTCAGTCAGACTTGGTTGAAAAACCCTGCTATTGCTCTGCCACTTTTTCTTCTGGGCTAGGGAAAGCAGCTATGTTTTAATGTCTTTAACTCCAGCTCTAAAGAGGAATAGAAATGCATGTTCAGTATCCCTTGCATATAGAAAATAAATTGGTTGAAGCAGAAGGTTAGGTGGACGTTAAGAAGTTTTCTGTATTGATTCATTTCCAAGTTGATTAAATGCTTTTAAGTTCAGCTTATGCTCTTCTCCTTGCAAGTCTAACTATTTGGTATACAGATTCATATCTACATGTATACAGATTCCAATAGTGTTAAAAAAACAAACCTCCAGATAGCTAGAACTATTAGTTCATAGGAATTTTAAATTAAATAGCTGGGCTGTTTTCCAGATGATTTCTAAAGTTCCCATACTTACACAAAAATCTCCGTAGGATTTACATTACACTACTGTATTTGTTTCAGTGAGCATTTGACTGCCAAGAATACGGTCTATGACCAACATGGCAATCTAATTAAATATTTGACGAGCAGAAAGCTGGACATTATTCAAGTCAAGCATTAAATTAGAAAATTCAGTTTGTCTCCTTTATCAGTAGATTTTTAAATCAGCCTATTCTACCAAAACCTATAAGTTTAATGAATTTGGTCAGACATACTGTGTAACAGATGTCTAACATACAGCCATGAGCCTAAATCATAAAAATGATGCTTCACTTTGGCATGGCAAAATATATTAGAAAGGCTCAGAAAGGTCAGTCACCAGCAACCTGCTTGCTGGTAGTTGAGAAACAGCACTGTAAAATGCATGAGCTGCCTTTTGTAGTCTCTTGCAGGAAGCCTTGGAGAGCCACAGATAATTTCCTTTCAATGATTCATCAAGTTGGCCCTTTGTTTCACTAATTTGAGTGTCAAGTGCAACCACATAATAAAGAATCACCAAGACCTGATAAGATTCTTCTTATATTGCTCCGTTTGTCTTAACAACTGGTACTATTGAAACCAAACTCACAAACTGAATAAATAGCAAGCATGTGCGCAATATGGCATTCTTCTGTGAAATGATAAAACGTGTTTACTGCACTATCCACTGACTTACCACACATTCTTGTTTCTTTTTACTTTCTTAAAAGGCACTAAATGCTGCATGCTGTGCCCATGCTAGAGATGGCATTTGTTTCACTGTTAGTCCTCCAGTGAATTAGTAAAGATAAAAAATGGATTTCAATGACAATTCCAGCCTTGAGAAAGCTGCTATTGCGACCATGGTTGAGTTACCCTGCTGATAGTTTTCTCCTTAATGTAATTTTTAATACTATATAGCTGTAGGTTAGATGTGAAGCCATATATTAGAACTATTATTTCCATGAGCAGTTTCAAGTGAAATAACTTCATGATTAGGAGGTAGATTTTTTTTAAACGCTGTCAGTCTAATATCTTTGTAAGAGATCAACCTTAAAATGGCTTGTTTAGAAGCGGTACATTTATATACGTGGCATTCCCAGAGGAAAAAAAAAATCTACGTAATATGAGGTCTGCTAACAAAGTTTTCAGAACTGAACTGTACACCATTAACACAGAGAAAAAGAGAAAAAAGAACTTTAGAAGGCTGCTTGTAAGAGTGGGAAAATGTCCGCCTTCAGAAACCAGAGATGGCATGGGGAACAAGTCTGTGAGATTTGCTTTAGAACACGAAGACAGCTTCTGTCAAAAGGGTTTGAAATCGGTTGTTAGGGCTTGGGGAAGGTTGTACAAGAGGGTGTCGTCAGCGCCGCACAAGGAGTTGAGGGCGTCGATTTATTTTTTTTTTTTCCCCCCTACCAACGTGAATTTAAAGTATTGCCTGAACCCTGCCAGCTCCAGGAAACCCAGCCAGCGGTGGGAGAACCAGGCATTTTCCACTGGGAAAAACACAAACAGCGTAGCGGGAGGGTCGCGCCCCGGCGGCACCGGCAGAACAGAGGCAGGGGCAGGCAGAGCATCCCTGCCGGAGCCGCCCCGCGGGGCGGGAGGCAGAAGTTAAACTTCCACCTGCCCTGAAGTCGCCGCTGCGCCGGCAGCGGGAGGCGGGGGCGGGGGCGGAGGCAGGCGGGGCAGCCGAGGACCCGGCTCTGGCAGGCTCCGAGGGTCCGGCCGGGTGTAATTCCCCCCTAATCCCCGCCACGGCGGCGGCTGCCCGGCCGAGCCATGTCTGCGGCTTCCCCGCCATGCCGAGCCTAGCGGGGAGCGGGAGGACTGGCGGCCGGGAGGCGCACAAAATGAAGACCCTGATGGTAAGTGCATTGTTGGCACTGCTCATCCCGGCTCCGGCAGCGGGGAGGAGAGCGGAGAGGAGCGGAGAGAGGCGCGGGGCTGCCCCCGGCACACGCTCCATCCTTCCCCGGCTCTTCGGGATCCCGCGGAGACGACCAAAACCTCGGCGGCGGCGGCCAAGAACTTTCCGCCTGCTTTCTTTTATTCGTGTTGCTCGTGGTTTGGGGGTTTTGTGTGTGTGTGTGTGTGTGTGTGCGCGCATTTTAAGGAGGGTATAGAAAACCGATCTGCTTAAAGAACGATGCTGGTGGTAGCTGGGCGGGGGGAGCGCTACAGTCCCCAACACTCGTAAAAATGCACGGATGAGGTGCCCGAACGGGGACGGCGGCGCGGGAATAGGGCGCGGGGGAGCCGGGCGCACGGATGGGAGAGGAGGCAAGGAAGCGGGGCTGGGGGAGAGGGAGGGAGGCAGGCAGAGGAGGGGGCAGGAGGGCGACGGAGGGGGTTCCGCAGCTCTCCCGCACTTTTGGCGGGTCTGCGGCGGGTGAAACTTGCGGGTGCGCCGGCGGGGGAGCGGCGCGCCCCGCTGGGCCCCGCGGCGGGGCCAGCCCGCTGAGCCGGCTCTGTCTCTGCCCCCCGCAGCGCCACGGGCTGGCCGTCTGCCTGGCGCTCACTACCATGTGCACCAGCTTGTTGCTCATGTACGGCGGCATCGGCAGCATCGGCGGCGGCCGCCCGGAGCCGCGGCGGCGGCAGCAGCAGGTGGCGGCGGTGCCCAGCCGCCCGCCGGAGCGCGGCCAGCGCCACCCGGCTCTCCCCGTCGGGGCCGGCCTCCTGGAGGGATACATCAGCGTCCTGGAGCACAAGGTGAGCCTCCGGCCGCGGGACCGCCCCACCCTCCCGGCACCCGGGGCGGGGCACCGAGCCCGTACCTGCCGAGCCCCCCAGTTATCCCCGGGAGATGTCCCGGCTGCCTCCGGGTGAGCGCTGGCTTCTGCAGCGCTCGGGTGCCGTCGTGCCTGGCCCCGAGGGCGTGAATTAACGGGGTCAGGGCCCGGTGTGAGTCTTCGGTCAGGCGTTTGTGCAGTGCTGGTTATCTTCTCCCTTGAAGGAGGGGTTGAAGGTTTTTGTTTCTAGTGTTGGGTAGTATAGCTGCAATACAAATGTATGTTCACGATGATGTTCGTAAGGGTTAAAGAATGAAGTTTATTTGCTGGAAGGGGAGGTCAATAGGTACGTGTTTATTCTTAGCTCGTTTTGTGATGGGAAACCAAAAAGAATGTCTCCAACACAAATGACCTTTTCATCCCCCTCCTGGGAAGCAGAAGTTGTCAACCGTAGTTGCCATTCGAGAAATTGGGGGCACTTCTTTAATGGTGAGCAAAATGATGTCCCTCCCCTCGACAGGGGGATTACCAGGCTGGATTGTCAGACTATTGTACCTCTTTACCAGAGACAGGCAGACAGCTCACAGGACAGATGTAGTGACATAAAGTGAGCAAGGGGGCACATCCATGCTGAAGAGATACTTGATCTTCAGTAATTTTCTTAGAAGTCAGATTTCCCTGCTTTTTGTGCTGTGTTTGGTTTGTTGCACTTACCTGGAAACTCCAAGGTCTCCCTCCGCCAAAACCCCAGATAATGTTTAGTACACACACATCTTGCAGTAAGAATTTACAGTTAAAAAACTAAGCAAGGGAAGCAGGATTTTCAACTTTCTCTCCTGTTTTCACTTCCAGAGTGACAACTTTCTGAAAGATATGTTGTCAAACATATTACTGGGCTCAGTTTAGAGGTACTGTGTGAAGACTAGTGGCTTTGATATGCAGAGATTTTTATTGTTCCTTCTGGCATCACGTTCTATGCAAGAGTTATCTGTAGGGCTCTTAACACGGAAAAACAGCACATGATGGTGCCTTGTGGGCTTTATTTGCTTTCTTACATGGTTCTCCTTGAAATTCTCATATGTAATGTCTACAGGAGAAGCAAGTTTGGCCACAGGCTTCCTACTGTGTGTGGTGTCCCCTTGTAATTCTTTTGTTCTTCTTGAACATGACTGTAGTGATAGGTGTAGATAGATATGCATGTAGTTCTTGTAAACAGCAGCAGCTGAAAAGGCATCTGTGGGTTTTTAGGATGCATATGTGAGTAGTCCTCTGACACTGGTAACTTACATGTGTTTCTCCTAACTCACAAACATTCCTCATTAACAGACCATACTTACAGTCAGTATTCCGTGTTTATTGTTTTCCAGGGTAATTTTAATGTTTCCCAGTGTTTTGGAGAAAGATGATCCTCTGGCTTTTTAATATATTGTAATATGGCCCAACCCCACAGATCCTCCATTTCTGAATTTCATTTCACATAGCTCATGCCTCACAATAATAATCTGTTGAAGGTTTAATAACTTTTCCACATAACTTCTGTGGGTCAGAAAGGATCCTCTACAATCCCTGCTGTGTTCCCAGCTTGCCTTGTCTTACTTTAATGCACATGAGATCATGCAGAGAGCTATGCCACTGTGCTATACAGAGCAGTGAGGACACTGTATTAACATAAGGGGATGATGGGGAGAGAAGGGCTTTGACTCTTGATAGTGTATTTGTTTTAGTAATTTTATATAGTAATTTTATTTAGTAATCCGTGTTCTTGACATGGAATATGTAAGTTTCCTGCAGAATTAAAAAAATGGAGAATGTGGAAGATGAGAGGCATTTGAAAAAAAAAAAAGGATGCAGGGCTGGTGATGGTGAGAATAGGGAGAGAGACTGCAAGAACTGAGAAATGGTGAAACATTTTCAGAGAACATGTGTTTTGGGTGAGACACTGGAAACTGCAGAGAAGACAGCTTGAATAGCAGGTATCATAAAAGTCCAGTCCAAAGTGAGAGGAAACGAGGGAATCAGGGAAGTTTAAAGATAAAATTCTGCAGTTGTGGACATGACTGGAAGAGACAGGGAGGTCTGGAAGGAGGTGAAAAGTACATGTTGTTTGAGGACAGCAGGCTTGGAAACGTAAGAGAGGAATGACTTCAGCAATGGTACATGTTATTTTGATAGCACAGAGGTGAAGGTGTGAAATTACAATGAAAGGTAGATTTTTTGCAATACAGCCTCCTTAATTTCCCATATAGAATCTTGGGATTATCTGTCAAGTTGAATGACCTGAAGCTGAATGGCCATTATACAAAATTCATCCTTGGTATGTGTTCATGCATGAATGACAGCAGGAAACTAAATGTCTAGATCACACAGATCTAGAAGCTGAAACATGTTCCTGTTTCTGGATCTCATAGTTTGCTTTAATACAAAAATCTTGTTTCGTGTTTGTGGTGTTGTATTCAAATGTTATATGTTTAATGAGAGTAAGTATGCATATATATGTAAAAGTTACATGATAAGTACTGAACTTAGTATTAATCCATAATCAGTGTAGTATTAACATTTACAGAAGATGTGTAAGTATGTGGTAGTATAGACATTTCTCCTCAGGGATAAAATTTAACAATTGTCCACATTGTGAAGTACCATGTATTACAAATGTCTGTCACTACTAGCAATACAATTCATTTAGTAGTGCTGGATGATCATGTATGGAGACTATTTGCCAGAAAATCAAGGCATTAGTAAAGTACCAATGATTTTGAAATATAGCTTGCAATATTGTAATTACCAATTATTTTACTTCTTTTATTTTATGTTCAGTAAGAATTATAGTTTCTCATCCATCCTGTGAAGAGAGAAACAGGCAGTCTCTGAGAATACAGCAAAATATGTAACATTCTTTCTACTGGGTTGAAGAGGTTTTTTGCAGGAATTTCTTGTCTCTTGCTCAGATTTTTGTAATACTTTGTTTCATGGTTTCTGCAATTGCATTTTTCTGTGAGTCAAGCATCAGAGATCAGAACCCATGTACTTAGCTTTAGTAGCCTGTGACAGTTTAGCAGTGCATACTGAAGTTTTGTTGAACTGAACTCTTCAAACAAAAAAATTCAGAAATGCTGTGAATTCAGAGATGCAAGTGGATTCTTGTCGTTTGCCTCTGCGTGTCCCAGAGCAACAGCAGTTGACAGTCATTGCTGATGGATGTTTGAAACGAATAAGTAGTATATATTTATTTTTTTTTGTTCCCAATAGCCAGATGTTACATCCTAAAAAATGTTACATTTGGAACAGAAAATATGGTTTGCTCATAGTTGCTATTGAGAGGTCAAGGACTGAAATGAAGTGAAATAGGCAGCAGCTTCTTTTCTACTTCCAGGAGCTGTTGCTTCCTAGAGGCACATTGATAGGGTGTAGCACTGCTCAACTCCTGCATCTGTTCTGCAGTTAGAAAGGACAAGAGTCCCAGACTGTCAGATTGACATCTTTCATGAATCTTTGTGTGTAATCCTGAAATTAAAGAGGTTTTGTCACTGGTATTGAGGGAAGCAGAATTCTGCTCCTCCCGTGGGGTGGCATGGGGATAAGCCTCTCTGTTGATTTATCATAGTGCTAGCAAGAAATTACAATGCTAATATTTTAAAAGCAATTACTGCATACAAATAAGAGACTGGTAATGAAAGTAGGAAATGTAGCACTATTCCAGAACTTGCAAGAAATAAATATTTAACTATTATATTACTATTCTGAAATGAATGTGAAAACATATCTCTGGATAGTTAAAAAGCTTTTCAGCCAGTATTGACTCAACAGTTGGTACTGCAAATAAAATACTGGTTTGTCACGTATATAATTGAATAGTATTTCAAGCCATCAAGGATGTTGTTTCTTAGAAAATTAAAAAAAACCATCAATCTTGCAGACTAAATGCATGATTTCTTGCAACAACATCTAAATACCTTGAGTGCACTGAGATCAACATGATAATGTAAGTGATCACAATGATTTCTTAATTTATGATAATACAAATTATCATATGCAAAGAAATCTTTGTGATCCCTTTAAAATAGTGCAGATCAGAGGATTGTGTAGTTAATGAAGTGTTTGAGAAACAGCCATTCTGCAAATAATGCTATAGCTCCTTAATCTCTGAGATGCAGAAAGTTGCTCTTGGATGAAACTATTTTTTCCAGGATAGTAAACTTTGTGCACTTAAAATAAGATGTAATCTTCCCATGTTTTACATTATTTTTAGTAAATATTAAAAGGATTTGGAATATGAATTTTTACTGAGTTGAACCATTGATGGTTTGGGACTGAATAGTTTTGGGGGTGTTCACTAAACCAACCTTTGAACTAACTTATGTAGAGATGAGAAGGAATTGAATTATTTTGAAGGTTTTAGTGTCTTTTAAATGAATTTATCACAGAATCATAAAGTGTTTTACAGCAAAACAGCTTGTCTTGCCTGAGGTGGGATCAAGCCCACTGAGTTAAGTAAACCATGTACCATGATTTCATTACATGTTCCTGTTTGCCCCTGAAATTCCTACCTGCAAAGGAAGGAACACAAACTTTATTATGCAATTAAGTATTTGATGGAGCTTTTATTATGTGAGAGATCCACAAGGGGGAGACTTTATTCTAGAATAACCTTGTTTGGGACACTTCCATCTGTCGGGGACCTGTGCTAGGTGGGAGTCCAAAAAGACCCTTGCTCAGCGTTTTGTTGGCTTTTTGGCTTTTATTTTTATTTTTAGGTACCATAGTTACCTTTTGCACTGAGAAGCTGCAGGTTTATTTAAACCCTTAAAAGCTGACAGATTTAAAAAAAAAAAAAGGGATCATGACAGTCACAGAATGCAACTGAATATCCACATGCTCAGAGTGGAAACAATTGTTTTCCAAGATTTACCCAACTTTTGAACAATGAGTGTTCTGTGCTTTGTATTTTCCTACTTTTGAGCTATGCAGTAGTGGGCTTTTTCAGCCTGACAAATTGTAATACCGGATTCCTTCATTTTGATGACCCTTGTCTAAAGTTTTTAGCAGTTTCTGTGTGTACTAGATGCTAACACATGGTGTGCAATGCAGAGCACACAGCAATGACAAGATATGATGGTACGTATTCCTGTTTTCCAGGTTGCTTGGCATCTGTGCAGAGAACCAGTTGTTCTAGCCTGGCACTGCTCCTGTTTAGATTATCTTCAAATATTTTTAAAGGTTTACATATAGGTGTCAGTTAGCTGTGCAGTTCTTGCATTTATTTTATGAAAAAGGCCATATTCTGCAGTTGGATACATCTTCTGTAGAATTCTGACTCCAGTGTGTTAGATATCAGGATAATAAAAACAAGTAACATTTTACAGTTACCACTATGGCCTAATTCTGAAATCTAACTAGTAGGGGTAGTGAGTCCAGGCAGAGGTCAGAATCTGTTGCTTAAAAATAGTCTCAAAAGAGTACAGATACTATTAAATACTGAAACGTCTCTGAAAACTGGAAGATGCTTGGTATGCATCTCGTGCATGGTGTTGTAAATGGTCATTAATGTAACATGGTGCATAAGAACCTACCCAACCACAAACTAGTTGTTTTCTGATCATTTACTTGTGATTGAGAAGATGAAGGAGAGGAAATCATTGTTGTAATACCAGGTGAAGATGTAATTTGTGAAATTTTGTGATGTAGCTTTATTCTTTCATAGAAGTGAAACAAAGAGGTTATTTCATAGACTATAAAAAATGTTTATGATGGATTTCATTGCAAACATAAATACACAGGTGACAGCTGATGCAGAGTTGTGTTTTAATTTTCTTCCATTTTAAAAAAAGTTCCATCTCACAGCAATATCTGATACCATGTATGGGTCCTAATATATTGTTTTCACAAATGAGACAAAGTTCTTTTTTTTCTTTTTTTTTCTTAGTAGAAATAAAATTGCAAAAGCCTGAAGATATTTTGGTTTGTTTTGCACTGCTGTTTTTTGATTGTTTCTGGATTATAGCCTTTATCCTGAATCATGAGGAGTGAGGAACGAGTAAATACGCTGTCTGCTTACCTGTGTTCTTTTGTGAACATGCAAAATTGTTAATTGGATGGATATACAAAATACTTCCAGGCAGGGAATTGGTGACACTTTGTCTGCTAGTGCAATTTGCTCATCTCTCATGCAAAACCTCTTAATTTTTTTTCCACTTCATTTACATCATTAATTTCAGTGACCACGTTTGTTTTTCCAGTATGTGCTGAACAATATTATATTTGATAGCCATTTAAAGTTGCCATATTGTGCACTTCTTTTTCACATGATCTTTCACTGTGAGCATTTTAGGCTATTTTCATCTTCCTGTGAAGACAAAGTGTTCTTTTGAAGGATTTTAATCCTTGGTGGAAGCAAGTCTGAACTAAATGAGATTTTCAATGACAGGAAATGTAATTTTTGCTCACAGCTGATGGATATCTCTCAATAGAGTTCCTTAAGTTCTCCCTTTCTGCTTGTCCTGGGGCATAAGTGGATATTGAGTGTCATCCTAACTATGTGATATCCTCAAAACAACAGACTGCCAGTAGTTTCCTTTTCCCAGTGACCTTCCTTATTAGTTTAACCTGTATTGCTCAGTAACGCTCCATATGCACATCCTTGATGCAGAGGTGGCATTGATACGAAAGAACTCAGTGTATTAATTGAGCTTCTAATTAGGGCAATTATGATCAAATCAGCAGTCATTTGGTGCTGATATAAGCAGATGTGACAGCCCAAAAGCTACTTTGAAGGTGAGGTGAAGCATCATGATATTTCACCTCACTTCATTTCACTCATCCCTAAACAATCTCCATTAGTCATCACTCTTGTGCTCTAATAGTTAAAACTTGAAGTGTTATTACCAGGTTAACTACCGAAGTTTACTACCAGCTGGAAAAGCAAAGACATTCAGTTCAGAAACTGCTATTAGTTGTTCCCCATTGTCATTCTGAAAAAAGCCTAATACAGTTAAGAGTTACATAGGAAGTGAGGGAACAAGTCAAAGCTGAAACCTGCCTTCAGAGAGTCTGTTTGCAACAGAAGTGCAAAATACAAGTTGAGAAGTGGAGCTCTGAGGTGCCCCTTGATGGTCTCTATGAAAGCCAGAGTTGGGCACTGAGAAACACATACACAGTCCTATAGAGAATATACCATTTGAACTGAGGTGAGGCAAATCTGGCAACACTGTTAGTGTCTGGGCTGCGTTCAGAGAGACACAGACTGTTAAGCACAGTGTGTATATTAAGTGTAATAATAAATATTGGATACTGTAACCTTGTAAGAAAACTTAAGAATAAGACTGGGTTATTTTAAAACACAGGATAAACTGATATATTTAATAGATTACTGGAGTATTTTTTCACAATGGCAGTGAACTAGTGCGAAATGTTCATTGTCCAAGGAAAGGGAACAGTAATGGGTTTATATGGTATACAGGCAGCATGAATCAGGTTTTCTTAATTCAGATTTAATAATCTGGAGTGTTGTAAGTAGCACAGAACAAGAATATATAAATGTGTGCTTTGTTGTTAAATACAACATGTTAGGAATTCATTGCAGCTGTACAAAAATTTCCATGGCAAGAATGGGTGGCTCTGTTAGAAATAACCTGGAAAAGAGGAAAATCTTTCTCAATAACCAGTCAACATATTTGGACTTAGGCAAATAATATATTTTGATTTTGTATGTTATTAGCATCCTCAGGTGTTGGCATGATGTTAATATTGCAGAAACAAAAATATTCTGTAAATTTTTTACTGTTGGACAGTATTCAGTTAGAATATATCTTACCCTCAGCTGTAGCAGGTCATAAAAGTAGATGTAATAGCATTCAGCAGAGCATCAGTCTAAGAGTTATCTCTAAAGAAAAGAAAAATTCCACAGTGCAAGTTTGTGCAGATGTACATCTATATGAAGCTTTGTGCACAGGAAAGTTAAAGGACTATTGTTATGCCTAAGAAATGGCTGGCTGAGAAATAAGGTTCTAGAGACTGCATTCATCACCAAGTACATGCTACTTACCAGTTTGCCTGCATGAGGTTAAAACCTTTGCTCCCAGTTTGAGACCGAGCTGTGTTTTGCAGACAGTGACATGAGTTACACCCAGGGTCATTACCTTCTAAACTTTCTCACCTGCACTACCATTCTCTGTGGATAGACATTTTTATTCCATTTCAATAAACTTCACCCCTGTGACTTGTACAAAAAATTAGCATCTGAGGAAGCAAATGATTTGAGGCAGCAGAGAGGGAGGTAGCACTGTGGCTAAGGGCTGATGAAATGATGCATAGAGTCCAAAGCTAGGGGTGGCTGGGTCAGTCAGTCTTAGGTAGTGTGGTTTGGGACAGGCTTGTTAGCTTGAAACCAGGATAGTCATGCTGTGTCTAAGCAAGCAAAATCCTGACCTTTGGCAGGTATGTTTCTTCTGGAGCTGGGCTGGCACTTGGGCATTTGGGCTCAAGATAGGCTGAAACTGTGGACAAGTCCTGGAAATACATGAGCTGAAGCTACATTGTTCCAGGGGAATGGTGGTAAAGACATGCCCAGAACACTTCTGGACAGTACTCGAGTGCAGTGCCAGGGTCTGAAACTGCATTTGAAGTACTAGCTGTGCTTTAACTATAGCCATCCAAACTACATACACCTTGTATTTGCAGAGACTGAACATTCGGCCACAGAAAAAACGTGTTTTCCAAGAAACATGATTTCCAAGACTTGTCCACAGTCCTTATAAAAAAGCCTTTGGCCGAATGCATGGAAGCAGTGCTTTCCCAGCAGTCTTTGTGCAGAGCACAGAGGCTCACAGGGAGTGTGTGCTGTTGTACAACCTGTGCTATCCCTTCCCTGCTCTGCTCTAGCTTTCAGTATGGCACCTTTGTGTCAGTTCTTCCAACATTGGGCTGAATTTCGTCCATGGAGATGAGAATAATGTCAAATGTGATTCTAAATTTTGTTGCTGTCCGTTTTAGTCTTAATACTACTGCAAAAGGGTGAGTTTTACACAGCTCAGCATATTGGTTCACTCTAAAATAGAAACATAAAACCCCAAAATACAGCCAGTGGTCTGAATGCAGCTGCCAGAGCAACAGAGTACTGCCTGTCCTTCCTTAGCTCATCTGCATGTGCCTGGATAATTTCAGGTGAACTCCTCTTTTATCAAAACAAAACGTAACAAAACATCCTGTGTTTTACTTAGATAATTTATTTCTTAGCGCTTCTATTCCATAAAATTGTTATTGTTCATACTGTTGATGACTGTCCAAGATACGTTTTAGAAATAAAAAACCTATGGCAAAGTCACTGCTCTTTCCACTTGTTCATCTACTTAGGTATTCCCTTTGTAACAGTGCTCCAGATTTCTTTCTGTTTTTAATAGTGATTCATGAGCCTTACGAAGACTGAGACAGTTTGTTATAATATTGCTCACATTATCCATGAGAACTGCCTCGGACGTGAATGGAACTGTACATAACAACCAGCACTTCAGCGAGGCTTTTCCGAGTGCCAGCTGCCATGATGCCTAAGCATATGTCTGTATGGGATTTTGCCAGCAGACGGGAGCACGCTCTGCCCTCCCCGCGAGCTGGTTGGAGATGCACAGGCTCTGCTCTGGCAGCGGAGTTGCTGCACTTAGCATGTTGCTAAGCCAGAACTAATAAGCTTGACTGAGAGGCAGGGTTTATTATCCTGGGCTCAGCAGCATATGTGGTGTGGTTATGTAGCTTATACACAGAGCTTCTCTGAGTCCTACAGTCAGCTCACAGGCAGATCTTGCATGTGGTTGGCTGTGTGGAGCATGGTCAGTGTTTGCTTCCATCTCCCTGCAAAAACCTTCTAATCCATATCCCAGTGTGTCCTCACCCTGCTCCAGAGGAGCATTTTCAGTCCTGTGGCCAGAATTTTCTCCCTTACACAATGGGAGAATATAACTCACGGTACTCTTGTTACTTACATTTTGGTCCTTGGGATTGCCACACGTTTAGTACACTTAACACAAAAGAGTATTTTTCATCATTTCTCTTTTGTACTGCAGCCTAGTATGATAGATGGTGTTGTGGATCAGGTTTTCAAAGTTTGAAATAGACACTAAATTAGGTTCACAGATTTAGTCATCTAAGTCACCACTTAAGACAAAATCTGCTGTTTTCACTGGACAGATACTTGTTAAAGAAAAGATTTTAATTGCTTTGTTTTAGAAAAGCATGTTTGAAAATGAAGCCATGAAGTTTTTTTGCTTGTAGTGTGGCTATTTCTATATGCACAGATTATTTAATCTGTAATGTTTGTGTTTTCATTTGCGTTTTCTGGTGTTCTTACCGTGTAGGTATTTCTTTGGAAATATTGATAACTTTGTCTTAATTTCGGTCAGTAAAGAATTTTTGCTGATAAGATATTTAGTAATATCTTCATTAATGAGAGACTGCTGAGCCTTTGAGCCTTAATGTTACTCTTTCCATATGTAATTATCATATTAATAGATTTAATTTTAATTTTTATGAATAGCCAAAAGCTCTATTTTTTTACAAGTAGAATCAAAACTAGAGCTACATTTTTCACTTTTGCTGTATCTGCTTTATGTATCAGCACTACAAAGAAGCAATGAACCTAGTTATAGATATGCTGAATATTCTTTCTTGGGGTGGTATTGGTGTATCCCTGATGGTTTAAGGGCATAATTGAGGTACTTTGTGCAGCTGGTAGATGTGGAGGAGGGATATCAGAGCCAGGAGGGTATCTCTGGTATTAATATGTCTGATTTCTTCCAGCACAGTGATCCTTTTGATCTGCAGCAGTTTGTGCAATACAGAACAGCTTTCAGGGTATCTTTACTTATGCCTGTGGACATTTTGGCCTGGAAGGTGAAATGAGGCTTTAGAATCACCTTTCACTCCCAGCTGTGCTGATTGGAAACTTTGCACAGCCTGTAACCCACCTGTAAGTGTAGGGATCATACATCTGCTCTCATGAGAGACACTGAGTGTGCAGCATCCTGGGCTTCACTAGAAGGTGCAGCTGGCGCTCAGCCTTTCTTGTCAGAACTCTCAGTGCTGTCAGGATGGATATCCTGTACACACATATAACATGTAACCTGTAATAGCCCATCTCTTCAGATCAAATCTAGGTTTGAGACAATTCCCAGGACCTGAAGACCTGGCTTTGAGGTTTCTTACTGCCGTGGAACACAGTGAAACAGCTGCATTAGGAGCATCTTAGAAAGTGGAGTTTATGCTAAAAAGGGGCAGAGCCATTATACTTGCGCCGGTGCTCTCAGACACATACAGAATAAATTGATTGATGATAGGATGCGTCAGCTTTATTAAAGCTTCTCAGAAATGATTTTTTTTGAATTATGCCACTTTCTAGGGATATTTTTCATTGTGTTATGAAGATGACGTATCATATTTGTAGTGCATAATGTGAAAAAAATTATTTTAACATGACACTTAAATGTCCTAACATTTGAACTTTCAGGTATGATGGTTAATTTTCGCAGTCTATAGAAAATAAAAAAAGAAGATTAATTCTGTTTGAAGGTGCAAGGGGTGATCTCATCCATGTCATACTAAGTCCAAGGACCAACAGTTACGTTCTCAGAACTTTTTAAAATTGATTGTATTATTCACAGTAGAATCTGGTGACTGAGATCAGAGGTAAAACCAGCTATAACAGAGCAGTGTGTAAGCCAGTTCCCAGTTTAGCTGAAATTGAGTCCTATCACCCCATGATTGTGAAGGACGAGGTTGCATCTGCCTTTTTTTTTTTTTTTTTTTTAATTACTTTTTTGTATACCAGTCTGTGCAAAGGACTGAGACTTTGAGATTCAAAATAAAGGTAATCTTTAAAAAATAGTTTCCCTTGGAAAACAAATAGATCTGTCAAATTATTTTTTGTTTCATATCTCGTACTTGACATCAGTAAAACTACTGAAAATTACATTCCGCTGTGTTTATTAAAGTTGTGCTCCTATGCAGTAATACACATAAGACATCTTATACTGCCTTAAGGATTAAGTTAAGCTCCTTTGTCAAGCCTGTTGGTATGGCAGGACTGTTAATCTTTAGCTGTCAGAGTCTGGGTAGATCCTTCTTTAGGCTGAGGCCATGTCTAAGTGTAAAGAAATTAAAACAGAATCAGCTCGTAGTATTTATGTTTTCATATTTTTGCACAGAGCAATCAATAAAAAGAGAAGCTGTTTTATATATACATATTTCTCTATTTCAAGCTCTCATTTAGCAGCGTTATATTTGCTTTATGTTTGTGACATATGAAGACAAAGTTGACAGTGTTCAAAATATTAAATTAATTCATGAAAGTAAAATGTGCACTGGGTGACAGCTCATTGAAAGGAGGACAGAGGATAATTTTGTGAACCTATATTTCCTAGTTAAAATTCCACAGAGTTATCTACAGTGTGTTCATGTTTTATTATTACATCAGTAATTACTCTTACATTTTCCTTTCAAATTACAACATTAAGCCACAGAAGAAGAAATGTACTAAAGTTGCAGCCTATTTAGACATGACAAGACTTGAAACAAAACTGTATGGAAGGAATGGTGAAGCTGGGAGGCAAAGTTAAATTCATTCTGAAAAATAAAAGCTAGCATTTTAGCCCCAACAGGGTACAAAACTGTAGTAAGGAACTACAGTATTGTGCTATAGGTATCAAAGTTTTGCATTTCACTGTGGGTGTCTGTACCACTTAACTAATGTTGTTCTAGCTAAAGCTTGTGAAGAGAAATTTTCTAATAATTATCTGCTAATAGCCAACTAGTGCAATTTGTGCAAATATTCATCCAGTGAAGTGATACAGGTTGTATGTTGAAGCAGTAGGTAAAATATACTACAAAGAAGCTTTTGAGTGTGATAGGTGCCCAAATTGTACTTTTCTAATCAGGCTGTATTTGTTTTAAAAAACAGGAAAAGAAACCCTCAACAAATAACAATTTTCTTTCATGTTCTCCTTCAAATACAGTTTCAAGTGACTGTTTTTATATTTTACACACATATAACCTTCCCATTTTCTGGAAAAAGAGGGTTTTTTTCCCTCAGCTCCTTAAATAATAATACTTTGTGTTTGCATATCACCTTGCTTCTGAGGATCTCCAAGTGCCATAGAAACATTAAATGGAGACTCCTGGCTTAAAATACAGGAGTATTAATCCCTTATGGTAGAGCAGGATAGTGAAACAAGAAAGTTGAAGCCGTAGTTTTGACCTTGAGTGTCCAGAGAGGAATTTCAGAGTAGGACTTTGGAAAGTACTGCAGTGTTGAAAACTGGGTAGGTGTGCGCAAGCAATCACTTTGAGATACCTGACTTTCAGGCGTGGCTGGAAGTGAAATTTCAGACCTTGTTCTATGTAACACTGAAGTTATATACAGTGGATTTGGGAGAGTTACGCACCTGAAATGGATTTGAGATACTCGCTCTGCTGTGCAGAGCTGCCCAATAGAAAAACACTTCAGTGTGTGTGCTTTCAGTCCAGCTTGGACAGGGTCATGGTGGAGGATGGTTTAGCCCAGATAACAGATGACAAAAGAGAACACAATCTGTGCAGATCTTACATGGAAATGATGTGTAAAGCATTTGAGGTCCTTCTCCAGGAGCTGTTAAAGCACATATTTCAAGAAGCACGAGAAGTTGGAGATTACAAGTCTTTGGAGTTTTCCAAAGAGCTTACTAATCTATTTTATTGAGCTGTGTAACTCCCCCAGCTTCATCATATGTGGCAGTGTTAGATGTCCTGCAAGGCTGCCATATTTCCTCCTGTCAGACACACAGAAAGAGCAGTTCCTTAAGTGCAGATCTACATGGTGACTGAACAAGGCTTTTGTAGACCACGCTTTAGGTTTTGGCTTTCAGATTCTGTCGAAGTGTCATCAGCTATGTCTGAGACTCTGAGATCTCATTCTAAATTAGTACACAGGCACTTAAATAAATAAATGCCTTGATTTTTAGAGCATGTTGAACTGCATACACTTTGCAACAGCTCTGGTGGTTAGGGCAGGTTAACCCTTTAGGCATGATACTTGATGTGCACAGCAGGGCTGCACATCACAGTGTTTTGGGCTCTAATAAACATCAATGGGGCGTGCAAATACAGGCACTGAACAGAGTTAAATAGGCAGCCTCCAGTCCTTAAGGCAAGTGTATTCATCATACTGGCACCAACTACTTGTTTTACATTAATTTATTATGCCTTGAAATATTTGGTATATATTTTATATTGTACTGTGTCATGCATTTGGTATTTATTAAAGGACATTTTGGTAAAAATATGTTTAAAAATCAAATGTGAATTTCACTGATGGGAGGAAGAATTCTGATAGCACATCTCAGACTTCTTTTTGCATATTCAAATAGTCTGATCTTATTTTAGTTTAAAGCAAAAATAAAATCCTTTTCTGGCT
Organism: Acropternis orthonyx; assembly: GCA_035583155.1. Taxonomy (NCBI): domain Eukaryota; kingdom Metazoa; phylum Chordata; class Aves; order Passeriformes; family Rhinocryptidae; genus Acropternis; species Acropternis orthonyx. The sequence continues at coordinate 11,538,070 of JAWWEU010000005.1, forward strand.
CCAGAAGACAACCAAATAGAATGGTTTAAAATGTATTTGAATATGAATGTTGTCAGTAACTGACTGATAATTTTGGAGTATGAAGTCTATCGCAGTCCTGTGAAAAAGAGTAGTTTTGGAAGAGCAGGCACAAATACTGCAAAATACCAGTAAAGATCATCTTTAAGGTCCTTTAAGGTAGAAGGAATGTTTAGGCTGCCAACTCCTTAACCTCTAGGAATGGTGATCCAGAGTTTCCTTGGACATTGAGTTGTGGCAAAATCACTTGTGTTGTGATGGTGTTTGATCTAGTAGATTAAAACAAATAGGCCTCTTTAAATTTTGTAGACTGTATGCTTGAGATTTAGATAGCCCTCAGTTTTCTTTGCCTGAAGTTTGCAAAGTCTAAAGAGCAAGTGCAGAAATTATAAATACAAGAGTGCAGATACAAAAGGTTTCAATTATTTTGTGTGTGGCAGCAGTGAGATAGAGCAACTGGGTACAGAAATACAGGATTTATGAAGTATGACCTTTGAAAAAAACATAGGTCACCTTTCAGGCTTAAAATTATGCAGCTGAAGATTAAATGACCTCAGTTTGCTTTGTATGGATTAGGAGTAAATATTTTTCTCTTCCCTTTGAAAGGGTAAAAATAAAGATAAGACAGTTCTATTCTTCTCATTTAAATTAGGAAAGTTTGAGAAGAGAACCACCGGTAGTGAATCATGTTATCATGGATGATAAAACTGCAATAAAAGCTACGCTGCACCCTCTTCAGAGTGAAGGTGTACAGACCAGGCCATTCTGATTAGAGACGGAAATACACATATTCCTGCCACAGCATTGTAGTTTAAACTGGATACAAATGGTGAACCCTGACAAATAATCCATCAAGTGATGTTGAGACTCTGTCAGGGAAAGCAGCCTCAAACAACTTCCTTTTTTTATTTTATTATAATCCATCATTTCTTGTTGTACACCTCCTAACAGTCTTTTATTGACAGACATTCTTGTAACTTTCTCTCCCTTTGTATTCCGTGAGAGAACAAAAGCATAGCACTGGATGACCAAGGCCATTCCCACATGCTGTTTTGCAGAGCTGGAGAGACATACAAGGTCAGGAAATGCTGTGTATGAAATATCATTATTCAAAAAACCCAGCCTTGCTTCTGCTAAAACTCGATGGAATTCTCCCCTGGAAATGGGTGGAAGCAGGATTAGTGCCCAGGTCTGCAGCCCAATCAATTGTTGTTAGCAGAGGCTGCCAGTGCTGTGGGTGCAGGCTGCAAGATGTTCAGCATCAGCTGCTGATCACCTAATAGAGCACCTCTCTTGTGTTGGCACACAGATATTTTCTGATTCTGCTTTGAAGTGTTGAAGTCTATAGATCAATAAAATTTGAAGACAGAAAGGGCAAGGGTCAGGCCAACTCTGTCAGATTCATTCAGATTACAAAAAAGGATGGCAGGCTGCAATCCAGGGCTCTTAGTTGTTAGGTCCCAAATACTTCCAGCACCAAATGTTTTTAAAAATCCTTGTATGTGGGTCTCGTCAAACACAGAAGAAATTGGGACCATAGTGTTACTGTATAATCAGGATTGGGGAAATAATTGTATTATTTTGCAACAATTTTTAGGATTCTCTGTGTTGAAGGATAACAGTAATATAAAGTGACACTTGTTTTTTTCTATTGAGGTCTATGTTTTAATAAAGTATAGACTTTGGCAATGCTTATTGTTACATGTAATTCTGACAGTATTTGACAGTATTTGTGCAGTAACCATTTGTAAGGAATTCCCATTTGAGGGTTGATGTCATCCTCAGATCTGGGGAAATCTGTATGGTTTTATGGGCAGTGCCGGGATTATACTATTGGTGAAGGGTTTGGAGCACAAGTCTTAAAAGGAGGAGCTGAAGGAGCTGGGATTGTTTAGTTTGGGAAAAAGGAGGCTCAGCGGGGACATTATTGCTCCTGAAAGGAAGTTGTAGGCAGGTGGAGTTGGTCTCTTCTAGGTTAGAAATTTCTTCACTGAGAGGGTGGTCATGCATTGGAACAGGCTGCCTGGGGAAGGGGTGGAATCACCATCCCTGGAGGTGCTCAAAACATGTGAATGGGGGTGCTTAGGGCCATGGTTTAGTGTTGGAGGTGGCAGTGCTGAGTTAAGAGTTGGACCCGGCCTTAGAGGTCCTTTCCAACCTAAACGATTCTGTGGTTTTGTGACCGAGAGACACTGAATCTGTTTTTCCTTAAAACTAGTACTGAGCTCAAGTCCTAGCAGTTCCCCAGAAGGCCAGAACTTACTTTCAGAAACCACTGACCTTTCTTCTTGATTATCTTTGCAAACTGGTGCTGTCTTTCAGTTAATAGAATTTTGTAATCAGGGAGCTAAGTGGGATAAAATACAGTGACAGTTTTTACTGCTGGTTAGATATTAATGTGAGTCCCGAATGCCTTTTAAATATATGAGCCTAAATCTGAGGAAATGGAGAAAAGCACTTGTACTTATTAAAAACAAACAAAATAATCATTTGGCTGATGAGATTGAAGGATGTGTCACACAACTTATAACTGGAGATATAGGGACAGAAACCCTTTATGACTGCAAAACTGCAATGCCTTTTTGTACTTTTGTATGCTTTTTTTTTTTGAGAGAGAGAGATTTGCTATTTTAAATATAAATCGTGTTTGTAAATACTACTCCACTGCAAATGACCTTGGGTTTAGTCCTGTAGCTGGGACTGAAAGACAAATTCAAACAGCAAAGTATTTCTGGAACTGAACTGTTGTATTGCTCTTGTTCCTTATTGAGAGTTAGAGCAGCTCCGTGCCATCTCTAAATTTATTCTCTGCTTTTGGTGTTATCCTTTACTATGGTAAACAGTAGTTCAATTCTGCGCTGTTTGCTGCAGTGTGTGCTAATGGTTAAGGGAAAGCTGGTGTGAAGTCGTTCTTAGACACTTAACAATATCTGCTCACTTGAACACTCCTATATAATATTTTAAAAGTACAAAATGCACTTTGTGGAAAATAGAACAAGGCTAACTAGTCCTAGTTTGAAATCCTTAGATTAAAACCCCAGTGAATCTGTCTGGATGTTCCCCAGGTTTCAGAGAGGGTGCCCCCTACCAAGAAAACTGGCTCCACATCCTGAGGTGTTACAGTCTTTCCATTACTAGGGAATGTAGTTGATAGCTTTGTCAAGGCTTTAACTATGTGTTTTAGGTGAGGATGAAAGCTCTGTGGCTCCTAACCTTTGCTCTGGCTCCCACTTTTAGACACTGAACTCTCATTCCTACAGAGGCAGTTGAGAAACAGTGAAGATGTAAAACAAGTGTCATCAGCACCATCACCTGACCACAAATTCAAGAGCCCCAAGGAGTGCATTTTCCTGTGTTAGGCATTTCAACATTGTGGACATATTCTTCTAGGACACCTGCTGTGAAATGGTGCTTACCTAATATTTTATATTGAAAACAACGCTTAATAAAGGCAAGTTACAATTTGGCATTAGTGACTGATCTTTGTCAGTTCGTTTGCTTTCTTAATACAGAAATGAAAGTAGTAGGAGAGTATGCGAGAAATTACGTATTCAAGGCCATACAAGAAGTAAACTGCTACAAACAGACCTTGCTGTTACTCCTGGCAATGGACTAGTTGACTTTGAGAGCAAAGCAAACAGGACACAGTTACAGAATAAGGTGTTTATTTATGTTAACCTTATTGCTTTAAGCCTTCTTGCTTTAAGGCTCTGAGGTGCCAGGTGCTTTCAAACACAGGGCAAGGAGATGCTCCCATTCCGTTGATTGTTCTTTTACCATGATGTACCTAGTACTTGCATAGCTCTTTCTAAAGTGCTTTGAGTCTTTGGGGTAACAAACAGATCAGTGTTATGACTGTCATTTTAAAGATGAAATTCAAAGTGATAATTTCACTATAAACTAGGCTGCCTATGGTTTCCAAGTGATTCACAGGGGTGCCTCTTAAACTGAAAGGCAGCCTGGGTTGTTTGCTTCAGGATTCTTTCTGTCTTAGCCAGTGTCTGACCAGGAGGATCCTGGCAGCTGATCAAGAGGTACATCCTGGCTAGGTAGTGTGAGACTTAGTTCACATCTGTACCCACACCTGCTGGACCTGCTGCATATCTGCTGTGGTTGCCTGATGAAAGATAGCTAATTTCTATTTGTTTTAAGGGACTGACTTACAGCCATGAAATGGGATAGAGGCTGAAATTGGTCATTATGTTGGGTTTGCATGCAAGATTTTGGTAGAGAGGGTACTACAGGGTACTTACTACAGTGAGAAGCTTCTGTATACTTCCTCCATATCCGACAGAGCCAATGCCAGGCAGCTCCAAGATGGACCCAGCACTGGCCAAGGCTGAGCCTGTCAGAGACAGTGGTAGTGCCTCTGGGATAACTGATTTAAGAAGGGGGGAAAAATCCTGTGAAACAGCCTGCAGCCAGAGAGGGAAGTGAGAGTGTGTAAGAGGAACAACCGGCAGACACCAAGGTCAGTGAAGAAGGCGGGGAGGAGGTTCTCCAGGTGCCAGAGCAGTGTGTGGTGAAGGCAGTCTGTCTGCCTGCAGCCCATGGAGGTCCATGGGGGAGCAGAGATCCACATGCAGTCTGTGGTGAAGACCACACCAGAGCAGGGGGATGCCTGAAGGAGACTGTGACCCTGTGGGAAGCCGGTGCTGGAGTAGACTCCTGGCAGGACCTGTGGTGAGAGGAGCCCACTCTGGAGCAGGTTTCTGTCAGGACTTGTGACCCTGTGGGGGGACCCACGCTGAAGCAGCCTCTTCCTGAGGGACTGCACCCCATGGAAGGGAGTCATGTGGGAGCAGTTTGTGAAGGGCTGTAGCCTGTGTGAAGGACTCGTGTTGGAGAAGCTCACGGAGAACTGTCTCGAGTGGGAGGGACTCTGGTGGAACAGGGAAAAGAGTCCTCTCCCCTCTCCCTGAGGAGGAATGAGCTGCAGAGACAGTGTGTGATGAAGTGACTGCAGCCCCTATTCCCTATCTCCCTATGCCACTGAGAAAGAGGAGGTAGAGAAAATAAGGAGTGGAATTAACCTGGGAAGCAGGGATGAGTGAGGGGAAGGTGTTTTAAGATTTAGGTTTATTTGCCATTAGCCTACTCTGATTTGATTGACAAGCTAATTAAGCTAATTTCCCCAAGTTGAGTCTTTTTGCTCTCTGTCCTTATATTAGCCTTTTGTTCTATTTTCTCTTTCCTCTCCAGCTGAGAGGAGGGGAGTGATGGAGCAGCCTTGGTTGGCACCTGGTGTCCAGCCAGAGAGGGTGAACCCACCACAGGTGTTTTCACTTTTGAGTTAAGCATTTGTCCTACAAAGTTGCATAGCTCAAGTGTTAGGTGCTGAATTGAGGTGAAGCAGCATTATCCTTGGAAAACTGTACCCAGGGAGTCACAACCAAGGGTCTGTATTTTCTGTGTGATTACCATGTTCTTTTTTTGTGGAACAATTCAGTGCTGTTAATTTTTATTTTGCCTTGTGTAGCATATTTAACTGCAAAAGTAGCAGGCATTCTTTGCTATTTAACTCAGTGACATATGTGAAATCGTTGCTTTTGAAGATATGAGCAAGGGTACAGCAGATTGAATATTTTCTCATTGATAAAGCATTTGGAAAGGTTCATCCAGCTTTTGAAATGGCTTGGTTGTGCCAGTTCAGATCTGTGTTTCAGAATGGTCCATTTTCTTACTTGCAGTAAAAGTGAGGATATGGTTGGGTTGGAATACAGATAGGATTTGTAATTCACCTGTAGTGAAATTGTGATACATGGTGGATTGGGTTTAAAAAAGGGAATGGTTTGTACTTTGAAGCCCAATGATGACAATATAAATCAGCTTTTACTTATATTGTAGCTGTGTTTACCTCAAATTATTTTCAGTCACCAGTGCTAAAGTGGAACATGGTGTAACATTTGTTCTAAAGTCAGAGAAACTAGCTGCTTGGTCTTCTTTCAGTAAAGGTTAAATCCTGTGTTGGAAGAACAGTACTCAAAAATGCAAATTTTACTTGATATGTTGTCTCAGTATGATTTTTAAGTTCTTTTTCCTGTGTTTTATTTTCTCACCTCAGTGCAGTCTGTTGCTGTGCATTCAAATGAAATATACTATTAAGATATAAATACTTGAAAAGCCTCTCCTCTAATATCCAGCGAGACACATTTTCTCTCTTACTAGTAGGTAGTGATAATGTAAGTCTCTAATCTCATTAGTTTGAAAAAAACACCCCATAGCACTTGGGTGCTTTAAAAAAGCAGGAAGTGAAGTAGATGTGATTAAGTTTGTAAAAATTGAAAGGAAAATGTTTCTTTTGCAGTAACGATCCATTTATATTAGTTCAGTATTAGTGTTCTGAAAGACAAGGGAAGAGTCTTTGAAAACAGTATTTGCATTAATATGTTTGTGATAAAACTACAAAAGTGCATGTTGATATTTTTTACTATTTGTAATTTGCCTTTCTGTCAATACTGTTTGTTGTTTATCTTCTCACCATCAATGAGAGGGAGCTGGCAATTGTTTTTGTGTTTAGCCACAGTGTTTATGATTGTTCTCAGGTGTGTGTTGCTACTCTTGACAACTACAGAATCTGTCAGCTCTTCCTAAACGTGTTCAGTAAGTAACATTATTGTTTTATTCAAGCATTTAAATTTGGCCAGTGAGTTCATCTATATGGTTTTTGCAAAACTCTTGTTAAATCTATGTATTTACTATTTTGATCTAATCATCTGTGCTTGTGTTAATGCTGCTTTCCAGAAGATTAAGCATATGCTGTAGAATCTAAATTCCAGTTTTTGCAAGAAAGTTGCTGATGATTTCAGTGTTTGATTTAGATGGAAAATTAGGCAAGTGGTAAGAAAACAAATGTCAGGTGAACTTTCCATGTATTTGTCATTTACCTGAGCCATTTTCTCCTCATTTGTAAGTCCATCCTATGCTTCTGGATGTCACAAGTCTCTTATTCCTTTGTGCTGTTCTTAAATGTAAATTTGTTTCTCAGCTTGTTTTGATCAAAATGTGGAAAAAGCCTGAAAGGTGAATCATATTTATCTTAATACAAATTGTTTTCAGTAATTGTATTTGCACTCCTCATTGATTCTAATGGGACATAATATATTATATGTGCCCTAAAATCAATATAAAATACAGAGTACTATTTATAGCATTATGACTTTAAAAAAGAGAAATGCCCATTAATATCTGTGTATGTGTTTTATTAGCTGCACAGTATAATTTATCAGATATGGAATCCCATTGAAATCAATGATAAATCTATTTATGGTGCTCACTTATTAGAGTGTTTTGGTTGTTTAGTGCTGCTGAGGGTTTATTACAAGTATTCTGGCCCCTTTCTCCACCTTCTGTGAGAGGATTCTCTGAAATTCAGTGCTTTTCCAACCTATCCACTCAAACAGGTATCCTTCAGCTGCAGTTGTGTCTTCTGAAATGTTAATGACCAAGCACTTCCTTAGGGTTATCTTGGTTTCCACCCTGAATGTCAGAGAGCCAGATGTGCTGAATACAACATTAGGCATTCTGAGTATGAGACAGAACTTTGATCCTCTACTTTGTTACAATTTATTAAATGAAAATGTCTTGCATTGGATTCTGATGTCCTGCAGTCAATACCAAATTCCTCACTGACTTCTGCAGGGCACCTTAAGTAATAAATATTGAAATATAATCTGTGATTCTGTAGTTATTGAGGAGAAGAAAAATCATTCTTTAATTTGGGAGAGACAATCTGTTGTCTTAAGCAAGCTAGGAGATACATTTGCTTTTGCTTTGTTTCCCAAGAACTTCCAAATCCGTAGAATTGAAAGCCGCAGTCCTGCTAGCATATGTGCATAAGTTCAGCTGCTGAGCTGTTCTAGTAATTGTATCAGTATTTTATTTCGTTACATATGTGACAGACATCAGAGCTTGTCCTGCAGACCTGCAGATTTAAAACCAAAGGATGATAGCAAGAGCTAAAGGACTGAGTTGCTCTAGCTCGAGCTGTAACAGACTGTTATCTATGGTAGAATGTATTCATGCTGGAGAGATATGTGCAGAATCAGAGAACTGTAGAATAATTTAGGTTGGAAAAGTCCTCAAAGATCATCAAGTCCCACCATTAACCCAGCACCGGCAAGTCCGTATATACATATATTATGAGATCATATAATAGATTATTGTAACTTGCACACTGAAAATTATTTTGGTTCCTGGAATATGAAAAAACCTGAAATATGGGGGAACTTGTGTCATGAATCTTAACGCTGTAGCAAAGGAGTTCTTGAATTAGAAATCTGACTTGTTCATATACCATCTATTCATGGCTTTTTAAGTGAATTGATTAAACACCTGTCTCCCATCCTATATACATTCATTAGCATAACCTCTGGCTTTTTGAAACCAGAAAATGTTTTGAGGCTTCATAGCTTTTCTTCCTTTTGGAATAAAATTCTCTTTTAACTTATTTTTGAGATTTTAATGAAACCCCAACTCCTCTGAACACAGTCCAGTATCATTCAGTTTTTTGAAGAGTCCTGCGATATTGGTGAAATGCTTCCTTACTGTCTGCATGTAGCTGGAACTAACAGGGTTCATATGCTTTCCTCCGTGAGTTAGGTGTCTCACTTTGGGTGTAAGAAAAGTCCTTTGCCATGTCTTTGTGTTCACTGCAGGATTTTATTGGTGTTATGCAAGTGTGCCTCTGAAGAGGTGGTGCTCCCTTGTATTAACTTAATTCTTGGTATTTTAACTCTCCAGAAACGTGATATGTTTTTATGGCCAGACCTGGGGAATCCAAGCACTTTTTAATCAACAAGTATAGTTTCATTACCTCTAATAGCTCATTTACCCACTGCTGGTTTTGTATTGCAGAAGATTGGGATTGAAATTTTCCTCCCTGTAGCTTATAGGCTGAAAGTCAGTGTGGTGGCAGCAGCAGCCGCAGCGCTCTGTGCTTACTGTCCTGCCGGGTGCGGTGCCCACAGTTCACCCCAGAGCTGTCCCGTGGGGGGTTCGGGCTCCAGCCCCCTCCCTCAGGTGCTTTCTCTCCCAGAGCACCTCATGCTGTACTAGCTGGTTGGCTGGTAGGTGGAGTGAGCTTTTGATCACCTTCCTTTCTTAACCAGTTTTTGAAGTCAGGAAAAAAGCTGAATGGGTTTTTTTTCTGTTCCTCTCTGAGGAGATATGTTTGAAGGACTATGAGGTGTGTTCCCACTTAGTGAAGGAATTTTCTTTAAAAACTATCTCATGTCAGTATCCATTACATTTTTTAGTACTCTCTTTGAGACTTCTGACCTTTGTCTACTCCATAAGTGTAGTTTTCTTCTTTCATATTATAGTGTAATGCTCTTTATGAAATTTCACATTTTCCTGCCTTTAGCCCTTTCTTCTTCTTTGCTTTCTACTTCCTGCTTGCTTAGGTAGTCCTGTTTCATGTTTTGTTTTACTTCTGCCTTTCAGTTTTCCCAGGCTTCAGTTGTATCTTCCTGCTAAGTACATCTCAGAGGCTTATGGCACTAATCAGGGCTTATGGTGCTTGTTTTGCCTATTACATATAATGAGGATCAATAGCTCAGCTTGATTCTGCCTAAGGCTTCCGTGTCTTCAACAGGAATTAGGTTTCAGCCCCACAACTTTGGCTAATGCTGGACATCACATCCATGGTCCGACCACTGCAGGCAGCTTTCCTGTCCGGAAACAGATGGGGATTGGAGGACTGTAGCTCCTCCACGAATTTCCTGGTGCTCAGAACTCAAAGAAGCCATTCCTCCTTGGTGTAAATCCAGTCAGGCATCCAGCCTGGAGCGGGGCAGATTTTCTCAGTTTTATTTAATTACACATTTCTGTCTTTAAATTATGTTTCTGCAGGTGCATTTCTTTCGTCATAGAAAATTTCAATCCTAAGAAAAACCTCCCAAAAATGTGGTTTTAATCCAAGCATTGAACAAATTTGTGGTTAATTCCGTCCCCAAACTGCAATGTAATAACAATAAAGTTAAGTCTGATGCTAGATACCCAAATCTTCATATTGGTTACTAAATAAAAGCTATTCTATGTGGTCTGGTCAGTTATTTGCAGCTGTGAATATTCTTTGTTGTTGTATATCAGGTGTTTTTATGGATAGCTTGTTTGTGAATACAGTTGTATATATATTCTGGCAGCTGTAAACATTTGTTTTTCCTTTGTAAGGGATTGCATGGAGCACAAAACTTGCCTTCTAAAATCCTAATGACATTGGGTGTCAGGAATATTCCAGGATATAACAAATGTTATTTTAGCTATGTATTGGATAGATTAATAGCCTGCACTTTGGCATTTTTTAGTGGGCATTCATAAATAACCTATGGGAGAAAGGTAATTCTTCTGAGCATTGCTCTGTGTTGTCGTAATATGAGGCTGTGGTTTGTGGAGAAATTAATGATATTGAGTATACAAAATTATTTTAATATGCAGTAGATTTCCCTGTGTTTTGAAGATCAAAGAAAGCATAAATATGAAAACAAATAGGATCTATTTACTTATTTTGCTCTAAGATAAAATGGATTCCCAAGTGAAATGAAATTTATTTTAATTATTGATTTAATATCAAATAACTTGCATGGCAAGAGTGTTTCTTCATTTGTTTTTAAGTAAATGGAATGTATCTGAAACAGTAACATATAGTTCATAAACTTTGTGTTTACCAGTGAACCATGTTATAATAATAATGAGAGGATGAGTTTCTTTAATCATTCTCCCATACTGTGCTGTATATAAAGGCACCAGCCTGAAAGACACCATACTTGGATATCAGTGTATCTGCCTTCTTTTAGGGACAACCTTCCAGAAAACAAAAGCATTCAAAAAATGTATTAAGTTTTTTTTTTTTTCATTTTAGATACTTCAAACCAAGATTTTTTATATTTTATATTACCATGCTTTTCCTATCTGTAAAACTATATATTTTTTAAAAATATATGTTGTATGTAAAGTGAAAAAATACATTTTAGTAAAACCAAGTAAATCTAATATTGAGGGGGAAAGCAATTTCCTGAAAGCTTAGGGTTTGTTTGCTTTTCTAAATTAACAACTTTCAAAACAAGAAGTGCTTTTGAAACATTTTCTGTGAAGAAAATCTGTGTTCAGATTGAGACCATCATCTGTATTTTGCTTTCCTTCTAAAGGAATTGCTTAGTAATGACTGATGGGATAGTTGGAGAGGTAAAGATGTGCCATTAAGAACTTCTGTTTATCCTGCAAATCATTTATTGCCTTTCACAGTCCTGTTAAAAGGTTTTAAGTTTGACCATCAAACATATGTAACTGAACGTTTACCTATATCAGCACATTTTTCAAGCCAGGACTCATCTAGCTGTTTCCAAGCAGTCCTGCTTGCCTCTCAGTCCTTTACAATTTCAGATTCTGAAATTAAAATAAAACTCCTGAAAACCTAAAACTTGGTTTATAGTGTGTCATGTTCTGTTATGAACAAGCATCCAGTGCACTAATTCAAGTTCCACCATTAGTGCTGTGTGTTGCAGTATGTCAGGGGTTCAGTGAATAATCAGGGCAAGTCACATTTCTCTGTACTAACAAATTGGGTATTTTCAAATGTACCATATTTTCAACTTGATAAATGTTTAATGATGACAGCATTTAATTATGTGCTCAAATTCCAAAGATTGTGTTTATCATGAATTATTTACTAGGATGAAGATTTTACACAATTTTTTTTGCTGTTTTTGAGTATAGATTATTTTAGGGAGAGGGACTTCAGAACCAATTCTGAGTTCTATTTAATGCCTAACTGACTTTGACTGATGCTTCACAGACCCTTTGGGGAGGGTGGGGCATAGTGTTTAGTCAGATAAAACATGGTGTACTGCATTTTAGAAGCATCAGTGCATTGGCTCTCTGAATACTTAAGGATATCTCACATGTGGGATAGAGCAGCATGTGAGTACTGACTTGGATGGTGCTCTGAGACTATTCAGTGACTGCTGTTGAGGCCCCCTCCTCTCACTGCAGTTCTCTTAGTCCAGAAATGTTCACACACTTCAAAGAATCTTTATTTAGTGCTATTGGAAGATACTAGCAGGGAGCATAGACCGTAATTACAGCTGTATTTCAGTGTGATACTTAAACGTGTGAGTTATTCTGGGAGAAAAATTAAACATTTAAGCATGTTCTTAAGTGTTGCATTAGTAAAAGCTCTGGCAATCGGTCCTGGCCTCTTGCTTATCCCAGTCTGATTCATGTGGTGTGCATGTAAATGTCATCAGTGGGTTCAGGAAGTGATGGACTTTCCTGAAGCACTCCAGCACCTTGAGGAACATGTGGATATCTGAATGTGGGTAGCTTTTGATTAGTTATTGTCAACAAGATGTAATCCATATAAGTGGCATTAGTGCTTATATTCAGCCCAGAACTGAAGACCTTGCCACAAAAAGGGCTCCTTTGCCCCCCATTTTCAGTTTACCTTAATGCTGTGAAAATGCATGAATTTTTGTGCATGGATGGTCAGAGTCTGTTTGAAAAGGATCAGAATAAAGGACAGTATCTTTTGGAACAGAGAGATGAATTTATACTCTGTATAAATCACATGCACTCCATGAATCCTACAAAGTGCAGGTTATAGAGTGATTTTTTAATTCCTTGGGGGGGGGGGGGGGGGGGGGGGGG